>JAWWNJ010000022.1:1200000-1800000 GCA_037176885.1 Favolaschia claudopus | reverse complement strand
TGCGTAGTGCTCTGCGTCGTAGGTAAACGAGGCCCAGTATGCATACGATCCAAGTTGAGTAACACGCGGTATCCCTATCGCGCCCATTTGTAAAATGAGCTAGAGAAGAATATTCGAACGCACCGAGAACGAAAACAAAGACAGGAGCCAGCTACATGGGAAGGGAGTTGAAAGCATGAACAATTTGCAAGGCAAGCCCACACACCCAAACAGTACACTGGCGTACGTATGATTCTTTAACGCATAGAGGGCTCCGTCGCCCGCCACCACAGCTAGAAGGCCTCAGACCCAGACACAGGATAGATGAAAAGAGCCGCACCGAATAGCAGAAAGAATGCCCAACTTCCGTCTCTCATGACCAGCCCGACGAGGGGAGCATTTCCCCATCCCTCTCGTACAGCGCGAACGAATTTAACAACGGTCAGGACGAATAAAAAGGTTTGAAAAATTATAGTTCCACCGCTGGTAAGCAGACCTTGAGCAAATACGGTCATGGCAATTGACGATTGCTCACCCGTATATAATTAGAGTTTCGGGAACGGAAGTTGTCAAACAGATGTCGTCGAACTTGATACCGCCCAGAGAAAGACCTAGACCGACACACATCGCAGACACCTCCATGGCAAATGCAACGAGAACAGCAGTGCGAACAACCGCATTGTCGTGATACAAAGCGTAAACTATGCAAAATTAGTGCATGTTAAGCGAGCGGAGAAGCAGTAGCTACCCCGAAGAATTAATATGTAATCCACCGCGGCAAAAACAAGCACTGTGAGCACGCCTTGGTAAACCTCGAAAATGAAGCAGTCGTGCGGAGTGAAATGAAAGTGAGGCGTCACGTCCGGATTGGCGATAAAAAGGATTGATCTTGGGTAGACTTCAGAAATCGGTCGCTAGCCAATTTTATCAAACGCACATCTGGACGAACAAAGGAATGTATCGGACGAAGAGGAATATACACTTGACGTGCGTCCAAGGCTTGCTACAGTAATGTCACTGGGTTTCGTGATGGCACATATATCGTGGTACTCACGGCCACACGAAGTTAACCTGTTAAGAGGACAGAGAGATGCATGAATGTGCGTCCGAACGAGAAACAACAGAGTCCGACCTCATCATCGAAAGTGACGCAGATGTCGTACAGAAGAAATGTGAGGGCGGCAACTTCAGCTGAATCAATGGCCCGCCCACAAACAGATTGAAGATTGAACCCAACCTGAACTGGCGTAATCCACTCGGGTTGCTAATGCTTGATCATTGCGCGAAGGAGCACTGGCAAGGAGATGCAGGACCATGCAAACCGGACCACTGCAGTCCTACCGTGACGGAAAGGGGGGAAAGGGAGTTGTTGTACCGTGATCTCCAGGTTTTCAAATGTCAACTGGAAGCGCTTCCAATATTTTGACCGAAGTCGCCGCCGATGTCGATGGCAAGGGAGCCGATGGCAGTTTGAGACCTTTTGAGACATATCCTGATAGACCGTCTGTCAGTCAGTTTGCTGGATCTCATCAACGTGCAAGACGGCGATTCTGCCCTTGCCTTTGGTTAACTGATTGTGTTCAACCGCTCGGAATTGCTTCGAATATTTTTCTCGGTTGAAAGCTTGACTCCGAAATCTCCGCAAAGTAATTGGCAGATTGAAAAATTTATTGCCCTCTATCGAAGGTGCTTGATTGTGAGTGTTAACGACGTATATACAGATAAATAGTACACGTGAATGCGACTAAGATAGCAAAGAGATCATCAGTGTGTTGGGGACGAGACAATGTACAAGAAAGACGTGCGAATGACAAGAGACGAAAACCTTCTAATTTGGTTTGGCCCGTGACGCCTGCTTACTGAGCTCTTCTTGTCGTTGCCACAAGAGTTCAGCCCACAAAGGATGCGGTGGGATGTGTCCCACCAGAGCGCGTAGGACTTCAAGCCTAGAAATACAAAAAAACAATCAATACATCAACAACAAACGAAGTTCTTGAGATGTGTACCACTTGAGCTTTTCCTCGTCCGTGTCGGCGAAGAACATGATTTCCTGGTCGTTGGGAAACACCAAACGGAAAGACCGCTCAACCCCATACAGACCGTCATAATCGTCATGCCGACTGCTGCGTCCAGTCAAAGCAGAGGCGGGGCTCATCGCCTCCCGAACCTCTTGGTTGTCCTCGACAGCGACTGCTTTCTTCAGATCGATTGTGGCCGTCGCCTTTTTCGTCACATCGTTGAACGCGACAAGATTGGCGCCTATGACACGTAATTGCCGGCGACGCCACGTCTTCGAAAGTGTCATGAGCAAAGAAAAACAATGATCAGCGAATGAGAAAGACGTACACTGCAATCGCCCCCATTTTGTGTCAATGTACCTTGGAAATAGGTCACCTTGTGCCAATTGATATGTCGAAGCCCGCGAAGACACTCCTCCAGGCTCTGCGGCAGGTCATCGGGTGGGATACCAGGCAGCGGCGGAAGCCTGAACATTTGAAGGACCAGCTCGCCCACCTGCAGCGTCGAAGCCTTGCCGCCCAACTCCGCGCGTTGCCCGATAAGCGGGAAGTTTGTCTCAAAGAGCCGCATGTCACAACGTGAGCCGATGTCCTTGAATGATACATATACGCGCCCAAGCGTGCCGTCAGCTTTGAGGTAACGCGCAAGGTTTTCGGGGAGGCGTATTTGGGGAGGTACCGGCACGGGGGCTGGTGGGGGAGGAGCAGCAGCAGCCTTCTCCTTGTTCTTTTTAGGTGACGATGACCAGAAGCTGCGCAACCCGCCCTTGGAAGACGATTGTTGCACTACGGGAGGGGGAACAACCTTCGGTGGAACAGGTGTGGGAGTGACGGCTTTGAACTGCGAGACGATATGTGGGTCGCGTCGGACCTTGATAGTGAGCGTGAATTCAAGCTTGCTATGTTCAATTCTGGAGCAAGAATATATTTAAACCAGCTGACGAAAAATGGAAGGAACACTTACAGTTCGAATTCCTGCTCAATCCGAGAATCCCGCGCGAGTTGACATTCTGGCGTCGTCACAAAGTGTATGCCATTGTTCAGCGTACATGTAATCGCGGTGGGTTGCTGCGGAATAGGGAGATGCATGCCTTTGACGCCGACCACTGTGTCCCGTGTCAGCACTCAAACTAAGGCACGCAAGAAGTCATACCTTTCACAAACACTTTGCCGTATGCTTTGCCCGGACCTTGTTGAGCACGGTATTCCTTGATCTGTTTCGAGTACTCGTTCTGCAAAAAGTTCAGTCGCTGCCACAAACTCAGATAAAGCACAAACCATGTCGGACGGCCGACGAACGGTCCTCCACGCTTTGCCGGCATTAACATCTCCAGCGCCAGCCATATGCGAGATCCCGTCCGATTCTGACGACGCGTAGATCATTCGCTCATGTTCGCGAATCTGGTATTTCTGTCGATTGAAAATTTAGACTTTTGAAATGAGATATCAATTTGAAAACTTCTTACGCGCTTGTGCGGTTCCTCCATTTTGTTCAGCTCCCGCTCAATACTGTCTCGCAAGTCGTCCTTGTCAGTGCCAACATCAAGCAGGTCTTTCCCTCTCATACGCGCCAACTCTTCCACGTCGCCTGTGCTCATACTTCTCCTCGCGCTGGGACGTCCATTACCTGCCCGTAGCATGGAGCTGTTCTGCTGAGGAGGCGGTACGTAGTCATTTCCTTCCTCCTCGAAGCGCCGCATCTCCCGCCTCTTCTCAAGAATCAGCTGCTCCCTCGAGCGGATATTGTCTTTCGGGGGGACAGGGGGAGGTGGGAGGCTGAGGAGTGACGATGAAGAGGCGACGCTAACCTGGCGACTCAGCCCCGCGCCAACTTGATTCATCATAAGCAACGCAGAATCCGTCGCAGCCCGTACAGGCGCCCGTGTCTGCGCCACCTCCTCGCTGCGCAATGAGTTCTCCGCATCCTCAGTGCGCATAGAGTCATCTCCCACACCCACCTGCGCGCCTCCGACGTCGTCTATCAACTGGTCCAGCGCACTGCGCATCTCCATGTCCACCTCAACGCGTTCAAACTCGCGCCTCTCTGCTGCCCCAGTGCTCAATCCACTGAACGCACTCGCGCGCGAGCCTATGCTTCCGTCGAGCCCTGGAATCCCAAGACCCCGGAGCCCAAACTTACTCCCAAAGTCCAGCCCGAGGTCCGGCGCGCGCAGGCCAAGTTCCGCGTCCGAGGTGGGAGCATGCTCATCGATGGGTGTGATGGGCGTCGAGATTGTGACGCGTTCCGCCACTTCCACAATCCCAATTTCCAGATTGGTGATGCTAGTGTTGATGCTGGCGTTGATGCTGGCACTTGAGCTTCGTTGCCTCTCGCGCTCCCGTTCCAGCTGAATGAGCCGTTCCCGTTGTTCAAAGCGCGCCTCTTCCTCCCGCTCCTCCCTAAACTCGTCTTCATCCTGTGTCATGTCTTCTCGACTTTGCCCCTCGCTTGCACTCTCGTAGTCCGCATGGTTCTCGTCCATCGAGTCCTCCGTTGGCTGTGGTGCCTCCGCCTCCAGCTCGGGACTCGCACTCCGTGCACGCAAGCGTCTCGCAACCTCTTCCCTACTGATGCGCTGCCTTCCTCCGCCACCACTACCATGTATCGGGCTCGGTTGATTTTCTTCATTATCGAGAGCGTCAACCTAGAGAATCTAGTCAGTATACAACGCGCATAAGTACAGAATGTCGTCCAAACCACTTACGTCCTCCCGTATCCTCATACTCTCATCTCTACTGTCCTCCCCTAGCTCCGGGAGCGGTTCGTCCTTTAAATTCGGAAGCGCGAACGGATCTTCAGCATTCGACCCTCCACCTGCAAAGTGTTGAAGAAGATATGAAACTCAACAATGCATTGCCTTACCACTTGGCAACGAAAACCTTGTCACGCCAATTTCGACCAGATCAGACTGAGTATGCCGTGTCGGCGCAGGCGAGGGAGAGCCGGGAAGGCGCGCCACATCCACATCAGCCATAGCGTCTTCGGTTTCTTCGTATTCCTCGTGAGCAGCTAGCCGCCGTTCAAAGTGTGTTGTGCGACCGAGCGGAGGAGAGTAGTCATCGTAATCTACAGTGCGCGGTCGCGGGGGCGTTGCGTTTCCCGCCGCGAGATCTGGGCGGGGAAGGGGCCGAGAGGGCCTGTCAGCGCTGTTAAGATGGGGGGATGGGACTGGAGGTGGGTGAGTAGCATGGTCATGGAAGGCAGCAGCACGGGCTGCATGGTGTGAACGCCCAAACGGTACACCGTCCTCTGTATCAAGGTCTGTTGCATGGTCGTTGTCTTCGCCACGCTCGAAGGGAGACGGAGGTAACTCGAAGGTACGCGTGTGAGATGAACCAAGGTGCGATGACGGCGGCGGGGTACTTGTCCCCGAAGCCGGACCAAACATTGCGTCGACAATGCCTGTGATGCTTGCATCAGGATCCAGTTCAAGTGCGAGCGGCATTGGCGTGTCCGGAAGAAGCGAGCCGTTGAGCTCGGACAAGTCAATGCTCTCGTACGACGACTCTGAAGGTGCAGACGACTCTCCCTGAACTGGCGGGGCGAAGAACGGATCGTCATCGTCGGGAGTTGTATCTGGATCCTCGCCATAGTTGTCAACACTGTCGTCCGAAGGGTACTTGTCGTTATCGCTGAACTCGAGAACCTCGGCGCGTTCAACGAATGTGACAGTTTTCCTGCGCTCGCGACGACCGCTGAGACGCGGCCCATGCATGCGCTTCGAGACGAGTGACGAACGGCCAGGTGACGGGCCCGTGGACGGGACAGGAATACGTGAGGGGGTCGGAGGAATAGGTGGTAATGGGGGAAGCTCCACGGGAGATTGAGGGTCCTCCTGTTGGCGGAAGGGGCTCTTTGTGACGACCTCTCTCTGCAGCAGACCTTGGAAAGTCTTGGACTGACGGCGCTCCCGCTTCAATGCGAGAGGACGGTCGTTTTCCGCCTCTGCCTGATCATGCATACTCTGGGGTCGCGGACGCTTCTCCCCTGAGACCTGGCGGGTGGAAACGGGGAACTGGCGGGTAGATGGGGTGGCAGGAGTGGGGATCTGGGATTTGAAGGGGGACTTTGTGACGAGATTATTGTTCCTAACATGCTTGAAGCTGGAAGAGTTGCGACGAGCGATGTCGGGAGGGGGAGGCCTGAGGGGAGACTCGCGTTTAGATATACGCAGAGGAGAGATGTTGGGACTGGCTCTGCCATTGGCGCTGTTGGCGTTCCAGGCGATGGCAGATTCGCGGAGGATATTTGTCTTGAATGGATCTGGAGAGTTTGAGAGGAGCCTGTCCCGCAGCGGCGACGCTGCCTGGCGCGGTGAGCTCATCGGCGTTGTCGTGGTTGAAGTTTGGCAGGCCGTAAACAACCAACAACAACGCGTACTCAGAGGCACGTGTTGGCGTGTGCCGCACCGCCACCGCTACTCTCGTTCGCGACCGCTCTACTGTACGTTACACCCAGAAGAATTTGCCCCGACACTCCATGGAATGAAGACTTTCATACTCTTTGGCGAAAATAGCATTTTGGTGCATGCGCGCCTCCAAAGGTATCGCCCCAATCACTTACAGTGGCCTCAGTGTGCAAAGATCCTGAGAAGTGCCGAATCCTTTGGCTTCCGGAATGCTCGCTTGTTTAGAAAAAATTTCCCTCACAATCGGAGCCGCCGGGTTGGTCAGAGGTAACATCGCGCTTGTCAGAGTCCATCTCTGTGAGACTGGACAGGACACCTCGATATACTCTACTACGTCCAGAATGACGACCTCGCGGTTCGATACCGCAATTCTGTCTCTCTGTTCCCAGCGACCTACGTGCAACTTTCTTCATCCACATGGGTGTGGGTGTATTTATGGTGAATCCTCAAAATAGGTCTCTGTTCATAACCTGCAAAGCTGCAATTCTCAAGACTTTTACTGCACTCAACGCCAGTCTACGGCCCTCAATTTGACTCCTTTGGTTGTGCGGCAACCACGATGCAAGTCGGGGCTCAGATCCTATAACCCTAGTCTGTCTATCCTCAGTTCAACTCCGAAACAGCAAGACCGGAGCCAATCTCTGTGTATATTTATCTCTCTTCTCCTCCTCGTTCTGATAAGACTGTTGCTGCATGACCACCTGACGACATTCATGTATCCACCATAAAAGTGCGAAAGCACCTACCGATTCCCTCAGGCTCCTATTTCGGTTCCTTCCCTGCACCATGTTCGCCAAGCTGCTCACCTACGCCCTCTTCGCTACCGCCGCTCTCGCGCGTCCCAATCCCCGTCTCGCTGACCGTCTCGCCCGCCGCGCAGCAGGAGTTCACACGTCGTCCCCCAAGATTCCCTCGAACGGCCCCGCAAGCTTGACGACCAACGTCACCCACGCCGAATTTAGCTCAAACTGGGCCGGCGCAGCCTTCGAGTCCCCCGCCGTCAGCACTTCTCCTTGTTGGCATTTCATCCTCACTCATTTTGTTTGTCTGTAGGGAACTTTCAAGTCAGTCACAGGGACCTTCGTAGTTCCCACTCCGAGAGCCCCAAGCGGTGGGTCGGGCACGTTTGCGGCATCCGCCTGGGTCGGCATCGATGGCGACACATGTGGAAGTGCAATCTTGCAAACTGGTATCGACTTTACAGTCTCCGGCGGCCGAGTTTCATTCGATGGTATGTCTTTCGAGGGGCGGATTTCACGTTTTGAACAATCAACAGCCTGGTTTGAATATTTCCCGGCCGCTGCGACTGACTTCTCGGGGATACCTGTATGGGAGAACGTTTTGTTGTGCTATCCGATGTCTGAACGAGCTCACCCATAGATCTCCGCTGGCAACACCATCCGATTGACCGCGACCGTCTCAACGACCACTTCAGGTACCGTCAAGATTGAAAACCTTTCCACCGGAGTGGTATGTAAACTCACTCCGCAAAGTGATCTTTCAATAACGCAACTACCCTAGACCGTCTCGAGGGCCCTCACCTCCTCAGCGAGACTCTGCCAAGAGAATGCAGAGTGGATCGTGGAGGACTTTGAGGAAGGCAACTCCATGGTGCCGTTTGCGAACTTTGGCACCGTCACTTTCACGAATGCGGTCGCAACGGAAGCTTCTGGCAGCACCGTCGGGCCGTCCGGCGCAGTCATCATCAACATGGAGCAGAATGGACAAGTTCTTACCTCGGTATCGACAAGTTCCTCTTCGGTCACGGTCAACCATACTTGATCTTGTACTTGCTTGTCCTGCGTGTAAATTGTCAATGCATACTTGTTGGTCTGATGATTTTAAAATGGGTGGGTGAGTTCTCGGCGGAGGTAACAGAACAATGTGTCACCGCATTATAATATTAATCTTGACTGTACGCTCACCAAATGACACCCTGAAAATCAAGTCCTGTTGAGAGAGTACTTATAGTCCATGAGCCGTGGTCAGAATGGGCAGTTTCCGGAGACCGTTATACTTGATTTTGAAGCACCGATCTGTGAGTCTACAATGTCGAGTTCCAGTTGTCAACTCAGTCACACAAGTTTCTGTTGCCAAGATTTGTGGGTAACGGGCATAAATCTCAAGCCTTGTTGACTTGATACTTCTTCACAGATTCCGAGAGCACTGTTTTCAGGAAAATTCATCAAGTCTGTATTTGATGTCGACTTAATATTTTTAACGAAAAAGAATCTCCAGGTACTTTGTTATCAAAAATCGGAAGAACATTTGTATGACAACAGCGAGGTTCGAACTCGCGCCCTTTCGGACTGGATGAGGAAAATTAACCTAATTCCAGCGCCTTAGACCACTCGGCCATGTTGCCATCGCTCTTCAGAATTATCAGGGTTCTATAGGTATTAGACGATAAGTAAAGTACCGAAAAATGGCAGGAATCGGAATCGGGGCATATGACACACACATGGCCACAGCTGCTGGTCAATTTTGGGACGTGTAGAAGACACGGAGAACCTTCTAGAAGGTGTTTGACTGGAAATCCCCCGATTAGGGTTGCGATAGTTTGTTTCGGCGTAGTGGCCAAACAAATGACGTAACTCCCTTGATTGATTCATCGAGTTCAAACGGTTGTTCACTGGCGTCGCGCCAGCATACCCGCTATCTACCTCGTCCTTTGCGAAGCGAGCTGGTCAGATTTTATTGCAGCCCACCAGAGTTTAGACAAGCCACAATGTTGTGCTGCATTCCTCTACTGTATTGCAATCTCTCAGTCCCTCGTGGTATGCTCATCTAGTGGGATCAAGAAACGTTCTCGAGCAATCGAGTAGCACCAGATCCGGAAGAAAGCTGGATGCGGTAAGCATATCTAAGTGTGCTTCGACGTGTTTCCTACTTGAAGTGGCTGAAGACGTTTTGCGCGAAAGTGCCTCATTTGGAAAGCACAGTACTAGTAGACTGATTGTGCCTTACTGGCAACATAGGTCGACAAAACTCAGGAAAAGAGTTAATATTATAATCTATTACATTTTTTGGCGTTTTCTTTTTCCCAACCCTCCCTAACGCCTTTATAAGGCGTCCTGGAATTTGACCCAAAAAGTGAGATAAAGCCCCGGGAGCGGGACTCCCGGCTTCAAGACTCTTTCGGTGGTGGCTGAATAAAGATGTTCTGCCGATACCACTCAAGCTCTAGAAGCGAGATAAGTATTGGGACAAAGAAAGTTCGGTCGATAGACCTTTTATTGAGCCTCGAATGTCATCTAGTGCGCTGTTTGGCATTATGAATCCAGGTAAACGAACGCGAGCAATGATCACGAACCGATGATTGCTTTCTGCCAACTTGGGGATGCCCAAATGAGGGTACCATCGACGTGATAATTCCTTGACGGAGTCAGTGTCTGCGTTGAGAGCATGGATATTGCTATACCTTGATGGAAGAAACATCTATGCTTGCAAATGAGCAAGCAGTCACTATCCTTGAGCTGTTAAGACACTCACCGATGATGCTGCAGAAGTGCCAGTCGAATTATTTAAATTGATGCACATTTGACAAGGAAAGACAAAGACCGATAATGGAGCCACTCAGTTATTTCGGGCATGTGCTTGACGAGGAATTGGCGGTCCGCGTGCACAGAATTACCAGCTAATACGCCTACTCGTCTGTCGTTTGGCGGCTTATGAGGCTACATATTTCCAACAGCTGGTGTGGATCATACCTCTGTGGTATCCACTTCTTGATGTAGTCGAGGACAGCTTTGGAAACGTCCTCGTGTGAATGAGGTGACTCCAAACATGCCTTGGTGAGGCCAGACTGGATGAAGCATGTATCAGACAAGTACGATGGGACGGCCATCGAATTTAGCGCACTTGTCCATGCTGCTTTGTACACCACTCATCCATCCTGAACGACTCGTGTAGTGATGGAGAAACGCGAAAGAAAATTGGATCGAATACCCGTCCAATGCAGCTTTATCCGTGCGAATTATAAACTCAATGCCATCGTCAACGAGATCGAGGTTGCCGTTTGTTATGAGAACCTAGTATTGTCAGCTCTATACATACCATGTAATCGAACAGGCATACTGCAATCTCTAAAATTTTGTCCTTGTCGGGGTCTAAGCCCGTCATCTCGCAGTCTATCCACACCATTGGGCCGTTTGAATATGAAAGTGGTTTTGATTCCATGCTTTCGATGCGTATTTTACGAAGAGTCCGTAATGGGACCAAGTGCAACCGTCGAGACGAAGAGGTTATCGTGTTGAGGCGTCTTTCTGCGCAATACGATGGTGTCGAACGATAGAGAAGGCGTGAGCAGTGGATAGAAGGGCGCAAGACGTTCGAAGCAAGCATGAGTTTTTGGTTCGGGTAAAGCCGAAGATTTTTCGGGGACACCTCCGAATTCGGACCGCGTTTCGGGCTACGTGTAACTTGGCATAAGCGTCTCGAGTCCGCGCGCGACTGCAACGCGACTCCGTCTGTCTCTCTCTGTACAATTTCTCGCTCTTCCGCCTTCAACTTGCCTTTTCTGTATTTCGCGCATGAATTGAATCAGGTCATTCCATCTGACCCCATACTGCCAAAATGTCGAATCCCAAGAGTTGTTGGGCTTCATGGCTCTTCTGGACTTGCTTTGCTCTTGCCGTCGTCGCGTCAGCACAGAAAACTTCCAATGATCCAGATGTATCTCTGTTCCACCGTTGGGCCGTATCCTTGTTTGACTTCCTATTAGACGGAGTCTGTGACAGACAATTCTGTGAACGCGGAAAGCAAAACGGTAAGCAGGATCATTCACATCTCCGACGCAAGTTTCTGAGGTTGCTGTTCAGGCTACCACTGACCTTGATCAAGTCGCAGAAGGTATTGCCTATTCGTTATTTCGTCCTCAAATTAACATTTATCTAGCCACCCGAGCTTACAAACAAGCCTTGAATACTTTATCAACACTAACGGCTCCTTCCCCATTACACACATACGGATCTTCATTCTATACTGCGAATTCTCAGAATTCCAGATCCTTGCTGTCTTCATTCGTCCCAAATCTCCAAGGTCAAGGGCCGTTGGGAAGTGTGACGCGTATAGTGCTCAAGCTCCAGCGTCAAATAACCAATGCTATACTGGCGGTACTAGGAAAGGAGTCCCGGACGAAGCGTGAGGAAACCAAAGGCAAAGCAGTCAAGGTAATCGACTTGTTACAACACTCCGCTGAGCTGGGAAATTCGGACGCGCTTTACACTCTGGCTCAAATATCATTGGTAGGTTCTCATTCCCGAAGTGTTTTTCAGCCTTTTGTGACTTCCTGTATCAGTTTCCTCCCTCACAATATTTCCCCTCCGATCCACGTCTTGCCTACAATTCGTTTGCAACCCATGCAGCGATCACTGGAAATGCGACCTCACAAGGTTTTCTTGCCTTCTTCCATGCCACTGGTTATCAGAAAGTTGCCCCCGTCGATCAAGCACGAGCACAGCTCTATTATACATTCGCCGCCAACGG
This sequence comes from Favolaschia claudopus, assembly GCA_037176885.1. Classification (NCBI taxonomy): domain Eukaryota; kingdom Fungi; phylum Basidiomycota; class Agaricomycetes; order Agaricales; family Mycenaceae; genus Favolaschia; species Favolaschia claudopus. The sequence goes on along the minus strand of JAWWNJ010000022.1, from coordinate 1,788,107 downwards.
CGGTGACAAAGGCTCCCAAATGGCTCTTGCGTACCGGTATTGGAGTGGCATTGGTACTCTTGATGACTGCAATCGAGCACTCGACTGGTATGAGCGTGCTGCTGGTCAAGGTTGGTCTTGAATCTTTCGCATTGCGCGATTTACAAATTTGTGTTTCAGCCATCGATAACTTTGTATCCGGACCTCCCGGCGGCCGGACACTACCGCAAACTTCTACAAGACTTTCTGATCTCGCAGGTGGCGTCTATGGCCCAGGAGCTAGCGTTGCCTCCACGGGACTCAACGTTCACAAAGCTGCTATTCGAGCCGGCATGTCGCGCGCGTCAGGAGAGACCTGGGAGGATATACTCGACTACTACTTGGTCAGTAGTTTGTATGTTTTCTGCATTTCTTTGATTTTGAAATTTTATCCAGTTCAATGCCGACCGACGCGAGATTGAATTCGCTTACCGTTTAGGAAAGATATTCTATCAAGGTAGCATATATTCCTCCAGGGGTGGTGTTGGTTCTGGTAGCGAAGGCGTCGGGGCTGTTCCACGGGACTTCGAGCGTGCGCGACACTATTTCCTCTTGATCGCCCGTTTGGTATGGCCTAGAGACCCTGCCAACCCCCTACAGTATACGCCCACCCCCCTCAAGGAAGACCACAACCTTCCTGTTGGATACGCCGCGTCCAGCGCCGGCTTCCTCGGCCGCATGTATCTGCGAGGAGAAGGTGTCAAAGCTGATCCAGCCATGGCTAAAATGTGGTTTGAGAGAGGTAGTGAACAGGGTGATCGGGAGTGTCAGAACGGATTAGGTATAATTTGGCGGGACGGCCTCGTGCCATCTCTGAAGCCAGATTCGAAGAAGGCCATGGCATATTTCTCCGCTGCCGCTGGTCAAGAGCTAGCGGAGGCGCAAGTCAACGTAGCGAAGCATCACTTTGGTGAATCACATTTTACCTCGCAGATTCCGTGGTATTCACCGTGTAACTCTAGCACGCGGAGAAATACCACTGGCGGCAGCATTGTTTGACACTGCTGTTCTATTTGGATCCCCCTTCGAAGCCTATTATTACAGGGGCCAGATTTACTCTGCGCAAGCGGATACTCCTGGCATGCCTCCCGCCATCGCCTCCAGTCACTGTGCGATGGCGGTTTCGTTCTACAAAATTGTGTCTGAGCGAGGCGTATGGGGTGATGATCTTTTGAGGGATGCTGAAATTGCCTGGACATCAGGTACAGAGCGAGGAAAAGAGATGGCAATGCTCAGATGGTGGATAGCAGCGGAGAGAGGGTCGGAAATTGCGCAAAACAATTTGGCGCATGTTTTAGACCAAGGTGAGTTTCCCGCTCTTAGATATGGTATTCATTGACACAGATTACCTTGTCGTAGACAGGAGCATATTGAGGTTGACCCGTTTTTCCCCCATTGTTCCTTCGAACGAAACTGCCCGATTAGCGCTGACGCAGTGGACGCGTGCAGCGGCTCAACGGAATATCGACGCCCTGGTGAAAGTGGGGGACTATTATTATCATGGTTTGGGTGTTGGGGACGATACAGAGGCGACTCGTTTCGAAAAGGCGGTGAAATACTACCAATCGGCTGCCGATACGCAACAGAGCGCCCTGGCTATGTGGAATCTTGGCTGGATGTACGAAAACGGAGTTGGTGTTCCCCAGGTGCGCACATTCCGACCTGATCGAGCAGATACATGATATCTACTGAACCACTAGGATTTCCACCTTGCAAAACGGCACTATGACCAAGCTTTGGAGACCAACGCAGAGGCTTCGTTTCCGGTCTACCTTTCCCTTATCAAATTATACGCCCGTAGTATTTGGCACACTCTCATGGGAGGCGAAGGAGGTTTAAGCATCTGGAACTTTGACGAAGACGAACTTCGTGAGTTCTTTTGGCTCGAGTGTTGTCCGTGTTGCTGATCCGGACAAATCGTAGTTCCTCCAAACCCTCCCGAGGTGCGGTCGCTCGACTCCAAAGCCGATCAGGATCCTTCGGAGGACCCTGCTTTAGATCAAGACCGAGCGTATCACGATGACGACGATGGGCCCTGGTACTTTGGCAAAGCCCGTGATGAATTCCGAAGACGAAAGTCCGAGCCCCCCAAAACGGAGGAAGATCCAGTTCAGGTCTTGCATTGGCTTGTCGTCTTTGCTTTGCATGCTGACATGCCACTTCTAGTGGGCCGTTGACCGCAGAAACGCGGAGACGGAGAGGGAAACTGAATTCGCCCCGGATGACTTCCTCGGCGGACGCGGGGAGGAGGCCGACGAGTTTTCAGACACTGTCCTTCTGCTGCTGCTCTGCTTCACTGTCTCGGTTCTCATCTACGTTCGTACACGTATAGTGGACAGAATGCGACGAGAGCAGCAGCAACCACAAAGGCAGCCGGAAGCCGGCGCCGCCCCCGCTGCTGGTGGGAATGGTGTGTTCCCTCCCCCTGGCGCAGAGCGCGACGAGTGGGCGGTCCTGCGGTGACAGAGCATATGTATTAATGTTTTCTGCGTGTTGGATTGTAAATCTTAGAAGCCAAAAGTAATAGAGGTAATTATAAGGTGACATCAGTGATAGGATTGCCATCAGAAATTGCTTTCTCACGGCACTTGTCCAGCACTCTCTACAATCCTCCTTTGAGTTTCTTGGGTTGTTCGTCGCGCGTATGGCTTTTGACTTTGAAAGCCTCGGTACGTACGTTACTACGAAATTGTAACCGAGTAACGCGACGTCTATTCTACAGAACCGCTCATTCTGCAGATCCTTAAAGCCCCTGGCACTGACCTCGCGACTGTTAGCGCGAAGCGTGTCAGAAAGCAACTGCAACTCATTGACCCCACATTAACGCCAGAATTCCTGAAGCAGCACCGCGACGCTGTGGATGTTATCATTGGCAGAGTCTTTGAGCAGGTGCAGAGCACTAGTGGGAGTCAAGCTTCCGACGAAGAAGAACCGCTGGATTCGTCGCCCCGGAAGCGACGCCAATCGTCGGAAGAAGGATACTCCGTACCGAAGGACGAGGACACAGATGTCGACGAGTCTCCCCCGCCTTCGAAGAAAGCGAAGAAAGCGGCGAAACATGAACTTACTGATGCGGAGTTGGCTCGTCAATTATCAAGCGAAATCAACGGTAGAACACGCCGAAGCAATGGCAAGCCCAAAGCCGCTTCGAATGGAACTCCCAAGAAGAGAAAATCGAGAACGAAGAGTGCAGCGATGGTCGACACAGACGACGACAGTGACTCTATTCGACCGCCAAAAAAGCGGTCAGGCGAAGGAGGTACCGCGAAGGGAGGATTCGCGAAGCCCTATTTACTCAGGTATCTCATTCATAGCTCACCTCCAGAACAATGCGAACGGTCCACAGCGAACCTCTGGCAGCCGTCCTTGGAACAGAATCCCTCTCGCGTCCACAGGTTGTGAAACAACTCTGGGCTTATATCAAGTCCAATGAACTGGTTCGCCTATCTGTACAGTCCTTTGTCCACGCAAATTGATTTAGCGCGTACTCAGCAAAATCCTGATAATAAACGCGAGATAATATGCGACCATAGCCTTCGACCAGTCTTCAATGTAGACAAGATCGACATGTTCAAAATGAACAAAGTTTTGGGACAGTGAGTTCGATGCCTCATCTATCTGCCAGCTACCTCACAGGCATTTACCAGGCATCTCCACGAGATGGAATAAATTTTGTGGCTATGATGCGTTCCGCATATCAGTTCGTCGTGTTGTGCTCACTTCCTTATACAATAATGCGTATCTGTACTACCACCAAACCATCACTTATTTCCTGGGTCAATTAGTGTCGAATGCAATTTTCAAACACATTGTAATTGTGGCGCTTGTCAAAGAAACATAACAGGTGCTCATATTCATCCATGTATTCCACTCATTACAGAGCGCCGCTGTTCTGCTGTTCGTAATGCCCAGCTTTTGTGCAGGTTTGACGCGCTTGTTGCGCGCTTGCAAAAAGCGGCGTGGTTTCTTCTACGGCCGGTCCTTATTTCTCAACTTGCAACTGCGTGCTCATCGGACGTCGGCTCTTCCTCCACTCCTCTCGGAGTCGCGCCAGAATGATGGTATGGTGCTCATATTATTTGTACCACTGTGCGGCGTCGGAGAGAATTCATCAGTCATTCGCCCAGCCACGAACCGAGTCTATCGGTCTAATGACACCTCTCTGAAAACTTGGAAATCGAATCCAGAAAACCCTCCGATGCTGGTTTATGCTAACGGTTCATCCCAGCAAAACAAAGCTCTCCCCTTCGATAGAAATCATGTATGATGATCGAACGTCAAATTTAATAGAATTGTTCTGGCAAATATACAAGTCTGAGGCAATATAGCTACAAGACCATAAACAGATGGAACATAGGACACCGAGACGAAAACTTAACAGGCGATTGAAAAGCGTACCAACGAAAGAAGAGCTAGAAGAAAGGATGTCATCAAACTCGCTTCATATAACGTGTCTTTTTCTTCAGACTCGACGGAGCGCGTTTCCCACAAGCCTCTTTGGATTCGTGGCGCCGGGCAGAATCCGCCCGCGAAAGTTGGAGCCCGCACCTCTGGCAAAGCACCGCATCGCCAAGTTGGATCCCAATATTGTGCTGATTTTTTACGTGCCGTCTTAGGTCGCTCTTTCTAGAGCAGGTAGTAAAGCAGCCCGGCTCCTCGCATCGATAGATTTCAGACGGAAGGGTTTTCTTCTTCTTTGGTGGACGTGTAGTCTCCGCATCCACTGAATCGCCCGTGCGCTTCGTGCCATAGGGCTCAGGAGGATCCCGGCGCTCTTCTAGCACAATTTGTTGGGGCGCGAGAGCCACTGAAGGGTGTTTCGCTACGTCATGGACAGTGTGCTCCATGCTCAGAGGCGTGACCGAGTAGCGAGTCGGAGAACTGGCTGCAATCGAGGGCGAGGAGACTAACTTTGGGGAGGAGTCTCGACTGTCCGTGCCGATTAGCGTGCTGCTGGGGGATGGAGATATGTTCTGGGGTGAAGGATTTATCATCAATGTCAGCGGATTGCACGTAGTGGGGACTTCGAATGTGCAAGTCGGAGATGGAGGGAGCGAAGGTGGAAGCGGAGAAGGCACAATCGGCGAGGATGGAGGAGAGTCATCCGACTCCAGGTGCATGCGAATGGAGAACTGCTGGGAGACATCATCCACCTCCGGAAGTGAAGCAGGGCGATCATGAACGACCTCGCTCCCTTCGTCGCTGAGACTAGAGCACAATGAAGCAGGGGACGTCGGCGGCGAGGAGCGAGGAGAGTCAGGGAAATCGGTAGGGAAATCAGCAAACACCTCGGCCTGTATACAGCCATCGGTCTCGAACACACAAGATCGAAGCGAATGTAAGCTTACGGGTGTCCGTCCAAAGAGGTTGGTCAGTATGCGTGGTCCACCGATCTTGAATTTAGTCGATTTTCCGTCTCGCCAGAGAGTCTCAAAACAGGATGGAGCCTTGGTCCAGTCGTACGCATGGGTTGGGGGTTCCTTGTTCTTGGTTAACGGCCACAGCGACAACCTTCAGCGACCAAATTAGTATCGTCAAAATCAATGCGGCGGCGTACACATTGAACGCACGTTTCTTCTTGGCCCGAGTGCAGCTTCTCAAAATATTCCTTCATATCCTGATCCTCTTGCGACAGGGAGAGAGCAAATTGGGGGGACATGATGGTGGTATGAGAAGGAAGCAGGCTATGTGGCTGCGAAATCTATCAATACGAGCTTCAGTTTGGCATTGTGTTGGTTCTGTAGGTCCAAGTGTGTTCCGAAATCAGCCTAAAAGTGCATGTGGTCAGTCTTCTCGCGGCGGCCGTGACACGATGATATCGCAGGTGGACAGATACGTCCGATAGGCGATGTCATCTCCCTTCTCTCATTGGAGAGGCGCTGACGGCCACTTGGAAAAGTCGGAACATTGCAGCTCCAGATCAAGCAAGCTGCGGCAGGAGGTGAACAGTCAAGATCAAGTTCAAGATATGATACCTATGAAGGAGATATGCATGCTGTTGACGCGTTGGATTTGCGTTTTGCGTTCCTGTCATAGTGGGTGTTCGTCGCCTTCATGCTGCTGTACGCTGGCACGAATGACTCAGAGACATCGATGCACACACTTCGTGGAAATTGGGAATCCATTGGACAGGCCGAAATTCACGCCGGCCCGAGGGTGCTTGTGCAGCTTGCGTTTGAGGCCTTGAGGACTTGAATTGTGGCAGACAACCACTAGAAACCTTTTCTCTGTGATCCCAGCGGCGCCGAGACGTGTGTAAGCAGTTGTCTTGAGTTGATGGATGTGGAGGTAGAAACAGTCGGGTTCTCCGAGTCTATTTGCTTGAAACAGTTTACCAGAGTTTACCACAATCCTCCGAGTCGGTGACGACCACTGGCAGCCAGCCGCGTCGGTGACTTGCAAGTCGCGTATTCGCTGGCCGGATCTCCTAGACAGCACAAACGTCCGCGCTTTGACCTCGCTTTGGCCGCCATGGAAGTAAACGACAACGGTGAATATCCTTTTTGGGGTCAGAAAACCTTTTTGTTCGGTCGATTCCGTGTCGCACGATCACCGAGTCCCAAAGAACAATAATACCGCTGCTCCATGGGGTCCCATACAACGTCCTTGAGGCTACACACAATGAATAGAAAGAGTTATGGTCGTCTTATTCAACCAATCGTACGCTTGATTTTTACGCTTATGTCTTTCCCTTTCACCCGCCTACCCCCCGAGCTAGCTCTCGAGGTTGTGCGGTTTGCGTCCGCCCCCGACTGCGATGCGCCCGGTGCAGCGTTGCGGCCGTCCTACGCCACTGCTGCGTCCATGGCCGCTGTCTCGTATGACATGCGACGCGCTACTATGCCCCATCTCCTTCACACAGTCGTCCTCTCGACGTCTGACCAGACACTTTCCTTCATCGACTCTATCATCCTACAAAAGCAGTTCGCTGCCTCCTCGTCGCGTCTCACACTCGACTACACCAAGCTTGTGCGACGATTTTGGTGCACGCAAGTCCAGGTTCCTCTGATGAACAACCCAGACTACACCATAAATTATGGCGCGCTCTATGAAATCATCCGTGGCGTAGACTCCCTGGGAATGGATATGACGAATTGCCTGCATCTGTTGTACGGCGGACTTTCCAGCCCAGAGGCTCATCCGGAAAAAGATTGGACGTGTCGCCGGCTCACGTTTGCGGGAGCTCATCCACGGTGGAACCCCTTGACGAGCACTACGGAGGGGTCCATCCTCTTTTCACGTATCACGCACCTGACGCTCTGGATTTCGACGGATGACGACGATTCCGAAGGCCAGAGTCGAGCGCCACTCTGGCTAAGACACGTACCTTTCGCGTCGTTTCATAATCTCAACCATTTGGCGGTTCTACTTCCCCCCAAGAACGATGACACCAACACCAACACAATTTCGCCACCAGAGATGCTGGTATGCGTAGCCCCTGCTTCATTAGCGCGTTTTGAAGCCCAAGTGCTTCGTCAACGGGTCTCTAACGATGATATCTTCGCTCATGGAGTTGTGCTGCCAATTTGCAATGACTACCCTGTCTCCAGAAGCGAATTCTGGTTCATGGCGCGAGAGTCCGAAGCCGCCTGGGCGCAAATGGATCGTCTCCGGACGGACGAATGAGATACCTTTGTAGTTTATTGTACGACAAATTTTCAAACCTAATTTTGCGTATGATGGAGGTCGTGAGCGGGGTATAAATTCAGCCAGGATATACGTGTGTTCATACAAGCGTGTTCGGATATGATCAGTTGAGGTTCTGTAATTTCATCCACTCCTTGTCATTGGCGTTGAAATCTACACCTTTGCCGCCCCGCCACCACGCTCTAGCAGCCGCGCCGCCGCCTATAGCGTCTTCCAAGGCTAAGGATAGATCAGTATAGTACGCGGAAAATGCGGAAGAAAGTAACATGCCTTCCTCGATGTCACAAAGTCTGTACTGTATAGGTAAACGCGATTTATCCCACCACTCTAAGACTTCAGGCCGGTTATGTCGTGTCGCACCGGTCAGGACGTCTTGATCGAATATGAGTTGCAGCCCGCTTCCTAGCCACCAATCCAAAATCTCGATCTGGATGCGATGAGCCAGGCGGTTCTGGAAACCGACGCGGAGCAGGAAATAGATACCTTGCCGTGGTACGAAGCATTGAGCAGCGCCTGGGAGATTGAGCCTGGACTGGGTGCCGGTATCAAGTCAGGATACTTCTCAAGCCCATGTTTCCACCAGGAAAGCACGGAAAGTCGACCATGCAGAGAAGCCTTGATCGGAATATGGTCGTTTTTGTACAATTTTTTGAACACAGAACCGTCGCCCAAGCGCGCAGACTCGAGTAAGAGAAACTCTAACACGTCGACGTAGCCAAAGCGGATGGCAAGGTCCGCTCCAAGCAGAGGAGGATGGGCTATTGGGTCTGCGGCGCGGATGAGGGGTAAATAGCCTTTGAGCATTGCTTCGTCTACCGGCGACGCTCGCGACCAGGCGGAGGGCCGAGACAAAGAGGTAGGTACCCCGACTGCCTTAGCAAGCTCCCAGTCCCCAACATGATCCATTATATCTGCAAGAATCTCAACGGGCAGGTCCGGGCCTAGGGTGAGCGGTTTTGAAGGCGGGGTCAATGCAGGGGAAACTGGGGGAAGCGCCAAGGTGGGTGGGAAGTGGTAGGTGTTCAAGTCATGGTGGGCAAGTCTCGAAGCCAGTTCCGAGTCGTCGTAGCCATCTGTTGGGAGATTTCTGAGGAGAAGAAAGAGGACGAGCTCAGAGTGGGTGAATTTGCGGTATGCCTGATGGACGAGAGCGAGAGATGGAGTGTCGGATTTGGCATTCTGAGGGGGGACAGATTAGAATTGGAGAGACGCGTTGGAAGTTGCGCCCACCGCCATCTGCGCCGCGTCCGAGTCCTGACTGCAAGCGCTCATAAAGACATCATTGACGCCAAACAACAGTAAATTATACCTAGGCTACATCCAGAGCTACAATCTCGAAAGGAATCCCTATATGGTTCAAGAAAACATTCAAATTCACCTCTTGGACTGCGTCTTCAACCAGTCCATACTCTCTGATCAATTCCCCCACACTGGCAGCGTCATATGATAGCAGCGACCGCAAGTCCGCTGGATACAGCTTTCCTCTCGTCCCGTCGCTTTTCAGTACGAGCTCTAGAGCATCGTCAAGATTTTGAATCCGCAGGCTTGAATTCTTTTTTCGCGCAGCCCTAGAATCCACCAGCTGCACTCAACACATTGCTTGCATAACTACTGGATACGCACGAGTTGATCAAAGAGGTCTTGGCCTCTCGCAGTTGCGCTTTGTTGGCCTGCGACTGGTCTCTCAGGCTGATTGGAATGTGGTCTTGGATCTGGAGGTCGACTTGCTGCTTGACTTGCGCGGAGATTTCTGCTCTAATGTATTCGAGGATGTCGTTTCTGTAAACCTTCGCATGTATATCTGGTTCAGAACGCTGACTGGGAATCAACGTACTGCAGATTTGCTGCAATCTTGACCTTCACGTCCTCTCGTGCCACCCGCTTGAAGTTCTCGATGTCTTTGTCCCTCTTCTTGCTCTCCTCTCGCAATTGCTTTCGCAAAGCCTGCAAATCTTGTACAGTATCTTGCTGTTACTTCTGTGATGATACTGCGCGCCACGGCTTTATGACTACTCACTGGGCTTGGGCTCAGGGCTGCTAGCTTCGTTGACTTCCCATTCATCTCAACGAAAGATCCTTCCCTGTATAAAGTCTCACTGTTGTTTGTAGGCCAGTTCACAAGCGAAAACGAACAAATTGCCCAGCGTCTCCGTTATTGCGCCAATTGCCTCTCGAATGTCCTCGGTGCCTTCTTGCTTTCGTGCCTGCGGTGTCGCTGTACCGTCGCTGGATATCATGGCGGTTGTTGACTGGGATGGTGGCAGCGTCGATGTAAACTCCCGTTCTTTTCTTATATGCAGCCATGTGCTTCCCTCGTGCCCTGCTTTAGTAGACAGATTTCCATGCTGGATCTCATTTTAACGCCCGAGTAAATATAGACCTACTTACTGCCAGTACGAAGGACGTTCTATTCCCGATTCGGAGCGTTTAACTTGGTCACGGTCACAAGTTCATCTTCCCTCCTCCATGGTACTACGCGTCGTTTTGAAAGTTCTGTTGGCTTTCTATCTCGTTTCTGCTGTGCTCTATACAACGGATTACTTTCTGTTTTCGCCTCTTCGCTTGTTCCTTGTCGGCCATGTTCCCCAGTCGCTGGCATTTTGGTCAACCACGCCATTCAACTCTTTCTTTTCCAAACGCGTCAGCACTAGTCAAGAGACAGTTCCCGACCTTGTGCTTGGAGGATCTTCTGAGGATGCGGCGGTCTACTGGTCATCCTCACCATTCACCCTCAAGAACGGCCTCGGCCACGACAAGCCTATTGTTATGAGCGAAGATTTGTATTTCTCGAAAGCGTTCTCGGCATCAATGGGTACAAGCAAGATCGTCCCTTTCTTCTATCGAGCGACTGGTACTTTCAGCAAGGATGATATAACAATCACTACGCTTGTAACCAGCAATCGGTTTCAAGTCTTCGCTCGTCTGGTTGAGCGATATCCAGGTGCGAACAACTTACTTCCGTCGAGGATTAGGTTCAGAAATGCCTGCAGGACCAATTTCCGTCACTATACACGTGAAGAATGGCACCGAGAACGTTCATGAAATGCTGGATTCTCTTCACATGCTCTACCTTTCTTCCTCGAAGATGTTCAGTAACGTGGACGTCCACCTTGTCATTGATGGTGAGTACCTCAATACAGCAACCTCAGGCTTTCCCGCGCTGACTCCCTTCCAAAGCATTTGATCGACAATTCAACACCTGGCGCAACATCGCCCGTTTCTTCGCTCGCACAGACTTCGTCATGAAGCTCGACATCGACTTTTCTCCTTGCACCGATTTCCGCACCGCAATCCTAAATAGCAAAGTAGTCATGGACAAACTCAGAACTGGTCTCGCGGCTCTCGTTATACCTGCATTCGAATATCCGACGCACGAAGACGGCATCGACGAATCGAGGTTCCCAAGGACTAAGTCGGCGCTGGTTTCGCTGGTACGCGCAGGCAAGATCGCTATGTTTCATGCCTCCTGGGGTCCCGGCCACAGCTCTACGGACTACAATCGATATTACGCTGCATCGCCTGGCGAGGTGTACAAAGTAACAAGCTATCAGTCGGCGTACGAACCTTATGTTGTGTTCAAGAAAGATGGCCCTCCTTGGTAGGTTGTTCAAGTATTCTTCGTTCTGAAGAAGCTCAGATGGGAAACAGGTGTGACGAGCGTTTCATTGGCTATGGCGGCAACAAGGCTGCTTGTCTGTTTGAGATGTACTTGTCGGGGATCTCGTATTATGTTCTTGCCGATCATTTCCTCATCCACCAAAACCACCTGTACGAAGAAACTGCTCGAAGAAGTGAAGTAGGGCGTTTGCTTATCATCTATTTGCCACTTTCCTTTCTGATAAATTGAAAGCGCAAATATAATCGCAAAGTTTACTCCGACTTCCGAGAAGAAGCATGTCTTCGGTCAGCCTAAACTCCTTCCTGCTCTGTCTTGCAGCACTGAAATTTCGCACAGATACCTCACGCTTTTCCGGAACAACGGTATGCTGAACGATACAAGGGGAAGCAACGCGCGAGAAGAGTGTCAAAAGATTCGAAGTATTGCGCGGATTGCAACAGAGGTCAGTCGGAAAGTCACAGGATCAGCACAGAAATTGATGATTTCGCGTTAGCTGAACGCTGCAGTCGAGATCAGACGGTAGAAATACGCCCTAGAAGCCGGTAGGCATGTACGTGCTCATGAAAGTCACGCAGTAGCATTCATCGCAGCCGAGAAAGGAAATATGATTGCCTTTTAGAGTATTCGGAACCACGGACCGAACGCGCTTCCACCTGATCTGAAATTTGATCGGCGGCCCGGAAGTCAAGGGTTATAAGAACGATGAAATGTTCTTCCTCTTGTGCACGCATACCTCATGGCTCCTCGTATCCTCATTTGCGGTTTGGCTTTTTCCTGATGTTCCGTTGTTCTGTTCGAGCAGTATCCAGGTCACATCGTTTGGGCCGACGAAGATGTCAAGCAGTTGCTCGGTCCAATTGCGGATGTGATCGTAGGTCGACGCCCCGAAAGACCTTGTTCCTTGCTGATGATGAAGATAGCACTTTGATACCCCTACCCGCGCCGATTTTCTTGCAGCCTTCCAACCCAATGGCAAGTACCACGATGTGGTTGGCATTTTTCGAGACAATTCATCGGCCGAAAAGATTGGCTTCTTCGACAAGGTAGAAATGAACGCACGCACCATCGGACAACAGGAACTAAATCTGTATACTTCCCGGTAGGAGATTGTCGATGGCTTTTCGTCCTCGGTGAAATGGATCGCACACAACGGCGCTGGTTACGACCAAATCGACGTTCTGGCATGTAAAGCGAAAGGTGGGCCGCCATTGAATTTCCCCTTAACTGCAATTCCAATGCGAAACCAGGAATCACTGTTTCGAACACTCCCGGCGCCGTCGATGACGCCAGCGCAACCACCGCTTTATATCTATTGATATCAACCGTCCGCCAATTCTCCATCAGCGAACGCTCGTTGCGCCAAGGCAAATTCAAGCCATCGGGACTTGCACCCAAAGCGCACGACCTCACCGGCCGCACCTTGGCGATTCTAGGACTCGGTGGCATCGGAATGCGTCTCGCTGAACTGGCGCACGCCTTCCCGATGCGTATAATCTACCACTCGCGACATAAGGTCGCGAATGCACCAGAGTGGTGCGAGTATTTTGCCAATGTGGACGACATGCTTGCACAGGCCGACGTCTTGAGCGTGCATGTCCCTCTCCGGGAGGAAACCATCGGGTTGGTGGGTGAAAACATGATTCGCAAGTTGAAGAAGGGGTCGATCATCATTAATACTGCGCGGGGTAAGGTAATTGACGAGGAAGCTATGATTCGGGCACTCGAGGACGGCCATGTGAGTTGGTCCTTTCCATAGCTATTTATGTGCTGCTTACATTGTTGGAAAGCTCGCCTCCGTTGGACTGGATGTATTCCCAAACGAACCCGAGGTAAACCCTCGACTGCTCGACTTCCCTCACATCACGTTGCTACCGCACATGGGGACCGAAAACCAGGACAGCCAGCGCAAAATGGAGGTCCGCGCGTTGACCAATCTCAAGGATTTCCTCACCACAGGGAAAGGCAAAGATGTCGTAACTGAGATGAAGTGAATTGATCAGGACGCTTTGCGATAGAGCTGATTCCAGCCTTGACAGAGTGATAAACGCCCGACTGTAGTACACATGAAAATACCAATAACATTATACAGACTTCCACCTGGCTCCTTTTACTTGGTTGCAAAGGAAGCGACCAGACCTTTTGCTCCTGTAGCAGCCGCATCGCCTACGAACTCGACATAACGGAAGACGTGCCCCAACTCGGCAAGGGCATCCAATATCATCTTTCGGTATGCTTCCACACCCACAAGAGATCCGCCGAATGAGACTACCGCGTCCTGGGCTTTGACGAGGTTTGGCCTGTGCTCGTCGCGTTCACCCAGCAAAGTCGCGATCTGCAATGCAAAGGTGCGCGAGGTGCTCTGAACAACGCGGATAGCAAGGGGATCGGCGTCTTCGAACGCGGATTGGAATACTATAGGCGCGAGAGACGAGAGTCGTTTCTCGCGTAACAAAGTGAATTGAGGGAGGGTTTCAGCTGTGAGGGCGCTTGCAACAGGATCTGGCATGTGTATGGCGACCAGAATATCCAAGACATTCTTCAAGCCAAAGCGCTCCAAGACTCTCTTGGTAAGGACGCTTTCTTGTGGAGGGACAGCGCGGACGGAGGCTGCATCGGTTTCCCCCACTATCTGCCGGACGGCCTCACGGCCAACGTGGAATCCGCCGCCCTCATCTCCCAAAATCCAACCCCAGCCTCCAACACGTCCAAGCTGGTCAAAACCAACGTCGTTTTCTCTGAAAGAGACCGCAATGCCGCCTGTTCCACCGATGATTCCAACGGCGTGGTTAATATCTGGGTGCATGCGGACGGGAGCGGCCAAGAGATGGGTGTCATTGGCGACAGCCAAACGGGGTCCCACAGGGAGGCCAAGAAGAGCGGAAAGCGTGGGGGTGACTTCGGCAATAGCGGAAGGGGAGTCGATGCCCGAAACTCCAAACCAGGCTGCAGCGAACGGAGTATCGCCAGTGGGCGGTAATGGGACTGGGTCCACGGAGGGTGGAGAGGTGCACGTCTTTAGTGCATCGCTGATAGTCAAGCTAATCGCTGTCCGAAAGTCTTGGAGACTGAGATACGAGAAATTGGAGGGACCACCGAGGGCACGGCCGACGATGTTTCCGGACTTGTCGCAGATAACAGCAGATGTTTTTGAACCACCGCAGTCGACACAGAGATAGAGGGACATGGTGGTAAGAGCGCAAGAGGTGCAAGGCTGGGGTTATCGATGATCAAACGCATGAAGAGGCATCACATTCAAATCAGTCCGCATGAGACGCTCAATGGGAGAAGTCAATTCAAGGAACCCCTAATCGGGCCATCACGTAAATTGATGATGTATCAATTCCACAACAGAGCCAAATACAACTGACTATATAAGGCCACAGAAATTTCGAGGAAAGCTTTGTGCGGCGGCACGGCCATACCATTTCCCCTGTTGCTCATGCCTGCGCTCTCTGCTTTTGGTGGATTGTACACGCGGGCGTTCGAGTGTCAGGCTGTGTCCTGAATAACTGGACTTCTTAGTACCCATTGTCGTCGCTCCTCAATATGGGGCGGGGATGGGTCGGTGGTTCCTTACATTCATTCATGATTTTACCTTGTTTGTCGTCGTCTACTCGCATCTGAATGGCATTATGTCCGCATATTCTATGTCCAATTCCTATATACACGAAAAATCATTGCGAATACCGGAACACTTTGCTCGTCGTGACGTCTCCGTGGAATGCATTCACTTCCTAATAACTACCCTACGCCTCAAGTAAAAACCTATCGACGCGCCGTGGTAGTCCTATGCAGAGAATGTGCATCCTGATCATATCCGCCTCATTCGCTCTCCGCGATAAGGGCGACAATCATACTGGGCGAGAGACGTTCATACGGATAACATACCAGACAAGGCAAAAAGACGCACCGATATAGGTAGTAGAAAAATGAAAGCAAGTAAAACCCGAGCTTGATGAAGCTCTCTTTCTTGTGTCCAGGCAAAGTCCGGAAAATTTCGGTCGCGTCGTACATATGGTTTTTGCCTCGTATTCTACAATTCTGTCAGGGCAACTTTGCAGAAAAAAAGAACAAGTACGCACTTGTTCGCATTAAACGCAACCAATGGAAGGTTCAATAAGAATGCTGTCCATTGACCACAGAGGAGGAATAGGATTGCGAGGAAGGCGTGTGCAATGTTTTCGGGGAGGACAAACTGTAACAAGTAACAAGCCAGTCGTCAGACGTTTGGCGACAGTACAGGCGGCGCAGAGAGACTGCACAGACTTGGTTAAGTTTATTGCACAAGTCTATCGGGTTGATATAGTCGCATTCCAAGTCCGAAAACATGATGATCTGGAAGAAAACAAAAACATCTAGTTGAAACAAGGAAAAGCAGACACGATTGGGGCGACGTACGAAGAAAACCATGCAGAATAACAGTCCGGCGGCCATCAGGACCGCAAACAAAAATAACCAGCCTGCATTTTATGGGGGTATCGGGGAAAGACCAAGATTCAGGCAGGACCAGGAGCGCGAGGATGGTGAGCGAGAGTGGAAGTCGGCGTGCGTAGAAGAAAGGATATGGAGGTTATGGGAGCCATAGTAAGAGACGATGCAAAACTCAAGGCATGAACACGTTGACGCACCTGCTCCGCTCATCGTTCTGTGTCGTGTCTCTCGTCAACTGTTCAGTAAGCGAGGGTTTCTCAAGCTGAGTTGCGAGAGAAATGATTCAAGCGCTTGCTATGCAAGGTAGAGTGAGGGGGGGAGGTAAGCCTGTGAGCTCAAGAGCGCAGACGAGCAGTTGGTTGGACGGTGACGTCCTGGCAAAGTGACCGGCGAGAATGTGACGGCGTGACGCGTCACGAACGCGTCAAGTGAAAACGAGGTGTTGAGCTCAGAAAATCCCATTTTGACCGAGAAGACATGGCTCGTTGTAGTACAATAATAGTAGAACCATCGCAACTACTCTATACGTTTTCTCGCAGTCGCAACGCGTCTTCAACGCTCGCGAAAGATGTCCCATACAAGTATTGTATTCAAGTATATCGCTCTGTCGCAACACCCGTACTGACTTGCAGCGCAGGCCAAGCGCAGGCTATCACACATATCACAGCCGCAAGTAATTTCTGTAAAAATTCTAAATCCTGTCACCCAGTACGCGGCGACGAGTGACGCACCTGAGAAAACGAGTACTGCGCAGTCGTCTGTCTCAAAATCTTGCAACTCAGAGAGAGCAACTGCAAGGCGGTGAGCATCTCTGATAGTAAACGAGTCCAACGAACTCCTACGCACTGCACTGGAACATAGACTTCGTCTCGTCTCGAGCCCCGAAACAAGTCTGTCAGTGTCTCACACACAGCGAAAATCGAGATGGTCGCGTCCGTTAGTGGAATTTCAACTCAGGAAATCACAGTCACTAAATTAAGCGTCAGTTTCAAGGTAGAGCGAAAGGATGAAGCTGCACTACCTCGCTCGCAACACTCTTAGCTTGCTCGAAGCGCAGGGTACGCGAGACTCAGAGATTATACTCAATAAAATGAACTCAAAACCACTACCAGGAAAAAGTCAGCGGTGTACTCAGACGAAAGTAGAAATGAGCATACCTTTGAATTTCGTTGGCCAGCGTTTTGTGAGTAAGCAGGCCACGATTCAGTTAGTTTTCGGTACGCAGAGTATTCGATCATTTGAGTGAGCAGAGGACGACCAGGACGAATCCATTAGGTTAGAGTACATGGATACAGCGAACCGCGGCAATTCTAGCAACATCATCGAGTCAACGAAACAGGGAGAACAGAACGATGAGCATACCAAACAAATATATCTGCCGGACAGATAGAGAGAGCAGGACAAGAAAATGAGATAGAAAAGGAAAGCGATGGTGTCCAGGCAGCAAGCAGTAAACGCATCTTCAGTCGGTGTCCATTCGTCCACCGTTCCCGCCCCGCCTCCCCCCACGTCGACCACCCCGACCACGGCCACCACCACCCCGCCGCCCAGAACCGTTGCCATTTCGGCCTCCAGAAGTCTGGACGTAGTCTGCGACGTTGGCCCCCGGTGGCGCAACGAGGACTTGTGCTCGATCGCTACCCACAAGTGAGTCGGATCGCATTTTTCTGTGCGAGAGACAATTATTCCGTATTCAAGACGGTGGGCGGAGGTGATACTCACGAGCCTCCTTCTGCAGACGACTCCATGAGGATGTCCACGCTTCCCTCTTCCCTGACCAGGCCAAGCCCGTCCGGACCTCCCAGCCTCCCTCCCAAACTCGTTGCGTTCAGACCCACAACCTTGACGGACAGTGTCCTCCCATCTGCAGGCTGGTTGTGGAACTGCCGAACGGCAGAGGACGCAGAAGCGGGGCTTTTGAAGGTGACTCGAATGACGACTTCGGGTTGTTTGCTCATCAGCGTCCCTTTTGTGATCTCGCCACACCGCTTGAAGATGGCGACTACGTCGTCGGCTGTAGTGCCTGGGACCAAGCCTGTGACTTCAACGACATTGCCCTGAGAGGCAGAGCTGGCGCCTTTGATGGAAAGTCCCTCGGAGGCCAACGATGCTGCTTGTAAAGCCCTTCCGACGATGGCATGATTGAGATTTGCTTTTGGAGCGCCGGGGGTGATGTTCATGCGAGCTGAGAGGGAGTTGTGCTGCTCATACATGTCGTGAGACCATGGTGAGTCTACATCGCCTTTTGGAATGGGATTTGGGCGGTTCTGAGTGATGTTGAGGGCATACGGTGGGAGGTAGTGGCTGGTGGACGTACATAAGGAGAGCCGTTTCGATTCGAACCTGCGGACTTTGAGCGTACTACGCCGCTGGGACCGCCTGCAGGTAGACTCATGCGTTCGAGGAGCGACGCCATGTCTCAATAGTCGATGATGAGGGTAGCTGAAGAAGAAAGGTGTCTGTGCTCTGTTTGTTTGATGTATGTCGTTATTTGCCTTCCCTCATTCAATGAGACGTTCAACCAGCGCTCAAATTGGACTTGAATGTTTCCAGTTGATATATTCAACGTCCTTTCGCGTTTTTCGTGTCAATTGAACCTTTTTCTATGGGGCATCCGAGGGTCAATTGCGGCAAAAGCCGGTTAACCTGGAAATATCATTACTTCCTCGTACCCGAATGTTCAGATGTTCAACTGCCCCTTCGCGAGCTTGCAGTAACCATTTCACCGGTGGCTTCTGAGAAGGTCTGTACATATATTTGGAGATAGTCTGTTTTCCAACCTAGGTGAACGCGCTTTCTCGCCATTTTTCGCCTTTGAGAGGTGCAGATGATCCCCGTCCCCTCAACCTCTCGTTCATCTATATAGCGCGCGGCACCTGACGTTTTCCGCAACTCGAACCGACTTCGCAGGAACGGATTGTCGACGGAACGCTTCCAACCTCTCACATGTCGACTTCGTAATTCGCTAAATTTCATCATCAACGTCCGGCTCACGGAAAATCATCACCGGGCCTAAGTTATATATCCTTCGCCAATAAATTACCTTGTCTTGTCTTGTCCTGTCCTTCCTCTTCCTCTTCCCCCATGGCACCCCCTCAAATTTACACCTCGCCCTATCCCTCCCATCCAATTCGGTCCACCTCCGTCTGGACGCGTCTCTTCGCTTCCCGCGATGCTTCTGCTGATGTCGGCGGCTATTCCGGTTCACTCCCAGCTTTTATCGACGCCGACTCTGGTGCAACAATAACGCGCGCCCAGCTCGTCCATCTCACCCTCTCTTTCGCCTACGGCCTCAAACACCACCCCAACACGTCCCCATTCGCCACACGGGGCAGCACAGTCCTCATTTTTTCTCCAAACTCTCTTGCATGGCCCGTCGTGTTGTTTGGATGTACGTATCTTGTAGTCAGGCCTTGGTTACACATGCATGCCATGTCACTGACAGCAGCTCAATTCAATTTCAGCGGTGGCTGCCGGCCTCAGATGTACCCTCGCGAATTCCGCGTATACGCGTACCGAGTTGGCATTCCAGTACAGCGACAGCGGTGCTAGGTTGATTATGACGACTGAAGACGGTCTGAGCGTTGTGCAAGAAATGTTCGCTGAGATTGGAATCGCGAAGGAGGATGCCGCGAAGAGGATCATCGTTCTCAGCAAAGATTTGCGTTGGGCGGGCGGACCGAGCGCTCCTCGGAGTCCTGCTTCCAATGGTCTTCTCAAGATGGAAGATTTGCTTGACAGAGGGAAACTTGACCAAGAGGAAAAATTCGAAGGGTCCGATGCCCTCGAGACCCTTTACATCTGCTATAGCTCTGTGTGTACTGAGCGATCGGGTTTTGTTCTTTGCTCATTCTCGCCATAGGGTACGACAGGAAAACCAAAGGGTGTGGAGGTAGTTCTTTGTTTTCTTATCACGTTCTGGCGACTCAACCAATCTATCAAGACGACACACCAAAATATGACCACTCTCATCGACATCGTCAGCGCTCCATTTGACCTCACGGCCAAAGGCACTGTCATGTTGGGAATATTACCGTTCTACCACATCTACGGTATGAGCTCGCCCCCCCTAAGAAGAACCACTGGGCTAAACCAATTCCGATTAGGAATCGCCAAGCTGGTACACGCGCCATTTTGTCAAGGCTGCCCAGTCGTAATCCAGACCAAATTCGAGGCGGAGAAATTTTGTTCTGTGATCCAAAGATTCCATGTCACCCATGCCCTTGTCGTGCCGCCCGTCTTGGTTATCCTTGCCCGCCATCCCGGTGAGTTCATTATCCTTCCCTTCCAACAAAAACAAACTGCTCGATCGCTGAATTGTTTGGTGAAGCTGTCGACCAGTATGATATGTCCACCGTGCGATATCTGTTTTCTGGCGCGGCTCCGCTGGGGGCGCCTCTGGCGAAACAGGTCAAGGAACGGCTTCTTGCCAAGCGTGGGGGGCGCGGCGATTTGGTCATAACGCAGGGTATGTTTTCGGCGAGACCTCCTTCAATAATAACATGTTTGCTGAGAGAGTTTGTTTGTAGGTTATGGATTGACGGAGACCTCACCCACAACGCATATTCTAGAGGGCGCGGACTCGGATCGCAAAATGGGGAGCATTGGCAAGTTGTTGCCTAATCTTGAGGCACGGCTCGTAGAAGACGACGAGGGGAAGGTTGACGCTGCGCCTGGGGAGCCGGGGGAGCTGTGGATACGGGGCAAGACTGTGATGAAGGTGATAACGTTCTGTCTTGTGGTGCACTTTCTCGATTTCTCAACCCCCTTCTCTAGGGATATCTAAACAACCCGACTGCGACCGAAAATTCCATTACCCCTGACCGCTGGTTCAAGACCGGAGATGTTGCTGTACGAGACAAAGAAGGGTATTATTATATAGTTGGTGAGTTGAACGGTTTCGTGAAAAACAACGCCATCTTAATTCTGTGGCAGATAGACGAAAGGAATTGATCAAATACAAGGCGAGTGATTTTTTTAAAAAATCCGTCGACTCTAAAGCTGATTGTTCCGATACAGGGTTTTCAAGGTATTTCATACTAGTTCTGACCGACTCTCTCTGGCAAATATTGACCGTCCAATGTAGTGCCTCCTGCGGAGCTCGAGTCGGTGTTATTGTCGCACCCAGACATAGCGGATACAGCCGTTATTGGACTCTACAGCGCTAAAGAGGCTACAGAGCTGCCAAGGTACGTTTTCGCCGCCCACTCATCTCGTTCGAATAGCACTGAGCATTCATTCTATTCAGAGCCTATGTTGTGCACGCACATCCGGAGAAAGTCAAATCTGCCCAGGCCAAGGCTGAGTTTGCGAGGAGCGTTGCCAAATGGATTCAGAGCAAAGTGGCGAGACATAAGTATCTGAGAGGAGGCGTAGGTGTTATAGACATCATTCCGAAGAGGTGAGTAGATGGATTTGTAGTTTGCGACACGACTGAGATGGTTTGCAGCGCGGCTGGGAAGATTCTACGACGAGAACTTAGAGAGTTGGCGAAGGAGGAGGCTGAGCAAGGGGTTCTGGGTACGGAGGTCAAGGCCAGGCTCTGATTGCGCGCAACGAGCTCCAGGGTTACCAAATAGTATTATTGGGCACGGATTCTAGAGCATATAATTTTACATTGGGTCAAGAGGGAACATGCACTATCATTGTACGCGTCACCATGAATACCGACCTGGGAGGATCGTCAGCAAAACTGCAAAACGGGAAGGAAATTTGAGAAAGTCAGAGGTGTCAAAAGTTTGGAGCACACCCCACTAGTAGCAGGTATTCGTCCATGAAGAAATTCAAAAAAGATCCAACGCATCATAAACGGTGAAGAAGAATCAGACAGACGTACCAGGTTTAACAGTCCAACCATCAGGATGCAAGCGACGAACATCAAAGTTCTGGGAAGGAAAAAATTGGGGGTAACCGCGCCGAAAGAGAGTGAGCCCCATTGAGTTGAAGGCGCTGAGGCCGACAATCGTATAACTGTGTCTATGAGAAACAAAGTGCCCGACATTCGACAGACCACCCGAGCGACAGCATGCTCGTATCTTCGCATACTGGGCCTTGATCGAATGGTTCATCTGCAGCTGGGCAACGGAGTGGCAGGACGGAGCAGGAGTCTGTGAAGTTACGGACAAATGCAAAGTGGATCCCGCCGTCCTCGCCCAGACCGACGTGCTTGGGGCCGGTTGCTTTCCATTTGTTGGACGAGGACAAGCTCCGTGTCTCCGGGGACTTTCCCCACAGCAGAGAATGAGAGGTTTAGCTCCCTGTGCGTGAGCTGCGACAACGAATCTTCAATCGGCGCGGAGGTGAAAAGTTGTGGAAATTTTTTGGATCAAATTTATACGGCACTGAATTTGGTCCTGTTTTGACGCCAGCCCCATTTGAGCAGTGGTACCTCTTTGCGGACGCGTTCATGTCGACGAGTCAGGCAACTCAATCCAAGACAAAGCAAGCTCCAAGACCCGCAAGTCCACTCTTCATCGGTGGTATAACATTCCTCTCAACTTGCCCTTAGGTCCTCTTCGCCAGTTTCCCAACCATCAAGGTTATTGAGCCGCCGAAAGGTATACGTCCCCTCCTGACAGTCCTCGGTGCACAATATCGATCCCACTCACAGGCCGCTTTTCAACCTGCAACGACCAATGGTGTCTGACGTATTGCTCGCAAAACGTTAGCGGCCGTGTACACGGAAAAGCACCATGGTGTCGATCCGTCTGCATTCGCAAAGTCTTCTCCCATGAAGTGCGCAATATCCTCCAGTTCCAGAGTCACAGAGACATCGGTCCGGACGGAAAGGCACGATATCCTCTGCCGCTTGAGGGCCAGCCCATTCATCTGCCGCGATATCTCGGCGGAAAGTCTCTCGAAGACCCAGAACATGACAGAAAGGTCCCAGAGGATACAAAATACTGGGACGAAGGATGGTATCTTTGGAAGACCACCAATTACCTCGGCGTCTTCAGTAGCATGGCTCAGATGCAGAACAATCTGGAAAAACAGAACAAGGTGGATGCGATGAAACAATCTAAGCGGAAGTTGTGGAAGGAGTATCAAGAATTTCTCAAGTCTGGAGAGCCCGAAGTGGAGGAGAATAAATGGCTTGGTCGGGTTGTCCCGCCCAATTTCGGGCCAGATGCAGCGTGCGTTTGCCTCTCATCTCCTCTGTCCATACCATCAATGACTGCTTCCAGTCCGGACTCGTTATTAGTGCCCCTTCCTCTGGAAACTGGCCCTCTCCTAGAACCCATATATCGAGTTCTTGCTCCCGCACAACATGCTCTACAACTGGTCCGCGAGGATCTCGCCGAGAGCCATTACCAGAAGTTTGCACGCCGGGCCTGGGACAAAGCTCAGACTGGTGATCCATTCACTCTTGCCAGCCGTGCGGTCAGCTTTGGTTATGATCAATGGAAGACCTGGGGCAAAGGATCCGATGAGGACGACGACAAGGAGAAGGAGCCATAGGTTTTTTTTTTGTTAAGGACCCTCAACCTACCACCCATTCATTTGTAACCTTACCACGCACTTATTATCGTATCTCTCTTAGAGCTTGCGTACCATGGAATGTACCTGAATATTAATGCACCCCTTGTATCAGCAAGTTTTTCGTTGACTTGAGCCTTGTTCCAGTGCTTTCCGTTACGTTCTCCCGGTATTCGAGCCAACGTGACTTGCAGCCTTCAGCTTTGTCACTGCCCATCGCGTCTTATAATGCAAGCCACATCTCGCTCCCTTCCATCCGCTTTCCCTGCCTTCGAACCCTCTAGACAATGGCGTCCAAGAACGCACCCATCGACATTCAAAACGTGAAACAATGGAACGAAAGCCTACGAGGCGCAACGGCAGCTGGAATGACTGTTCTCGTCGATTTCCATGCACAGTGGTGTCAACCTTGTAAGGTATAAGTGGTTCTCAAGACGCGACTTCACTGGAATGCTTAGACCTTCGTTCGGCGCGCAGGCCATCGCCCCGAGATTCGCTCAACTCGCTTCACAAAACCCGCACATTCGATTCCTTCGCGTGGATGTCGATGCGCAGCAAGCCATCGCCGCGAAATACCAGGTTACTGCCATGCCCACGTTTTATGCTATCAAGGCGGGGAAGCCTGTCGATATGGTTGTGCTGTTTCTTTAGCTTGAAACTTGGAATTCAAACTGACTTGACTCTGTGGATTGGTTAGATACGAGGTGCTGATCCGCAAGGAATAGCGCGTCTCGTACTCCAGCATGGTGGTCCGAATCCTCCTGTTCCTCCACTCCCTGAAGAAGCAGAGGCGGCGAAAGTCGCAGGAAATGTGTGTCCATATCTCATCCTTGAAAATCAAAAATCAATCTTGCTAATTCACATGCAGGCCTTTTACAAAGACGCAAAGTACGCAGAGGCCATCGAAGAATACACCAAAGCCATTTCCATCGCTCCTAATTCTGGAGCCCTATATGGCAATCGCTCAATAGCATACCTGAAATCCGCGCCCCCGAATCCCGACCTCGCTTTGGCCGACGCGCAGAAGGCGACCGAGGTAGAACCGAAGTGGGGGAAGGGGTACGCGAGATTGGGAGAGGCGCTTCAGGCGCTGGAAAAAGATGAGGAAGCGGTGAAGGCGTTTGAGACGGCGGTGGAGCTTTCGCAGGGGCTGGCTAAGAATGAGGCGAAGCAGAAATTGGAGGTGGTAAAGAAGAAGTTGGGTTGGCATTGAGTTTGTTTTTCTTCTTCTGTGCTTTCGTGCTTTCTGTACTATTGGTATTGCTCGTCATATATAGATTTAATTTTATCTGTGCTGAGGCCTCGAGCCTCAGACTGCAATTCAGAAGAGGCACTTTGGCGCAAAATCTTCATATCGTGAATCAGTATACAATATCACTGGATCCAACGCTATATAGAGAATTATTATGAATACACACTTGTATTAACTACAGTATCAGATTAACAATAGAAATAACATAGTCCATGGTCTAATATATGCGAATAGTCCTAGAAATCCCACTATATGGAGACTATGAGCTACTGTGTTAGGAATGTGAAATCGAACAACATACCAAAGTGCCAAACACTGTATGGAGACTATTAGCACTGTCCTGAAACTAGGAAATCGAACAACAGACCTGGGATACCTTCGCGCTTACATCCTTCCATCATCTCAGTGTTGCCTCCGAGGTTGGAAGTGATGAAGACAACCTCGGCTCCCCACGAAATGTAACACTCTTTTAGCAGTTTCATGACGTCGGGCCTTCCTCCTGGGAAGCAGGCTGAGCAACTTTCAGAAGTGCCTGAGATAGAACGAACCTCGCTCCTTCGAGTCCCAAAGTGTGAACTGCTCCGGCGGCAAATTGTCGTGAATCAACGACGCGATAGTCTTTCCGAAAGTTTTTTCTTGACTAGACCCCATCCATATCAGATACCAGTTGGGACTCTGTGTCACGACGATTGTCAGCGAGCACTCGAAAATGATTCTGGGCCACTGCTACCTGTAAACATGTCGAGAGAGCGGCGCCGATTCCGGTCCCAGTGCAGACACGAATCCCCCGCTTGTAGAGAGTGCTGGTATTGGAAACGCCGGCGAACTGGTCAGATGGTCGAATGTCAACCTTAAACGATGATTCTGGCGAAGTATCACCCACCTTGAGTTGCCGTGTCCAGAGATGTGTCGGCGGACCTGTTCCCATTTTTAAGATCATGGACAGGATCACACAAGTGGATTCTTACGATCAACAAGCGACTGGGTGAAATCGCCTTGCACGCCGCATATCAAATAGTGTTCATTTGATTTGCGACCTTTTCTGTATGAAGCATTCAGGCTGGGTCTAGACAACTCGCGAAGCCGGACGGACGATATAGTTCCAAACGCGTGATACTCCAACAGCCCAGATCCACGGCTTATCCTCGATAGCAAGCCTTGTTGCATACCGCGTTCGAAGCGGATGATAGCGACCTTTGGCGATGGCTAGACGAAGGTTGAACAGAATTCTGCCGACAGAGGAAAGACGACATACAACTTCTACCGTGACAGGTACTTTTCGTACAGTGAGCCAGGGAAGGATGACGCTGGAGAAGTTATCAGCACTTTCGGAAATAAATCGGAGACGATTATAGTCATTCTCACAAAATCGACATCCCGACGACGAACCAAAAATCCTGCTGCCGGATGAAATGCATGCCGTCTGCATGCCAGCTGCGAGTTGTCGCATTGTATGAGTCGCCGAGAATGACAAAGAGCCACGCTACAAGAATCAGGTTCGATTGTTCGGAAGATATTCAAATCCCACTCACTCATCAACAAGCCGAACCTGATAAATCTTGATGAGCTGGGTAACACTGAGCAATTGAATTGACCCACCAGCCAACCAGTCGGTGATAACCTTCGAAAACGCTGGAAGATGTCAATCAAAAGCAGGCGTGAATACCGAGCATCTTACTTGTGATGCGCCTCGCGCACCCAGGGAAACTACAAAAAAATGAGTGGTTGTAGAACGAATCTGACGCGAAAAACCTACGGCAGAAGCAATAGATACGAATATAGCTGCACTAGTGATTACTCCCGCAGCGATGATCGAGGCCGGAAAATGTTGATAATTGACGAAGATCATGACGATACGGAATATGAGCCAAGCGGCACCGGAGGTCGCGCAGCCGCTATGTATGCCTCCCAGGTGCTGAGATTTTTTTCAATACCGTAACTTTAAGAATGAAGAGGGAAATACCTGAAGCGTTGACGTGCAGGCCAAACGAAACCACAGAGGTGGCCACTATTGCCGTAAGTATAGTGTTCGCTTCCGAGCACCAATTACTCACTTTCGCGAATAGCGTGTTGACAATGAGGTAGAGAAGACGAGCAAAGCATTCATTCCTCATCAAGATAGCACACTGCAAATTTCCCAGGACAAATGCACCGGTATAGTGTCTTGGGTACTGCCATTTACCGGTCGCAGCAAGAATGAGACCAATGAGATTTAGAGTCACGGTGAGAGTGTAAAATTTCCTATTCGAAGTTAATTATGGGGAAGGCAAACCCGAAGAATAGACGGTACCTATAAGTATTGAACCACAAACGGAAACGAATCATACGGCCAGCCCTGGTTTTAGGCTTGGACTTGGCAAGAGGGAGAAGTTCTTTCGGCATGGCTTGCACCAGAGTTATCGTGCTGATTTCCTGCTTGGGAGTACCGGTAGGTGGTGAACCAGAGGTAACCAATGTGCTATCACTCTCTTGAGCAGTCGAAAGAAAGGCCGGCCGAGGAGGAGCTGGCACGATGATTCCTTTCTCGACATCGGGAGTGAAGCGAGCGGACATGGTGGTGGGTTTCGGGATTCTGACCGAGAGGAGAACAACAAATTACCTGAAGGATAGTGCTCGGTGGAAACTAGAAGGGCGCAGACTACGAGATTAAATATCGAGAAACGGAGTGAACCAGGCTGTTGTAAAATCTGTAAGGGGAATGCAGGAAAAATCTTATCACAGAGGAAACGCCGAGAAGCAGTGAGGGGACAGTGTGCGTCATCCGAAGTTCTACAATCCCGTTAATTTGCCTGAATGTCGCTGTGCATCTGACAGGTTCGGGCGTGTATTAAGGACTGAAACTGCGGGATTGAGTCGACAGTGTCCGAGTCCTACAGGATTGGACATGGCACTGATAGTTCCTTCTCATGGATGGCGTGCCGCTCCCGTGCCAAGGTACACGATTCCGAAAGATTCACAAGCGATTCGAGCGGCGATCAAGATGTATGGAAAGAACGACGAATGAATATTGTCGGGATAAAAACAGCATTAGAACCAAGGATCTTCAAGTCTCTAGATAGAGCGACTTGTCCAAAGATAAGCACAAGCAAAGACGTCATTTCTTTTCTTGCCGCCGAGGCTCTACTCTGCCTTCAGGGCTTCATCCATCGCACGATATCGGTCCCTGTTAGGATGGTTTGAACATCGGCGCCGTCAGAATCATGAGGGCGTCCCCGCGAGATAAGAGCCCCGCAAACAAGGCTAGAACAACCGAGACCATGAAAAAACGGCGATGGCAAGTCCGAGCTGAGACTGGAGTTGACTCGACACTTCCTGGACTCGGATTAATCTGCACAAATTGTGCGTGTGGGGTCGAACGCAGTTGTCAATCGGTGAAACTCGGAGGATTTGCAGACAGACGGCTTGCATTGCGTGGGTGTCGGCTTTGTCGCAGCACAGTGAGTGCCTGTATCTCTCCAGAGTTCATGTCAGTGGTGTGAAGAGGCATTGAGCTCTAACTTCAAATATAGCCAAACAACCGCCGTGCGTCCGCATTTGGAAATTTTGAACTCAACCATGTTTCGAGCCAACACATAGTGTACACTCGGCTACCGCAGCTTTGCCGCATGTGCGTATATTGATTATCTGTAATGAGTTTGCGAAAGAGTTACGATGCTTTCCGAACTGGGATGGTGCGAGTTGAATGTAAAACGTGCCTGGTCCGCTTGGTGCGGACAAACTTTCCGATGTCCGACGTCCAGAGCAGACCTGTCGTTTCATCGTTCAACACTGCATCCGCCGAGTCGACAGCGATGAAATTGTACAAAAATACCCATTGTACAGCTCTATCTAAAACGGAAGCAGAGCTACAGGGCATTTTTACAGAAAAAGCACAAGGTACGCACCGAGCCCCAGGTATTTTTGAAGCTCCCGCCATGTCGCCGTTGTTTTGGCCGACTCAACTCTCCACCCAGCTCCACCAGGAATAAATGAAAAGGTTCCGCGGATCGCCAAGATGCAGAGTATCGGGATACCCATGGAGTGTACCTACCTCAACCAAAATGGGAAGCTAGCTCAGGCTATATTGCAACGATGGTACACCCTCAATTGCTGTCCACGCTGCGCATGCCCAAGCATCTAAACTTCCCATGGCCTCCCGTGTAACCGTGCGTATTCACTGCGGCTGCAGGTTGCATGTTTGCGGATGCTCAGGTCCGTGTTACAGAAGATTTCGCAGAGGGTAGAATGTCAGCTCGGGCTCGAGTACAGATGTCGCCGACTCAGAACTGGAGTCTGGCAATGAAGGGAAGGGATGACCGACGTCGGAGATGGGCCGAATGCCGATAAAGCCGAATGAGGTTTACGTCACAGAAAATTTCGCGCGTCGCGCGAGTCATCGGCTAGTTTTCAGAGTTGAACGCTTCTCACTCACACCCGCTCTCCATCTGGAGGCCTGGCGGTCAACATGCTACTCAAAGCAGCTAGCGTGCTGCGCCTTCCGTCTCGCTTTCAACTACCTCGATGTACACGCGCTTTTCATGCTCCCACCCAAGCTCTTCGCGCCGTTGCTGCACCTGCTGTTGGAGCGTACGCCCCCAATGAGGGCGAGCACGTTCTCAACTCTCCCTCAGAACTTGCGCGTCGCATATCGGCCAAAGTTCTCCCCAAAATACCGCGACCAGACGTCGAAAAGGTCGTAGTTGTCGGCAGTGGTGGCCTCAGCATTGGCCAAGCCGGGGAATTCGATTACTCTGGCTCACAAGCTCTCAAGGCGCTTAGTGAAGAAGGCGTAGAAGCTGTACTCATTAACCCCAACATCGCGACATGGCAAACCTCCCATCAACTTGCCTCGGAAGTGTATTTCTTGCCCATTACCTCGGATTATGTTGCCTATGTCTTGGAAAAAGAAAGGCCTGACGGAATATTACTCACATTTGGTGGCCAAAGTGCTCTCAATGTCGGAATCGAACTTGACCGTATGGGTGTATTAGAGCGGCTTGGTGTCAAAGTACTGGGAACCCCGATTAGAACGCTCGAGGTTTCAGAGGATCGCGACCTTTTCGTTCAGGCGCTCAAAGGTATGCTCTGCATTTGTTTTCATGTCAAATGCTGTCTCTAAAAATTCACAGAAATCGATATACCCGTTGCCCAATCCACAGCTGTCTCTTCGGTAAACGCCGCTCTATCTGCGGCAGAAACCATCGGTTATCCGGTTATTCTGCGTTCGGCTTTCACACTTGGTGGTCTTGGTTCTGGCTTCGCAGAAAACCCCGATGAATTGCGGGATCTGGCTGCCAAGGGCCTCAGTTTGAGCCCACAAGTCCTCATTGAGCGGAGCATGAAAGGATGGAAAGAACTGGAATACGAAGTCGTTCGTGACGCTGCCGATGTACGTTCCGTTTCGTCCCCACACATCATCGTCATTGATGTTTAAACGGTTAGAACACAATCATTTGCTGCAATATGGAAAATTTCGATCCCCTAGGTACACATACAGGGGACTCGATTGTTGTCGCCCCTTCCCAGACCTTGCCCGATGACGAGTACCACATGCTGCGCAGTGCAGCGATTAAGGTTATTCGACATCTAGGCGTCGTGGGTGAATGCAATATTCAATATGCCCTGAATCCTACCTCTCGGGAATATTGTGTCATTGAAGTCAACGCTCGGTGAGATACGGTCGTATCTAATTTCCAATGGTTTTAATGGCTCGCCGTTAATTTGCAGCTTGAGCCGGTCAAGGCAGGTACCTATGATTTGATGCCACTGCATTTGCTGACATCCGGACAGTGCGCTTGCCTCAAAGGCAACTGGCTATCCTCTGGCGTATACTGCGGCGAAAATAGCTCTTGGACACACTCTCCCTGAACTCCCTAATGCCGTCACGAAAACGACAACTGCCTGCTTCGAGCCATCCTTGGATTACATCGTCACCAAAATTCCGAAATGGGATCTGGCTAAATTCTCTTCTCAAGTCAATCGGGAGGTAGGGTCTGCAATGAAGTCGGTTGGAGAGGTGATGGCTATTGGACGCACATTTGAAGAAAGTCTGCAGAAGGCCATTCGACAGGTAGACCCTCGATGGAAAGGTTTCGAAGTCTATATCGAGCCCGAAGACTTAGATACAGCACTCACCCGCCCTACTGACATGCGGTTGTTCGCGATCGCGTACGCCATGTATAATAAAAACTATACAGTTGACCAAGTTCACGAGCTCACCAAAATCGACAAAGTGCGTTTTCATACGGTGTTTCCAGCCGTTATTCATTGATCATTAGTGGTTCCTGTACAAAGTCGACAACATCGTGCAAACGCATCATGCGCTCAAAGCTGCTGGGTCCATTGAAAAAATAGACCATGAGCTGATGTCCAAGGCCAAACGCATGGGATTCGCCGACATCCAAATCGCAGATCTCGTCTCCTCGACTGAAGACGTCGTTCGTGCTGCGCGCAAGTCTCTCGGGATCACGCCGTTCGTCAAACGTATTGACACACTTGCCGCCGAGTACCCTGCACATACCAACTATCTTTACACGACCTACAACGCTTCAGAGCATGACGTCGAATTCGATGAACATGGCACGATGGTCCTCGGAAGCGGTGTCTATCGCATTGGCAGTAGCGTCGAGTTTGACTGGTGTGCTGTGACCTGTGCTCGCAAACTTCGCGACATGGGGAAGCGTACAATCATGATCAATTATAATCCGGAAACTGTCTCTACGGATTTCGATGAAGCAGACAGGCTTTACTTCGAGGAACTGGGCTTCGAACGTGTTATGGATATCTACGAGCTCGAACAGAGTCAAGGCGTCATTGTCAGTGTGGGAGGTAGATGCCGAATCAGCTTCGTGTGCCATATTTTTACTGACGTATTGAGCCGAATAGGTCAACTCCCTCAAAACATCGCTCTCAGACTCAAAAATACCGGCGTCAAAGTTCTGGGGACCGACCCGGAGCAGATCGACACGGCTGAGGACCGCCACAAATTCTCTTCTGTTCTGGACAGTATCGGTGTTGATCAGCCTGAATGGACCGAGGTGACCACTCTCGAAGCGGCCAAGACCTTTGCAGACAAGGTCGAATACCCTGTCCTCATTCGTCCATCATACGTTCTTTCTGGTGCCGCCATGAATGTGGTGTACGAAGAGTCGGCCCTGGAGTATAACCTATCAGCCGCGGCATCGGTCTCGCCGCTTCATCCCGTCGTCATAACCAAATTCATCGACAACGCTCAAGAAATCGACGTTGACGCTGTTGCTCACCAGGGCAAACTACTGGTTCACGCCGTTTCTGAACACGTCGAGAATGCTGGTGTGCACTCTGGTGATGCGACCTTGGTTCTTCCTCCGTTCTCCCTTTCCACTGGTGATCTCTCTCGCCTCAAGACAATCGCCGAGAAGGTTGCAGAGGCCTTCGAAATCTCCGGACCTTTCAACATGCAGATCATCAAGAAACCTGCAACAGATGATGAGGAAGCTCAACTCAAGGTCATCGAATGTAACCTGCGTGCTTCCCGGTCCTTCCCTTTCGTGTCCAAGGTTTTGGGTCACAATTTCATCGACACAGCAACCACCGCTATCGTTGGGCAAGATGTGCCCGAGCCGGTGGACATAATGTCAGAACAGCGGGATTACACCTCGATCAAGGTAGCGCAATTCTCTTGGACTCGTTTGGGAGGTGCCGATCCTTTCCTGGGCGTAGGTTTGTCCTTTCTTTTCTCGCTCGCGCAAAATCAACAGGAGCTCATCATCGACGAGCAGAAATGGCAAGTACTGGAGAGGTAGCAAGTTTCGGAAAGGACATCTACGAGGCCTACTGGGCGTCTCTCCTCAGTACCACCGGTTTCAAAGTCCCCAAGGCAGGATCGGGGGTTTTGCTCGGGGGGGATATATCCAAGCCGGAGATGGCTACTATCGCTAAGCGACTCATCGATTTGGGTTTCAAAATCTACTGCTCTTCGCCTGTCGTGGAAGAATTCTTGAATGGTGTGCAGTATGTGGCTGCAAAGCGTATATTTTTCCCCACAAAGGACAAGCGAAAACTGCGTGAAGTTTTCGACGAATACGAAATTTCGTGCGTCATCAACTTGGCCAAATCTCGTGCGTCAAGCTTTACGGACGAAGATTATGTTGCTCGACGGTGAGTTTGCTGACTGTCAAGTGTCGTGTCTGATCATTCGGATAGAAATGCCGTCGACTTTGGCCTGCCCCTGCTCAACAATGCTCGTTGCGCTGATCTTTTCGTGGAGAGTTTGGCCAGAAAAATTCCGCAAGGCGGTTTACAAAAATATACCGAGGGACGCATTCCCAGCGAAGTTCGGTCATGGCACGAGTTCGTAGGGCAACGAGTATAGCCAACTTGGGGGCTGTAAAACAAAAAGGAACTACTCTTGGCAGTCAGTTCCGTGTAATATATTGGACAACATACTAGACTTGGATCGATTTGGATACAGAACATAATATTAATATTGACGCAGATCGTCAACTGTGCAAAGTTGGCTCATATCCAGCTCTTCCGGCGGGATATCACGCCGCGACTCGTCTTTGTGGTTGCGCGTTCGCTGAGGAGAAAATTTAGCGACCAACTCGGGACTGAGTTTCTCCTCGATCGCATCCGCGGCTGCGTATTGTATCGTTATATCGAATGGGTGTGTTCCGAGTGAAGGAGAAGCCTACCAATCTGCCCTATGACGGGTAGAAATTTATATGCATGGCCTACATGCTCGCTCGTCATTGCAATACTATAACGGCTAGTTTCGAGCATACCGCTCCCACCAGTTGCAAACATCAGGGACTTTTCAGAGTCGGGATGGAAGCCTATGACCCAGTCGCTATCGAAAGAGTCGTTGTACCTTGCGGCTGTCAGCTCTCCGAGCTGCAAAGACCGCGAGGAAACCATACCAGCACATTCTAGTTCCAATGAAAGGTTTCTCGGCAAGGTTAGGGTAAACCGTGCGCAGACCTTCTCTCAACTCCCGAACATTGGCTTTGGGGATGAGCAATCCGGTCTCTGGATCTGATACCACCGTTCTCGGAGTAGAAATTTTTGTTGAACCAACTTGGATGCTTCGAGTATACCCCACTGTACATAGATTAGCTGAAACTGATAAGCTTACAAGTAAATTCCTTGCCATTATGAACTGCCATCTTAACAATATTCTGTTCGTTTGGCTATGCAGCACAGTTAGGTCGAACGAACGGCGGTCACATGGTGACATTTCACCGGAAAAATATAGAAACCAGTCTTAAAGTCCAGTACAACGGGGCAATCTTTGTACAGTTCCGCTTCGTCTTGTGATAATTGGATCATTGCGACACATTGACTGAGCGAATCTCAGTTGAAAGCGAGCATAGTGAACGGCGCGTATACCCAGTAGCTTGGTAAATATTTCCACCAGGCAGGTCGGGAAAAGCTGAACGGGTCCACGATCCTGTGGCCAATACAACCAGATCTGCCTCAAGAATACTTCCATCGCTGCAGCGTACCCCTGTGGTTTTGAACTTTTCGGCCTGGTGGATTAGCTCAATCGCATTCTTCCCGACAAGGATTTTGCCGTGCAATGCTGTTACTTGCTTCATCAGAAGTGATACGCCTTGACCGGCGTTCGCCCAACCACTATCGCGATTGAGGTAGCCTGCACGGGTTTCAAAGGTTCCAACGGCTGCGTGCGGAGGAAAGACTTGACGAAGACCAGCAGGATTCTCCAGAGGCAAAATACGAACCCCAATTTCCTGATCGTGTAGATACGCCTTGTGTTTATAGTCGTCAGCAGAGTCCGTGTCGCCCAAGACAAGTACACCAGATCTTTCAAAGTTGAACCAGTGCTAAGTCGTTCGCATTCGCTCAGTTTTGTGAGTCAACGTACTCGTGATATGCGTCTTCCCAAACCTCTTGTTTCTTCCAAGCCTGAATGGCTTCCTGTGGCGATCATCGGCGAACGGGTATCGATAAAGGTATCGCGGACAAATACAAGGGCAAGTTTAGAGTAGAACGGATCCGCATAGGAAGTGCGAACGACTAATGATGATGGAAGTCTCGGGATGTGGTACGGGACTCGAGAGTCAAAGCCACGAACTTCGGTTCAGGTCGTTGCTTGCACCATCGGGTGCGGGCAGAATAGAGGATCTGTCGATTACAGTGACATCCGTCCAACCGCGCTTAAGGAGAGCGAGAGCGGTCGATAAACCGAAACAGCCAGATCCGATTATGAGTGTCTTGCGTTGTTCGAGAGCCATGAATTGCAGGATGAGAGCCTACGTCTGTGACTCAGGTGAGGTTCGGTTACTTCGGTATCGACTGATCACAGAACGATCTGGACGCGGAAAAACACGGAAAGGAATTTTGAATGTTCTTAATGGGTTCACCAGCGGCAAAAACAGCTGTTTAGCTGACCTTACTTTACATTAAGATTACATTAAGAAGATACGATATATATACTGTCGTGAAAGAGCGACTAGAACCAACGCTCATGCAAACAATTGGACGATGATGGGCTGCATTTTGCCGTCCCGGATTGCCTATAAATTGACCGTGAGTTCAGAGCCAGCAGTCGAAGAGAAAGAGATCATACCTCATGGATTAATGATATATGGCCGCCGGTAATGTCCTCATCGGCCCCCAAGCCATCGACGAAAGAATCGTAGTTTTCAGCGCCATGCATTTTTATCCCCAACGTCGAGCGCACAAATTCGTACACGGGCCGAGTTTTGTTCAAGAACGGGCTCGCGGGGGTCTTACCCCTCGCTCCAAAAAGATATGCGCGCCGAAGCTCATCCAACAGCGATTCGGACCTTGCAGCAACCTTGGATCGGAACGAAGGTATCAGTGCGAGTGCTGCACCCGAGTTGGAGCATGAGGATGACGGATCGGTGAAGATGTCAAGAAGAAGGGTAGAGGTGGAAGCAGCCACTTTGATCATTCGTTCAGCAACATCCATGGTGCTGGTCTCGTTCAAAGCATTCTGAAGTGCTTTGCAAACCGACGCCGTCGTCCTGTGCAACTCGTGCCGTGATAGATACGGGCCAAAAATCTCAATCTCCTGGGTGGCTATCTTGTTCAACCCGTCCTCTAGTTCAGTGTGAAGAGCCCTCAAATCCAGTGCTGGAAGTGATATGAGTGTCAGAAAGACATGTATACTCTGAGGGACTGTACTTACCCTGGCACAGAGCATAGAGATACG
Source organism: Favolaschia claudopus (assembly GCA_037176885.1). NCBI lineage: Eukaryota > Fungi > Basidiomycota > Agaricomycetes > Agaricales > Mycenaceae > Favolaschia > Favolaschia claudopus. The sequence continues at coordinate 1,752,506 of JAWWNJ010000022.1, read as the reverse complement.
ACGCAATGAGAAGCGATAAGATGTCAAGGGAGTCTATGGTGGCGCGAGCGGAAATCAAGGCGAGAGAGCTTTAGAACATAAGTATAACAGATAATAGTTAGAAGATTGTTAGAGCACTCACTTGACAGCCTGGTTGTGCATCTCAGCGGATTGGATGTGAGTCGAGACCGGAGCAGCACGGTAACCGAGCTCGGAAACATATGCTGCCGTGACGATATCGATACCTTTGGCATGATAATTGAGCGACGGATCGGTGGCGGCAAGGTTTGGTGGAAGACCCCGATTCATAGCGGGATTGATGAGTTCTGTGCACTGCGAAAATAAGAGCTTGCCAAGGTGGTGAAGACCGAGACGCGTCTTCTCCATGGCATTGGTTACGGCCATTGCTGGTAAGTAGGTAGGTAAGTAGGATTGCACGGCCCGGTCAGAATAACGAACCTTGGAAGTTTCCTCCGTTGATAATCCTGCCTTGTTCTGGATCTACAAGTGGATTGTCGGTGGCTTGACAAGCAACGAGATGAATACATGTAACATCGACCGATAAAAAGATTGCATACTTGAATTACATTCCGTGGTGACCGTTGCGAGTGCAGTGAGCAAGTCCTCAATCTGCGGGCCAATGAACTGCGGTGCGGTCCTTAACGGATACCGATCTTGGCGCAAAACACCGGAGTCTTGTTCAATCGTAACTTCTTGTTCAGAAGTTATCGCAAACTTGCTGCCCTCCAGAAGATCCCATACAATTTTGGCCGATTCGATCTGTGAGTGAGTTCAGTTCTGAGCCGATTTCAATTATGCGAACACCAACCTGGCCCGGATGAGGACGAGCGATATCGTGAATGAACGGATCAAACGAGCCACGGCTTCCCGCAAGGGCTTCTGTACCCATTGCCGTGCACACCTGAGCCAGCATTGCTAGGTGAACAGCGTCATTGAGGGCAAGGCAGGCCACAGAAGCGCTGAAAGCTGTTCCGTTCAGGATCCCTAGATGTTCCTTGGAAGCGAGCGGCAAAGGCTCGATTTGATGTGTGCTCAACGCCTCCTTCGAGGAGACAATTTTGCGGGCTCCAAAGGCTTGTTTTCCGGAAAAAACACGGATGCGTGGGTTACCAATCAAGCAACCGGCAATGTAAGAGAGGGGGGACAAGTCGCCTGATGCTGATATGCTCCCGCGCAACGGCACGAGAGGTGTGATATTGGCGGAAAGGAGTTCGTTCATTTTCTCCAACAACTTCCAACGGACACCGGAGTGACCCCTCAGGAGGGAATTCATGCGCACAACGATGGCGCCACGGACCCAAGATTCGGGCATACTAGAAGAGTGCAAGGGATCGAGAAGGGGAAGAGCTTCAAGAGGCTGATCGGTCGAAGAAGGGAGCACGCCAGCATGTAGAAGTTGTAACAGCGCATTCCCCAGTACCAGCGGTTTGTCGGTCCGGGTGTCAGCGGATCCACCGTAACCGGTAGTAACACCGTAGATTGAGGATTTCTCCTGCAAACGAATTCAAAATTCGTGGCACAGAAGGCAAATTGAAGCCAGCACACACCTCGACCTTTTTTTCCATGATATCACGACTTCGCTGAACGCGACTTTTGATGGCGGGGGAACCGTCTAGTTCCACAGAAGCGTTAAAACGTGATGCGGCAGTTACCGCAGCTATAGACAACGAGTTGCCGTCGAGGACCACAGGTTTTCCAGACCTGTAGCCTTGGAGCTCCTTGTACGATGCCAAGAAATTCGCTAAGAGAGTGTCCAATTTAGAAGGGGCGTCGGCGGAAGGAATCAAAGGCAGAGGCGGCATAGAAGTTTGAATTGGGGACGCAATAACTCGCACAACACCGACCGAAGAGCGCCTACGAGAGCGAGTACGAGTTTCGGACATGGCAATGATTCAAGCCGAGTGAAAGGGTTTTGAAAAATGGACCAGGTAGAAGAGGTAAAAAAAAAAAAAGCAGTTCAACCCAAGAATAGGAAGAGAAGGAACTTGATAACGAGCCATCCCTTGCAGCTGTTTATTATATAGCGACCTGGTGAGGATCTGCACCATATCGGGAAGGAACAACTACTGAACAACTGCTGTGTAAGAAAGAAATCAACATGTTTCATCGCGTCACTCGGATACGTCCTTCAAGCTTGCATCCGTTCCGTTGCCAAACTTGGCAATGGTATTCAGGGCATCTGTGGTCCCGATCGTGTTGCCAGTCCTGCTACAATCGTCCCTTCGTTTTCACCAGCCGTTTCTCGTTTATTTGTTGCGACGAATGCTCTGAGAAAGTCTTCGAGTACGACAGATTTCAGGGCCGATGTCAGCGTGAAAACCTTGAAGCTGTGCGATAGAAGCCATTCAAATTACAAGAGAAAAACCCCCGATTGGGCGGCCGCAATACGGCGCCGGTATGTGTTCTGTCTTTTCCCTCTCGCTCTGCGAGAGCAAATGCCACGAGGCAGAAGATATCGGAGGATTGGTAACGATTTCACTGAACCAACCAAGGGATTAACGTAGTGTACAAGCAGTGGCTCTGCAGTGGGGTTCTGCGAACAGTTTTTAGAGCGCTAACGTAGCCGTTTTGCACAGCGCGGGCAAAAAGTAGTCCCCTGCTCAGATTCATTGGAGGACACTTTGCGGCTAGTTCGAGCAAACATCACTGTACTGTGCATGATATAAGTCGCGTAGATGCACATACACGGCGTTTAGAGTCCCCGCCCGCTCGAACATAACCCTTATCCCAGCGTGGTATGGTACCCCCGCACTAGTAATTAGTGAAGATTTGAGCCTTCAAGATTCGGAGGTCGGAAACGGGATATATTGAACATTGGAGACAAGACACGCCCTCCGAAGTCGAGCGGAGAGGGTAGCCTCATGGCAAACTGGCATTGCGGTGAAATCGCATTGTCGGAGATGAGATGGACCTCAAGGAGTGTGCAGCTGAACAGAGGTGAACGAACATTTCACATTCGGCTTATTCGGCTTTATTCGGCCACTAACTTCCTCTCTTCCTCTCATCTTGCACCAACCCTTGCACAAGATGGTTTGTTGTCGTTGCTGTGTCTGACTGGCGCCAATGTTTTCTGTAGGTCAAAGCTAAAAAGACCCGCAAATTTGCCGCCGTAAAGCGCATGCTGAACCCAAATGACATTCGCCTGTGAGCAGCTTCAAGTTTGCTTGCTCTCTACTCAGATCCTCGCTCCAGAAAGGAAAATCAATTGAAGCAAAAAATGAAGGAGGAGAAGGAAAAAGAGAAATCCGTTCGTCGAGTGTACGAGCTCTGATGTCTTAACGAAGGCATCCTGACTTTTCACCTCAGCACTCAAGTCGCATCCTCCATGTTCTTGGCTCACAATACGGCTCTGGTGCCCCCCTACCGAGTCCTCGTCGATACAAATTTCATCAACTTCAGCTTACAAAATAAACTGGAGCTCGTTAGTGGCATGATGGACTGCCTATACGCAAAGTGTAAGCAATACAAGTCCGCTTTCTTCCTCAACCCACCTTCCCTGGCTAGGCATACCTTGTATCACTGACTGCGTAATGGCGGAATTGGAGAAGCTCGGACATCGTTACAGGGTAGCACTAAGGTACCCACCATAATTCTGCTCGATGAAAAGCCGTCACTAAATTGTGTCCATTCAGAATAGCTCGCGACCCGCGTTTTGAACGCCTAAAATGCTCGCACTCGGGCACATACGCTGACGACTGTCTTGTCCAGCGAGTGACATCTCACAAGTGCTATATCGTCGCAACCTGTGATCGCGACTTGCGCCGTCGCATACGACAGATTCCTGGCATACCACTGATGTATGTAGCCAAGAAACGATACGCTATAGAACGTCTCCCGGACCAGGGAGCGCCGACATGAGGAGGGAGACAAAGGTTGTGGACGAATATTGGTAAGCCGTTTCTTTTCGTTGCAGCGTCTCCATCTCACGACATCCGCAGTAATCATTAGGATGTAATATAGCTCGAAGATTGCCTGCTATTCTGACAGGCATCGAACTGGAGCAGAGAACCCGTTCGAAACGACAATTGTCTGAATTTCTGGAGGACCGATGCATGGGCCGCTCATTGCTCTAAGGAAATTGTCATTTGCCTTCGCATGAGATCCGTCTGAAGGATAGAACGACGATTCACCAAAATGTAGTTTAAAAACGAATGAGGTTTTCTTGCAATTGGAGGTTGTATGGAAACGTAACCCTAACCCTACCTGGAACCGATGTCTGCCCTCCAGCCTCTTGTCAGCCATGTTCTCGAGGCAATTTCGAGGAAGGGGGGCCCACGACCGCTGTTTGTTGCGTTGCAGGGACCTCAAGGATCCGGGAAATCATATCTCTCCGCCCTCCTTGTCGCCGAACTGCGTACCCGTTCCCTCAATACCGCGCTACTCTCCCTGGATGATATCTACCTTCCTCATGCGGAGCTAGTTACTCTAGCTGAGCTGCACCCTGATAACCCTCTCTGGCGTGGTCGCGGACAACCGGGCACGCATGATGTCCCTCTTGGACTTCATGTCCTCTCGCAGCTCGAAGAAGGAAAACCGGTTGAGATACCTCGGTTCGATAAGAGCTTGTACAATGGGGAGGGCGACCGTTTGCCAGCAGGTTTTGCGGGGGGTGTTGTTGTCGATCCACCCGTCGACGTTGTCATCTTTGAAGGCTGGTGTGTCGGCTTCTATCCTGTATCGATTGAAAAGCTGGATGCACTATGGAATGGAGCCTGGGTCGATCAGAGCCAACAACTGGGGCTCGGTGACTCTGTCCAGAAACAGAACGTCTCAGACGTGAACGATACTTTGAAGGACTATATTCCGTTGTGGAATTTTTTCGACACTTTCGTGCAGGTTGGTCAGTTGCTGGACAACATGAAAGACTGACTCTTGACTCGTCTTGGAGCTCCAACCCACACCTTCCGCTGAAGAATCGCCTCTTTCTGTTGTCTATCTGTGGCGGCTGGAACAAGAACACAATATGAAAGCTAGAAATGGTGGAAAGGGCATGTCCGACGAGAGTGTGAAGGCGTGCGTGCATTTACTCGATCTGGGACGGAAACTAAACTTCCTCCAAGGTTTGTAGACAGGTATATCCCGGGTTATGTATTTTTTGGAGGCGGCCCGGCTGTCGGATTTGGTTCTGAAGCCCCTCGTTGGTTGGGTAACTCCCTACGCGTTCACATCGACGATAAAAGAATGGTTGTAGCCACCGAGACGTTCTGACGTGTAGAAACACATTCGAATAATGATATTATTGGTTGTTTCGTCTGAGACAAAGCACAGGTGTGACAGGGTGTGACGCGCCTCATTTGCTTCCTTCCACCAAGCGTCAGTGAACGCGCCTGTTGGCACCCTTGCATATTGCACCCTCAAAACACGTATCCTGGCTCTCTGACATGTCTTCCCCGCCTTTCTTTCGCGCCTCCCAAAATCTCGCAGTTGCACGGCCAAAACCAGCAGCCATCCCAAAAGCACCCATCCTAAATCCGTACGACAAGTTTACCCAGCCTCAGTTCGACGCGTGGATTGGAGACATCACTGGCGCGCTTAAAGATGCCCTCGGTTTCCAGGCGGCATTGCCACCAAAGACAAAAACCAGGACGCAGTGGCATATCCCTGATTCGAGAGAGAGTGAAGCGCCGGACGCTGCTGACGGAGACAACGTGGACGAGGAGCTAGATGATTCCTTTGCGGAGATCAAGGCGCGTGTAGCAGCCAACGCGAAGGGCAAAGGTCGCGATCCTAGGGAAGGGCCGGGACTCGGCAGAGGAGACCGTAACGCGCCTATTGAAATTGATTTAGATTCCGAAGAGGAGCAAGAGGAGCAGGGGGAAGAAGAGGAGGAAGAAGAGGAGGAAGACGGCGAATACTGGGATGAAGAGAGAAGCTCGGGTGAGGAAGAGGAGGAGGAAGAAGAGGAAGCGATCCGGAACGGCGAGAGTTCAGCGCGCGCTCATGCTCGGTATCAGAAATACGCGGAACAATACGACGTCGACGCAAAAGACGAAGACGCTCAGTACGGCGGCGAAGAAGGCGAAGACGCGGTCGAGGGGCTCTCAGACAACGAGGGTGACGACGCGTACGATTTCGAAAACGAGAGGGAGGCAGAGCAATATTCCGACGAAGAAGATCGGAACCCAACTCAATTGGAAGAAGCGCCGCAGCGCAGCTATGCCGCGGAACAGGACTACAGCGACCAGGGGGAGGAAACTGGTTCCGAGTCGGAGAACGACAATGAGGGCGGTACGCGTGTTTTGTGTTACTCTGGGCTGCGTTCTTTTCCTCATTCAACAGCAGGGTCTTCTCCTCCTCGCGAACTTCCGATTTCACGCCCACCCATGTACGACGCCGATATTTTTGGAGAAGATGACGAGGAGGATGAACTTGTCTACGACGAGGCTGAACCTTCGCACTCTCGGGGCCACCAGAACCCTCCAGAGGCCATCGAACTGATGGATGAGGAGGACGCTTCTCTAGAGCAAGTCCCTCAAGAGGAAGAACTTCTTCCACTGGAGGGAGATCAAGACGAGCCTGTTCAGGACGAAGATTTTTATGCTGCCTTCCAATCGGCCACTGCTCCGGACGAACACAACGACGATGATATACTTCCTGGCTCAAGTCCCATCATGACCTCTCCAATTGCACCCGAGCAAGACACCTTACCTTCCGATGACTTTGACCCGGAGCCCGCTAATGATCGTGCGCGGTTTATCTACATGGATGGCAGTGGATGCTAATGTGTAGTGCTAGTATCTTTTGACTGGGATAATCCCCCGGCGTTCCTGCATGGTCTACGCGCCTCTGGCCCTGGTCACCTCGCCACCCCAGTGGAAGACATCGACAGCGAGGAGTACCCGCCAGCAGAGACCTTTGGCACAAGCGACGAACTTCCAACGTTCCAAATTGCAACTCAGATTGCGCCAGACCCTTCGTTTGAACTCGATGACGACGAGGCAGCATCAGACGGCCAGTCAGGTTTTACACCAGGATACACAGTTCTGGAGGCCGAAGAATCTGACCGAAGTCCAGAGGGCGTTGAGGAACTCGACACTCAAACAGCCTCGCCCGACATCTCTGTTGATCTTCACCACTTCATTGTGGAGGAGTCGTTTACCGATCAAGATCCCGATGACCGAGGTATGAGTGTTGATGTCATCGCAGTGGACGATGGAATGGGAGACTCCGATGTTATCGACCTGTACGGCGCGCAAATGGCGCAAGTCGGTGAAATGACGCTGACCGAGGCTGGTGACTTGACAGTGGACGCGAGCGGAAAGAAATTCATATTTCAAGAAGAGGATGCGGGAGAACCAGTGCCACCCCTTGATATGGTGTCGAACACCGTCCTGACGATACAAGAAGCAGTTTCGCTCGATAGCCACAGCAGCAGCAGCGTACCCTTGCCCATATCTGCTGATCCCGCTGTCCATGACCCTTTCGGATCGCGACAGGTCACGCCTCCGCTTCCGTCAATGTTCAATTCCACGCCCGTATCTGTTCCTATACCGCTCTCCATTTTGAAGGTAGCACGACAAGAGTCGAGTTTGTTTACACCTGCTCCCTCTGGGCGGGCATCACCTTATTCCGTTGATACTCCACCTGCACAGGATGCGGCATTTTTGAACGTGGAAAGTGCTCAAGATGATAACTCTGCGGAAGTTGCGGCTGTCTCTTCACTGTGAGTATATTCGACTACACATTTATATCCTGAACACTGATGGCAAGTCATTAGCACAACCGGGGATGATTTTGAGTTGCGACCGCGAGAGGCGCCTAACTATCCCGTTCTACCCACAGTTACTGAGGTATCGACTACACAACTGAACGGGCATACCGAAGAATTCACAGAAACCGGGGCCGTAACGCAGGAAGAGGCGGTTCTCGAAGATGTTGCAGACGTTGATCCAATGCAAGAGATGGGGAATGGCCCTCAGCTCGTTCAATATAGCACCGATGGAACTGGCTTTGTAGAAGATACCACCTCCAGCCAAGATGTCTCGGCACCTGCAACCGTGGATGTGACTTTCACTGTCACGCCCGCCCTCGAGTCCGATCCCTACCCTTATAGTCTGTCGACTCCTGGTGGCGAGCTTCATGATCCCACGGAACAAGAAGCTTCTGCCTCATCCTCTTCAACAGGCGAAAAAGATTCGGAGGAAAAGACGGAGGGCGATGACGACACTTCAGCGACCACCTTCCCTGAAATCATCGAGGACGAACCGGTCGGAATAGAGTTGATATATCCATCCGACTCGGAGGTCAAAACGGTCGAAGTCAGCAATGATTCACCGATCGAGGATGCGACAGAGCCGTCTGGTATTAATGCCAAACCGAGCGAAGACGATAGCCTGACGGAGATTCAATCTGTGGAGCTTGTCGAGGACTCGCAGGAATCCGAGACCGATGCAGATGGTGACGATGACCCCGATTACACAGACATAGCTTCGTCAGTGGCTGCGGACGATGTATCGCGTGAAGATGTCGAAATGGACCCAGCTCAAGATGAGCATGCGGCGGTCGTGTCCACTCAAACTAGTGATGGTGACTCGGGAGGGACGTCAAACGAGCATCCAAGTCCCGACGGAGGAGACCAGTTGTCTGAGTCTGACGAAAACAATCTGCATGTAGTTCCCGTAACCACGATGGAGGAGCCCTCTGCAGTCGAAGATAACCGAGCGGGACAAGACTCCACAGACGATATGCCCGTGAACGGTGATCTGCAAGTCCCGACCACTGAAACTAGAGAAGATGTCGCACCTGTCTCTGAAACGTCGGCGTCGCAGGTACTTGACCCACCACCGGAAGTCGCAGAGGATGTTCCGAATTTGTGACTAGAATAATTGTTTTCTCGCGACTATTTCTAATCCATCTCTTCAGAGCCCCTCAAGAGCGGGATGATACTGTTCTCGAGACATTAGACTCTTCCGCAACGTTAATTGTCGATACTCTTCCTGAAGAACCAGCCGCTGAGAAACCATTGACTGCAGAACAGACCGCTCAAGAACCGGTCGCTGTAGCACGACTCGATCATGAACACGCTGAACCGAAGAGCAATGGTTTGGAGGTCGACGAAATGCAAGATGTTCTGACTGCTGGCGACGCTGCTAGGTATTTTTGTTTCTCTTGTGGCCTTCAATTATAACATGTGCTGACCTAACTGGCGTTCTAGCACACTGACCCCGACTGATGGTCCATCTAAGCCACTTTCTGAAGCACCAGTACATCTGGAAACTGAAGTGGGCCTGGGGAAGAACAGCATTCTTTCTCCTAGCAGCGACCAAGACGTCGACCAACCGTCATTGAAGCGGAAGCGAGGACGTCCACGTAAAGATGCTTCTACATCCAACATAGGGAAAGTGGCGGAATCGCGTCTGACTCGCGGTCTCAAATCCAATGGCAAAGGAAAAGCCAAAGAGGAGTACGTGGACAACGACGAGACCTCTTCAACTTCAAGTGCCAGCTCGGCAGCGCGGCTCCTCCACCCTGGAAGCTCTCGTTCATCCTCAGTCGCAAGCGTTAGAAGCGCGGCTGGAGTGGCGGTAGATTCATCACCAGGTCTCCCAAGACTGAACAGCATCATCAAGGTTCCGCGTCCGCCACGGCCCACGCGCCCCACACTTCCTCTGCCGCCTCCGCCGCCCCCCTTCCCTCCACCCCAATTGTTCCACACCCATTCTCACAAACGCTCAGCTGCCGCACAACCTATCCTACCTCGCCGTCCCACGCAACCGCCCTTGTTGCAACGGACACCATCTCGTGCAAGCGTCACTGATAGCATTCATGAAGAAGAACCGCCTACCCCGTCAACGAGCTCTCAACCTGCGCAAACCCCAGCTCGCCGAGGAACGCCTGTTAACAGCACACCTGTTACGCGTTCCCACTGCCGCTTCCACAAGATCAGCCTCCCCGAGGATGACGAGGATAAAACCGGTCCACGGGTCTTTTTCGTTGTGCCAGGCTGCTCTCTTGGCGATGGAGAACTCATGAAGGAGGAAGACATTCGAGATTTGGGCGACGCAACGACAGAGGATGGGGAAAGAATGACTCCTGACCTTCATGGTTACGGGATTAACTCGTATCTTGAGGGCGTTCTCCGGCAATTGGTGGGGGTCGACATTTTACGGGAACAAGCCGTTTTCTATCTTCCTCGGCCGGGAGAAACTCCTGTTGTACCCGAGCCGCGCGAACACGGCCACGAGCGCTCCTCGTCAAAGCAGATGCGTGTAGCATCAGGCGGTTCGTTTGCTTCGGAGAGTGGCGTGTTTTCCCCTGCAATGCGGTCGCCAGTTTCGACGTCGTCGCGGCCTCCAAATTCACTAGCAGAGTCGAGCTCTACCGCCTCTGTGAAAACGGCCGCGAGACGGGGACGCAAGGGCAAAGGCAAAGGCAAGAACCGCGCAAGTCCGACACCATCCTACGCACCATCGCAGGGAAGCGAATCGACGGACGAAGACGAGAGTCCAGCTGCTAAACGCATCAGGGCTGCGGAGGAGGAAGGGATAGCGGCGGCAGCGGCGGGGAGCCCGTTGCGCACGAGGCGGAGCAAACGCATGGATAAGGAGGCGGCGGAGTACAAGCCGGACGCGCTCGAAGCAGGGGACGAGTCTTCCGACGACGATGACAAGGATCGGCGGAAGAAAAAGAAAGGACGGGGTGTGAAACGAGGGAGGCAGTCAGAGGCTGCACCTGCCGATCCAGAGGGTAGCGAGGAAAGGGAGACGAAGAAACTCAAAACTCAGGACACTGTCATTGTCGAGCCCAGTGCACCGACAGCTGGTCCTGCTTGAATTTTATCACCTTAATTTAATACGCTTGTATTGTAGATATCGAGTCCAACCTGAGTCCGGCAGCTACCACTCTTTGCGGAGAGATTTAGGAATCAATTTTGACGATGCCGGAATGACTCGAGAATTCTCAGGCCGCAGGCTTTCATCGACGTTCATCTTCGTTCTTGTTTGGTTTTCTCCAGCGTTCAATCGCCCGCCTCAGCCTCAGTGAACCTTTTATGCGATGCGAGAGCCGACCTTTGCCACAGACGCACTCACGAGCGATCAGGTCGCTGCCTATCTTCGTCGCATCCAACTTGCTTCGTCTCTGGCTGGATCTGCGCCATCGCTCGAATTGTTATCTACAGTCTACCTTCAGCACCATTTTTATGTGCCCAAAGATACCACTGTGATGCACGTCCCAAGGGACGCGTGGAATGCGCCCTCGCAGCCTATCGTTCTAGGGAGTGCATTGTATTCTATGCCGTTGAGGACAGCAGCCTTCGAGCGAATAGGTAAATAGGGAGATCTTCCGCAAAACAATATTCAATGGGGTTCAATCGGATACACCAGTCGCTCAGCATGCTGGCGGATATTGTTGGGCAAACAACCCGACGTTTGCAGCGCTTCTACGAGGGCTTGGGTTTCGGGTCTCGGAAGTCGCCACCAAGGTGTTCAAGAATTGGGCTAACCTCGATCCTACGGACAAGGTGGTGAAAGACAAGTGGGGGACAATAACCCATATCGTCCTCGTTGTGGATTGGCCGGGGAGTCAAGAGCGCTATGTGTTGGATGTCGGTTTTGGCGGTGGAGGGTGTCCCATTCCGTACGTTCAACATTCAAATTCGTGATGCACTCCTTCATGCAGTTGCCTTTAGGGTGCCCCTCCGGGATGGTGCGACGGTCGCAGGTCTCAATGCACGGGAAAGTTGGACTATCCGAAATGAGCCATTACCGCACGATCCAGCGGACAGCCCGCCCATCGATGTTATACCGGGATGGACGATGTATCGTCGCACCCCTACAAGCCCGGGGTCCAAATTTGACACTCACCCCAATGTTCCTGACGTGGCCACGCCCAGTATTTGGGCTCACCAATTCCACTTCATTCTGGCGTCAATTACTATCAGGGACATTGGGCTGTACGATCACTACTCGCAGAACCATCCTCTCGCGGCGTTCACAGGTTTCTTCCTCGTCACACGCATTTTACCTGGCACAGGGGGTGCCCGACGGAGTGTTATGTTTGCTGAACATATGGTCAAGGATGGAGTAAGACGTGCAAAGGTGCACACGACGGGTGGCGACGCGGGCGATGGGCCAAGGGACATTGAATATATTCCGATGGAAACTGGACCCATGCGAGCATTTCTCGAGCGGGAGTTTGGTTTTGTGTTCGATTGAGAATCAATAGATTGATTCATGACAAATGTATACTGCGTACGCGTCAACATCAATTTCCGACGCGTGACCGTGTTCTTCTGCTCCTGCGATTCTCCTGAGTACCAGTGTACTACCACAACGCGTTCGTCCGACCACTGACCATGTCTAACGAAGACGCTCTCCCACAAAAATATGCTTACGCATGGTCTCCGGAATCAGAGCTTTCCTTACCTGACTTTCTCAAAAAAGTGGGCTTTCAAATTAGTTGATATTCTTCCCAAGGCTCATAGGTCCAAGTATAAACCGTCAATGGTGCAGAACGATGGAACGAAGCCTGTGAGCAACGCATTATTTGCCTTTGACTCGATTACTACAGAAGACTAAGCCAAAGCATAGTGGATCTGGGTTCAGAAAGGCGCGCCGTCAAGGGAGGACACTGGCGCACTTGAAGCAATTGGGGAGGGCGCAGAACTGCGTTCGTAGACGTTCGATGCTTGTCCAACATTTATTTCACCGAAATTCCACAGTGCAAGCAGTCTCTGAACGCGTCGAGGAGATCAAAAACGACCCAAGCATCCCGGCACGCTCAAGTAAGAAGACGGGTGAGCGAACCAATCTACATGTTCAACACGTTTTTACCGACGACACCGCGTCCATAGGTGCTAAGGGGAAGAAAGAGGTCCGGGACGAGGTATGTGCACAGACCCTCCACATCTACCGGGAGTCATTCAGTGTATCTATGGTCCCTAGGCTCAAGCTGAGGCGACCGAGAAATTCAAAAACATTGCCACCAAACACGGCTTCGTCTCAGGAAAATGGTAATTTGCATTTGAAAACATTGGTGTCACCTAAATTCTGTGATCGTTTGCAGGCTCTCGTTCGCACCCGCAGACAAAGTCGACGTGATATGGTCAAATCTAGCGAGTCAGTCTCTCTTCAGTCTGTTGGAAACGAACAAAGCACTCATAACAGGTGACGAACAGCATCCTTGGTAGACGGGCCACTGGCTGCGACGTGTGCTTACCGAGCCAAGGTCAGGCAAAGCATGTCGGTACTTCGCTGGTACTGACTTTCCGACTCAAGGTCGCAACCTCCTCCGAGGACGGCAACTCTTCGCAGCATCTCATTTGCATTTATGTCCCCGACGTATACGACAAGGACGCCGTCACCGAGGCGAGCCACTGACCATCCGTAATAGCCTGTTGATTTGAACGGTGAATTAGGTGATGAAAGCGCTGCTGCGAAACCTCGGAATGAATTTGAGCGGCGTCAAATCAAATCTGTATACAGCGTTGGGAATTGACAGTAAGCATCCGAGCGGGTTGCAGTCGACTGTGCGTCCGAACAACGGTTTTGACCCAAGGAATTCTACTGAATTGATTCAGACATGGAAAAACGCGACGTTACTTCCTGATACCGAGGCCAAGGTAATCGAAGACATTCTGTCCTATCTTTCCTAGCTCTAAAATCTCTCAAGGAACTCAAGGACGCATATTTCGCCGAAATCGCCAATGCGAAAGAAGCCGCTAAGACTGCTCCCAAAGCCGATGCAGCCAAGCCTGCTGGTGACGCATCAAAGACGAAACCCAAGCCTCAACTGAAGAAGAAGAAAGCAGAAGACGATCCGTTTGGGTCTGATGATGAGGAGGACGAGGAGGACGCGGAGGAGGCGCAGCGGAAAGCCGAGGTGAAGTCGAAAAAGGTGCCACCAAAAGCTGCCCCGAAACGAGCGAAAGACAGTGATGATGATGACGAGGAGGAAGAGGAGCGGCCTAAGAAGAAGAAGGCAGCAAAGAAGTAACGTAGAAGAGGTAGAGGACGACGTTGTACATTATTTTCTAATTTCTTGAATGTGTTGTGGGCGAAAAGAGGTGGCCATCAAGGGCGTGTGAAGAGGCTGTTGTTCGGGCTGCCACGACCCCCATTCGCTGCGGAAATTTGTCCGTCGCATTTCTGCCGCTACGACGATGATGTCCTCTTCTGATATGGACCAAACGCCGGTTCAGAACCTCCAGTCCCAGTTCAGCCGCGTCCAGCGCCAGTACCAACAGCTTCTTGACCGTTGGACTCCTCATACACTCAACCGCTGGCTCGCGACCCTCGGAATCCTTGTCGTTTTCTTCCTCCGCATAGTGCTCTCGCAGGGCGTGAGTGGCTTGTTCGTTACTGTCTGCGTTGGGCGTCTCATCGACCTGCGAAAAAATTTCAGTGGTACATCAGTAAGTGTGCTACAAAATCCGTGACAGCCGACTGAGGACAACAAACCAACGCGTAGTCTGCTATGCACACGCCATCTACCTCCTCAACCTCCTTCTTGCGTTTCTGCAACCAAAATTCGACCCCTCGCTACAGGAAGATCTGCTAGCGGACGATGCTGAGGAAGGTGGTGGCGATTCAATGTCCCCGCTTCCCAGTGCACGCGACGACGAGTTCAGGCCGTTTGTGCGCCGTCTTCCCGAATGGCAGTTCTGGTGGGTGCTCCGCCTATATTGCGAGATGGCAAAACTGAGGAGAATTGGTTCTGCAGGCTTTCTGCTACACGTGCAACCATTATCGCGCTGCTTTGCACAATGTCGGAAATTTTCGACGTACCGGTGTACTGGCCTATCCTTGTCGTGTACTTCTTCGTTCTATTCGCATTGACAATGCGGCGACAAATCCAGTGCGTATTATTGTTTTATTTTGTGAACACCACCGAAATTTTACCTTTCCCCGCCTCCCTCTCGCCTCTAATGTTCTTTCACGGCTCGCTCACAATCTCACTCGCAGGCACATGATCAAATATAAATACGTGCCATTCGATATCGGGCGGAAGACGCGCTATGGCGGGAAGTGACAACCCAATGCCCATTAATGACGGCCATGACAGTAATGGCTACGGGACACAAAGATATCGTAATACTTCGGTGTTGTTGTTTTAATTGGACTACCTATCACGGAGGAGGCGCCCAGTCGCAATGTATAGAGAGGCTTGCTTGATTCCTCATTCTTGGTTTCTGCCGACCAATAACCGTAAGACATTTCTCGTGCTCGGTTCTGTTTTTTTTTTCGTAGAGGTAAGTACAATTATCACCTGTTGTATCACCCCCAGTTTGGCTGACCAACTCCTGGTCAGCTATCTATCTGACTTGCAAGCATAAACAGTACTGCACATTACATGTGCAATGTTCCCTATGAATGCAGGTGAACGGACACCAAGAAGTGCTCGCTTTAGCCTACTCAGCAAGATTTATTGACAGTCCTTCGCCGACCTGACCGACCTGAAGTACTCTTCCGTCGGTCTTCTGATGCATGCATCTTATATTCGAGCCATGTTGATTTCTGGAAATTCTCGTCGACTGTGGTTGCCCCATTGCCTGCTCATTCACGCAGCACGACTCTTCACGCAAGACTTGGTGCAGGAATACATTTTCCTTCCTCAACCGAAGATATTCCTTTATTGACGCAAACCGACAAGCCATGTTCAGTATACACTTGCAGTTTGAACGGGGATAGACCAACATTGAAACCCCAGAGCGCACCGAAACGAACAGCACCCCTTCTGAACGAATTAAAATAAATGGGTATCAGTTGCCTTTACAATATTCCAGTCGTTGCCTAGGATGAGCGCTAGCGACGTAGCGCCCACTCATAACGATTATTTATCGATTAATCTTGACAGTTTCAGTTGGTGGCGGCCAATTGTTCCAAACAAGTTTCAAAACGACTGTGTTTGGCGGTGAATCGTAATGATACACACTCGATACTACTGACTCCAATTTAGTTGGTACAATAAGAATCATCTCTCAAGCGGTAACTGCTTGGAAGATGTCTGCATATAAAGCCAGTGCATGAGCAAAGATCTGCAGAATTGTGGTGGTACTTGTCCATCAACATCGACCCTTCTTATCAACGATGCGAGGTCCCGAGTCAACAGGCCCCGACAGATAGGGCCAGTGGGAGGTACGCGATTCTGCCGAAGACGATAGGTTTTGGTCAAGAGGTCATCATGAGTGATGAAGTCTGCGCTAAGAATCGATGAGATGGATATGAACACCACATCCCCGACTAGGCAAATGTTAGCGCGTTTGTTGGCAAGAGAGTGCATGTGCTCAATCAAGCTCAAGAGCAACGTGGGCGGGCGGTGAGAGATCCGTCCGGCTCAAGCTGGAGAGGTCGACGAACAAGGAAACTATGAAGTCAATGAGAATGAGAAGGCTCGATATGACGACGCATATAGACTTAGTGGAACTAACATTCATATTATTGTGTTACATCTCCACTTGCTGACGTTTTGAGCAGCTCTTTCACGCTGTTGATGGAACCTTCTCTAGCGCGGATGAGTCGTCGAGCCTTTGGGATGTCCCAATCTATCCAGCCAGAGTAATCTGGGGTTTTCGATTTTGCTGGCCCAGAGTCAGGGGCAGCTTGTCCTTTGGACGCGGCAAGGTCGTCACGGAGCTGGGCAAGAATGTCGTCCAAATTGCGCAGAGTTGCAAGGGCTTCTTTGACCTCTTCTTGGCGTTTGAATTCGCGGCAGACCTCGAGCGTGCAGGTCTCGATATGTGAGAAACGCGCAGGGCCAAGCATTGTGCCGCCGTACCACCTTTTGAGCTCGTGAGCGGGAACCCAGGAAACGCCAGAAAAAGGCAGACCTGCTAACAACGACGACAGCGTCAATGACGCCCTGCTTGCGCATAATAGTCAATATCTTCTCTCCAGCCCACCGCTCACCTTGAATTTCAGCTCGAAACACGCCAACGTGAGGATAGCTTTGATGGACGGTGGCTCACCATCGTCGGCGCTGCTTTCGCGCACCTCAAAATCATCAAGCCCTCCAAGACCTGAACGCCCTGCTTTCAGGACCATGCATCGCCATGCATTCATTTCGTGCGACGCGGGCTTTTGGCCATGAACTACTTTGGAAAGATGTGTGATGCATCCAGCCGCCTGCTCAGCTGAGGACACAGCATAAATCGTGGCTACGAAAAGGGAGCCTCGGTCTCGTATCTCTTGAGAAGTTGCGATGGACTGGGGTTGAGGACGTCCAGCGATAATAAATGAGTCGAGGTTTCCATTCGGCATCGTAGTTTACAACAGCGTTCCACTTTGATCGCGACTACACAGATTTCGACTTGCTCTCTAAATGCGCCCAAAAAATTGTATTTATAACGAAACCCATTCGCACACCCACTATAGCCTACGAACTCAATATGAATTCTGTTCCACGTCCAGTTTACTGCTGTTGGTCGAAACGTGGTTCCACAAAGGGCACCTGAGCATCAGGGAATGACGGTGTACTCGAAGACGCGACACGAGGAGTGTCAGGGCGTTCAGGTGCACCGAATTGGAACACAACCGACGGTTGCACAGGATGACGAGGCTCCTCTGTTATCAGAGACTCGGGAGACCATTCCTGCGCAGGAGGTTCCCAACCGGATGGTGTGCGCTGCGGAACCAAGGGAGCGACAGGGGGTGTATAAGAGCGGCCGAGATCGCCATGTATTGACAGCGAAGGAGATTGCGAAGAATATCGTGACGGCCTGGGTTGATGTGGCGAAGCAGGGCTCTGGGGTGGGGGCAGAGGAGATGTTCGCGAGCCCGAGTCCTGCGAGTAAACAGACACGGAATGGTGATGATGATTTTCGTACGTCGCCGATGCCGGTCGCACCGCCATTTGAGACGGCCGCGACGCTGACATTGGACGAGGCATCACAGGAGGACCTCCATATCCCGGGTATCCGGGTCCTTGGAGAGACGCGGCTGAAAGAGGGCGGGAAGGAGTAGGCGGCGTCTGAGGTTGCAAGGGATGCGTTACAGGGGCCATTGGCACGTCAAAGTAGCTCTGTGGAGGGGGCGAAAGGCTCTGTCTAAAGCCTGTAGCGTCGAAAGTTGAGGAGCCTATGCTCTGTGGGCTTAGCATGCCGTTGTCCATTTCGGATCCCAGATACGATTGCCGGTTGTATTGCAAGGACGCTGGAGTATCGATGTTACCCTTATACACTGAAAGAGTCGGCGTAGCAATCGAAGGGCTGAGCATGGTCGACGAGGCCAGGGAATATCTGTCGTAGTCATACTCTCCCCGATCTCGACTGTATTGTACTGGATCATACTGGAGATCGCTCTGCATGGGATTGGTTTGAGAAACTGTGTTGCATATGTTTGCGCCGTCTCACCTGCTGAATAGCTGCAATGCGTAGCCCGCCTAGAACTTCCACATTGGCAGTGGCGGCACGTGTCTTGTCGGTCGTCTCCTCGACCTTTCCATTGTAAACTTGCCGAAGGCGCATCATTTGGTCAGCATGGACCATTGGAGTGAACAGTTCAGCGTGTAGCGACGGGTGGCCAAAGCGATGCAACAGTTTTTGCTTGACTGTGTCGGAACGAGTCGAATGTACTTGAACGGTACGGAGTTCCTCTTCGTCTGGTAGATAGTAATAGAAATTCTCGTTGAACTTGCGGTTCATGTAGATCTTGAAACAAATTATCATGAGGATGGGAGGAACGGCGATGACCATCTTGACGGAACGGAAACTTATTTGAAGTCCGATAGCTAGAAAGGCGAGAACTCTGTGAGATCTGGCACCAACTAGGACGAAAGGGTGCTCACTGAGTATCATCAAACATTGCATCAAGAATAGCGAGAAAAGAACTCGGTTGATGACGACATTCCACAGTCGCTGTGGACCAGATCATTGGTGTTTTTCAACAAACAGAACTTCAACTCACCCCACCCGTTTCCACCTTGGTTACAAATACAAACATGAGCTGGTACTATTAATCACGAACGAATTAGTAGGCCGTAGTGCCTGTCAAGGTGTTGCAGTAATCACCTTATAAACCCATGTGCTGATCCAGAATACGACTGCAGCCGCCAATGCTACCAGCGGAACGAGCGGAGCAAAAATTAAGCCAACGGCGCCCATGAACAGCTGTGGGCGTCGAAAATGAAGACAGCGAACATTGATAGGCAGCTAGCTTACCAAGTTGGAACTGCATAAGATTCAGTTAACTGCGAAAAAGTGGCACCAGAGCACTTACTAGTAGATGGCGTATTCGAATTTTGGTGGTTTGGTCCATTCACGTATGTCGCGGGGTGTTCTTCCGAAAAGTCTGGCAATAGGTAGATGAGAGGGAGAACGAGACAAACGTATGGCTGCTGACCGAGTCTTAATCGAGACCCAGACCAATTTGATGATCTGGGCAAGGTCGAAAACGACGAGAAAACCACGAAGTCTTGAGCGGAATACATTAGGCGCCGGTTATAGCAGGCTCGCGATATCTTGGCTACTCACGGAAAGAATTTGAGCCAGAAAGTGGAAGTGTTTATGTACGTCCTGGGAATCTTGCCGGGTAATTCTTAAGAAAAATTAAATTAACGCGAGTCTGGGAAGCAGAAAATTCAATGAACTCACTGTCCACGTTGGCGAGAATCGTTTTCGAACTTGCACCCTTTCCAATGAGCTCGACAATTTCAGTAACAGAATCTGAATCAGGATCAGCTTAGCCCGAACTGACAGCACTAGGTAATCACTGAATACAACGCCAATCAAGGTGAACACGATGAGTTGGCTGATGACCAAGAAGGCGAAGTAGCGAGCAACAACACCGCGATCGAGACTTGCATGTGTCAAAGCCCCTTGGTACTTCCCAAGCCATCGCATTATGCGGGGCAAAAAGAGAGTGAAGAGGCCTGAAACAACTGGAGGAATCACACCAGTAATGATCGCGAATGAGATTTCCGAGTCTCCAAGCAGATCATCCAAAAAAGGGAGGTATCCGGCAGCAGTGACCTGAGGTAGAAACATGAGCATATGAGGATAAAGAGCTTCCATTCACAGTAAACTTACACCATCCAAATTCGCCAGGGCCGCAACAAAGAACAAGGGAATCAGACTGAAGAAGCAGATGACGGACAGCCACCCGAATCCTATTAGACGCTTGCAGCCAAGTGAGCGTTTCGACTTCGTCATGTTGGACCATATCTTTAGTCACGGTCAGAAGAGTCGATTTTCGGACTTGAAGAAAGACTCAACGATGTCTTTGGGATTCGGAGCTAAGGTGATCGTTGCTCCTTTGGGGTGCTTTCCGGCCAGTTTCTTGGCCACAATGTGTGCATAGGGCACAGAAGCGAGAGAGGCAAACCCATAATTTTCAGGCTTTCGTGAATCGATCCTGGCCCGATATTCTTCAACAGCAGTTTCGGTGTTTTTCAACTTTTGCCTGATTATTGAGTGAGAACGAGGCGAGTAATCGTGGTTATTTTACGTGCGTGTAAAAGTCAATGGCGTCGTGACGCACTCCTCCGATACCGCAAAAGGCCCCTCGAATCACAACTGGACGTGAGGTTGCGTTTTTGGACTTGAGGAACTTGACAAGAACGGCTTCAAATTCTCGGACTGTTTCGTTGTGATACTCAATCAGCTGCGGGAGATCGCCAACAGTTCTGTCAAGGAGGACCGTCAACACAACTCGAGAACCTCAGCTGAGGACGGCGACGCACCTTGCAATATGAAAAGAACTGATAGGATACGGTAAAGTTTTGGGCAGAATCTCCATCAACCCAACGTCCTGCTGGAGTTTCTTAGGAACGTTGGTGATGCTGAGGGTCCGAGCATAGAACGATTTGATGTATTCCGGGGATTTGAACCACTGGTTTCGTAGTTCGACCATGGCCCGTCCATGAATGTAAACGAGACCGATAACAAGGATGGTGATGAGATAGGAAACCGCGACATGGTAGTAGATGGTATTTCCTTTGACATCCCGTATGGTCAACGAGCTGAGGGCGTCCCTCTTCTTGGGATTAACTTTGGCTTGATTGTAGCGGTAATTTATAGGTATCTTGTTCAATATGTTAGGTGACTCCGCGATTGCAAGAAAGATCTTACGAGTATGCAACAAGTCAAAATGGCTATTCCAGCAAAAGTTTGGCCCATGAGGCGAAGGAAACGTAGAAATGCCACAGCGTCTAGGCCGATCTTGTCAAGAAGCTCGGGCTCCCTGGTGTGGAGGAGGGGTGGGAGCCAACCGCAAAAGGAATCGCCTATGCGAGGAGGTGGCTTGTCCCCTTCGTGGTATTTCACTTTTGGTTCGTAGACAATCTAGCAGCAGGTGAGAATCAAGAGATACTGGCAGATTTTCCTTCGAAAAGTTCTTACCTTGTTCCGCGGTCGTAGAAGATTGAAGAGAATCAATGTAACGAACGAGATGACGCTCATCAGGACGACTTGAGTGCCCACAGCTTGGGGGGCGAAGGTCCTACCGGCATTGAATGCATTTGCTGCAGCCTGTGGATCAAAGCCCATGGTGGCGAACTCAGATGAGAGACGATGGACACTCGAGCCTTTGAGCACTCAGGAACCGATGTATTTATCGACGACAGCCTTGGCAAGACATCTCAGGAGAATTGGGGGCGGTGTATTCATTAGAGACATCGATAATTCATTTTCAAGTGGATCCTCTGAATGTTTGCGGTGCATGCATGCCAGTCAATAGCAAATTATCAGAGTCCCAAAAGTCGTCAACTTGAAGTTATCGAGGAGCATTGGGAGTTGTGGGGCTGAGTATGCCATGGGAATACACTTGGAGTCAATTCTCGCCAGGGGTCAGAAAGGCAGAAGACTCCTAGGTTCCAGGTCAGATACGTTTTCAGGGTCGACTTGGCATTTGGTTGAGAGGTTGGTTCATTTCGGCTATATCCGAACAATTCGATCTGAAGGGTTTTTCCCAGGATCTTACGGTGCGCTTCAACAAGTTCAACAACGTTTAGAACGCTATGTCTGCGTACGGGTCCATCCCCAAGTCTTCGAACAGCGGCTCTCCGCTATCTGCTACATTCTGGGGAGTTCGACGTGCAGCCGTAGACTCAGACGTAACTATTCACCACCTTCCTGATGTCTCAGCTGCTAGATCGTATGCTGGGTTGGTAGATTACCTTGGTGCCTAATTTCAAAAGCGTGGTTGCCCGAACTTGATAATCCGCGATGTCGTAGGTGTTGTAATGGCCAAAGAAATTGAAGATGGACGCACTTATCCTCAAGAAACGATGTCTGCCGATGCATTTGAGACCTATTTTTTCTCTGGAGATGTTTTCGTGGCTATCATATACTCTGGAACGCCAGGACATGAAGATGGAACACAGTCAACCTCGACTATTGACGAAGCTAGACAACAAAGGTCGTGGGAGGAATGTCTCGCCGGGTTTTACTATGTCAATTCGTCCAGTCGATTCATTTGGTTGAACATGCTGAACACTATTCCAGATCAAGCCCAACTATCCGGGACGATCGTCTCATGTACGTCTCAGATAGAGTGCCATTCGGGCTCAAATTTTCATCGATTGTTGCAGATTTGTAACGGAGGCTTTGTCGTGCCTCCAATTCAGCGAGCCAAAGGCTATGGTACGGCTTTGGCTAAATCCTATGTTCATTATGCGCCGAGATTGGGATACCGTGGTAGTGTTTTCAATCTTGTATATGTGAATAATGCAGCATCAGTCAAGTAAACTGTTTTCTCCTTCCGAGACAACTGCAATGGCTGATCGAATTGTACAGACTATGGGAGGGCTTGGGCTTCCACAAGACCGGAGTCATCCCAAAGGCTGGGCGCTTGAGGCGCAAAGATGGGAATGGAGAGGAATATGTGGACGCTTGGGTCTTCTACAAGAGTTTCGTCGACGAGGACGGATCTCAGCCAATGTGAAGCAGACATCCGGGCTCACGCGGAGACCGCCGTCAACGACTTTCTCCATTGCTTCGCTCGTTCATACTGTCCTGGAACGAGTTATGCCATTCTGGTGGTGCGTAGATTGCTATAACAATGCGCGGAACTTGACCCGACGGATCCGATCTCAAGTTATCAGAACAAAAATCAAACAGAAAGTGGTTGGACCCACCGAATAAAACGGAGCGAAATGCAATGACTCGGTGAATGCCACTTGAAGATTGCACTCATGTATTATTGGCTGCGTTCATACACCACGCCAAGATTCAGTAACCGGTCTGAGTTCCAACAGGCAAACCAGTGCAGAATCCACGATATCTAGAAATAGATTGGGTTTTTGAGTTGGCGCCCGTCTATCAGATATCTCAGCGTTGAGTATGTAGCTGGTGACTGTTTCTCAGGATCAATATGCCAAACAGTCTAAAAACAGTATTTTTCTTCAATCCTTTGCCTTTGGAGGAAATCACCCATGGGAAGCCATCTTTTTGCAGATAGCACTTGACACACCGTTATAGCGTCCAAGGGAGGGAACTTCCGGCACGCCAAACAGCGGCCGTTGTGCGATTTCAAGACCATCCAAGTATTGACCCTGTTTCGTGGACCGTGTTCCGATATCGTCGTCCGTTTCGTTCTACTTACAGTATGCCCCACCACCTGGAATGACGAGCAAGGGAGCGATTGAAGATCAAGATGCGACGTGGTCGAGTCGAGGTGGACGGGTCCCAAGTGTACCAAGTCGTACCGGCTCCACCCAATCGATATAGCTCAAGGCAGCTTCGTGAAGACTCGTTGGAGAACCCTCGGGCATAGGTCGGAATCCGGCACACGGGAGAGTATCTTGTATTTATCAGAGGACACCGTTTCTCGCCCTCGTTTCGATGTTTGGCATACGATACGCCGCACCACGGAGGGTCTGCTTGCAGTAAGAAGGATAGGGAACATTGGAATAGAATGACGAGGTGGAGCTGCCAGTGCGGTGGCGGGATTACAGCTACCAGTGCATTCTTTCCTATTCTTTCCGACAGGTCATACAAGCGTGAGGGAAGAGAAGGCGAAGATTCACGGTCATGTGCTCGCGTGGTTACTGTCTCGAATTGACGCGCAACGTTCTGAACATGGTGCTGAGATTTATCGAAAGCGTTGCAGAGACCAATGGACGGGCGCTTTATTTATCGCCACAATTCTGAGTCGGCCACTTACTCGGACTACAGCCCCAAGTCTGTCGGGAGATCCAGGGTTCGTCTACTTATTACTCCCTGAAGCGCTCATTAATATTATTTTTGCTTTTCCCCGAGTCACTATCCCAGCATCATAATAATTGCGTCGAGATAGCACTTCGTTTGCTGAACAGCCTATCCAAGGTCTATGAAAGGGCACTACAAGGCTTCATCGCAGCTCATTATAATCGAAGTTATCTGATGCCTCGAATGTTCTGCGAGTCCCTCAAATACAGCTTATCAGGCTGTTATGCGCTCTATGTACTCAACTCGAGAGAATTTTCAGTCATTATGCTTCAAAGGAATTCATCGGGACTGGACTCGAAGACTAGCTCGCCGTTCCTGAGTAGAACTGGCCGTGTCTCGGCTGAAACTTCTAGATCGGCTCGGTCTATACTACGCGCGTAAATACGCCCCAAGGACATTAAGTGGTCGGGCGTAGGGGGAACCTATTCACCCGAAATGCGGCGGCGCAACGTCCGATCTTATAGAATTGAAGACTGAATGTTCGGTTACTCCCAAGATGCGCTTAACCGGGATTTTCGGCGCCGTAGTACGCATACTATCTTGAATGACAGTGGGCAGTGCTGGTGCGAGGATCTTCGCAGTCGCCATCCATCTCCTGTACGCTCGGATCCTCAGTTCACATTGTCATGAGTCATTCCTTGTGTTTTGTTCATTATCCGCTCCAAACATCCAAGGTCCATCGAAAGCATGGACATCGGCGATCGAGGACGTGGACAGAGCGTTTGCTACTGTACGATGTGATGCACTGGTAGACGGAATAAATGAAGGATAGTACACATATGCATGTCTGTCTGTCTACTTACCGGTTATTGCTCCAGCGAAGATAACCATCGTAAGATGTGAATTCATGATACAGATGACGGAAAGTTGGACGGCGCTAGACCCGTTCACGTCCTTATACAGCGTGTTTTGTTCGGCGACCAGCGTCCAGTCGACTCTTGGGTTGGTGCGAGACTGACATGTCCACACCACTGGGAAAATCAGAGAACCCTCGACGAATACGACAGATCAAAGAAAGTTTCCTTTCGTGGTCATTTTGGTAGCAGTTGGCACTGAAGAGAAGTACTCCAGCAACAATCTTGTCAACCCATCTCTTGCACAGTATCAGAAAGTGCTGTTTGCTCAAGTGAGCTGGCCTACAGTCAAGTAGATTGCCGCCAGCATAAATACATTGGGGGCCTGTTGCATAACCAACTTCCGGCAACGATAGCAGTTATATTCGGATACTAGGATGGTAGACACAGCTCCTTTGTGTATGAACCACTGGCTGCTTCATTACACCGAGTTGTGGATTTCGGTGAATATAGGGAGCCCAACCATTTCGGAACGCCACCTTGTAAACCTCGATCCCTGTCTTGAATTGGAGGATCACCTTATTTGTTTCGTTGGTGGAGTGTTACTGAACAGGCACAGAAACAGCAGCAGTGAAAGATCGAATTCCCGAGTCACCCAGATGAGGATTTGTCGATTCGGTATGTCTGGAAGAACCCGGGACAAAGTAGGAGAAGTTTAACTGCTCCGCCGTGGGGAGGCAAATGGCAGGCGCAGACAAAGAGCTGGACCTACGAAATGATAATTCCCACCAAGAAGAAGAAGGGCGTTCAGAGTTAATGCTGCCGAGAACAGGTTGCTTTGCGCATCCGTAGCGAGCCTCATTTATTCGTCGTGTCCGAGACAATTGTTTTTTTGACACTTTCTACGAATACTTGACGAGATCGCTGGCCACGTTGAACAGTTGTGGGTGTTCAGCTGGCCAAAGCGATCGGACGTCGGCCCGGAGGTAGTACGCGCGCCCCATTTGTAGTGATTTCCATTTCGGGGACAAACCTTGAGATTGCTGGAAATGAGCGAGTCATGGCAAGAAACGGGTGCTTCTGGGCGAGCAAGGGGACCGCGTTTGAAGTAGCTCAGAGTAGCTCCGACGAACAGCACTGCTGCTGCGCTGGTTAAACGAATGCAGTGATGAAGACAAGTTGCAAGGAGATAAACATGTGGAAATTGACGCGACGACGCGCAGCTAGGAAGCCAATGACGCGGCGATTCAACACACGAACACAGGATGTCCTGGGTGAGTGAGTCTTGCGGAGACACACGGACTGGTGTATGGCCGGTACGGAGTTCACATCGGAGCCCAAGAGACGAAACCCGGCTTGGACGGGGTCGGAGAGCAACGAATAATTAGATTCGCGCTGGTACCTGGCCGACGGAACGGAGGCAGACGTCGAGGGGGCGGGGGCACAGGGAAACGCGCAGTCCATAGCACAGGAGCTCGGTAGAAACAGAATGCAAATCCAACGGCCGCGAGGGTCACAATGTGACAGGGCGGTGCACACAACTCTTCAACTTACCACGTCCTCCCGCCTCCCCATCGGCTTTATTTCGCTCCTTGCTTCGATATAAAAGTCCAACGACCCCTTGGCTGCCGTTCCTTACACCCCGGGTCTACAATACTGGCCGTATAATTCCCCCCTTGCTTCCCTTCCGACTGAGGCCTTTGCTTGTCCTCCAGTCTTCCGTCTGTCTCTCTGCTGTGTGCCTGCGAACCGAAGGTCGACATTCTTGCACTCCTGCAGGTGAGCAGCCGCTTTGCTGTTTTTTCTTGTCACGGTTTACGCTGTGGTGGCGTGTTCACTGTTGTTACCTAATTGGGATGGTATCGGGCCGCGTGCCAGACAAAAAATTTATTGATGGCAAAAGGTTGATGCGAGATTGGTGCCTTCTCATCAGTTGCATCTGGATAATAAAGCCAAGGGGTGTTCGCTTGCCACACACACCGGCCACCACAGCACTTATATTCTGCCATGTCTTTTGCCCGATTTTTGACGTCGCCCCGCTTTTAGAGGACATCCATTCTCGGTCCCGTGACATTTTGTTATGGCCACGGTCCATGCTCCCTCGCAGCCGCAACATCATCGCGCCGATATTCCAAAGAAGGTACCCCCAAGATCAGCAACATACCCCCAGCCTCCTGTTAGTGGCCGCTCTCAGCTTCTTTCTTTTTTCTCTGACTTCTCGCCACCTCAAATCAGCAACAACAGCCGCTCAAGACAGACCCATTCTACGGCTACGAATACATTGCTCAACTCAGCGCACGGTTCATAACTCATCTCTTTGCATGTCCCCCATTCCCACCCCAATCAACGCATGCGCAGGCCAAGCTGCCTTATTTTATTGCCTACGCCCTGCATCGCACCAAGCTGCATCAATCCGTCACCTACGCCGCCCTCGTCTTGTTGCAGCGTCTAAAAGCGCGCTTCCCCACAGCGCGCGGCTCCTCGGGCCATCGTCTTTTCATTTCCGCTTTCATGATCGCTTCCAAGGTCATCTGCGACGACACCTACTCGAATAAATCGTGGAGCATCGTTGCGCAGGGAATGTTCACATTGCGAGAGATCAACCAGATGGAGCGTGAGATGTGCAACTATCTGGATTGGGAGCTCACTGTCGACAACCCCATCCTCAGCAACTTCGAGACCATGGTGCAGCGCGACTTCCCTCCTGGCTCAAAGGGACCTTATCCGACGTATTCGCTACATATGGTCTCGAAGCGTGCTGCCAAGGCCGCCGCTTCCGCGTCTGCGACGCCCATTCCGGAACCCAACTCCACCACGAGCCCCATACCGTCGTTTGGCCAGCAGCGCCAAGCCACCCCCACCAAGTCGCATCCGCCACAACCACCGCCCATTGTCCCCCCTCCCCCACCGATATACAAGAAGACGCCGTCGCCCATGACCCCCGAGACGCCCCCCCACAGTTATTCCAACACGACCTCGCCTGCTTCGTCCGTGTCGCCGCCGACGCCGACCGGGCCCATGGACCTTACGGCCCAAATCGTCGATCCCAAGAATTGCGAACCCTTCGAGGGTCCATCGCTCTGGGGCGACCTTCCCCCGGCCCACCCGCTCAAGAACAAAATGTTCGCATTTGCTGCACCCGCTGTCTGGTAGCCCCCGCGCCAACGTCTTTATTTGGCCCCCCGCACACCCGCATATTTTCCTTTACCACCTCACCTGCATTATATTTTTTGGCATCTCGTGGCTCTCACCCACCGCAATTGTATTCATACAAGCACATCGCCCAACGCACGCATCATCGCACTCAACATCTCGGACCATACCCCGCACTAACTCGCTCACCGCAATGCATTACTTTTTATTCGCGTTTCCCAACCCGCTGTATTAATTCTTGCGCGCATCGCACACACGCTTCAAACTTTCCGTTCGTGCCATCGCATCTCATCTCTTGGGCTTTTGTCGCATAATGTAATCTCTTAGCAAACTTATACCCTGTCTTTACCGCTACATATATGCCCATAGCTACAAACACATACATAAAACCCAATAAAAACTCGACAAATTGCACCATGAAAAGTTCGAACCATGAGTAGCAGTCAGTTGAATTTGAAGCAGATGGTGATATGCATAATGTAGCGCTCAAACGTGTCGGGGAGCGGACTCGAAGAAAAAAGCACGTTTCGATCTGCGGGACAGTTGCCGAAATCCCGAGTCAACTCTCCTTTCCCCATGATCATGTTTTCTGGTTGATACATTCCTTTTCTGATAGTGGCGCGCGTGTGCTGGCCCAACCAAGCTCTGTTCGTACTCGTTTAGCCAGGCCGTCGAACAACCTTTCCCATTACTGGTTGCTGACCGGGAGCCGACTCGAATCTGTCGTCCAACGACAGATTATCTGCCTCTTTCTGTGGTATACTCGGCTATGTCCCCTTTCGACTTGAGCTTTGCGCGCCGTTTCCCTTCCGTTTGTCGCGTCTCTTGCGACATGTCTCCGAAAGGAAAGGGTGTTTGCCACTTCTGGTCTCATCGTCCCAGGTAAAGCCCGATATCTGTGATGCATTGCCTCAAGAAGCCGACCATCCCGCCTATCAGCACACACGAGCTGGAAGTTCAGACTTAGAGTCGTACGATTCTCTGGCAGTCTTCTCTCTGTTCTTCTGCCCAGTGGTCCACGACTCCAAGAAGTTTCCACACTGTCTGTGACGGGATCCTGTTTGTCAAGCTTCCAAATGATTCAACGACAGTTTCGCGGGACCCTCTGTCTCAAACCAATCTCTGCCAGTCTGACGTCCCTCGCCACCGTCTCGCTCCTTATGCGGTTTCTCTAGTTCGAATGCTGTCTTGTCGCCGGTCTCCCCTGCGTCTGAATCCGAGATACACTAGCGCTGTTTCGTTTACCTTGATAGCTCCTTCAAGTCTACACCCACCTGGAGGTCTGACAGTGTATGACTGGAAGGCTGCATCTAAGCGACCGCTGTGAACAGAACAATAAAAATTCACATACAGCTGCGACAAGCTGTTCCGTTCCCCTGATAACCGTACACGTTGCACTGCACACTCGCCCTTCCGCCGCCGGACCTGCTGCTTCTGGCCGCACCGCGGACCTACTGCACAGCGCTGTACTTCTCGTCCATCACCCCTGACTCGGGGACGAGTTGTGGGCGTAGAAAGAAGTGAGTGAGGCGACCCTACAAGACAACTAATAATTGATGTTATCGAATCTCAAATACACAGAAGGCGCTTTGTGGGCGTCATCCTATCGTTGTGAATCCTTTCCAAAATCGGAGTTCCTCAAAAGGCACTCTTCTTCACAGCGCACTATTCAATCCAGGCGTCTCCCCCCCTCTCACGGTATCTCCTACCCCAAATATCTCACCAGCCAATGATGTTCGTCACCACCGCGCGCATTTCTCCTCTGCCGTATGCAGGATTGCTTCCCTTGAATTCTCTATCAACTGCATGCCACGCTACAAACACTCATGCGAAACGGAAGCCACATCCGCGGTTTTGGGCGCTTGCGCCTCGGCAACCTGAGCAGATCTTCCGCTGACATACGCCGTGATTCTATTTTAGATTTCTCCCAGTTCTATGGGCGCGGGCGCTAAAGTTAGGCGCTAAAGAAGATCGGTGGCGATGCATGAGCGTCTAAGGGGCGCTTGCTCTCGAGTTGCCCTTCAAACGACCCTTGTCCTCGTTTTATGGGCGACAATCTATGTCAAACAGCAAGTTTGCCTCGCAATATCTGGGCTGTAGCTCGATTTTTGTGGGTGGCGAAGCGGAATTCCCACTTTTGATGTGCTTCATAGGGTGTGCATTCGTCGACAACATCTCGGGCAGTGGTATCCAGATAACTCGCAGCCTTGTGGTTTACTGGTTCTCACGGGCCCGACTGCTCACCAACCACTCCTTGCTCTGGCCAATATATTCACACAGCCGTTCAAAGCCTCAAAATACCCTATCTATGTTGCGCCGTTTCTTGCCTTGTCAACTGGTAGCAGCCAGGTAGCTTTTCTCTATCGAGGGGATTTGTGCCTGCTCGGCTCATTCCCTTCTCGCCGTCATTTTTAGGACTCAATTGACTCTCGGTGCCGGTCGTATCCCGCTTGAATAACTATCAGCGCCACAACCACCAACAACCGCACTTGAGAACATACGAACTGGATGGCGGCGTTGAACGGCTTTCACCTGTATGACCAGGGCATAATTCATTCGCACAGCCTAAGACGCTATGTCAAAGTTGGCAGTCTTGGGCTGAACACTTTGCCGTGAACGATTCCCGTACGCATCTGAGACCACACTCATCATGATAATACATGTTTTTAATCAACTGTGTCTGCCATAGAAAGTGGATAGCTGTCGTGTTTCGTGCATTTCGCGCGAGAAACCTTCCTCTTTCATTGTAGGACCCAACGCGGCCTTCATATGTATGCCACTGCCAAACCTCAAGTTTTATATAGGTATCATTGACGAATCTACTAGTTCAACAGAATCGCGGCGTTTGTGAAACTAAAAAAAAAGTAGAATTAATTATAATTTCGCGCAGTCGTGCCCCTGGACCATTATGCTGGGTTTCCGGCGGACAAAGAAAACTCGATATCTCAAGGCACTCGACGATCAACTCGCAGCGTTAGCAAGGTTTGACTCGAGCAAGAAAAGAACAACGCGTCTCGGCCGAATTTCCCGACTCGGAAGGCCGACACAAATCGACACTGTTCTGTCGCGGTCAACTTTCATTGTGTATCCTGCATTGTGTTCGTACGATGATAGACATCCTTCCTCTCCACCTTTCTTTTCTCCGAGTCATCAAGAAAATTCCCGAAAGCAGAGGCTTCTGCTTCCTCTCCCCAAGGGGGTCTAACCACTGTCTAACCACCAAGCATAAGTAATCATCTCCCGGGCCGCCCCGAACATGCGCGTTCAACGTTGCATTCAGTATTCAATATTCATTGTGTCTGAGAAAGGTTCCCAGCAATGGCAGCGGCGACGGCATTGATCCGTACCCTGTGTTGGTCATAAACTCTTTGCCATTTGTGGTTGGTTGCGCGAACTCCAACCTTCTATCCTATCGTCTTGAAGAAGTCTAGGCGAGCCTGAGGGATTGGCGGTATGAAGATACCTAACAACGCAAGTTGAAAGATAGGATTAATAATGAATAGCTCCTCCTCTGCTCTAAGAAAGGGATGAACCCCGAGTCAAAAGGTCGACGTGGAGCGGATAGTTCGCCTATATTGTGAAAGGGTGGTAAGGGTAAGCCTAATCCCGACGACGGGTGCTGGCAGATAGATAGATGCGTGGATTATCAGTATCAAATTCCAGTGCTTCGACTGTGGAGGTTCATAATAGTCGTGCCAGCACGTTGTGTTGCAAGAAATCTGGTCGTGTATCCCTCTCAATGCCCGAACATCTCGATGGCCAGGCTCGCGGGAGAAGATTGTTGACTATAACGTTCGCACTTTTTCTCGAGTCAAGAGGGCAGTGTTTTTGGGTGTCGATATCGTCCGGTGGGATGAAGATAGCACGAGCAGCGCTGGAATTGAATATGGCATCTAGCATCTGGAAATGCTGACCTCTTTTCTAACTAGGGTTGAGCTAGTCTCAAAGCTACGAACAAGTATCCAAGAATCCTGCGATGCCGACTCGATGAATCAAGAAAATCTGGATTCCTGGGTGCAACAGAATGCGGCACAAAAAGGCAGATCCATTGGAAAGCACAGTAAGACCCAGCCAAAGTTGAGTACTAGGGTTGAGATAGTGGGATGGTGGTGTTTAGAAAAGAGAGGTGGTTACATAAGCGACTAAACGGAGAAGGCAATGAGCAACACCACCAAACTCAACTTGTCCCGTTCTGCGATGCCATTTGGGCTCACCATCGGCACTGAGCGTGCAACTGCCCTTCAAGTACAACTCACATCTCCCTTTTGTCTTGTTCTAACCTTTCCGCCAGCAATCTATACAAGATGAGCTCACAAGACGCAATTACAGCGCAGAGCCAGGTTCGTATACTCTTCTCGTTTCTTTCCTTTCTCACTTCATTCAAACCAGACGCTGTTATGGCGGAATACATCACCATTATGATCATCAATAACAAGACTGCCTGTTCGTCGTCTGCCACCAGAATACCACCGTATCTGACTCGTTTTTATTAGCTCAAATTACTTCCGAATTGGAGGACTGTGAGTGTTGCTCTCTACCTCTGTTGTGCTTGTTAACTTATAGGTTCTTTCTCAGTAATAGGCACGGACTTTGGTACGATTTGCGCGAGTTGTTCAAGAAATGCGTTTACCCATACCATCACAGATGCCACTTTTACCGACTGGTTATTCGCGGAAGCAGCCAAGGGTGCGGCCGAGCCGTCCGCACCAGCCCAGCCTGAACCTTCTACTTCCCGGCCTCCTGATGCTGCAGCTCCTCCACCTGCCCAAATTCCCAACGACCCTTCGCGTCGCTCACGAAATGGTGTATACCAGCAAGCGATATCCCAGGCTCTCCCTTCCACCTCGCCAACCGGGCAGAAGCGCTCCGCGTCTGCACGCTCCCCATCACCCAACCATTCCAACAAGGTTCGAAGGACCGACGTTCCTACTGGCCCTCGCGCTATGCTGCGCGACGGTCAATCCAACCCCCGCAGTCTCATTGACCGAGTTGGGGGTCCCCCAATGCGCAACAATTTCGGTCAGGACGAAATTCAATCTCGCATTGACAACATCGTCAATAATCCCACCCCAGAGCAACAGCAGGCCATGATGATGAACGCCGGCTTCCCTATGGGCATGGATATGATGAACCCCGGAATGGCCAATCCCCTTATGCTGCAGGATATGATGATGAACCAGATGGCATTAATGGCGCAGATGGCTTCGACTATGGGCATCATAAATCCTTCAACAGGGCAGTTTGGGGCACCTGGTTTTCCCGGGATGCCCGGAGACCCGTCGATGTATCCGGGAGGAATGGACGGGTTCCAAGGACCGATGTCGGGGAATATGAATAACAATGGGCGGGGCCGAGGCAATTCGCGAGGCAGAGGGTCGGGACGAGGCAATGGACGGGGCGTAGGACCGTCTTGGAAAGCTGCGCCTGAAGCCGCGTCTATTGCTCCGGTTGCCAGCGCGCCCGCCGAAGCTGTTCCTCTTGCTGCGCCCGTACCGACTGCAGCAACCTCAAACGTGCCTGCGTCTGGTGGGCTCGTCGGTTATATACTACCAGAACGACCACAGTCGCCAACCTTGTGCAAATACGGTCTCAAGTGCACCAATGCGCACTGTCGGTATTCACATCCCTCGCCTGTGGCCACGCCGGAAAGCGGGGTTGTGCTAAGCAACGAAGCATGCGAGAAAGGAAAAGCCTGCGCCGATAAAGATTGTATCAAGGCCCATGTCAGCCCGGCTGTACTAAATCCCCAAGGTATTTACTCTGTCGTATTCTTTTGGCTCAATTCTGACTCACACCTACTATTTTAGCTGCCTCTCAACCCCCTCCACAACCCCATCCCTCTGCCCCCACCCACCACCACACGCCGAATGCCGGCGTACCATGTCGTTTCGGCGCAGCTTGCACACGCTCCGGCTGCACCTTCACTCACCCTCCCTCCCACCCCTCGAACGCCGCCGCCAACACCAACGCCCGCTTCGCGCAGCCTTGCCACTTTGGCGCAGGCTGCACTCGCGCGGACTGCCACTTCCAGCATCCCGAAGGGCGCGTGCTTCCCACCACCTTCCACCGCGGTCTGTCCACCTCGGCGCCGCTGGTTAATGTACCGAACCCCGAGACAGGTTCGATGGGCGCACCGAGCCCGCATCGAAGCGTCACGTTCAAAGGTGGGAACGCCAGCGTGAAGCAGAAGCTTGAGCAGCAGATGAAAGAAATTGAGGAGAAGAAAAGCCAGGCGGAGAAGGCCGTCAAGGCCGCGGAAGAAGCGGCTGCGAATGCGAAAAAAGAGAAAGACGTGAAAGCGGTGACTATATCTGCATAGTAGAAAAAACGCCCACTCGACTTGTTCACAACACTGTTCGTGCTGTATGTAATATCTGTGACTGCTCCTACTACACTTTGCTTGCCTACATTACCCTACGTAGATACCTTTTTTTTTTCTTTTTTTTGGTCCCGCTGCTGTAGGCAGTGGGGCAAGAGCGGATAACAGAGACTCCAGCCAGCAGATCCACAGATAGTGGGTCTGCTGGTAGTTCCGCTCCTACGTGCTCGAATTGTTTCGCCGAGTAAAACAACATTCATGGTGAAAGATTCGACAACAATTATCATTGATAAATTAGGTGAACCTCGAATACGGGCTCTCCGCCATCGGGAATCCTACCAAAACCAAGACCGCCTGCCTTCTTTGTCCAACGCCACAGATACACGTAGCTTGCCGCCGGGGCCCACATCCTTATGTCGGAAAAACACGGTTTTGCTTGTAACGGATTGAACTGGATTACGGCCTTGTGGAGCCTTGAGACGTCTTGCAACCGGTTGGCGGGGTGGATTATAAGCCGCTTCAAGTTGTTCAAATCCTTTGTAACTCGCCTAGGTAAGACCTAGCACAATATGAAGCTCCAAGCATGCTACATCCTGAGATCATACTTACCTTCCCTGAATTCCGAGCCATTCACACTCCTCGTTTGCAGGTCCCAGTCGCGCAAAAGTACTCCAAGCTCAACCAGAACCGACCCTCAAGCATTACGGCACGATGACGACAACGCCACAAAGGTGCTGCGGAGCTCCAAACACAACCACCACCCTTCTCTCCCTACTACGATGTCCATTCTCGCCAGCCCAAGTCATCTTCACCCACAAGACTCCCCTCGTCGTCGACTCGGCCACTTTCTGCTCCATCTTAGCCAACTTATTCCCTCCGAGTCTCAATACCTAGATCTCAAGAATCCTCCAGTGCGTCGGGGGCGATGACTCAATGCAATGAAGACAATGGCGGATCGAATGTGCGGTGTTGAGCCCAACAGAGAAACAGGCTGTAGAGAAGGTTGTCTTAGGACCTGAGGTAAGTGAAGTCGAACAGTGTTTCCTTCATCTTGCGTTTTCGCGTGTCATATCGACGCATTTTTAAAAATCAAGATGCATCTGGTGAGCGACTTAGACATGTAGTGTTCCTCTTTCTTACTTGCGATAGGTGTAGCATTCCAGCATGTAAATGTGGTAAGTTGCTCGAGCGTCATTTTAGAACCTCCCGCTCACCTGTTGTCTCGCAGTGGTGTTGTCATCGAGCAACTGAATTTGCCGAGGGACGGTACGGTATGGTAAATAATATATCATTGTCTCGATTTCGTAGAGGTTATATAAATGTTCGTTCAAACCATTGTTCTTGTTGTGAGTACCAGGCAAATATGTGCCCAAGGGTAGTGATATCGGGCGGGGGGAGGTGGATTGCGACCTTGCAGCGGCTTGAAATACCGTAATCCGTTGGAGTGGATTAGAAGCCGCCGCGTGGATTGGGAGACTCCATAATCCCAAAACTATGCGTCATAAGCCACGCTCCGCTTACGACCTTGTAGTGGCTTGGGACCCAGCCCAAGCCACCACAAGCAAAACCAGATTTTTCCGACATATACTAGAATAGCACCAAAGTAAGCGACTACCTGGACGAAAGGTATATCCCAACTTACTGTTACTTCACTGGTACGCTGTAGTAATATGGTCAAGATTAAGAAACGGGTCAAAAAGAGAGAAAAACGCACATGTAAACTTTCGATTTCGTCTATACGATCTCGAACGTTTTCTAGTATGTCATCAAAGCCTTCCTCCTCTACCACTTGTCTTGCGGCATGGAGGATAAGCATAGATTCAGGACGAACATCATGATGAACCTATGAGTCAATTCAGCCTTTTAGCTACAGCAGAAAACATTTCAGGACGTCAATCGCGATGATATTGGCTCGATCCAGATCTGTGCGTGCGTGATGTTCAGTAGGACTCAATCTGGTGCAGGAAGGGACTGACCTTCCAAGAAGTCGCCACGAGTCATGATTTGCCGACATCGCCACTGTTTCCGGGTTTGAATAAGTGAATGGGGGATAGTTCAGGGAAACGCACGTAGGGAATTTTTGGCAACGGTAAATCCATGTTTCCTTCGTCCAAAGTGCCAGCGGCGATTGCCTCGTCACGCTCCCTTTCCTGCTCTTTGCGCAATTTGACAAACTCCTGCAACAAAAGCCAGGAACAGGAACTCCATTTTTGCTGTTGAGGAAGCGAGCTTAGGGGTTGCACAGAATTTTGTTACTGCCGCCTACCTCATCCATTGTATCATCCTTTACTGTTGTCAGCGGCAATAACACGAAGGACAAGAAACAATACACACATCCAAGTCTGGAATCAGCCCGATCTGGCTCCCTAGCCAGGCCTTTTCCATGGAGAGAAGTTCGTTAGCCATTTCTAGCATGTCTTTGGCTCTTGCGACCTGTCTCGAATTGTCGCAAAGCATGGCTGGCACGAAAGAGACGCGACATACCTTATTGATATACGATAGACGCCCTCCGATAATATCAACGACTCCTTGTATAGTGGATGGTGAAACCTTTTGCCTCCTAATGTCCGTAGCAACGCGAGTGGTAGCATGGAGCGCTTCCTGGCCATCCAGGTCATAGATAGACAGAACCTGAACAATAGCTCGATGAATTATAGAGTAGAGTTTTGACGAGAAACTTGCCTGCATACGTGAAGCGGTCTTGCCTACAGTCTGGTGGTTAGTATTCCGAAATAAAGATTGCAACGTCCGCGAACGTACGCAAGAATGAGAAGGGCCAAAAGTCATCCCTAGAAATCAGTTAATCTCCAAGATATAAAACCCCTTACAAACTTCATCTCACGTCATAAATACGCAGGTCACAATGCCTGCCTACGAATGAGTTTCAATCCTTCCTGCTACCACAACTAAGGACATACCGCTTGCTGCCCATGACTCTGCCCGTTGTTGCAGCTGCAGCAACATCGCTCGGCCGTCGTCATCATTCTTGAAATAGTGAACATTATCGAATATCAAGACTAAAGGTTTGCCCCTCCGGCGTGCCGCTGTCAAAGCGACTTTTTCCAGCTTGTTCAGAGCTACAATACATCAGCATTTGAAAACCGAATCACAACGTACTATACCTCGCTCAATATCAAGCGCCGGTCCACCTGATAATGTTCAGTGCGGGGAATGGAAGCGTATCGAGACCGCAT
This sequence comes from Favolaschia claudopus, assembly GCA_037176885.1. Taxonomy (NCBI): domain Eukaryota; kingdom Fungi; phylum Basidiomycota; class Agaricomycetes; order Agaricales; family Mycenaceae; genus Favolaschia; species Favolaschia claudopus. Next base: position 1,714,964 of record JAWWNJ010000022.1, on the reverse strand, counting down.
ACCTTCTCGAGGATCGCGTCTCTGGAACAGACCAGTCTGCGAATCTTCATGATACTCGTAATTCAAAGCTTTCCCAAGTTTCAAACGGAAAACCTGCTGATGATTCATAGACAGTTTGCAAGAGCAATGTGAGCCAGACCTCAAGGTCAGGGTGCGCATCCACAACAGATACTCCATCCGCCTGGATTGCCAACATCGAGTCGAATACGCAAGTACCCTTGCCCGAACCCTACCATGCATCAATTAAACAGAGCCGTTGAATTTATCGTCGTTAGAAATGAACCTTTGGTCCGAGCAGCACAAAATAATGGCCTAGCAGATGTTTGAATTTATTCTGTTGAGATGCGGCTGTGAGATACCTAGTTCGCGTCCTTGTACAATTTCATCAATCGCGTCTTGTTCCTTTCTTCGTAAATGCTCAGTCCAAGGACCTTCTAAATCAGGGGGATTGTCTTCGCCGTCATGTTGATATGTTGCCAATTCTAATGCACTGTCCAATATTCCAGTCTGAACGACGTGAGGTTTGTCTCGGTCACTCACGGATCGTAGCCTGCCGCGAAGGATAACTCAATCTGTTTGTGCTGTTCAACATGGGAACGAAGGTCGGGGGACGTTGGAAGCATAACTTTCTAAGGACGTTGTACTTGTACCATTTAACGTAGACCACCCCTCCGACAAAAACTTTCGGGGTGTTAATACGACGACACAGGCACACCATAACCATTCACCCAAGAAGAGGCCGACGACAGTAGTGAGCGCTGCGTCCCGAAGGGAGGATCCACCAAAAATAGGGCTCCCAGGAGCGTTGAACGGTTGTGGTTGGAAAGCAGTACTGCCATCCAGATGTTGACCTCCGTGTCCGTTGACAGAAGTTTCGATATTCGTTACTGCGCGTTCCGGACGCGTGGGAGGTTTCGGGGGCGGCCGCTGAGTGGTATACAGGCGAGAAGGGGTATATGGGCGAACAGGAACGCGAAAAGCACGTAGCCAGTGTCGGTTCAATACATGGAAAGAAAGAGCCATAGGTGCCGACTGCCCCGGACTCAAGCAGAGCCCACGCCACTGGCCAGATTTCCTCGACCTCGGAGATATCACGATGCGGCCTTTCCCGGCGCCACATGTCTGATGGAATTTTCTGTTTGTGATCCAAGTTCGTTCGGAAAACAAAAAAGGGTAACGCAATGTAACGTGTAAACAAGTATATAAGCGGACTGGGTTGTACATGATGGAAATCCCCCCTTCCTTTTACCACTGAATAATGCAACCCGCCGTCTCGCACTCGATACTTGACGATCCCATTCAACCCTAATCTCATTGCTGTTTGTTTGTCTTTTCGTCCGTGCGGCTGCCCTTCTGCGCTCGAGTCCCTCTGCGGACGTCTTGGTGGGCTTGCTGGAAAACTTTGATCATGTATATCCTTCCCAAGTGCATCGCGGTTGGCTTCCAAGCACGTGTCGGAACATTGCTTGCCCCGGTCAGTTTGCTCTCTTGGGAGATTCACCCGCCCTAATTTCTCAGTGCAGATTACAGGGCGTAACTAGCAGCCATGTCTGTTGTTGACCCGGAAAACAGCCCTATCCCCTCGCCATCGACTCGGCCTTCATACGATGCGTTTTGTCTGTCGAATGTGTTTTACTTCTTTTTCTGGCTTTCTTTTTCTTCACTGCTCTGGCGCCGTCTCTACTCCCGTTGGCACTATGCTCGCCATAATGACAGAGCGGATGTCTGGGTTTATTCGGCTGAGGGTCCCGGCCATTCCGACATCACCAGAAGAAGGCACCGGCCTTGGATAATGTTACCGCCCGGGCGACAGCAGTCGGGACGTGATCCAGCGTATGCTTTGACCAGCCTGCGAATTGATGAATTGATTTTGGGGATTGCGTGCATAATCAGACGCGGGTGCCATTTGACCGCATTTTCCCTCTGTATATCTTTTTGCCTGGCGTCGTCTCCAATCGACGCCATTTTGTTCTCTTTTCCGGTTATTTGGCCGATCTCACTCTCGCCCTCATACCTCTCTCTCTTTCCTGTCACGGAAATGCCCTCAACAAAGGCAACAAAAAAGTCTGCGCAGAAAACGAGAAAAAAGGAGCAAGCGACGATCGATGCATGGTTCGGCCAGGTGAGCTATCGAAGTTTCATGTTGGCCTGCGCGTCCTTATCGTGCGTCCTTTAGAGCGTTAAGGTATCGAACCAAACTCCAAACTTGCAACCATCGTCGACGAATTTGGTATGCGTTCTCGCGGCGACTTTGGACGGTGGCTCACATCATTCTCAGAAACGGGCTCAAACTGAGGTTATCTCTTCTGACGATGAAGAAGTATGTCCGCCAGCCAACTACTGACACCTGCTCAACTTTTCTGCCCGTAGCCAGCACCGAAGAAGAACAAAAAATCGCAAAGCACCGCTAAAAAGGTACTCCTCTATACTCCCCACGGCCTGAAAATTGGTTAGCTGCTGATACGGGAGTAGGAAATGACTGTTATTGTGATCTCCGACGACGACGATGAAGTGAGAGCTTTCAATCAAACTGGGAAACAACTGCTCATCTATTTTCCAGACGCCTGCGGGTCAGATCGTGAGTGCTTTTCTTGGAACCTCTCGCGCAGCGCCGAGTTCATCCGCCACCTCGCCAGAATTCTGTTGTTCCAGAGTCGAGGAAGACCGGAAAGATGGGGCAACAATATGCCTTCCGCGCAAATCCCATGGGCAGGCCAAAATATGGAGAGAGAGGCGTTGATGTAAGTACGCGCTTGCCTGATGATGTACGCCATCGCGAAAATCTCCCTGTATGCCTCCCCTATTTCCTGGGATTGATTCCGAGACTGAGGTTATTCGAGGTCAATCAGGTCCCTGAAATACAATCACAATCGTCTCTTAAGGCTCTCTCTGTGCTGCCCGGCACCGCCACGGGTTCTGATGCTTCGGTCGCACACCTCAACGCACCAGACATAGACATGAATAACGTCGACTTGCAGGGGCCCAACGGCACAAGTACGTGTTATTCAAAGCAACAAAACTTTCGGTCGTCCTAACACATTCTAGCCCACATGCCTGCCATTTATCCCGTTCCCTTCGACGCCCCCAATCGGATGTTCCGGAGCGATGTGCCAGCACATTTACTGCCACTGCTTGACCATATCCTCTGCTATTTTGATAGATATCGTTTGGAACCTTTCATCGGCGACATACTCGACGTCCTCCACATGCTGACTCAAACAGGCATCGCTCCTGGTTACTTCATCCAGGATGGTATCGCTGCACTGTCGCAGCTAGCCAGGGAAGCGAATCTGCCGGAGTCAACACGCGGTGTAGTTCATCTCCGCTCACTCCAATTCGCAAAGAACGACTTGCAGAGGTTCAATACCAAAGTGCGCGGTCATCGCCTTTGGCAAGAGAGCCTGGAAGATGAGCATAAACAGCTTGTCAAGGTTGCGACGGAACAGCTCGGATTCCGTGTTGACATGGCATATACGGGACAGACGGATAGAACGCTTGCCCGGCGGGAACTCGATGCATGGTCTGCGTGTGCGCTCGGGAAGATCTATCAGGATGTTATATTGAGCTTACCGGGTTCGTATCGCATGGTCGCTATAATCGACATCTCCTCCCGTTCCGCACGCTTTGGCGATATGGCGGAGCTTACCGCCCAAGCTATCGTCGGCTTCGACAGAGCCCTGAACAAACTTTTTTGGGCCAAGAGCCATAGATTCAAGATTGCAAAGGAGCTTTCCGAACTCTGTAGCAAACGCAGCCCCCCCACGGAGAGATCTGTAAACGATCGTAGGTTTCTCCTTCCACGACATTGGTAAATACTTATGCCATCATTAGTTCCTATCGTTCTTGATGATGTCGGTGTATCCAATGGATACATAGACAGGAACCTGCGCAGCCCTACCGTCCAGGCCCTCTCAGACCTCCGCAGTCGCGTTGGCGGCGGCCTCACCTTCACCGTCGTAAATCTGCTCCGTGGGAAGGGCTCCAACGATCTTGCCCGACTCGCTCCTGGTGACGCTGCATCACAGATTGCATATCTTCAAACCCGTCCTTACGCGATTTTCGGCGGAGTCCGGGCAATGCAGGCGATCTGCGATCTACGTGTATTGTATAACGCTGGTACCGAACAGTTTTTGGAATACGGTCTCGACGTGCATAGTGGGGCGTTTGTCGAGGCGCAATGGGCCAGTTCTGGCCAACAGTTTATCTTTTGCTGCACTCCCCATCCTGGAGCTGGTGCACACGCTCCGTATTCCACGACGCAGCTGTGGAACTGGGATCAGACCACGGCCGCCATCGTTATTGGGTACGAGGTGATTCATGGCGGAACGCAGTCGGCTGGGATCATCGAGGTCGCGCAGAAGTGGTTGAGGTCGACGAAGCAGGAGCGAGCGATCCTCAACAAGAATGAACTCCAAAGTTTGCATTCGCAGGAACAGTGGAAATGGATTGAGGAGCATGTTATCAAGCGGCGTCCGGCCGATTTTCTATGCTGGATTGACGAAATGCGGCCTCAGCCCGCCGGCTCTGGTCCACTTCGCCAAGCTGGGAAGAAGGGCATCACTACCTGGAGCGGGTTTGTCCGGAGAGACGACAAGGATCGCCAGACGCGGGTCTCGGCTTCTCTCAACAATCCCAAGTGGAGCGTCAAGCAAATAAACGTTGGAGAATGGATTGAGTACCACTACACCGCGGACGGGTTGGTCTTACTGGGTCCAGAGCCTAACGACATTCGTTCCAGAATACCGTGGCAAGATCTGGTTGATTCCGCCGGGGGATGGCCCTTTCTCTATGCGGCTATTGTTTATAACTCAGTCTCGATTGATCGTGAGTCTTCGTGCTATCCTCCCACAGTTGATTTGAACCTTAAACTCTGTATTAGGGATTCAGTCTTTACTTGAAGATCCAGAAAGAGATATGACGGGCCAGCAAGTATTCGAAAACCGCGTACCCGAAGCCTTAAGACCCACTGTACTAGAACTAGTAGCAGGCCGCATTGATTTCACGTACTATGCCCCGCGGTGGCGCCTTATGGCTCGAGAAGACGACCAATACCAAGCGTATTCAACTACCTCACTCGATTGCAATGGGGCCATACGTTGGTTTCGGAACGTGGGGGATGGTGCCATCGCCCCATTCTTCTTGCTGACGAAGCAAGGGGTGCAGGCAGGGGAGAGGTTGAGGCCAGTATTTGAGGACGGGAATCTCTTCTTTGTGAACGAGGCCGGAGATAATCGCGCTAAAACCTCCATCCTCGGATTGTGGATCCAAGGCGGCAGGAACCGACTGCTTGTAGATGTTGCCCTGCTCATGGGTCTCGTCGATCCTCACTGTAAGTTTCAGTCGCGTCGTGCAACCGTGGCTCACATTGAAGGATCTTTAGCACTGCCATTCATCGACGAACTCGAGGACGACGCGTCAATGTCCGAGCTATTTGTTTTGCGAGTGCCGCAAGAAGACACGCGACACAAGATCATCGATCTCTTCAAGAAGCGGCTCAATATGACGAACGTGGACTTGAATTTGTTTAATTCCAACTCCCGCTACGTTGACCCGCTTCATGATATTCCGGCCGCGTATAGGGCAGTGGCGAGCTACCAATGGACGCGCAGCTCTGTCAGCCAATGCAAGGCATTCCAATTCTCAATTGGAGGATTGCGTGGTCGTGCTGGCAATGGAGACAGATTACGATTAGTCATTACTCGAAAGCGCGCCCAGCTGCTGCGCGAAAACAAAACTGAAGCTTGGGGCAGCGATATTACGGAGTTGTGGTCGGGGGGGAAGAAGCTACCGGTCATTCCGTTGCTCGGATTAGTCCTGGGCATCCTTACGTTGGAAGGTATGCGACTGGATAATTTGTTACTGCTAGTTTCACTTCCAACTTACATGTGCCCAGATCTGACGGCAAAACAAAGCATCACTTCGCTGGTGGCGGGGCAGGGCCGTCGCTGAGTCGCCCGATAACGAGACTTTGAGCTTGTCCTTTTGACCTTGTGGTTGCTTTCGGTAGAGCATAATTAACTGTATTCGTAATTGCATTGTCCACCGATGACAAAATTTTGTACCTTTTCATTGACAATATTCAACTGTATTGCGAACATAAACCACCCCTCCGACAAAAACTTTCGAGGTGTTAACGCGACGACACGGACATACCGGTGATCATTTACCCAATAAGAGACCGACGACGGTAGTGAGTGCTGCGTCACGAAGGGAGGATCCACCAAAGATAGGGCTTCCGGGAACGTTGAACGGTTGTGGTTGGAACGCGGTACTGCCATCCAGATGCTCTTCGGCCTTGTTCGCGTGTTGACCTTCGACCGAGACTCGAGAACGCGTCGTGTGCCCATTGACAGAAGCTTCGATATTCGTTACTTCGCGTTCCGGACGCGTGGGAGGTTTCGGGGGCGGCCGCTGAGTGGTATACAGGCGAGAAGGGGTATAAGGGCGAACAGGAAAGCGAAAAGCCCGTGAAGGGGAAGAAGCGGCTACAGACCGACGCAGCCAGTGTCGGTTCAATACATGGAAAGGAAGAGCCATAACTGCGTGGATCGGACACCGTGATCTCGGCATCATGCCCGGTGCCCCCGCCGCCAGCGACCTCCGTCGGAGTGAGTCACTTGACTTTGTGTACAACGCGATTGCTACCCAGTTTATTATCGAGTCTGGCGTGCAAGAACAACACGAGAGGCAATAGATTGCGCTCCGTACATACAGATAAAGATACTAAAGTATATTTCTACGTGGCGGTTGAGTTGCGCATTCGGTCGCTCACTCGCCGCCGATGTAAGCGGTTCTTCAAATGAAGTTCATAGTTGTCTAATGTCCGCCCCTCACCCGGCATATAGAGCTACAATCGAGTCAGGAGGAGGTAGGGAATACAAACAAGTCTCATACCTTTCCAGGGCAGTCTAAACATTTCAAGCGCCATTCCCATTCTACGGCAGTGGCTTTTGGTATCACTTCGAATTTATCATCGATATATTGTGTCTGCAAAGTCTTCATTGCATCAACAAGCCATTCGGGAGGCTACAGAAAATTTCAGCGGATGTGCGCCGATGAGCGAAGTCCAAGTACCTCTGTAGGTCGTGGAGGGAGAGGGGCTGCTGGTGTGGGTGGAGGCGGAGGAACGGAAGAGGCAGCAGGAGGGGTAGAAACGACAGGCGCTGGCGTCGAAGGATCAGAGAGAGCTGGCGGTACAGAGTTGGAGTCAACGGCGTCAATCCCAGGAGTGGAAACGCGGCGCGGGGGTAGCGAAGGTGTAGAAGACGTATGGTTAATCTTGACCCTCTGCGCGAGAGGCATTTCCGAGGCCGTCGATGCGCTTGAGGCCGGAGAGGCCTCGCGGACGGGAGCAGCTTCACCGTTCTCACGAGGCGTCTGTGGCTCTGAAGTATCCGCTGGCGTTCGTGCAGCATTCGTGCTACCTGGTGGTCGTCCTTTCCTCTTCTTACCCGCCTCAGCGTCTTTCTTTGCTCCATTAGCATGGAAATCATAGTCAGAATTATACTCCACAGGACGAGGCTTGCGGTATCTGTGCCAGTACTTGCCTGAAGACAACGATCAGACTATGCGTTCATCAGTAATTACGAGGCGCATACCGCAGGTACCACATTGCGATTTATCACCCAATGGTCCTTTCCGCCTACCGATAGCAAGACTTTCAGGACAGCCGCAGTTAGAACAATGCCAAACTCCATTGATCATATTCTGCTGTTGACCCTCAGCAAACTCTCTCTCCTTCGCCGAACGCTCAAGTTCCTTCGCACGCTTTCCCGTCACAACTCTGGGAGTTCTAGTGTCAGGAACAACGGCGGCAACAGAGGGCGGTGGAGGAGGATCGTCCTCGAGCGGGGCAGGGAGTGTCGAGATATCCGCCGCAGTCGACGGAGTTGGCGCGGGGACCTTGGCCCGAGGACGCAGGACAGAAGTGTCGTACAAAGGAGGTTTGAAGAACCCTTGGGTATTTTTCGGTTTGAATACAGGAGGCGGTGGTAGCGGGAGGGCGGCTGGCAGCGATGAAGTCCTAAACATCGGCTGAGGTGGAGAATCGCCATGTTCAGGCGCATTTTCGGAAGCAACAAGGTTAGCAATGGTAAGAGAGGCCGCTGCAGCGGCCGCACGTCTTGAAACAGGTTGGTTGACAGCTGCAGCTGCGGCAAGCGTCGCAGGATCAGGTTCGGGAAACCCAATTGCGGGCGTACGACATGTCTTGATCGGCTCCCTCTCAGGTAAAGCAATCCCCCGACGACCGCCTCTGCCCTTCTTCCGCCGCTTGTTGGTCTCCTTGTCTCGCTCCTTCTCGTGCCGTTCGAGCTCTCCGTCACTAAGATAGTTGAGAAGCGGTGTGTAAGCTTGCACCTGCTCCATGGCGCGGGCACCTGTGGCCAAACTGGGGAGGAACGAATTGCGCAGATCATCGTCCTCGACCGGTGTGCCGTCCATAGTGTGCCCAATCAGGTATAGACACTTTCTATAAGCATGCACCTGCTCCCGTATGGAATGGACGATAGCGGTTCTGCAGGAGGATGAGATTTTCTTCACGTATCTAGGAAGGGAGAGAAGTTACTTGAATTCGCCATTCAAACCCAATTCTTGGGCATAATTCTCTGCAAATTCTTCTGGTGACGCATCTTCGTTGGTGAGATCCCATTCAAACTGATCGTCCAATTTGACAGAGCCGACAATGATGTCCAGCTGCCACAATGAAGTTCTCAGTAAATGTAGCCATCCGTGGAACCACAATGCTCACCCGAATCAAAATACGCAGATCCTCGTGCAGTGTTTTGCCATTGATCGTGAAGTCCTCGACCGACATGGGCCGCTCATTCTCCTCCTCATCCTGAGACACCTTGCGCAACTTCCGCCGCTTATTACGCTCCGCACGCACAAATCCATACTCCCCCCGTAACCGCTTTCGCCAATTATGCCAAAACTCTGCACTCTCACCCTCGAGTGTGCCCGACCGCAACGTCTCGTTCGTCCTTACGACTTTCCAACTATCTCCGTCGTAGTTTGGCGAGTGAGCACGGTAGTCAGTGAGTTGATCGTGGATCGCCTTGACAATTACAGCATGGTACGATGTTGCGAGCTTGTAGTCCTCCACGACCGTCTGCGCAAAGTGCTCTGCAGTGATAAAGGGAGCTGACAAACATACACACGTTATAGGAGAAACTAGACGGTAGAAGACGGTCGTACCATTCATATTCCACACAAACGTGTCCCGCACTTTGTGATGGTCTACATCAAACTCGAGACGAATAGGAACTAGCTCTTCGGGACGATTGGCGTCTTCGGGGTCAGGTTGACGAGGGCTAAATATGGAAGATTTGAACCAAAGTAAAACATGAACAAAGATGACTGCACAAACAGCCTCATTCCTTCCCGCTTCGGAGGTTTTCTTGTCGATTCACGGTCTTGCTTTCTATAAGGATACTTGACATCAAATTGCTCTCTTCCGTGCAGAAATCTACTGGCGTTCGTGTCGAGCGTACCCTTCTCCCACCAAGGAGCATGACGGGGACCCAGAGCCTCTTGAAGTTCCGCTTTCATACGATGTTTCATCTCTCGATGAACACCGTCGTATCTGCGATCGACCTCCATCCAATCTTTGATATTCTTCACCTCATCTGCATCAATAGGAGGGATGGCTGTGAGCGAGGTAGCCAGTGGTACAACAGTCACGCTTGTTACAGCTGGGTTGAGTTGGACCGAGGCAGGAAGCGGTGGAAGCGATGCGGCAGACGTGCTACCGAAAGCGGTGGGATCTGGTAGTGCAGAAGGCGGCGCATCACCGGGCATTAAGGCTCTGGACTCTGTACGCCCAGGAGGTGACGGAGCACGTTTCACTGGCGACTGAGAAGGGGTAGATTGGCGCTGCGGTGTAAGTGCTTGCGGTCCGAATTGAGGGGGTCTATGCGGGGGTTGAGGAGTCCCTCCATTGGACTGAGGATAGCCGTTCGGCTGTGGACCAGAGGACGAACGTAGCATTTGAGTTGGTCCTATTGAATTAGAACGTTGCATCTGCTGTTGCGGGTCTGACGGCGGTAAACTCTGCGCGGATCGATTAAACGGTGAAGCTGGCGTCCCAAATGAGTTGTGAGCAGGTTGTTGCTGCGGAGGCATTCCCGGCGGGGGAGTCCCGATGCTTGGTGGACCGGGACCGAAATGCGGAGGCGCAAACTTGGGCTGGAAACTGCTTTGTTGCGGGCCGCCATGCTGAGGGGTGGATGGTCGTTGTTGATATTCGCTGCTGCCCATGCCTGGCGGCGGACCCCCACTACTCATACCCATACCCATCGCGCTTCCAGGTCTGTCAAAAGGTCCCCGGTCCGGTGGGAAATGCTGCTGTTGCGCCTGTTGGTGTCGTTGACGGACGGCCATCATAGCATCGCGCACAGCAACTTGACGTTCAGCGGGGTTCATTCCAACAAACTGTTCACGCGTGACTCCGGCACTAGCAAGTATCTGCAGCATTTGAGGCGTCATTTGTGGGAGTTGCTGCATTTGCGGGTTCATCTGGGGGGGCATATTCGAACCGGGGGGATTCATAAAACCGTTCATTCCGCCACCGCCACCACCTCCGGAAGCCATTCCGGGATTAGGTGCGGACAATGCAGAAGGATTAAGACCAGCGCCGTTCATCATCATCATATGTTGTTGCTGATTGGGCTGCTGGTGCTGTTGCATATGATTCGGAGTGTTGGTGCCATTCAGCAACTGTGCGGGACTGACGCCGGCATACGGGCTCTGGGGTGGTTGTGGCTGGTGGTAGGACGCAAGCATAGCGGGATTAATACCCTGATGATGAGGCTGCTGTCCTAAACCTTGAGGAGGGTAAGGGGGATACGCGCTTCCCCCCATGGGCAACATGGCTCGAGAGGTGGCGAGGGGAGCTGGGTTGGTAATACATGGGGGAATAAGTGGGGGGAAGGGAAAGGGAAAGAAGGAATAGCTTACGTGGGTCGGGCCCAAGCGCAGGATAGTGATGGGAGGGTGTTTTGCAGTATTTTTGGGTGGAGGCGCGCCGCGATGGTGGCCTCGGAGGCTCGGCTTCCAATCGACACACAAAGAAATGTGTTTGAACGACGTACAATGTCACACCGTCACGTCGCACAAACAACCTTAATTTGGAAGTATCTCTCTTTCCTCCTTCCCCAACCTCAAAACCGCTGCAAGACGACTCAAGACGCCTCCGAATCTCATTTTCAATAGCACTGTCGCAGTGCAAATTTGAAATCAACTGCTGGCACTAATCTTGGCTGCCGAAATCTCACCACTGTCTAACCGCCGAACCGGAAGAACTGAGGGAGAGAGGAAATGAACTCAGCCTGAGAACCTCCGTCTTCAATACATCATGATGGTGTACTTTTTCAAGAGACCAATCAATTCCTAGTTACTACTTGCGTCTCTCAGGTCTTTCACTGGGAGAGTCCTCTCACTGGTCGCGTGCCGGTGTCTGTTCTGGATACTATCAATGCGGAAGGGCGATCACCGCCTTGGTCAGGACAATTGGCAAAATCCCACATGCCATACTATAGTAGCTGGCACGTCAGCAACCCGGCTGGAGGACAGTGACTGTCTCGAGAGTCAAGATAATCTCGGGGGATTTGTACAGCAAAACCGATCTTCTTCTTTACTTTCTAGACACAGTACACTATAGCTACGCCACGCAACATCATGCACCTATATGTATTCAACCCTCCCTCCTCCAGATCATCACTTCACAAATTACGAAACATTCGGCGCCGTGGCACTTCAAGAGAGGGAACTTCCCAACCTAGAGTCCGGGTTTAAAAAATGCAATAATTAGTCTCGGCTACTTTTTATCATAAAATTACTTTTGGAAAGCGGGCAACGATGCGGACAGGTACGGTATAGCGAAAGCCGCAAGCAAGATGAGACCGGCGAAGGTTAGCGCAGTCACCCACGACTCGCGCCCTGCTTGGTGTATTATGGGTTTCGGCGGCGAGCGCTTTTGCGGAGGGCGGAAAGGGGTCGGAGGGGACGGGAATAGCTGGACGTACCCGATGGATTTGAACCCTTGGATACTGCGCAGAGTGAGCACGCAACATGCAAGAACGGAAATGATATAACGCACTAGTATCCCTCGATGTTACGCTTGATCTCGTCTTCCATGCCGGTTGGCACCCCGTTGAGCACAAAGGTCACTGTAGAGGAATCCGATCCCTGAGCAATCGTCGTGGTGAGCGTCGCGTAATGCCCTGAGAGACGATTATTAGTATTCAGGAGAAAGATAATAACTCATACCGGATGGCCACGTTGGACTCTGCAACGCCCAAGTCTGTACAATCTCCGTGGGCCGAGTGAGCGAGACATATTTGCCTTTCACGCCGCCCCCGAAGAGAGAATATTCTGTATCGACCTTTGCAGCAGACTGGGTTCTTGCGTTGAATAAAAATGCATAACAAAGAGAGAAATAGCCCGACCTGCGCGGCAGCACGCGTCCACGTCGGAATACGTTTCTCATCCGTCAGGAGCCCAAACAAATCATCTGCCGCAGCCATGAACGAGCCCTCAACCGTGATCTTGGTGGTGTTGACGTTGCTCTTCTTCTCGACGGGTTTTGGGGCAGCCGGAGCAGCTGCAGAGGCGCCGGCACTTGCATCGGAGGTCGAGGCACCAGGGTTTGGCGTAGCAGATCGACTAGGATCCCCGCTGACAGTAAGATCTCTCCCGTGTGTGTCCACCAACGCGGCGGCAAATTCCGCGAATTTTGCCTCGAGAGCAGTAGGGATTCGGGACCTCGCCAAAGAGAAAATAGCGTCGACCTCCGGAGATGAGGGCGTAGTAAGGGACCAGTTGTACTGGGTTGAGCCAGGTCAGACGATTGAAAACACTTCTTCAAGCGCGGATGAACATACAACATAGTCGGACAAACCATCAAGAGTGATTTCATGAGACACCTCCGGGATAGTGAGCGTCCCTTTGACTTCCGTTCCATCCGACGTAGTACCCGTCCAGGCGCAGACAACCTTGCAATCGAATATCGTGATCAGCCTAAGCAAAACGTCGCTGCAATCAACACGTAGAGTCTCCGACTGCAACGTAGATAGACAGACTTGGACTTTCTCTGACCCAGCTCAACATCACCATCGACATCGGTCACGCTCGATATCGACACGACCTCCGTCCCTTTGCCAGTAATGCTGATAGTGGTTAACTCGCGCTCAAACCATTCCTTGCCCCAACGCGTCACATTTTTGTTCTTCCAATGCCAATTAGCCGTGGAGGATGGTAAGGGAGTGGGTATGGCCATATCGGACGCGAGTCAGAGACACAAAGAAAGTTGAAGAGAAAGCAGAAAGAAAGTTCGAAGTAAGCGACAAACACCTGACAAATAAAAATTGCACAATCTTCTGGTACATTCCACAAGTTTCGACCCACTCGTTCGTAGTTACAAGTACACAGCAGCTACAACGTAGGAATATGCCTCTACAACATAAACCAAAGGAGGTTTGTGCCCAAAGCAAATATCAGCTGGTTTTTCTTGTTGGTGGATTCTTCGCAGATCACAAACTGACGCCCCAGTCGGCATGAACACGACAATAAGAAACCCTGCGAACATGATACAAGATGGAATATGGAGTACGAGGCAGACGTACAGAGAGAACGCCTTCGAAGGTGTATTGACGCGTTCGTTCGAAATTTATACTCGACGCGAGTATAGAATAGGCATCAGGCCTTGACTTTACCCTTCTTCACAACGATACCGAGTGACTTCTTGTTATCCACCTTGGCTTTCTTTACGGTGTGAAGGGCACTGGTTTTAGCGGAGATGAGAGACCGAGCGGAGTCCGGAAGCAGACTGAGCAGATCTGGCTCTACGTCGTCGGCTTTCCGTTTCACCGTTATTACAGCGGGCGGTGGGTCGGGAGAAGAGTCGCCTCCATCGGCAGGGCGAGACGAGGAACTGGCAGACATCGGCACTTTTGCAAAAACCTCGCGCACGAGCTTTTCATCCTCCTCCTCGATGCGCTTCCGCTCCAGATCCTCCTCGTTCTCCAATTCTTCGATGCCTATCCGGGCAAGAAGGTCGACGGATGTCGCGTTTCCGACTCGTTCGTTGCGCGCGTTCCGTGCCCGAATATCCTGCAGCGCGTCCAAAATATCCATCTCCCGTTTCGAGTCGGTCGTACGGTTCTCCAGGACTTTCATCGGATTGTTCTCCTCCTCCTCCAGTTTTGCCAGCCGATCGACCTCCTCGACTTCAGCCTCCTCTCGCCAAGGCTCAAAATTCCGGGAGGCGCCGTGTTCAGCGGCATAGTCCGTGTTCTTTGGGTCCGTCTTGAATGTGATTTCGGCGGAACAAAGCGTACTAGACGAGTCGTTAGCAGGTAGATACAACGTAGCTTGATGAAGCCGGACCATTTTATGTAGAAACGAAAAATCTTGATGCCATAGTAATCTTCGCCGTCGACAGTCTCCTTACGGGCGTTGAATTTCTTGCCTTTGTAAATGTACTCTCCGCATGTATTACATCGCCTAGCAGAATTGGTTAGCAAAGGAGCCTTTGTGCGGGCATTCTGAGACGTACATAGAGAACGGGGCCATTAACCGAACGACTTGTTGCGAATTCTTGGGCCCACGTCGTCTCGGAATGAGATCGGGGTCGAAGTCCGGGGGGAAATACTTGTTAAGAACTACAAGAATGTTAGAATGCTTCAGAGAGTCAAGGGGATAGAGTCTACATGCCTTTACGCTCGGCCATAGCAAATCACAGTGGGGGAAAGAAGAGAGAGAATGGTAGGCTTGGTCAGCACGGGATATGCCGAAGACAACTTGCTTTCGACAATTCAGCCAGACTTTCAACCGTTTGCTGCTTCAAATCTATCTGGGAGGGTCTCCCGTTAGTTGCTGGCCCCCACTCGTTCTCTGCATACTATCTGCTTTCCTGTTCAACTGTGGTCATTGTGAAGCTTTGAATGGTTGATACTCCTAGCGTCTTAACTTTCTTCGTGATTTGCCAATACCGCTCTCTTGCTTCTGGATCAGCATCAAAAACTCTAAAATGAAGCTGAATGAATATGACCTGCGGACTCATGGAAAACTTCAAGAGAACTCTCTCTTCTCCCTCCTCCGTTATTCTCTATGCCCAAACGCACGAGAGGTTCAGAAGATACTCAGCAGCCTCTTTACGAGGTCGGTAAGTAGAGCTCCGAGTGTGCTCCTCGTCGATCCCGACGCTGACAAGCACCAGAGTATATCATCGCAGCACAGCGTACCGATGACCAATTCCACGAAGGCTACGATCGAAAAGACTCTGAATATTACGGATCCGGCTGGGTAAGTATTCTATGTTTCGGTCTCTACTCTAACTCGAATTAACGACGATTATTCTCATAGCTTTATCATGTCAAAGTATCTGCTTTGTCGTATGGATCCACGTCAACCTACTTACCGTTCCTTGGGCTAGTGGAAGGACTATGAAGATACAAACTGGGCCTGGCAACCGTTTGAAAACCTCAAGAAATGCCAATTTCTCATCCAACAGTTCTGGGAGAATGTCGGCTTGTGTGCCTTACGGACTCAGTGCTCGGAAATGGAGTATCGGGCCAGTGACCAGTTTCTTGCTCAACACGCAGGGGTTACAGCTTCTCCCTCCAAGAAAGCGGTGAGGATTTTTCATCTCGCATCAGAGTCTGCCAGACTCATAGTTGTATTTCATACAGAGGCGTAAATCCTCGAGTCCGCAGAAGACGTCCCCGGCAAAGGTCTGTTGTCAGAGTGGCACTTTTCTTCTCGACTCTGACACATACATAGCGAGAGGCTTCCCCGCGAAAGCGTCCGAGTCTCACGATCGAAACCAAACCAGTTGCGTCGACGTCGAGGATCGAGGTACTTACACTATTGATTCCCTCCATTAATTCACCACTGATAAGCCTAGTCCCCGACGACGGCCTCCCCTGCTCCTTCAACTTGTACAGATGCCCTGAAAACCCCAGTCACCCCAATTTCACCTCCACTCACTCCCGAGCTCGAAGTTGAATCGATCCCCAACTTTTCACCCGATGATAAACCCTTACCCCGCCTGCGCCGAAATAAAAGCAACGATATTCTGTGCTCGTACGCGTCGTCCGACGACGGTAGATCGGACAAGCAACCGCACGATGATCGTGAGCCAAGCGATTCTGGAGACGAAGATTCACAGTTGGACGACGAGTTGGAACAGCTTGTTGCAGGTTCTTTGTAGTCATTATCGTGAAATGTCTACATATACATTGCCGCTAGCACACAGATTTTAGGATAGAGTGCATAGCAGCACTACTGTTCTTAATGATATAATTGAGTAGTTGATATGTTTCCCACGATTCCCTCTCAACCAATTCTTAACCACTGCTGTCCACGATGGATACTTCAACGCTCAACAAAGGATGAATGAGACGCTCCCAGCCGTCTATGGATGGCGCACGATACGCTCTGAGCCCATTTTCTTCCTGGAGACACCGAAAACAAAGACCTTGTTCTGTTTTTGTGCTTGTTCACGCGTCCAATCGTCAAAAATACTCAAGGGTCGCCTTGTCAAACACCCTCGTGTTCAACCCACTCAAAGGCGCCCTTGCCCCGAAGCGCTTTCTCCCCGAAGAAACCCAGATTGTCTTTCTGTCTCATTCAAGCGTCCTTTGTCAGTCAAGTACCAAGGAAGAATCGCATCAACGGGCAGCCCTCATAATCCCTTCGTGCTGTTACTCTGAACTTGTGCTTTCACCCTCTTACGACCGCTACGATTTTGACGACCCCTTCCTGGCCTCTGTGGCTGAAGAAGTAACGACGACGAGACGAGATGCGGCTGCTATGTGCGCAGTCCTCTCATTCCCCTTCACAAATTCTACTAGTATTAACATCTTCAACCTCAGCAGTGGCACCCCTCCTACTGGGGTCGAGCATGGTCACTCTGTTCTACGGCCTTGGGCGAGCCGCACCTATTCCTTCTCCTCTCGTGTTGTTGCCGTCGCAAACCTTGGAGGCGCGCCTTGTCGATCCAATACCGCCGCGCCCCAAGATCGACGATTTCATGCGACGCAGCGACGAGCCATCGCCATCGCCATCTTCACTCGCCACAGTAAGTAGCTCTTTCTGACATCCATTTATCTGCGCGGCTTGTTGATCTGTCTGCTCCAGCTTCCATTGGCCGCTGTGACCTCCGAGTCCACCATCGACGACGAGGAGCTCATCGTCGTCGAGTCTGGCGCAGGTTGGGCGGCTGTGATACGCCGCCCACGGGGCTGCAGGCTTTACCTGTGCCTGTAGCCGTGTCTTGCACGATCATCTCTGTCGTTTTCGCAGTTCTCACACCGCCGATCTGCCCGTCCTTTCCATTGAATCCACTTGTAACACCAACCCAACCGTATACAGCATCATCAATCATCAACAATCCTCACGCACCAACACCAAGTACGTACCGACATTCTCGCATCGCATCCACGTACGCTTCGTTCTTGCTTTGGGATGTACCTTCGATTGACCTGAGATCTGTAGTGTATCGATAGACTGACTACCCGACATAACATCCAACCTACGCGCTGCTCGACGCACGGCCCCCCAGCCTTATCACTCTTCGCATACGCTGACGCTGTCGAGATATCTGTTCGTTGAAGTTCCATTTCCCTGCCTGTTTTCTTTCCAGCACTGGTTGCTTTCTGGTCTCCACACACAATGTACTTATATCTTGTTGCATTGCT
The DNA here is from genome assembly GCA_037176885.1 of Favolaschia claudopus. Classification (NCBI taxonomy): domain Eukaryota; kingdom Fungi; phylum Basidiomycota; class Agaricomycetes; order Agaricales; family Mycenaceae; genus Favolaschia; species Favolaschia claudopus. The sequence goes on along the minus strand of JAWWNJ010000022.1, from coordinate 1,697,265 downwards.
CTCATACAACGCATATCACCTACTACCATACCTCTGTAGCGCACACGTTCTTTGGAATTATCTCATTTTTTTCTGGGAATCTGCGCAACTGAAGTCAGACATTCGAAAACGATACGCAACGCCTATATCTATTCTGTGATCACGAGCGCGAGACAACGAAAGTCGGCTGAAAGTGGCGAGCCCATGAAAAAGAAACAACAACAGTACAACAGACAGCTAGCTACAGAGAAAGCAATAGGGTAAAAGTCAACGTATTGGGGTATAGACGAGCATCAAATGTGTGTGTATGAGATGTATATATCCAGTGGAGGGAAGATCTAGTCCACTGCGGCAGCGATTTTGGAAGCTCGGGGGCGACAGAGCACGTTACATGATCAGAGCAGCACCGCCGAGAAGAGCAACGGTGAGTGCAGTAGCAGGGACCACGCGTATCGCAGCGCCAGTGTTGCCGCCGTTACCACCAGAGCCTGTTTGGGTGTTTCCCGAAGACGTCCCATCCGAATTTGTCGCCGAGGGCCCACTGGCACTAGCACTAGAAGAGGCGTCCGCCCCGGTCCCATTCAGCCTGACGGCGTTGCGCTCAAAGCCGTCAATGGTCTCGAGCGTAGCGCTGACGTTTCCGGGATTTATGACGCCGACACCGCCGATACCGCAAGTGGTTGCATCGAAGAACCAGAGAGTGGTGTTGACGATGTCGGGGTTCATGATCACGCGCAGCTCGGTGATGGCGCTGAAGTTGCCTGCGGGGCGAATTCCGCTGTCGAAACCGTTGATTGTGACGTTGGTGTCGTGGGCTGGGACGCAAGGGACGGCGAATGTGGATTGCGTCGCGGAATGGTTGCCTGGACGGTGTTGTGAGAGTTGAGTCGAGTTGCGGGAGTAAAAATAAACCCTACCCTGCGTAAAGTTGAAGAGGACCGTCTCTCCAAGCTTCGCGTTGACTACTTGCTGCAGCGAAAGTCAGAGCCTTTTCAAGGTCATGAAACAATGAACGAACTGGGGTAAAGACAGCGGAGCCATTCGTAGCGCTGGCGTTGTTGGCGACAGTAACGACATGGGTGACTTGTGCGGGCGACAGCGAGACAGAAGACTGGCCCGCAACGAAGCCAGCCAAAGCAGAGATCTAAACGCAACACGGTGAATATTCACGTTATACGCGCTTTGCGACGAGGAAAAAAAATACGGACAGTGAGGGCAGCGTAGAACATGGCAGACAAGCAAGGAGCGGCGAGGACAACGAGTGTGTGGACAAGAACAACAACAGCACGGCAGCAGTGAAAATTTCGCAGGCAGTAGAGTAAAAATGACGGTCATTTGACGTCACCAAACGAAGAAGCCGCTGCGATAGCGCGGAGAAGGTGCAGTGAAGGTTCACCGTAAACCAGAGGTTGCATGGATAGCGTATCTTGCATTCTCTGGAGACGAAGTCGTGGTCAAAGTATCACAGCGACGAGTGCAGAGCAAGACAAAATGCAGGAGAGTTTAGCGAGATTCCCAAGGCACAAGAATAATCAGGGCTAGACGTCGGTATCTTTGAATTCGGACGTGCGGTGTTCGTGGGTGTTCTTATCGCGGTGATGTCTCGAATGAATTCAGATGAAATTTGCATGTTGCGCGTGTGCTTCGACTATCGTAAACACTGCAGTCGCCACCATCTTGTCATGCTATGTATGCTGCTGGGATGCCGCCGACGCGCAATAGTACGTTGGGGTTGCGCAGTGCCAAAGAGTAGAGTAAGACCGACGTGGAGTAGCATGGAGTAAAGGTCGTATCGGAGTTTGCCGAATCATCTCTTAGCTTGAATTCACTGTCACCCTCTGCCACGACCACCGCGACAATGGCCAAGAAAGCAGGGGAACATCCTCAATACCAACGCCTATGTACTGGATATAGTCCCGTCTAGAGCGATGTAGTTCACGCGATTCTGGCAGCTTCATTTTTCTAAGTTCACCTGGACCACTACGCGGAAAAGCATCGAGCAGCAGCTCTCCGTAAATGACCCTAAAGCATGAAGACAAGATCTTAGTTGTCGGACTTCTCCTCCAAAATGACGTCCACCTCGTCGTTGAACTCTAGTATTCCAGCAATGAATGAGGAAACCGAAAACTTCACCATCGACCCATTTCCAATGACTGCTGCTCCAACATCGACTGTAATGCTTCACCGGTCTCGGCCTCTTGCATCTTTGGCGATCTCAAGGCCCACATGATGCCTTCCTATACTTTTTTCGACGATGGCATCCCTCTGGTCCTCGCAAACTACTTTGTCGTTGTTTGTGATCTTCTCGGCGGAGAATCACCATTCCCGTCCAACGCCTTGCCCTCGCAGCGCGGTATCAAATTTCCTGCAGTACATACACAATAGCTATACGCTGGCAGCCTACATCGACTGCACCACATGGCCGAACTATGTCCCAAGTTCGCCTTGCGCGGTATAGTACAAGACACCCACGATAAGATGCACTAGAGCGTTTGGCTTTTCCACGTCGGCACTGTCACAGGGAAGAAATGTTCGGGCTTTGCCCTCTCGAGGATCATCTGTGCACCAGGTAGGGGTTTACTCCCGATGCGCATGCTTTGCTTTCCCAGTTCCAGACATGGCAGAAGGGCGATATTTGGGTTAGAAAAAAGGATACAGGGGAATCGCCAAAGGCGTTGGCTAGCATTATAGCCAAGGTAGTGATCACGTCGAGTCGAAGCGACATGTATTTGCCGCCCGAGGATAGCGAGCAGGGGGTCAAGCATCTGAAAAAGGGAAAACTTTAGGTGATTGAGAGGTGCATGGGACCGAAGGCCCCTGCCTTCCCCGTAAATTTGTTTGTAGCATATGGGCTATGTCGCCCGCGTCAGAGCCAAAGAGAATGATATCAATCGTTGTTTACTGAAAAAGTAGGTCACCCACTGCAAGGTGGATGGTCTGCATATATCAGACCCGGAAATGGAAAGGTCAAAGCGGAAAATTGCAGTTCCATTCGGAGATAGCCACGACGTTTTTGGCTGATTCGAATATATTACGGTTTTATCCGAGCTCTGAGCGTTGAAAATAATGATGAATATGCTATGCTCTAAATCTACCCACACTACAACCACCCTCGCAACATCCCCCTCAGTCTGGAGCTCATCCCTGATGTCCGCTCTTCGACCTCAATCGTCGGCGATGCCGTCTCCTCAGCCTGCTTTGTCGAACCCTGCTTTCCCTTCTTCTTTTTCTTCTTCTCCGCAGATACAACCGGCTGTTCTTTCTTCGTCAACGACGCGGGCTGTGGCGGAGCAGCCTTTGCTACAGACTCAGGTTGCTTAACTTTCTGCATTACGACACGAGCGTTGCGGGCATCATTGCGACGCGCCGCAGTGGCAGCAGTAGCAGCAGCAGTCGCGCTGCGCTGAGAGCGTGCGGTCACAGCGGGTTCTGCCGGCTTAGAAGGTGGGGAAGATTTTCGGGGAGGAGCAGGAGAGGGAGATGCTTCTTCTGGTGAAGTGGCTGGAGAAAAAGAGAGAGGCGTTGTTTCAGGAATAGAGGGTGTAGTTGGTAGGGGAGAGGTTGGTGGGGTAGAGGCGAGTTGGGGTGTGAACTTCTCCTCCTCGACAGGTGAAGTAGGGGAAGGAGAGGGCGGGGTGGCTGTTAAGGTAGGGAAGCGGGATGAACTGGGCTTGATATCCGAGGTCGGTGCCGGGTCGTGATCTGCTGCGACATCCGACATCCAAGGCAGGGTGGATGGAAGAGCGTCGGTCGTGGAAGCTGGGATATCTGGTTCAAAGGAGGCAGCTCTTGCAATCGACGGAGACAACTCTTCCATTGATGGATCGTCAAAAGCGGGGGCATTCGTTCCCTTGAATAAAAGATCAGGACGAGGCATAGAAGGTGAAATAAAGGTCGTATACTCGAGGTTTGACCAGGGGGAGGTTTGAGGGTGCCTTGTTCCGGTGGGTGGCCAAGAGAACATGCCACTGTAAGAGTTGCTGGCGCATACGCGGATGGTCGACTGTTTCGCTGCCAAAGTACAGATCGCTCCGCGTTATTGTCGGCGGCTCCGGTAGCGATTCCTTGGGGGCGAAACCTCCCCAGCGAACGAAATTTTGCATCAAGAAGGTCATGTTGGGTCGAGGTGGTGGTGGCTGATATCTGAATACCGGTGTGTTGTGGAAGCGAGCAGCTAAGTGGGAGGATCTTCAGTCTCAAACCGTACCGGAGAGACCGTGCACTCACCGAAATGCTCGACTTCAAACAGTATAGTTCGTGAGCCTTCTTCAGGTAATTTCTCGTGATCCAGAGCGTCAGCAGCAGCAAGGTCGTTCTCGGTCCAGTCTTTTCGGTCAAGATACGAGGTCAAGTCTGAGAGGCCTAAGCCGCCTGAAAGGATATGCGGTTTTTGAGGTACGTTGACGCTCATGGCGGTCGGGGCGTCCTTTGGCACACGGGAGTAGGTGTCAGGGTCCGCAAAGGCAAGATATGCGGAGAACTGGTATCGAGTGGAGATTTCTCCGTCCTGGAATCCAGTTACTTACAGAGCTGAACACACCTAACAAAACCCACCCGAATAAATTGGTAGATGGCTACCCGACCAAACCGACGCTCAACAGCGCGAACCATGGCCAACGCGTCCTGGGGATTTGAAGGTATTTCCTCCCCCCGGACGCGCATTCTCAGCACCCTCTCGCCCCTCAGATGGAGTATGTGCGGATGAGAGCCATTGGAGGGGACCGCCGCTAGTTGGGAGCTAAACCGGCATTCACGAAGGGCTTTTGCTGCTGCTCGCTGGGCGACGCGACGAGCGACAAACATAAAATTTGTGACATCACATTGTTACGCGTGTGATGGCGGTTACCCGCTACCGCGACGCTCTCGCGGCAGTGTCTGCTCGAACCGGCGCGCCGTTGCCCTCCCTGGTCGTCTCTTTCGCAGGTTAGTGGTATATTACACGACTTTCTCGCCGTGGTTGGTGAATATAACAGTTCTACACGAGCTCACGGCGATTGTCCCTCTGGTCGGCATTTTCTACGCTGCCCGCACTCTGGGCGTCGGTGAACGCGTCGTGGCCGCTCTTCCGACAGAAAACGACAACTGGGTTGCGCATAAATGCACTACTTGGATCGACGATGGTCAACAATGGGCTGCACGCGTTGGGAGACGTTACGGTGTCTTCGGGTTTGAGAAGAACGCGTTAGACACTCAACAGAAGCCCCTGCACTCTGACCGCATTGCCGGCGACGTTGCAAATGCTGTAGTGGCTTATGCAGCCACCAAGGTAGCATATTCGTTCAGCGTACCGAAACGATTTCATTCTATCCTAAATCTCCACAGGCTTTGCTGCCTGTCAGAATTGGTGCGGCTCTTTACCTCTCGCCTGCGTTCTCTCGCACAGTCATCGAGCCGGCGCGTCGTGGGTTCATGCGAATACTTCGTCGAAAACCGTAGATTTCATTCATTCATGTACATGTTAAGTAGTAGCGTATATTTCATCCAATTCTCCGTCTATCAACTCCTTGTCCACCATATACAGTTGGTTGAATGCTCCGATGAAATCATCTTGAAAATCAAATTTGCCTAAGGTCTTCCACTCGAGCTAAGCCATTCAAGATGAATACGGATTCGGCCTGATAAATCAAAGACTTACACCATCCGAAGAGTCGTAAGGCAAATTCAAATTTGAATCCAGCACCACGAAACGGCGATAGCTGGTGTAAGCAGCGGGCTGAATCTGCATTCGGCGCAAATCCTGCGAGATGTCGTTCTTTGTGAACGTCGACCAACTACTTTGCGCATGCGGCGCATACACTGTCTGAAATGCCGCGTTGCAGTGTTCCAGGATTGCTGTTATAGTCTGCGGCTTGAATAGACTGTTATCGAGAACCCATTGCCGGGTGTCTTCATCCTTCCTACTGTGCGGCGCCGTAGTAAGGGAAATCTTGCCTTGTAAAATCGCTTCGCAGATTTTGTTCAAGAGATACGGTAGTGTTCCACTATGAGATTGAATGATCAGTGTGAAAAAGGGGAAGGCAACACGGAAACTCACGTATACTCCGGCATTTCGTCGTTCCACGCGTCGTTGCGTGTGAGTTGAACTGCCATCCCAAGAATCTGTGGCATAATATAACAGTCCCACAACGGATGGGCATATATCTGCTGCACACTCTTGAGAACGCCCCATGGGTCGGATGCAAGGGCCTCAGGCGTGAAGGTCACGACGCCACCTGCGCAAACCCAGGTTCAGTCAAATTCAAAGCGACCTTAATCCACTCATCCCTACCCAATGAATAAACGTCGCGGAAACCCCATTGACAAGGCGGCACGGTCTCGTGCGTGCCGTACAGAAAAAAGCGAAATTTAGGTCGAAGACGCCGTTGTGCGAGGAGTGGAATGTTGTGCAGATTTTCGAGGGCGCCCACGTGAACGAATATGATGTCGGCAGTTTCATCGTTCGGTTTGACCATTCGGAGTTTGGATTTCTTGAGAACCCGGAGAAGATGGCCAGTCTCTTGATCGATTTCGTCGTGCCGACCCGGGCCATAAGTAGATTTATGCCATATCGTGGAGGCGTGTCGGTAAACATATTCGCGAACCCATACAGGTAGTTGAAGTATACGCAGACTAATATGGTAGTCGCGTTCGTGTTGGAGCGATTTGCGCCACTCTTCGCGGGACAAGACGGCGCGTTCTACGGTGCATTCGAGTTCCATAGCAGCCTTCTTCTTGTAGTTCTGCTGAGTCGGGGACTCGTGAGTGCAGAGCAAGGCGACTAGAAGGCCGGTATTTTGGCGTAGGTCGCAAGGCGGTTCAAGAATTTGAAGTAGATTCTGGCACGTTGGTGGAAAGAACAATAGGACGCCATGGAGGCGGCCTTCGTAGAGCGTCGGCAATACGACGACCTGCAATCACACAAGGCTGAGCGTCTCAATGGCAGGGATCGAGAAATTACGAACCTGACTGGTGGTTTCCAAATACCGAGCGAAAATTTGGAGACGATCTGCATCATCATCGGTCGCAGTGACGCGCGCAAACTGCCGTGGGGCCTCGCAAATTCCCAGAAACATGAGTAGGTCGTCCACGTCGTACACTGCCGTGAGCTGGAGAGCCCTATCGGAAGGCAGGTAAGACGCGATGCGAGGGAAATTGCAGTCTGTCGCATCTGTGATGGTGACCGTTTCGCAGATGGTTTCGTCTGGGTCAATTTGGACGTCTGAGGGCACTGCCAAACGACCGTGCCAAGCCCACTTTTGACTTGGAGCGAATACATCTCAGCGGCAGTGGTCAGAGAACAAAAATTACATACAATGGGACGGGTTCATGCAGGGGTCTTGTGGGCCTGTAATCGCTGGTTGTGCTGTTTTGGGTCAGATTGACATCAGACGGTTTGAATGGAGTGTATTGTCTACCTCGCTGACGTCGTTAATCTGCGCATTATGGTTTAAAATGAGATATATCAATTTCACGAAAACTTATACGTACTCGACAGTGCTTAGGAATTGTTCGGCCTCATGTACAGAGACAGGGTTGAGATAATCGTCAAACACGTTCTCGGTTGCCCCGCTGATATCTTCTTCTTCGACCCGAGTTTCATTCGTTCGCAGTCTGCCAGGAAATCGATCAGGGCGGACCGAACCCTTTCCATTTCTGAGCCACTCACCCGGCATAGCGATCTTCGTTAGAGGTATAAAAACTACCACCAGATGAATGTGAATCCTCATTGACGAACATGGAAGCTAGCGGAGAAGATTCGCCCGGGTTCGTATTTACATTGTCGTTGGCGTTGGGTTCCGAGTCGAGCGTTGGATCTACTTGCATTGCATCGTCGCTGGACTGGACCTCGGCTGTTGGTGTTGTCGGGGATAGGGTAGGAGACGCCCTGGGTATTCCGGGAGCCACCGATGCCTTAGCGAGGCGTTTCTTGGTCGCAAGTTCACTGTTGGAAACGAGTGTTGGAAGCTCGTACATTTTGATGGTGCGATGCGGCGCGGGTGTTGACGGGGGTGAAAAGATTGAGGGAGCTGTTGACTGTGCCAACAGCGTCGGATTGATCTCGCAGTCTTCTGTGCAAGGGGGTTCTTGAACAAAAACCTGAAAATAATGAACGATGCAGAAGTTGGGATGAAATGAGATCCTACAGGCGTAAAAGATTTCGCCATGGTCGGGCGAGGAATGCGTAATTTTAGTCCCGTTGGAGTCGTGTTTGGAGTGGAAGTGTTGGGCAGGTCATCCTCGGGGCTAGAGGATTCCTGCAAGCGTTGTTGGGCACAGTGTTCTTCTGCAAGCTTCAAGGAAATCATTGTAAGTGGAAGATCGTCTTCCGGATCCGAATCTGAATCTGTTGCAGCAAAACCATCTTGCTTTATTGGTGAGAAACTTGCTCTGTGCCATTGGGCTGTGTTCTCGACCTCAGCAAGCGAGGGAATTACGACCTCGTCTGTGACGTCTGCAAATGAGACTTTCCGAGGGGAGCGACGTAAATTAGAAGGCGTCGAAGGTCGCGTTGGGCTCCTTGACACACTGGTCCGCTATTTGAATATAATCAGTCGGCTATTGTGGAATGAAGAATGAGAAATTGAACGTGCCCTACGCTTCGGATTATGAATCTGCGCTTGCACCTCTTCCAACGAGACGACTTTGGCGAAATTAAGTTTTTGTTGAACTGAGGGGACAAGTTGAGATCAGCGATCGACCTGAGATGCAATGGACAAACCGATCCACTCTGTATTGGGCTCCACCTCGAAACCTGTTGCTCTCGTTAGGAAACTATCGGTTCCGACCTGTTCCCAGAAACTGAGCAAAAGACGTTTGCAGGCCGACAGCCCTTGAACGGGTTCCCAGCTGAAGAGGATTGAATGTCATGTTCTGCAGGTGAAAGAAGCCTACCTGTTCTCATCATCACCGTAGCCAGCCCACTGTGATTGAATTAACAGCGCATATTCGGACAATTTCCCAATGAGATTACCTTGATGAGATATTCCTATGAATGCGTTTGTGAGTGGATGGAAGAAAGATTACTGGAATCTTACCCAAGCCGGGCTATGGAGGAAGTCCTTGCCCGGCAGACCGGGATGCGCCCTGAGTCGCAATAAGTTGTGGAATGGAACGAGTCTGCACCGAACAAGCTTACGTTCGGCGCGCCTTGATTATAGCCTCTTCAGATTCTCGATTAACCTCCGGAGGCGTCGATGGTTGATCCTCTGCTCACCAACGAACCATCTTTCCTCGTCTTCGCGAGGCCGCTTGCGAGGCATGAGTAGCTATGGGAAAAGAATGTCAAGAAACCGGATATTGCATTGCTTCTTCTGAAAGTATAACATGACGAAAAGCTTATTTTTGCAGGCCGCATTGACTGCACGTGTTGATGGCGACTTCGAGACAGACAGCAAACGGAGGGACCAATTCATGTTTATTGAACGCAGTCGGATACAGAATAGTAGGATTAGAGCAGATAATGGAACTGTGGAGAGTGAGTGGAGAGTCCAAGCGGGGAACAAGGGCTGTGACGAACGTGACCATCGGCCGATTCGGAATTGAGCCGTCGGGAGTTAGGCGTCGCATCAAAATAATTGTGTCTTGTCTCTCTGCCTTTCTTTCACCACAACTTGCTCAGCGAGCAACCATGTCAACAGCGTTAGACAATGCTAACGATCTCATCCGCCAGAAAACTCAGACCCTCAAGCCAGAGGCTGTCTACTCACAAGTCCTCCTCATGAGTATAGTATCGGTGTGTACTCCCCGCCTTACCTACCGCCACCCCACCCACTCCTCGTCACCAAATCCAGGTCCTTACAGTTGCTGCATTCAACTTATTGCGTCCAAAGAACAAGATTATCTATGAGCCCAAGGTCAAGTACCACACCGGCGACTCTAAACGACCTCCACGAATAGACGACTCCCTATGCGGCTGGCTACCTCCGTTAATACACACCAAAGAGCCAGAACTAGTCGACAAGATTGGTCTTGACGCCGCAACCTTCCTTCGCTTCGGAAGACTTATGAGATGGCTTTTCACCGGAATTGCTGCCCTGTCCTGTGGAATCCTCGTCAGAACTTCTGTCTCAATCCCGGGAGTATCTTCTAAACGACGCCCAGATCCCTATAAATATCGTCTACAACATCAAGCACCCCACGAAGGGCCACGACATCCTCAGTATCATGACAATCCGTGATGTGTCTGGCAACATTCTGTTCGCCCATGTTGCAGTCACCTATCTCATCACCATCCTCATCATGTACTGCGTCTATGTGCACTGGGCTCAAATGGTCAAGCTACGGAAAGCTTGGTTTCGCTCTCCGGAATACCTCGCAGCTTTCTACGCTCGCACCCTCACTATCATTCACGTTCCGAAGGCGCATCAGAGCGACGCCGGCATCCGGCAAATATTCGACTCCGTTCGAGTGCCCTATCCTACCACCAATGTTCACATCGGTCGCAAAGTGGGCAAACTCCCAGAGCTTATCGAGTATCACAATCAAACTGTGCGCGAGCTGGAGGAATATCTGGTGCGGTACTTGAAAGGCGGCAAGATTGGCAAGAAGCGGCCTACTGTGCGGATCGGAGGTTCGTGTGGCTGCGGAGGTACCAAGCGGGATGCCATCGAGTTCTACACGTACGCTTCATACTTTGAAAACGCTATAGTATCACTCATCAGAGATCTAGAGAGAAATTAAAGCGCACGGAAGCTGCTATCGAAGACTATCGTCAACATTTCCACGAACATAAACCGGAAAACTATGGCTTTGCCAGCATGGCCGCCGTACCGTATGCTCATGTCGTTGCCAAGCTCCTCAGCGACAAGCATCCGAAGGGAACTGATATCTCCTTGGCACCTCATCCCAAGGACATCATTTGGGAGAACATGACCAAGTCCGACGGCGAAATTGCTCGCAAAAAGATGATGGGTTTCGTCTGGCTCGCCATCGTCTGCTTTTTCAATACAATCCCTCTTTTCGCCATTTCCATCCTCGCGAATTTGGCTGCTGTCAGTAGTTCGGAATTGAGATTTCTTTGAATCATTGCTGACCCCTCGAAAGTTCACCTCATACGTTGATTTCCTCGCCAAATGGCAGAGTGCTTCCCCCACGACTTTCAACATCATTTCTGGTATCCTGCCGCCTGCCGTTTCTGGGATATTCGGGTTTTTCCTCCCCATGATCATGCGTTCATTGTCCCAGGTTCGTGCTCGCAGTCGATGCATTTTTTTCCATAATTCTGACTTTCACGCCAGTACATGGGAGCCTTGACGCAGTCTAGATTAGACCGTGCTGTCATTGCGCGCTACTTTTCTTTCTTGGTCATCAGTCAGCTTTTCGTCTTCACTTTGATTGGTGTTATTTTCCGTACGCCTTCCGTTTTCGTTATCAGCCATTCATTACTGAGAGTATTGGCAGGGTCTGTGGAAGGGGTCATTGCTGCAGTCGGCAAGAAGAGCTTCAGTGAGATCATTGAGAATCTGAACAGTACGCCGATTTCCAGTTCCAACCGGACGAATCGTCTGATCGTTTCTTGCCTAGCTCTCCCTGATACAATTAACAGAACATACAGTACGTCGTGCTGTTTTTAGCCTAGCTCTACATTTATCGCTCCTCCGCAGTCGACCAAAGCAGTTACTGGCTGACTTTCTTCCCGTAAGTCTGCGACATTTATGGAGGAAGTAACTCATCTCTCGCGTTGCAGTCTGCGAGGGTTTTTGGTGCTTTTTGACCTGGCCCAAATCGTCAATCTGGTCTGGTTATCATTCAAGACTCGGTACTGATTGATCGACCTACATATTACACCATGACTAATTCTTTGCAGTGTATTCGGACGGACACCTCGCGACATCCGAGAGTGGACACAACCTCCGGAGTTTCAATACCCTATCTATTAGTAAGTCGTTCGCTCGTCGAGCGACTGCCGGTTTGCTGACTTGCCCTTGACTTTTCGCAGCACCAATATTGTACGATCTATTTCCGGCCAGCGTTGCGTCGCTCCTGATATCTTTGTCAGCTTTTCATGGGCGCTGTGGGATTAATTTTCGCTCCCCTGGCGCCACTTGTGGTTCTGGCGGCCGCAATAGTACTATGGATGAGTTCTATTGTTGAAAAATACCAGGTGATGCTGCTTCAGAAGCTCTGAATTCCGTCAAACCACTCATTCCATGTTCGCAGCTCATGTTCGTATACATCACCAGGGTGGAAACCGGAGGAGTATGCTTCAATCCAACTTTAAGCTTGGCTAGTACTGAACTGCCAACAGAGGCTATGGAACATAGTCATCAACCGACTCTTATTCACCGTTGTTTTCATGCAACTACTTATGACACTAAGTACGCTTTATATTCTTTGCTTGATCCAGTTTCTAAATAGGCTTGAAGCTATCGGTCTGCAATACGGATTTAGATCCTTTACCTGGGTGTCCACGATACCACCTATCTTCATGATTGCCGCCTTCAAGGTCTATATCGACCGCAAATTTGACTCGGCTTTCAGATACTTCGTTCCGACACCTCAAGAGTTGGACGAAGCCAAGATCTACTCTGAACGCGCCGACGCTCGGGCAAACAAGCTCGAGAAACGTTTCGGACACCCGGCGCTCCATGCGGATCTCTTCACACCCATGCTTCATGCGAATATGATGGGTCTGCTCGGCCAAGTGTACCAGGGCAAGATTTCCCGCGACCAGGCGAAGTTGGACGAGTATGGTGGACAAAAGATGGAGGCACAGGTCGTGCAAGGTATCAAGATCGCAGCCATCGATGGTGTACGTTTGATTCTGCGGTCCGTTCCCGATGATTGATTTGTTTTCTCAGCGCGATCTCGAATACGACCCTACGTTGTATCGCAGAAATTGGGCGGACGACTGGGACAACCAGTCATTGGCGTCGACAACTGTTTTCGGCGACAGCAGTGTTTCGCTACATCCCGCCAAGTCGCAGTATTACGCCAACAGCGAGGTGTCGTTGCCGTCGCGAATCCCAGGCTACGAGAACTACCTTGCGAGTGGTCCAGGCAGCCCTGCTGTCGGTGGACACGACATCGAGCTCTCGCAAATGGACTCGATTAATGAGCCATTACTAAACCAGCAGCAAGCTCCCGGATACTTCCAACACCGCGGAATGTCTCAGACATCGCTTACGACTCCGCCTTCGCTGTATCAGGAACCGATGGGGACAGACGCGCGGCAGGCACCTTTGCATCGACCTCAGGGTAGCTACGACAATTTGTCGGGCTATCCTCCGCAGCAATATCCTCCACAACCGTATCACCAACAATATCCCTCACAGCAGTCTCTGCGGTCAGGTACTCCCAACTCGCAACGCAGCATGTCCCCGGGCCCACAAAGGATGATGACTCCCAATCCGCAAATGCAGATGCGGAGTATGTCCCCTGGCCCTCAACGGAGCATGTCTCCAGGTCCTCAGCGGGCCATGTCCCCCGGTCCCCAGCGGATGATGACTCCCAATCCTCAACAACAACAGTGGGGACCACCACAACAACAACAACGGCCAAATGCGCCCCAACAGCCAGGCGAGCCCAACATGGCTGGCCGTGGGGCACACCGAGGTTAGATTTCCCCTTTGTGTCGTTTACCATGCTCTACCTGCTGTGCATATATGTCTCTCGTTTGGATATACAGGCTACGGACCCTCAATTGTATACCAGTACTGTACATGCCAGACCATTTACTCACTAATTATACAACGGCATACATACAAGCATCTTCATTATAACTCGCCCATTAACGCGTTTAGAGATCGGACTATGATACCAATGGCGTCTCGGACTCGGGGCTGGTCGCTTTCCCGCACCCGACCCATGAACCGACCCTCGAATTTATCAGGGTGGAAACGAAGAAAGGTTTCGCGTAGTTTGTCCTTTCTCTGTCTTTTCTCCGTTTCCTCGTCGGTAGAGAAAGAACGGGGAACGAGAAATGCGGCAATCGCGGAGGCGGTGAGATCGTCTAAAGACACTGAAGGAGGCGGAGCATCCTGAGTGGGATCTTTGGGAGGTTTTTGGCGATGAGCAGACGCAATCGGCCACGGAATATCGCCGAAGCTCAATACATCTCGAGAGTCGGTAGGAGCAGCAAGCAAGAGTTTCCAGCGTGTGTGGTATTCCTCTCGAGCGTAATCTGCGCGGCGATTCTCCTTCTCCATTTTCTTGCGTCGGCGCTCTTCTTCAGCAAGTGCCGCAAGTCGCGCTGTCTCGGCTTTGGCAGCCTTTTCTTGAGCACGCCGAGCATCCCGAGCTGCTTTCCTCTGTTGCTCTTCAGCATATTCCTGGGCATGCGTCTTTCTGCAAACGCAAAGGTGTGAGAGTGTAAGATCTGGGTAATAATAATGTTACCTATACATGCCTGCTCTGATCCACTCCGCATACTCTTCGTCATCCATATGCCTGGGATCCATTTCAAATAGATCATCCGCACCGACATCCTGGTAATCCACACGAGAACGGCCAGCCTTCCAGCGGTCAGGGACGTGAGCGTAGTCATTCATGCGCGCCTCGAGCGAGTCTAAACGGTCATCATCCTCGAAGGCTTCTGCCATCTTTTCGCGAAACCGAGCTTCCTCCAGTTCCGCTCGAATAGACTCATAGTCAGGTTTATGGGAGGAAGAAAATGGCCGGCCAGAAGGCCCCGCTTCAGGCTGAGGGGGTGGAGGGGGACCGTATACATCGTCGGCTCCTTCGGAGTCACTTGAGTCCCATTTGCGAGAGGGTGCATCTGGTTTAAAAGCTTTGGAGGGAGTATCGTGGTATTTCGAATCGCGTTTCCGTTTTTTGCGAGGTTTATCACGGTGGTCTGCGTCTTCTTGGGGTGTGCGTTTCAAGTGCAGCTTGCCCATGGCACACTGGCGCTAGACTCGAACCAATCTCTCGCTGGTACTTTGACGGGGAGGAATTTTCAGTGAAGGTAATAGCCAAAGTGAAGTGCTGATTTGAGTCCACGCTAGCGTTGAGCAGTGAGCAGTGAGCGCTTATTTAAATAACTTATTATAATAGTGAGCGCTCAGTGGCTCACCGTTTGATGCAACGCCACCCCGTGACCACACTCAGGGCCCTCCCACAAAACCACATTCATCCCAAACTTGCGTCACACGAACCACTCGACCCATAATGCGCAGAACTCCTAATCTCTATGATTTTGACCGTCAAGTGAAGGAGACTCCATCTGACAAATTGAACGAAGACTGGGACTTGATTTACAATTTCATTCATGAAACTGTGGTATGTGCCTGCAATCTACTCACCATCCCATACATGTGGCGGCTCATTTGAACACATAAAACATTAGGGCAACTGCCGGAATAGCTCTATGGATAATCTCGAACTGGAGCGACTTCGCTCGGAAATCTCGCAGCTGAAGCACGCAAATAACGTTCTGTTATTGAAACTTGCGGTTGGTCCAATGTATTTGCGGAGACAACACAAAGATTTCTCACGTTTGATCTTCAGCAACATTGTCGATCTGACTATTCCGCGTTTCCGGATGAGATTCTACTCGCTATCTTTCGTGCTGCTCTCCCGCCTACATGGCTGCTGTCTGGGACGAAATCAGTGGCACCTTACGCGCTGAACACTCTATCCTCGGACATACGCATAAAATTTTCTATCGCAGCCGTCTGCAAGTCGTGGAATCGGGTCGGTACAGAATTGCTCTATGAGAGGGTTGTATTGCGTCGGATCACCCAACTGCCAGTCTTGGCTTGTGCACTTGAGAGCCGACCTGGACTCGGTGCGCGCATCAAGCATCTCGACTTTGACTGTTTTGTTCCCCGGGGCTACTCCAACCTACACAAGCATGAAACGGAGCGTATCTTAGCGCTCTGTCCCAATCTTTCGCATCTCGGATTTTCTCCACCCTGCGTTGGATCTCGAATCCCCTACTCGCTCCCAAAGGTCGCCTCCTTTGTTACTTCCGTGGAGTATAATCGCAATATCCCTTACTCTGCCATCCTCCCCACATTGATCTCCCTGTCTCCTACTCTCGAATGTGTGACCATCGCCCTTCCCAAAGGCCACACTGATGAACACCCTGTCATCGAATATCCGAGACTGAAGGCTTTACATCTCCTCGTCGATAATGATTCTGTGGTCCCGCTCAAATGGTCGGCGCCTCAGCTTCGACATTTGCGGATCTGTGGTATTGAAGGAGCGAGAGAATTCATTGCGACCCATCTGACCAGCTTATTCGATGCCTACGGTCCGACGATGACATCCCTTCGCATTCACTTAATTGGACCCATAAGAGACATGCAAGCCTTGCTAGATCGCTGTCCCATTCTAGAACATCTCACCTTAGATTTCTCGCCAACCATGACACACAAACAAGTCAAGTTTCTTGACTTTTTCATTCAATACATTTTCATTCCACACAGTGATCCTCCTCGTCCCATCACCCCGATCTCAAAGGAAGATTTTCCCGTTCTGAAAAATTGTCGCCACCTCGAAGTTATCATGGCCTCCCTTCCGTATATTCCTCCGGAGGATGGAGAAGCCATATTCCACCAATTCACAGACCCAACTTCGGTCAACGGTGATGCGTTCGTTCGATATGATACCAGTGAGGATTACGACCCAGACGAAGGAGAATCCCATGACGAATCCGACTCGGATTTTATCTTTGACTCGGACGAGGATGATGAAGGCTCTGATGTTGACCAGGAAAGCTCCGAATCAGACGAAGGAGACGACTCTGACTCAGATACAGCGTCGTGTATCACTGTCAGCGATACAGGTTGTTTGCTCGATGAGTTTCATCAAGGGGAATACTGGGAAATAGGTCGGGACGAGGCGCTAACGGTGTTCGATCGGACTCGTAGTTGAGTGGTTGGTGCGTCTTATAGAGTTGAAATATTTGTTTACTGAAAGAGTAAATTAGCGAGTACCCTCACATTCTCCATTGCGCTGAGGCTTAAGTCCTCGAGCGCGAAGCAACGAGACCGGATTCCTGCTGATGTCATCCCAAGACGCTTCGGGCGGTGGCTTCGCGACCGCCTCTTAGCGGGGCAGTTGGCTCAGCACATACCAGTTAACCAACCGTCGTGTCCTGCGGAACGACCTGGTTCGATAAATTCGCTTGCCCGTGACACGTCTGGAAAAAGTTCAATATATGCACCTTGTCATCGCAGAGGTAGGTACGAGAAACAGACCGCCTGTACCCGCCAGATGAAATTGTATGTTGTGCTCAACAACAAATCCGTGCGCCCTGCTTGAGGTTAGGGTGAAGGAGGGCCATCTCCTATGTGATGTCTGGTGCTGCCGCGATATCGAGCTGAGTCTATTCGCAGCCCGCCATGAGATAAACAATGCCCTATATCTTATTGGCACCTGATGCCAACGGGCCATTCGGCGTTCAGATACGTATTTTCATTTCTGGGACACGAGGTCGAGTTGGGGATTCAAAAAAGGAAATTCGATGCAACACCCCCGTGACCCCGAACTCTTGACCCCTGACTCTTTGCCACTCTTCCAATCCACGACCACCTTCGTTCAAAAGTCATCTTCTCGATTCTCTTGCTCATAATATCCTACGAGTAGCGATCCCTTCGACTTCTATGGCGCCAAATCCCGCTCGCGCAATGCGCGAACTCGAAGTTCCGAACCTCAACGAATTCGATCGTCAAGTGAAGAATAATCCATCCCTAAAAAGGGACTGGCGGTTTGTCTACGGTTTCATTAAGAAATCCACGGTCTGTGTTTGCGATGCTCACATCGAGACTGTTCATGTTAACAAAAAAACGAGCAGGACAACTGTCGGAATATTCATCTCGAAATGGAGCGACTTCGCTCAGAAAACTCTCAGCTCAAACAAGAGAACGACAGTTTGCTAGAAAAACTGGCGGTTGGTCACTTGGGTTGACGGTGGCAGCGATGAATTTAATCTTTTGTGTCTAGATTTATCGCCGAGCAGCCCGAGCTGACTATTCCGCGTTTCCGGACGAGATCCTACTCGCCATTTTCCGTGCTGCTCTCCCGCCTGCATGGTTGCTGTATGGGACAAGATCAGTGGCACCCTACGCGTTGGACATGCTATCTTTGGACATACGCACAAAATGCTCTATCGCAGCTGTGTGCAAGTCTTGGAATCGGGTCGGTACAGAATTGCTCTATGGGAGGATCATATTACGTCGCATTACTCAATTGCCAGCTTTGGCTTGTGCACTCGAGAACCGACCTGGACTCGGAGCGCTCGTCAAGCATCTCGATGTCAATTGCTTTGTTCCTCGCGGCTACACCAAACTACATCATGGTGAAACACAACGCGTTCTGGAACTCTGCCCTAAACTCTCTCACATCGGATTCTCTCCACCCTCAGTCATTCCCCAACTTCCCTTTTCAATCCCGATGATCAACTCCTCTGTTACTTCGCTGGAATTCGGTCTTTGTATTCCTTATCCTTCGATCCTTCCCATCCTGAAAGGCCTATCTCCCTATCTCAAATCATTGAGCTTCACTATTCCAGGGATTTCTGACCAAGAACACCCCGCCATCACATTTCCCACATTAGAGGACTTGCACCTCACAGTCACCAAGGAATCTGTGGTCGGGCCACACAAGTGGTTGGCACCGAAGCTTCGACGACTGTGGATCTGGGAGATCCTACGCCAGTCAGGACTTGGATTCCGTCCCATAGCCAATGCATATGGGCGGTCTATCATTTTCCTTCGAATTCATTCCACGTCTTGCGCCAATATCCAGCAGCTACTGGATTGCTGTCCCATTCTGGAGTATCTCACTATAAATTCTTCTCCGAAGCAGGCCATGGCACACAAAAACGTCAAATTTGTCGATATAATATGTGCTGCCATATTGACCATCAACTTATCCAAGGATAATTTTCCCGCTCTAGAATGCTGTCGTAATCTTATGTGGGTCAGGGGGGCCCTTCAATACATCCCACGTATTCCCTGGGACGCTCCCAAAGCCATATATCGCGAGTTCACCGACCCAAGATCAGTCAATGGTGGTGCGTTCATTCGATTCAGCAGCTACGACCTGAACAACAATGAAGAATCTGACGTTTCCGTTTCAGACTACGCGTCTGACTCTGATGAGGAAGATTTATTAGGTTCCAATGATTCTGAAAGGGACTCAGACTATGCCTCTGATTCGGACGGAGCGTCGTGTATCACTGTCAGCGACACAGGCTGTTTGCTTGATGAGTTTTATCAAGAGGAACAATGGGAAATTGGCCGTGATGAGGCGTTGGTGGTATTTAGTCGTACCCGTAGTTAATAAGTGGTCCATAGAATTAGTTGTTTATCTTTCTGAGCTGGAGGTATGGTTGGCCGGGGCTAACTCAAGCGTGACCACTGGGACAAACTGCCTTGCCATGAACGGTAACCCATACAGTTTACTCAACGTCGACTCCAGCGCGTCCTCCGCAGACATCAAAACTGCATATCACCGCGCTCTATTGACTGCCCATCCCGATAAAAACCCCCAATCGTCTCAAACCGACGTTGCCGCCATTAAAGAAGCCTATCGCATACTCTCCACCCCGTCCCTGCGCGCCAAATCTGATCAAGAGCACTCGAAGCGCAAGGGTCCACGCCCTGCTCAAGTGATTTCATTGACCGAATTCGATGAAGTAGAAGGCGACGATTCATGGGTTCATTCTTGCCGATGCGGTGGTATCTATATGATCACTGGCGCCGAGATGGAACGCGGATTGCACCTCGTTCCATGTACGAGTTGCTCGGAAACTGTTTGGATTGGATATGAGCTCGTGGAGGAGGATAGCTGACATCCGTTGTGGTGTTCAGTTGCCCGTATGCGATCGACAGGCGGCAAGTTAACAGGCCACTTTACGCCGACCAACCCTCTCGCTCATCCACCTTTCTATCTCAGTATTCACCTATGCCACTCTCTATTAGTGACCAGCGATTCTTGGTCCCCCTTGGGGCCCTACCAATTGAGGCTGCACGTCACTGTCCTCTGCCAATTCGTAGCATGTAGGATCCTCGATTTCGAGACGGAGGAAGCCATGCAGTCACGGCAAATGTGCTGCGATGGAACGTTGCGACGACACAAGGTTCGGTCAACATTGTCATTGTCATGGTTCTCTTCTTCCCCAGCCCGATAAGTCGAAAATCCAGTGTACAGAAGATCATGAGAATATACATTGCATCGTAAAGGTCATTAAGTATGCGTCAATTCCGAATCCAGGCATCCTACAATATCAACTGTCCGCTCACTTGCCTAGACCCTTGCGGATGACGTTCTGTAAGGTTACTCCATCGTCCTACACAAAACCACATTAAATACGAGTCGGAGGAAAACCATGAAGAAACTTACTTGATCCAGGGACCAGGTGAAACATCCCGCCATCCCATTCGATTTAGCGAAAGCCGCCTTGTCAGCAAGAGAAAAGGTGTCTGATTATCGTGACATGAGAGCTCGAGCATTGCAAGCGAGAGACAGACGCACCATCATATGAAACCACTGTCTGCTGAGAAGTGTTGAAAAGGAATGGCGTGTCGCTGCAATCATCCCAGCCTTTTGTTCAATGAGTCAGGGAAGGTCCTGTAGCAGCATGTCCAAATCGACGTACCCATCGTAAAACCTCCGCCCTCTCCATATCTGCCCGACACTGAGAAAACATTGAATAGCGCACCAGCGATACTACTCACGATCCGTCTGATTTCTTCACTAATGCACCAGAAGAAACAATGTTTGAGAAGGGGATTTGCTGGCCCCACCAGCTTTGGAGATTGGCCTGTGCCGCGTTACTTCCTGGTCCCACCGTCGGGACAGGCTTTGGCAGTTGCACTGGTCGCTTGTTGGCGCCGCGGGTTGGTCCCGGCGTTTCAGAAGTACCGTCCTGCTTGCCGTCGTCGATAGTGTCGTCCGTGAAGCTTCCCGTCAACTTCGTCTTGGTGGAATTGAGAACGTAACCGTAAAGGGGCAGCCCAAGGAGCAGTTTAGAGGCGGGGAATTTAGCCTTGGTCCATTGGGAGAATGCAGCCTGTGCGCTGTATTGCGGCTGAGAGGAGGTGCCGCACAAATTGCCTAGCGGCGCGTTGGGTCCCGGCTGATGATGTCTCGGTCAATGGAAGATTGAATAAATGCTGAGGGTAGCGCAACTCACAGCTGGTGACCAATCCCTTTAGGTAGCGTGAGCGTCAGACTTCTAGGTAGCCCGAGTGAAAGAAGAGTTACCCGAAAATATCGTAATTCATCCTGTACATGTTCTCAGTAAAGCAAGTACGCCAGTTCAAGCATGGGACCTACAAGTTTGCATATGTCATCTGAGCAGCATACGCTGACATGTCGGTAAGCGGGCTACCATTTGCACCAAGCCAAGGCAGGTCGGTCACTGCGGCAGAGATGATCTTCGAGGTGCCTAGGATTCGGTGAGACTAAAGAATCCGACACAAAGATGCACCGACCAAGGGAGGAGCGTAGAGAAGTCAACAATGAGAGCAAATTTGCTGAATCCGCAGATCCAAAAGGATTACCTGCGCCAGACTCATTTGGGTATTCCTTGGACGCAAATCAATGCTAGGGCAATTGAAGACATATGTAGTGTACGATACCCAATCAATGTCGATACCTAGATGTAAGAAGAGTTGTCAGTTGACGTTGAGATTCTATCTAGCAGCAAGACTCACCATCCAACCCAAAAGTCGAGACAGCACTTGACAGAGCCGATACAAAAGTAGAGCGGTTGGCAGCCGAACTCGCCGCCTGATGGAAAAAAGTACTTCCTCCCCAGCCCCCTAAGCAATAGTCAAGGCAAGCCTCGCTCAAGGGAAGATCAAGCCTCACCGACGGACAAAACTATCTTCGTTCCTTTGCCGCTGCTCTTGGCACTGGATACGAGCCGCCTCAAAATGTCTTGGCTGCCACTATCCCATGATAATGTGTTCGACGAGTTAGGAACCGCGAACGCTAATTGAAAGGTATATACAGGATCGAGGAATTGATTTTTGTAAACGTACCGAAAAAGAGGATATCGAATTTGGAGTAGTCCAATTTCTCTGGGGGAAAAGTGCCCGCGCTCCAGTCTGACGAGACCGGGTCAACCCCAGAAATCGTCGAAGAGAATGAGAATAAGCAATACCTGGATAATACGCTGCTGCGATGAAGGTAGCAGCAGCCGTGATTTCACCGAGTTCTTGGGCCTTCTTCCGTGATAGAGTTGAAGGTAGCGCGTCTTCTGGGTCAAACTGACGGGGAGAGGCCATCAAGGACGGACTCAGAAACTCTTTCAGGGTTTCGTTGTCCTGGAATTTCGGCAGGATAGAGTTCAGGTAGTTCTTCAATCCCTCTTTGCGTTCGGAGATCAACGTATCGTCCAACCATGCAGAGGGAATGAATGTGGTGGCGAGGATTCGTTTCGGGGGAAGCTCAGCATCATTTACACCTAAGGCAGCGTGCAGTGCGACAAACTGATAGAAAAGGGAGGGATGAGACACATGGACCAGAGCTCTTGTACTCAAAGCCTACCTCCGAGTAGCGTTTCTTGACATTGTACACAGCTCCGTCGTTGTCCACCTGGAACTGGTAAATAATGTGAGGCCGTGGAGTAGACGCAGTGGTGTGCGTGACGCTCTTGATGACTGGGGACATGGTGTGGATTCCAGCAGCAAGACAACGACGGCGTTCGGTTGTTTAAGTACCGTCCGTTACTGGGGCCAGGTAACCTTCTACCACTGATTGGTTGCTTGCTTCCAGCATCCTTTCCATTCAATCACTGACCTCATGTGGGATCTTTGGTTGTTGTTTTTTTGTTCCCGTGGCGCGTGCTCTTCGCTCATAGCCAGAGAAGACTAAAAGATAGCCTGTCGCATGACTGCCGATGCCCGTGATACCATATAGAACCAGGACTCCAACAGATTCTGAAACCAAGAAAGGTGTATTCCTCCCTTATTTCGACAGCGTTTCGCGCAGTTACCGTAGACAGGGTCGTCGGAATTTGAGAACGATGATACGAGAATTCCCCAGTTAACTCAGAGATGGACAGATGCACGATGAGGCATGGTCAGATAATTTTGAGGTCGCGTGCAGCGTGAGTGGGTCAAACAGCCAGAGATATGATGGATGACGGTGTCTCGAAGCATGCAAGGAATTCCAAGCCGCAAGCAATTGTCGTCTATAACGTCGAGCTCTGTCGCGGTAGTAAGTACTTGGTGGTGTGGTGTTGAGGACCGAGTGATCGCGATCGGCTAATTCGCGTCGGAACGCCGGCGAAGTGCCAAGATGATACAGCCCTCATTGAGACTCAGAGAGTCACTAGAACAGAACTGGATGAATCGCTCGACGGAGAAACTAGTACTTGAACTACCCCAAAGCATGTACTTAGAATAAGATTCTCGGTCGCTAGGAAATAGCACTTCAGCTATGTAGCAGAAACAAATGGATGGTGGCTTCATCTTAGTCTGAGATCTCGTTGCAGCACTGCGACACATGGCGGCGCTAGCTTCCAGATACTGCAAATCGCGCAATTGCGGGAACAGGAAAAATGGGAGCACCACTCAGCCTAGCGCCTAGCTACAACAGTGGCTAGACACCACGATAGCCAATATTGTTCCCGATCCTTCTTCCCGGAGGAGCACCAGAGATGTAGATACAGTACCGTGTGGGTTTGTGCGGTAACAAAGGGATCTAGCCAGACGGTGGCACTCGGGACTGTTACGTCGTGGTGCCAACTTCAACGGGATCTGTGGTGCTTGCGGGAAGTGAGGGTTGAATTGGGGTGAGATAGTTGCCGATGAGCGCTGTATTTAGCGATTGGGGAGGGTTTCACCGCAAAATGAGGTTAGCCAGATCGTCGGGGGGAGCAACACTGAGCATAGTTGAACCGTCCGCTAATTCCGTGAAGTAGAACGTGGCTCGAGGCTCGGGAGAGAGGTTTTAGCGTCCCTCATGACGATATCCATTCAGTCCCACTTGGAATGTTCAGTGAGTACAATTTGAAGGCCCTCTCAATATGGATGAGACTGTTTGAGAAGTTTGACATCATTGAATACAGAGCATCGGTGGAAACAATTTAAAAAATTCGAGCGATACGCAGCGCAGAGTCCAAGTGGGATTGTAAGCGCAACGAGCAGGAATATAGATCGATTTGTTACCTTAGGAATGCAAGCGTCACGGTTAGTCGAACTAAAGGGTATTTCAAATAGTAGACATGGTCTTGAAGAATAATTGGGAGCGTCGTGAAAATGACGGCATACCGACCCGCGGGGAAAGATATCGTGCAATCTGAGATTCATTGGATGGGTCAATCTGTCGGTGGTCTGTTTCTTTACCAGGATCAGCCATATGTATGACCTCCGGACGAAGCAGGGGAGTTTCGAGAGAGTCTGCGAATCCCGCGGACAAATGTCTGTAGCAGGAGGAGAATGAAAGTACACATACCCTTTCAAGACCGTAAGAGCCCACGGTCTGCCATTCAAGTCAGAATCCCTCAAACGCGCATTAGTGGATATAGCTCACGCTGGTGCTATGGGAATCGCTTGCACAAGATCCCGACCTAAATGAACGAATGTTCTGAGAAGGTAGAGTAAAGACAGATGCATCTTTAATCTGTTTCACGGAGAACTTGAACCAGGACCCGCTATGTAGTCGAATGACCCTCAAATGACCCTCAGATTCTAGTGCTAATTTGAAGACTTGACGGGCTGCGGGCATATCAGGGTGAGCTCCAGATCTGATTCTCATGGGGGTGCGCCTATAGAAGAGGTTTGGATGGTCATTTAACGCTCCGTGAGTAGTTGACTTGAAGTTGGTGGTGGTTTTGTGCAAGCGAATGTGGGCGGACCGGCAATCAATGTGCACCCGAGTTAACCGAGCTACTTGGTCCGAACCGTTCAGCTACAAACCTCGACATGGCTTCAACATTCCTAGTTTCTACGCGCTTTGCATTGAAGAGAGCTGGCCGGACTTCTCTGAACCGCGTTCGTTGCGCCTCAACTGGTCGGTCTTTCCCGTCTGATGCAGAATTATTGGCTCACAACCCCCTAGAAGCTGCAAATTGGAATCACCAAGTCTGTTCTCATGTTCACAAAGTGTTCGCGTTAATGCAACTCTAGAAATAGGATCCTTTGAATCTTGACTCTCTGTTGACCGAGGACGAGCGAGCGATCAGGTGAGTGTAATGAAAGCTTGAAATTTCACTCGCCAACTTGGGTCAAGGGACACGGCACATGAGTATTGCCAGGAAAGCTTTATATTGCAGCAGTTTCTGCCCCTTGTGCTGACTCCTACCAGGAAAAACTGCTTCCCCGGGTCTTGGACGCCTGGCGAACCGAAGGTGGGCCAGGCTTCAGATCGGAACGAACACTTGTTCACCATTGTTCAGAATTCAACCACGACATCTTACCGGAAATGGGCAAGCTGGGCTTGCTCGGACCTACGATCGAGGGATATGGGTGCGCGGGAGTGAGTAACGTCGCATATGGACTCATACAACGCGAAATTGAGAGGTAATTTCGTTGTTTCTTCCAGTATCATTACTGATTCGTTGGAAAGAGTCGATTCGGGATACCGGTCAACCGCGTCGGTGCAGTCGTCTCTTGTGATGCATCCGATCCACGAGTTTGGTACGGACGCGCAGAAAGAAAAATACCTGCCCCGCCTTGCTACGGGTGAAATTGTCGGCGCATTTGTGAGGACATTTTCTATGAGATAGCGGCTATATTATTTAACGTCGCCAAGGGATTAACGGAACCGAATCATGGTTCAGACCCTGCGGGAATGGAAACAACCGCTGAGGAGACCGATGGCGGGTTTATTATCAATGGCAGCAAAACCTGGATATCCAATGCTCCAGTGGCGTGAGTTTTATTTCTTGCTCCCCTAGTCTAGGACTCATTTCGGACAACAGTGACTTATTTGTGGTTTGGGCCAACTGTAAATGGGATGGCAAAATTCGCGGCTTCTTACTGGAAAAGGTGCACGCGATCTCTTTTCAGTTTTGATTCACCGGCCCAACAAGCTACCAGGGCGCAAAAGGCTTGACTGCACCGCCCATCAAAAATAAAGTTGCCCTGCGTGTCTCCCTCACCGGTTCCATCTTCATGGACTCAGTGAAGGTCTCGCATGATGCGCTTCTACCTAAATCCAAAGGCCTCGGCTCCCCCTTCTCCTGCCTTAATTCTGCGCGCTATGGCATCTCGTGGGGCGTAATGGGCGCACTGGAAGATTGCATCGACCGCGCGCTCGCATACGCACTCGAGCGGCATCAGTTCAAGCGTCCAATCGCCTCGTTCCAGCTCGTGCAGAAGAAGCTAGCGGACGCGCAGACTGAATCTGCTCTTGGTCTCCTTGCCAGTCTTCAGGTCGGCCGGCTTAAGGATGCGGGCAAGCTGTCACCCAATATGGTCAGTATGGTCAAGAGAAACAATTGCGGCAAGGCCCTCATGCACTCCCGGGCGGTCCTTGACATTTTCGGCGGTAATGCGTGCGCAGATGAGTGAGCCAGATTTCTTTTTTTTTCGTCGGAGCACTGGTGCTAAGGAGCGTAGATATCATGTTGGAAGGCATGCGGCCAATCTTCAAGTGACCAATACGTATGAAGGTGTGTTGATTTACTCAGTACACACACAGCGTTACCCCTTCTAATCGCGAGTTGTAGGCACTAATGTACGAATTTGCGAATCAACTCTCGTCCGCAATACTGACTGTCGATAGGACATACACGCCCTCATTCTGGGACGCGCAATGACCGGCATCCAGGCATTCGTCAACTAAATACAAATACAATATAATGCGTACATTCCTTGTAAGGTAGGAATAGGAAAGCAAAATGTATACTACACACGTACATCGCACATGACACCGCATTCACATCACAAATCCGCATTGCGGAGAGTGGGATGTATCCACGGGAGGCCGAGAATGTCGAAGACTTCCTGCTCGCTACGCGGGAAGTATTGCTTGCTGTCTCTGCGGCGAGTGCTACACGTCGTGAAGGTCAATCGTTTGAATCTTCTGAACAAGGGCGGAGACCCTACATTCCAGAGCTGTCGAACTTCATGCCGCTGTACAAATGTGTCAGGTCAAATATCGAGACAAATATGAATCGGACAAACCGTTCTTTGGCCCATAGACGCAGATCGCGTTCGAACATTTTTGAGCCGGTCCTGCCGCTTATGAGACAAAGTGATATATAGTGACTTGAGTTGAGTACAAACCATCCAGTTATGGCCGTCCAATAAGCCTCAGGTGCGGCGAAAATCAAGTCGAGGCGTCGATGGATGCGCCGCGCTCCTCCTTCGACGGGAGGGAGAATGAACACTGTTAGCGCCTTTTCTAGCGTGTCCCAGTTTGATGTCCGCAGTGCGTCGGGGGGATGGAAACCGGAGAGATCTTTAAAGATGTAAATGATTTGGGATTTGGTTATAAGTACTAAATAGGGCAGAGAGGTCGACATACGCATGACGTGCGTTATGAGGCCTGGAGGTGAAGCTGCTGAGTCAGAAGACAACAAACAAACTCAAGACGAAGCTGCTTCACCTCGTTCGTGGAGGCGGTTCACCAGCATTTGGCCGAGGCTCATGACCTGGTCTGACCCGCTTACCAGCGTTGGATGCGTTATGACTATATCGACGTCGTTGCTTTCCGCTTTTCCTCTTCTATACCTATAAAAGTTTTACCGTCAAATCGAGATAAGGGAGGGGAGCATGAAGTATGAAGAAGCTCACCCGCCAACGATGGTGCTCAAGCACCCTGGACGGAGCTTCTCTAGTTCGGCCATAACAGTATCGTGTATTTGATCCACCTCCTCGCGCGGAATCTTCTCGTTGAGATCGCTCAGCAGCGCCAGTGCGGCTTTGATGGACAGCGTAGGAGCGGGCGGCGTCATTCGCCTCTTCTCTTGATCGGAGGAAGACCAATCCCGCATTGACGCAGGAACCGTGTTGGGGCTGTGGTAATGTTTTTTCAAGTCGTCGAGTGTTCGAAGGCCCAGGGAGTCGTAGAGGTTGCGTGCGGTAGTGGGACCGATGCCGTGTATTTGAGTGAATAGGCATAGAGATTTGTAGCGTGAAGAGACTGCGATGGTTTCTAGATATGGTGTTTATGTATGTACTGGAGAAAGGAGGAGCGGAGAACAAACGGCTTTCGCTGATTTTTCCGTCAGACACATATTCGGATATCTGTATGGAGAATCAGCTTGAAGAGATGGTGGGGGTAGGCTGACCGCACCTTGGAAAACATCTTGTCTCCGATACCGGGAAGCTTGGAGATCTCGTCCAATCTTGAGGAATTCAGAGAGTAGGGATAGGCTGCCGCCGAATCAGTCTCGGAGTACCTATATGATACTTACGACCCACCTTTTATGATCTGCCCGGTCAGTCAGGCTTTCGCAATAACGTGTCAGAGCAATAATCGTACAGATATTGTTCTCTCGTAGCTCAAGGCGCTTACATCCTTTCCCTCCAGCTCTCGAGAGCGGCGGATGACTCCAAGTTGCCGAACAAGGTCCTGGTTCTTACACAACATCGGACATGGTCGCAAACAGGCATAACGACTGGTGTAATGAGCCTTGGTTATGCTGGTTGATTGCGATTGCTCAGTTTCGGGTACCGGTCTGGCTGACGAGTTGAGGCAAGAGGAGGTGCCACTTTGACCAGGCTCATCGGAGTCCGAGTCGGGACAATTTTGGATGGTGTTTTGCTTCAATTCGCGAAGAGCGGCGTAGTCACCGCACGGAAGAAGGGCGTTTCGTTGTACGGAGTCGCGAAGCCAGTCTGGTGTGACGATCGCTTTATCTTTCTGCACAGTCCGTTGAGCCCTGAATGCAGGTAGTAGGCGAGAGAGGGCCTACAGCCAATTCCCAGTCTATATGTCGCTCGAGACGCTTCCTCATCCGCACATTGGTCATTATGGTGTCGGCATCGTCTGCAGAGTGGCAGAACTGCAGTCGGGTTAAGTTGGGGTTGTTGGGGGACTTGTTGACCTTGAGATTGTGGGCTTCAACGAGGGAGAATAGCTCTGAGATGTCTTGGGAGGTAAGTTTGGCTTGTACGAGGTATAATTTGACCGTTGGGCCAGTTGGAGTTGGAGTGAGGCTGGGCGAGTTGTCGCTGGACATTCTGCGTCGTTTGGATGGAGGTTCAGACGATGAAGGTGTTCTCATTGCGATAATGTATGACGACTGGTCAAGGTAAATTGACAGGCTGGGCAAATATCGTCAAACAACACAACTCCCGTGGCCCAATTAGGAAGGAGGCGAATGCGGCGTTTAGAGGATCTGATGCTTTCATTCGACTATATGCTGCAGCCAGTGTCGATTCAGTAACGAGATAACGTTCGTCAGTTCAGCAGTATGATTCGGTACAGTAGTTTGAACCTCTCTCACTGTCAGGCACGCGAATTCAAATGGAGCGGTCAGCAGGGGGTCCACCACTTGGATCCATATTCGTTTCACCAGACACAGAAAATCCGACCGTAGACCGTGAAGGTACATACATACTTGAAAGCCAAGCAGCCCTTGCCCAATATCTTTGCGGCGACGAAGCGGGGAGCCGTAAAATCAAGGTGGAAAATATTCAATTGGCGGGCATGCGAAGATGTGCGGGCGAGCGGGCGGATTTGCCGGATGAGTCAGTGGTGCCGTGACGCGCCGAGTTCTCACGGCGCATAGCTCCCCTAATCCTTTTTCTCGCTCCATCCAATCTAATCTTTTGTTCGTTGAACCCTCCCTCCTCCTCCTCCCGTCACCTCCCCCCCGACATCCCCCGCCCCACCCCCCGCCATGGCCGCCGTCTCTCATTCAGCCGGGGATTTCACCAATCCACCCAACTACGAGTTCCCTCATCATCGTCTTTCTCTCACTCTCCGCGATCCAGCGAAGACTCCCGTCGTCTTGGTCGCCTGCGGCTCCTTCAGCCCTGTCACCTATCTCCATCTCCGCATGTTCGAAATGGCCAAGGACTACGTTCGCCACAACACCGAATTCGAGATCGTCGGCGGTTACCTCAGTCCTGTCAGTGATATGTACAAGAAAGCGGGTCTTCTCAGTGCTCAGCACAGGTAAGAACCTCTCTTCGCCATCTCTCACTTCGGCTCGTTGGCCCGCGCACAGGCGGGGACGCGACCCGCTTCGATTCGGTGACGCTCCGGAGCGTTGATCCGGTACACAATCGGCTGGATTCTGTCATCCATTGGCAGCGCTCTGAATGCTGACCGCGCTCCCAGGGTGAACATGTGTACCCTCGGCGCGGAAGACACCTCGACCTGGCTCATGGTCGACCCTTGGGAAGCTTTCCAGGACTACCAACGAACGGCTGTTGTACTGGATCACTTTGACTATCACATCAACACCGTCCTGGGAGGCGCCCATACAGCGGACGGCGAGCAACGCAATATTCGCGTGATGCTCCTCGCTGGGTCCGACCTCATCAGCACCATGAGCGAGCCGGGCGTGTGGAGCTATTCCGATGTGTGCTATCCCTTGTTGACGCACTGCATTGATTGGCTAATCAAGCTTTTCAGCTCGACCATATCTTAGGCCGATATGGAACATTCATCGTCGAACGCGCCGGGTCCGGTATGGACCAAGCGACCGATAGCCTTAGCAGATGGCGAAATAACATCCATCTCATATCCCAACTCATCCAGAATGATGTTTCGAGCACCAAGGTCCGTTGGATGCTTCTCTGTATCCCGTTATCTCACTGACTCGGAATTCAGGTCCGCCTATTCTTGCGGCGCGGTCTCTCCGTTCGGTATCTCCTTCCCGCCAACGTCGTCGATTATATCGAACAAAACGGCCTTTACCTGGAAGACAGCTCGTCTCCGAGCACCGAGAAAGGAAAAGAGAAAGAGTCCATCGCCGGCAGCTCTCAGACAACCTCTTCCGCCTCTTGAGCGGCTCTGGATTGGATGGTCGCCCGTCAGAGGGTATGCCTTTGCCGTTCATGCCAGAACCCTGCCATAACGCATGCGCTGTGTGTTTACAGCCAAATACCAAGTCCTCAAGTGTATCAATCAAGTATTCGCGTGTGTACACTATTAAGTCTGATTCAGACGCTAGATAAGGGAGGGCAGTATTTTACTGATGTACGAGTGGGTAGTTATGATTATTTTATCCCTGGGCGCTGACGAAATGGTTTAATTGCTTCGACGACGACCGCGGTGGTTGAAAAAAGTCGATTGCAGCATGAACACGAGGCGGATATTACTTGACCAGGTACAGTCCAGCTTCTTTCGCAGACATTGGACAGGGATGTATGTTGTGATCCACGGTTCGCAATTCCGCGGTGGTCTGCCGGGCATTAAAAGACTCGGCGGGCCAGCAAACATTCATTCGCATTCGTCCGCAACTCAATTCGACGTGTGCATCTTCGCCACCGCCAACTTTTAGGCTTCTAAAAGCCATTTCGGCAACGCCTCCCAGCCAAAAAGTTAGTCAAAATTGCGCGCTATTCGGCGGGACAAAGTCTATGGAACAAGTCTATATATCCTTTTCGCTGCTTCCGACGCCGCTCTGTTCCTGTTTTTCTCTCGACAGCAATTAACGACTAATGTTTGGTTCCCTCTGGCGGCTACTTAAAGCGCGGCGTCCCTCCTCCTTCTAGCTTGCTTCAATCAACTCTCTCCTCGCTCGCCCCAACTAACCCAAAGTTGAACGAACGGTTATTATGGAGTCCGATTCGACGACGATTGTGAACTCGGGGCTTTTCGTAGATCCGCATGATCCCGACCAGAAAACCGACTCGGAGAGAAAGCTCCTGTGTGTATCATATGGTTCTGCGCTGCTCGTTTCGTCTTCTGAATCTCAGAGGTATGCAGACGGCGGATAGATTGGCGACTGCTTCCTATTCTTGGGATCTTATATGCACTCGCGCTCGTCGATCGTACCAACATCTCTATTGCCCGTGTCGTGGGTATGGATGAAGACTTGGTATCTTGATTTTCTTGCCTTCGCTCATCCATGCTGACAACATTCGTTTAGGGCTTGAGCGTCGGAACTCGATTCAGTATCGTCGTCGGCGTCTATTTCATCCCCTATACGCTTTTGTGAGTCTTGAGTTTAATACTCTGAGGGTAACGAGACTGACGACGTTACAGTCAGTTGCCCAGCAATCTTCTACTGCGAAAAGTGTCTCCTCGCAAACTGGTCAGTCTGTGTGTGATTTCATGGGGCACGGCACAGGTCAGTCAGTCGCGGTTCATGCCCTCGAAAGCGTCAGAATCGAAGACAATTTTGATCATCCTGTTTCTAGCTCGTTATGGGGTTCGCGACAAGCTGGAAAGTCGTTGCTTTCCTACGAGCCGTCCTAGGCGCCATGGAGGTCAGTTTATCTCTCATTCTCCTTCAAATTCCATCTCATATCTCACCTACTCGTCTCCAGGCCGGCTTCTTTCCCTCGGTGGTATACATAATCAGCACTTGTAAGTTCCCGAGTCTTGGCTTGTCCTAGTTCCGTCTAAGTCTCTGCAGGGTATACACGACATGAAGTTCAAACCAGGTATGTGCTCGTTCGTTCTCCTGCATTGTTCTATGATCACTTATATGCCTCATCATCGTCAGACTGGCTATATTCTACGTCGTAGCGATCCTAATAGGCGGATTCAGTGCCTTTCTCGCCTATGGTATCAGCCTCCTTTCCGGAAAACTCGGTATCGCCGGTTGGGCCTGGATATTTGTGCGTTTTTTTTCCTCTATCGCTCGCTCGCTCGCCTTCATTGCCATATGGAAGCTGAATTTCCTGCAATCTATGAACAGATCATAGAAGGCGCAGTGACCGTCGCGTTCGGTATCATCGGCTGGTTCCTCCTTCCAGGCTTCCCGGACCAGAACGAATTCCTCTCGCCCGACGATACCGCTATCGTTTTGGACCGAGTGCAGAACGACAGAGGCGATTCACTCCCGGATGTGCTTACTCGGAAGAAGCTTGTTGACGCGTTCGATTAGCGGGTGGGGGCGTATGCGTTTATGTTTTTGTGCGCCACGATATCGACGTACAGTGTCGGGTAGGCGTAAACCAAAGGCTTTGACTCTCCCGCTGACCAATTTTCATAGATTTTTCGTTACGCTCATCCTGAGAGGGTTAGGCTGGAGCGTCTCCGCTTCGCTTCTTCTAGTCAGTTGTTCCTCTACGTCTGTTCCGACCGAGATTGACTTCCTCGCAGAGTGCCCCACCCTTTGTGTTTGCGGCAAGTAGTTCATTTCATCAACCAATCGCTATCTAAACGAAATTTCAACAGGGCATCAGCGTGGTCGCTGTATCGCGCCTCTCCGACTTCTATCGTCAGCGAGCAATCTTCATCGCCGCACAGACTGCCGTCTCAATCTTGGGCTGGTCGTTGACCGGCTTTGCTCCATCTGGAGTTTGGCGTTACGCTGGTAAGCCACATCTGTCTATCGCTCATTCCTCGCTCATGCGTCTGCAGGCCTATTCTTGAGTAATGCCGGCTCATCCGGGACCGTGATAGGAATTCTCGCATATGTGCGTACCAGTACTCGAGTTTTTTTTCGCTCGCAGCTAATCATCAGCGATTTATAGTCCTCTAACAATATCGTTTCTCATTCAAAGCGCGCCATTGTCTCGTCGGTCATCGTCAGCGCAGGGGGTATTGGCGGATTACTGGCCTCGTATATCTTTACGGAAGCGTCGGCGCCGCGGTATGTGCCTGGTATCACTGTGACCATCGTGTCGCAAGGCTTGTTGCTCCTTGTCTTGTGTGCAACCACGGTGTTCTTCCACCGCCAAAATGCATGGGCTATCCGGAACTCCGCCCAGCTCGAAGGGCATCCTGGATTCATGTACACACTTTAGGACACCATTAGCATTGGCGTAGGCCTAGATTTTCTTGTATCATCGCCGTGTTTTTGGATCAACCTGTACATTGAAAATTGCTTGTTTAATACAATCGCCAGTCTGCGAAGAGATGTGCAAGCAAGCGAAGACGGTGCACATTGTCACGACGTTATTGACGCTATGAGCTGAGCCTCGTAATTGAACGCGCTGACCGCCTCCATGTCACACTCGCGGTCTACCCTCCATTGCCTCCGCTGCAAAGAGCAAGCAAGGTCACTGAACGCCCGCGCACAGCACCGGTGCCCGCCCGGAAACGCGAAGAAGATTTGACGATGGGTGAAGATAGACTCGATGTATTCGCCTCCGGTTGTGGGGAATTGCTCCGAATCTAGTTGGGACTGGATGGCTTGCAGATATGCGCATCCTTGATAGGGCGGTTCGGACGGCGAATTTGGCCGTGACTGTGATGTCTCGCTGGGCTGGTCGACAGTCAGGCATTGTAGTCAGAAGGAAAGGCAGCGATAGGTACATGTGAGGGTTCTGCTTCGAGCATGCTTGAATCGTTGTTGCCGGCCGCGAATGGCGAGCTTGGAAGTTCTACTTCTGGATTTACCTGTCTCCGGGAAATGTCAGCAACACCGCAAGCTTCGAAGGTCGACGACGGACTGGCTTTCCGGGATGTCCGAGATTCATTCCGCGTAATAGCTCACACAGATCGATGTCCATGGTATATTCCTTTCACAAAGAAAATCGGTGACTTGCGTATACCAGTCCGGGATGTGCGCTTACTAGGGGAAGCATTGGATTGTTCATGAAGAGTGTGGTAGGAGTGGGAAACCAGGCGAAAGGTATATAAGCGTCCTGGGCAGAACACGCCTTGCCCTCGCTTCAGAGGATCACAAGACGTGAAAGCCTCGAGGCTCGCGGAATCGCAGTATAGATTGTGAATGGACAAGCTGATCCGTTGGTATCACCTGGGGATTTTGTTAGAATCTGAGAGAGATTGGCGGAGGCAGAAGATAAGTAGATCAGAGAGAAGATAACGTCTGCTAAACAGACGGCGTCATTCGCAAGCGCCTGGGTTTGACCAACCACAAGCCTCGCGTCCCACAAGAATTAAGATACAAGAATATCATCCGTGAAATGAACAAGTTACAGTCAACCAACCTTAGGCTTCGTTTGAAGGCTTCAAGTTGCATAGCTTGACGCGTTGGGAACCTTTCAACGCGTCTTAAGGTCAACATTAAAAGCTTGCGCATTTCGACAACATTGAGACCCAGAAATACGATTGGTTGGGGCCGAGAATGGAGACATTGCCTGCGAGTCGAGAAAGAGCAGACTCGGAACTTGGAAGAAGTGCGTTGAACGGTGGCGGTGCATCTTGATCGGATTTCCGATCCGGACAGTGCTCTTGGACGTTGGTCTCTTGTTCAGAACCTTCTTCAAGCTAACAATGCAACGTATGATACAGTAACAATGCGATCCTTCCATTTCAAGCCTTCAGTCAGGCATACCGACCCAGTTTCCCCAAAAGTCGTGACCCTCAAGCAACTCTTCACCATAT
This sequence comes from Favolaschia claudopus, assembly GCA_037176885.1. Classification (NCBI taxonomy): domain Eukaryota; kingdom Fungi; phylum Basidiomycota; class Agaricomycetes; order Agaricales; family Mycenaceae; genus Favolaschia; species Favolaschia claudopus. The sequence goes on along the minus strand of JAWWNJ010000022.1, from coordinate 1,662,033 downwards.
GTCCATTTCACACTGTTCGGCAAAATCTCAGGCTCCCAACAAGTCGCAAAGGATACAACTCTCTTGTCAGACATTTTCCAACTATCCCAGAAACATACGTTCCCCAATCGGTCCCCTCCATGATTCTGCGCTGGGTGCAATGTCATGTTGTCATCGGACGTCAACTGTACAGTTTCCCAACCTGTTGCCAACAACACGAGTCGATTATCTTGCTGGGCCAAACGTCCTAATGCTTTGCAAAGGCATTCAGCGCTGCACAAGGTGGTCCCCAATGCAACTGGTTTTGGCCAAGACACCGGGTATAAGCTCACGACGAGCATCTGAAGCTTGGGCCTGGTCTGGAGCAGCATTTGAATCTCGCTGGCAAAGATGTTGTCGTTTGTAGGTGAAGGTATGTGCCAGCCCGACTTCACATGACGCGTGAGTGCCAGGTGAGTCAATCCTTCGAGTGCACCGAAGAATTCGAGAGTGGCAAGCGGGGAGTGCCACGCCTGACCTGGCTCGCATATGCGCAAGCGCTTGAGATTTTGGGATACGTGTGATGCGGGAGATTCCACAACGGTCACAGCGAATGGAGGGTCCCACTCGAACGGCGTCATCGCGTCAAATTTCTGAATGATCAGCTCGGTTGGGCGCGTCACGGAGATGCGATTGGAAGCGAGAACCCCTGGACGTGGTATTGCGAGAGTGCGCAATCCGGTGCACGCAGCAACGATCTCCTCCAATTGAATGCGCGCTTCGTTGGTGTAGTGTTCTTGGGTAGTCACAGAGAGGGCGTCTACATGAGTCGCCAGAAACTCGGTCGACTTCAAATGAACAGCTCTATTAAAGCGTGCGATTCGGGCGAGGCTGTCCAAGGTGACGTTCCTGTAGATTAATTTGCAAACGAGGTCGTTGAACCGTCTTGACACGAGTGCGAGAGCTGTGGGGTTCTTTTGGCTCTGATAACGCAGCGCCAATTCAACTATTTCGAGTGCGATTTCGTTCGGGACATTCCGCAACGGCGAGGGACGCGACGGAGCAATTACGGAAGGAGGGCGCATTAAACCCAGGCGCATTGTAGCTGGACGGGTCCGGGACTTGGGTGTCTGAGGTTCACCGTGGGTCCGAACCCAGGGAATGGAGGGTGCATGGTATGGGATCGGTTGAGGAAATGGTCGCTGGCCGTACATGGTGAACAGAAACAAGCGCCTCACACCGAGCGCTTTGACACTCAGAGAAAACTTCTGCAGCCAGCTGCCTCATGGCACGGCATGCCAATCACGATCTCTTCCCATAAGAGGGTCCTTGCCGGATTGGGATGTGCGCTCGCGTTGACTTACAGCAGATTGCGTGAGTCAATCTAGAGGGTCAGTAGGCTGGCCATGAAACTCAGTGAAAGTGGGCAAACATTCACGTTCTCAAAGTCTGGGAATATAAAAGTGAATCCAAGGAAAGACACAGCTAGGAGAAACTATACACACTCAAGGACACTCGTTGAGTAGGAGGCATTTGCTTGTTGAAGAGATACTGGCGCTTCCATCTTACAGTACAGCCCGCCCTGTTGCGCATATCCCCAATCAAGGTGCGGTGCGTCTTGAGTAAATCAATTTCTGTCATTTTCTGATCGCCGCAGTCAGAATTGCCCGATGTTGGTCGGGTAAAGAGAACGAGAGTTTCCGTGAACGTGAAGCGCCAGAGTCAGAACACCTTACCGGAATTCTATAATGTTAGGGATGTCCGAACCAAGAACCGAGAGCCGCAGCCCGAAGCTTTCAAGCTTATTCCAGGATGGGAGCAGAATATGAAGTCCTGTCAGTGCCAGGGAACGTTGAAAGCCTCCTGCCGGCAAACCCGCCACGGCCCTTCGTTTCACATTTGGATTTTTGGCAGCCGAGACGTGGAATATTGAAAAGTATAAAGTCGATCACAGATTGTCTCGTATCTTCGCGTCTTCGCTTGGATGAAGTGCTAGATGTTTTCACAACGTTCATCGAAGTCTAGCGTGGACAGTCGAGACAAAGCCATGCCCGTGGAATCGAGTATAAGTGTCTGGGAGAGAGAGTTTCACGCGTCGTTACGCGACTTTGGTGAAGCCTTCGGCGACTACGAGTCGTCGCTGTGCCAGACGACGGAGGAAGGTGGATTTAGGAAACGGTTGAAGAAAGGGAACGCGAGCCCGTGACTTGCCCGTGACCGTGGGATTCATCGCGCTCCCAGCTTCGCCCTGCTTCGCCTTTCCCCTTAAGCTTTCTCGCACACCACCTCAGTACTCAGTACTTAGTCCGGAATTACCGTACTTTCTAGACTGGCAACTTGCACGGGTCTCTTCGCAGACTGTCAGGCTCATGCTACGAAAGCCACCAAAGTTAACGTGTTTCTCGTCACTGGCAGGGACGGTGATAAAACCGTGCATTGCTTCGGGTAAATTCACGGAATGGAGGACCCTGCGCCAATCCGTGTGGTATTCGATCATCAAACCTTGTCGCATACGTTCCAGTGAAATAGCTCAATCACCGTGAATCCTTCTTCCCGAATCGAAATACTCGTCCTCCTCCTCGAGATTGGTTTCAATCCAATCACATCATCCAGAGTTTGACTGTGCTTCATGAGGCTCTACAACTCGCAGAACATCCCTCCAGATGACTCTCAATTCAATTTCGTTTCAAGAACTCTTCTTTTCTTTCAAGCTGGTTGCTTCTCGAGGGTCCAGCGGTTCCGTTTCCCACTCGAGTATGAAGTCACTTGCTTCCATCTGACATCTTACCGCGATAAACCCGTCTCAACAATAGGTATCATCCCACCCGTCAGATAAATAAAGAGTGCTGTAGGGTGCGTTCTCTGCAGAGGTTCATGAAGATCACCCGCAAGTCTTGTCTATAAACCACCGGGGAATTTCATTCTCGGTCCTTGCAGCAATTCGCATCTATGGCATAGGGCATCCTACATCGACCATTACAGTGGAAGCAATAGCCCTCTCAGCCATGGATCCTAGTAGTTGAGAACTCCCGAGATATCTCCAAGGTCAGTCATCCTTGCTTCAGTTCTGCCCAATCGCTCAATTCCCGTAGTATGTCGCGTGCCAGTGTTGAGGGCGGTGGTATTGATCGTTTTTCGATGTCAAGCCAATGGAAGCTCTGCGTAATTGCAAATGGATTCGCTGCGCGTTCTAATCTCCGTCTGTTCTATGTCTTGCTTCGACCTAGTTCTGAGGCCAAAACAACCGTGTTCCTGGTCTCGGATCCAAATCAGCTAGCTCATCAAGAGGACATAGGGCAATTTCTCTTTAGAAGCGTTCATTCCGTCCGAGTCTGTATTATGAAGATCGTAAGGCATGTTTTTTCTCGTTCTTCGGTGCACGAATTCTCGTCTATGATATTCAACATGATACAGTGACATAATGCGGCCGCCGTCCGAATGCTGACTTCGCAAGAATCTGCTCTAATCTGCTCATCCGGTCAGCATCAACTTGTTTATAGACCACAATCTATGGCGTAGACGGATTCCAGACCCTCTTGAAACCGATACAGCTTGAAGGGAAAACGGCTCTCAATTCATACCATCTTCGGACTCTATCTTCGGAGTTGAACAGTTGAACTGGACGACTTTGAATATAAATAACTTGGCAATTTTGGAGCGGGAGATGAGAGTTCTGGAGAGGCGCGCCTATCAATGGATGTGTTTTTACGACAGCCGTGCGGCTTCGCTTCATCTGCATCTTCAGTCAGGGAGTATCATGAGCGGGATGGGAGGCTTATTGAGAGGGTAGCTCCAGAACAAATTCAAAACGCTAGGTTGAGGTGCTTGAAGAGGCCAGTGAACAACTTTCGTTGCTGTCCGCGTATTTTCTAATCGACCCTCATAACTCACAGAATTCCGACCATTACAGACGCCGAACAGGCACAGGATCCGCAGCCGTTTTCCCGCGAGCCGCATCGTCTTGGAGATGGGTAGATATTCATAGTCAGTGCATGCAACCAACGACTGTTTTACAACCCGCACTGCAAAGAATGGGACGGGAGTTGGTTGGTTGGTTTGAACGGCATGATTGTGGTCCCGTTAATTGAATCGGCGACCAAAAGCGGCACCGGAACTCAGTTTTTCGTTGATGGTTTCGGTGGAACCCAGGTATTACATGGTGTGTAAGTGGTGATGAGGTTCGGTGTTTGGGACGGGGGTAGGATTATGTAGAAGAAAGAAGAAGGGAAGAAAAGAGGGAAGGAAGTGGAGTGTTACTCTAGCTTGATTTGATGAGATCGTTTGAGACGGGGAGTGAGAGTGAAACAGCCGGGAAGTAGGGAAGAGACGACGGGCGACTCCGAGACGGTGGTCAGAGGCAGAGAAGCTGGGCATTGACATAGGGACAGGCAGGGCAAGGACAAGGGCATCGATGGTGTCAGGTATGACTGCCGCCAGCGCCGGCGTTGACTGATAGGGCCTTGGGAGGATGATATGTATCAGGATTCAGAGCTGGTTCCAATGCGCACCGGGTCCAAGACCAATGTGAACGAGGAGAACAGAATCACGAGGGCTGCGTCGGGGGCGAAGAACGGAAGGAGTAGACTATCAAAGTAAGGCGACTAAGTATTTGAAAGCAAGCAGAAATAGTAAACTCGTCCGATTCGCACCGGGATGTTCGGGGTGGTCGATGTTAGTCGATGTATTAGTCTAAGACTATTGGACCTGATTCAGAATTTCAGCGCTCTTGGTGTTCTGAAACTGAAAGCAATTTGAATCCGCGGGGACCAGTCTGGAGAACGGAAGCAAATGTCTTGAGAATGAAATAATTCCGTCCGCGATCGAAAGTGGAGTTGAAAGAGAAGATAGTCGCGACTTGTGCCTTGAAAGTATAGATCATATATTAGATGCGCCTCTTGGGAACGTCACGGGCCGGGAAGGGATCCTCGTGCTAGATTTTGTCTATAAACCTTGGGCAGAAGAGATGAATAGTCCGAAGATTGGCCAGAAGTTCCGTGCGCTGGAGAGCAGAGCGACTTGAGAGGCGTGTATCGTTGAGAACTGGATAAGGCAAACAAGACCGAAGTAATTGTCGGGGACTCGGGGCGTTCTCGGGGTGCCGTTAACTCGTGAATTTGAACAGAAAAAAGCGAGAAAAAAAGGTTGAGAGCAGGGGGGAAGGGCTAGAAAATTGGATGTAGGTGCGAGTGAATATAAGGTAGGGTTTAGGTTGCAGATTAACTGTTGAGATGAGGGATGGAGGGAGTGATTGATGTGATGGGAGTTCTAATTCGCGGCATTTATGTTACAGCCGAGACCTTCCTATTTCGGTCGCAGAAGAAACTTTGACCGGTTTATTTACTTTCGGTTCAAAATGTCCCCCCTCAGCCTCAGCGCCTTACTCTCAGAAGCTATCCTCTCCCCCACAGACTACCACGACTTCACAGATCTGGACGTCTATCAGCCTTACACTTCCTCCTCCTCCTCCTCGACCTCCTCCGCTTCCTCCGTCGTCGCCGTTTCCCCCCGTCCCCGCTCAAGCAATGCTCAAGCTCCCTGCTCAGGACAGCCTCCACTGTGTCCCCACCCACCAGCTCTTCGACTTGGACTTCCCGCAGCAGATGTCTCCTTCACCTTCGCAGTCTCCTTCTCCTGCTCACCATCATCTCCCGCGGCTGTCCATCTCTATCAACCCCGCTCTGGCCGCTCAAAAGCGCCCAGCTACCCCCGACTCCGCCCAAGCCCCAGTACGCAGGCGTGCAACAGCTGAGCGCATTAGCAGCAAGGACTTTATCCCTCCAGACGTCTCCGGTCTCAGCAAGCGCGAGGCCCGTCTCGTAAAAAATCGCGCCGCGGCCTTCCTCAGCCGCCAGCGTAAACGCGAGGAGTTTGAGCTCATGGAAGTGTACGTTACAGCCCTCCGTTATTACGCTCAGCCGGCTTATCGACCCTGCGTAGCCGCGTAGCTGAGCTCGAGCGTGAAAACGCTAGACTCTTAGCAATCGCAAAGGGTGACCCTGCAGCGAGTGCAGACACTGTTGTCCAGCTTCGCAGGATAGCAGAAACAGACGGCGCTCTCGTCTCAGAAGTCGAGCAGCTTCGCGCCCAATTAAGGGCCGCCGAACAGCGCGAACGCGAACTAAACGCCGAGCTGACCGCAAAAGTCGCTTCTGCTTCTGACGTCTCTCCTGCAGTCAAGATAGAGCCCACAGAACCTTCTTTCCCGCTTTCTCCTGCTCCGCCCCGCGTCCAGTCCCCTCATCGGTCAGCGGCAAGTCGCGGTCTTATGGTACATATTCTCTTCTCTTTACGGCAATTCTTGAAGACAGCAACGATGATCGAGTTTCTGCTGTTCCTGAGACAAAGTGTCTTGCATCTCTCGGGATACACTGGTACTTTGTTTCAGGAACAAAAAAAGCTCCATCATCGTTGCTGTTTTCAGGAAGTGTTGTAAAAATAGATTTTTTATTCTGAACGCGGCCAAGCAGGTTCTCCTCTGTGCCCTCCCGTCCTTGCTCTCGATGCCCCACAACTCTTCATCGTCGTCTTCTTCGTCCTCCCTTCCCGCATCATTTTCGCTTCCCCACCTATCTACATCTTCCTCTTCTGCCCTCGATTTCAACTCTTTCCTTCCCAGCGAATACGACTGGTCACGAACAGGCGCGGTTATGGATATCGACCACCATGATGACAAGAGGCGAGCTGTCGATACAAGCTTTGCCCCTACTTCTACGTCCGCCACAAAACGGAAGCTTGAATTTTCCGGAGACGATGATTCGGGCCTGGGTGGGCTTGACATCTCATTCGATGCCTCCCCATTGGATGATGGCAAAATTCGTGTGAGAATACATCATCCCTCGACCTCGACATCATCCTTTTCGTCGAGGGCGGCCTCGCCCGGGTTTGGTGTCGCAATAAAACAGGAAGCCGGCGACGGGTTCGCGCCGTATTTCAGTGAAACATCGGAACCTTATGTGGGCGTGCTTGGTACAGGCTACGCTCCGTCGAGTGATCCGTTCCTGGGTGTCGGTGGACCGTATAACGCAGCCTACTCCACGTCTTCGTCGTCCTCGCCGTTCATGTACCACAGCGGGAACCCGGACGACATGGGGGACTATACAAGTGGGAGTCTGAGTGGTGGCGAATCGGATTTCGGTGGCGTTCCGTCGGAATACTCTGTACCGGATAGTACCGCGTCCGGGGGAAGAAGGAGAGTGAGGATCGCGTTGAAGAGTTTGCCGGCGGATGGTGGGGAGGGTGGGGAGTGGGAGGTGCAGTTTGTTTGATGGAAATTGGTGTGCGGATAGCTCCCAGTTTCTTTCACCAAACAAGCTTGAATCGGTCGGTCGGCTCCAGCCCATCTACCGAACTCAAAAGCAAAAATTCTCGTCGTTTTTGGTTCGTCCTATCATGCTTTGTCGCTGTGCTTTTTTCTTCTCTTTCCAACCCATTCGCATTTCATCTGTATCACCTCCCACCCTCACATACCATACCACCCACTTCGCTGCATTTACACCTTGCGACACCTGCTCCTGCTCCCTTGCCGCCTCGTTATCTTTATTCGGATTCAAATTTGTTCGTTATCGTACACTACACATATCGAAAAAAGTAACGTACGCAGCCTCTTGCGAAACCTTGTTCTTCTCTTCCTCTCCCGCTCGCTCTCATAAACACCATACCCGTCGATCTGAACGAACGAACAATATACGTATTTATTTCGGAATGTCACGCAAAAACTGTATAGTACCATTTACAGAATATACTTAGTTTCTTCTACCGTAGTACGTCGTTGTCGATTTGAAATTGAATGAGGGAAAATTTGCTATCGGGTGCGACGGGTGCGGTGACCGTTTTTGGGTACTTCCTGAAATGGGATTTTATCTGGACTTGTGGTTCCGATCTTTTCTTTGCGGATGATGTAGATGCGTACTGTATACATATAGCTGCAGAAGTTGATGAACAAGTCCAGGTGTACATGTACCACTGTTCGGGCTGATGCGGGTGGACTTCGAACTGGAACTGTCTGTTTTCGGTGATGAGTGAAGGCGTCTGTTTCAACTTTGAGATGCTTGAAACGGCTTGGGCATCCTGGGTCGGGGAATTCCCTTCTTGAACTTGAAGTGTTTGGAAAGCCGGATGAGCTCGGGCTTTGGTCGTGCGGAACGGACGCGGGCACGGAGTTTGATTTGAAGAACAAGGAAAAGGCAAAAGACCGAGCGGCGAGAAGGATCAGCTAGTATTACTTGGGTGTCGGAGTTTTGCATCCGATTTTTGACCCATTGGAAGGGATTGATACAGTCGACTGTTTGATGCTGACCCGAGTTCCACAATTGCGAGGGAGGTGCCAGGAAGCCAGGGACGCTGATTCCTTCCCGATGAGAGCGGAGGTTGCGGGCAAGTTGCGGTGTCGTAAGTGTTGTTTGTCAATGGTTTGTCTGTTGATGCAATCTCTAACGCGTGACGTCACACAGAAATCACAAGGATAAAAAGGAGGCCAGTCAGCAGCGCTCCTCTTCTTTTCTTCTTCCCTCAGCGCTGCGAGTGAGATTGGTACTAGAATTTGGTCTACTGTCGACAATGTATTCCTACGTCGTTCAATATGGATCAATTTATCGAAAATCGACTTCGATCGCGGAAGAGAGATTATATTGGTCCAGGTCGCGTCGCATGTGCATTGACCCATGCGCCATACGGCTCCCACTTTAGATCATTTCCTTCTTGCTCAGAACCTTGATCATGTCTTCCCCCAACGGTCTCGTTTGCTTCACTAACTGTTTACTGCCTCGGGAGGACGGTGAGCTCGTCAAGAAGGATCTTTGGATCGATGAGCGGCGCGGAGTCATATTGGACTCTCAGGTCAGTCTCGTTTCGCGTAGTTAGGAAGGCGAAGGCAGCCGCTGACAGGGCGAACTCTAGCTCACGTTCTTCACAAGACGAGAAAGACCAGACAAGATCATCGATTTGGGAGGAAATATCCTTAGGCAAGTCACTTTGGATCGAATGGCGCGGCTTGGGCTCAAGGAAGACCAGCCCGGGTTTGATTGATATTCAGATAAATGGAGCCTATGGGTTTGACTTTTCGGTATACGATGGCGACGATGAGGCGTACAAGAAGGGAATGAAGCTCGTTGCAGAGAAGATAGTCGAAACCGGAGTCACCTCGTAAGTTTCTCCGGTCATTTGCAAAATCAAAGCTTATTGTGCTTGTCGCAGTCTTGTTCCGACTCTTATTGTCTGTTCATGTTTTCTCCGCACACGCTAGCATATTCTTATCGCGCTGAATATAGACGCAAGAGAAATCTCTGTATCCCAAAATCCTCAACCTGCTGCGCCCATTTTCTACTCCCACCTCTGCCAGTCTTCTAGGATGGCATGCCGAGGGGCCATTCATCGATATGGCCAAGCGCGGCGCCCATGCCCCGCCGTTCCTTCTCTCGGCTCCGGACGGATATGGATCGTTCGAGGACGCATACGGCGCACACAATTTGGTTGACTCGGAGGACTGGTTGATGTCGAGCGAGGGCCAAACCGGCGTCCGTATCATCACAGCTGCTCCGGAAATCAGAGGCGTTATGGGTGCAGTCCATGAATTGAGCAAACGAGGCATCGTCTTCTCGATCGGTCACAGGCGAGTAACTTTCTCTTTGGCGTCTCAAATTCTCTAAAGAGGTTGTCTATTCAGTGTTGCAAGCTCCGACATCGCTACGAATGCGGTCATACAAGGCGCACGTCTCATCACCCATCTCTTCAACGCCATGCCTCAACTTCACCACCGCGACCCATCAATCATCGGTCTCCTCGGCGCCTCCCCACACATCTCGTCCTCGAACACCCCCACCGAAGGATTCCGTACATCGAGCCCGCATTCCGCCGCCGCGTTGTCGGGCATCACCTCGGAGGCATTCGACTACCACTCCGGTCCAGCCAGCCCCGTGCTGAAGCCCGTTATGAGCCGCGTGGGCAGCAGAACGGAGCTGCATCTCGATAAGGGACAGGTTGCAGATATGCCGTTTGACCGACCGCATTATGGGATAATTGTGGATGGGATTCATTCGCATCCCAATTCCGTGCGGGTTGGTTTTCTTCTCGACGCTCTGGCCAGGAAACAAGAGAGACTGATTACTGATGTTACAGTTGGCGTATTCCTCATACCCTGAAGGGTGTATCCTCATCACGGACGGTGAGGACTTTTCTTCGAGTTGTCGAGCTTTCCTGGGTTGACTGACTTACCGGCTATTGTTTGCAGCGATGAAGATTCTGGATCCCAATCTCCGAGATGGGATCCACGAATGGCGCGACGGGAAGCGTTTTGTGAAGGAAGGTTATAAACTTTACCTGGAAGGAACGGATACCCTTGCTGGAAGTGTTGTCACTCTGGATAGTTGCGTTCGCAACTTTTCGCGCTTTACGGGGTGTTCCCTCGGCGAGGCGATCAAGTGTGCTACTTATAACCCGGCAAAGTGAGTTCCGTGCCTCTGCGTGTGCTAAGGCCAGGGTCATCTAATTGACTCCCATAGATGCCTGGGAATAGAGAACAAGAAGGGTACGCTCAGACCCGGAGCTGATGCTGACTTGGTCGTTCTCGATAGACAAGGGAACGTCATGAGCACCTGGGTCAAGGGACGACAGGTCTGGGGGTCCAAAGCTTGAATCTAAGCTTAAACTGGTGACCATGGACGGATTGCCTCGACGAGCAAGTATCTTAGGATTTAGATTTCGTTATTTTCCCGTACAAACTACACACATTCAATGTACAACTGCTGACGATGATATACAAACGCCTAACTGCGACTTCATGTTAGTGAAAGAACCCGTGGTTCCTCACAAGTTGCTCAACGTCCAGGCGGAACGTTTCTTGGCCTCCAATTCCCGCTTGCGCGCGGCGATATCAGCCATAGCGTTCTTGATCGTCTGGGCCCATTGCCAGGGCTGGGTAGCATCGGGAAGAGAGTTGAAGTATTCCCAGCTTTGGTGGTGGTCAGCGAGATGCGAGACGAGAAACGTATGAAGAATGAATAACATGGACATACCCGTTGATTCCTCCGAAGTTGAAACCGTATCGTGAAGAAAGGTCTTTGGCACTACTGACGACTTCATCGATTGAGATGTAGCCACCACCGTTGGCTGGACTGGTAAGGACAGACGCGACAACTCTGTAGAGCCGGCATCGTCAGAGTTATGAATCACAAAGAACGCAGTTGAGCTATAGTACCTGTTGGGTTCAAAGCCCGAGTTGATGATATTGATATACTGAGTGTCGGGGAATAGCGAGCCGAATCCTGCTTTCGAATGAGCTACACACTGGAGAGCACAGGTCAAAGAAAGAAACAAACCCGAGTAGAATTGCACGTTGTACCAAGCTATTTGTGATTTCATCGCCTTATCAAGAACGACATAATCAAAGCCAGAGAGATTGGAGCCTTCTGTCATTGCGGTCGCGACGGGGGCCAGTGTGATGATGAAGTCGTTGCCAAAGTCAGCCTTGAGCTGCGTGATGAGGTGCTCGATGACGGAAATGTCCGTTCGTTGTTCTACGTCCAAGTCCATACCGTCGAGATGGAATCTGAGATACATAAGCAAAATATAGGTGTGTAGATGACAGACAGGACTCAGGACTCACTCAGAGATGTAATCTCGTAGCGGGGCGTAATAAGCGTTGAAGTCGGTAGCGAGATTGCTGTATGAGCCAGGCGCAGCACCGCCTAGCATACCCAGGACCTTTACGCCTTGAGCCTGCATTTGACCTAGATCTTGCCACATCTGAGTAAACTTGGGCGCCTCGGGAGGGTCATCGTTGAGATGAATGCTCTTGTCGGTGTTGATGTGGAATGCGGCAAGAAAGATGCTGCAGGCAGGTTCAGTGGATGCGGCGTACATTACGCTGTACATACTGCGTTACGAGGGTCAGCAGCGGGAGGGGGGAAACGTAATGTCCGAAGGGTGAGTTGGAAGCCATGCTCTTGTCATATTGGGTCTGGTAGTACACGGCAACACGGTGGCCCTCGGACGACATAGTGGTGGGGGTAGGTGCTAGATGCACTGGAAGGCTTCACAAGATAGAATTCTCTTTTATACTCGTGTTGTTATTTTGAGGATCACCGTGATCTACCGTTGCGAGCCCCATGCTGTTTCGCAAATACCGAGAGCGGACAAGACTTGAGAAACAGCCATCTGAGATCGTAGCCAGCCGAGTAACAGTTGTACAGCATCCATGTGCGGGGGGCGACCAGCTGGTTTAGAAATCACTTCTTTTGCTTGACATCAGAACTCTTCAAGCGTAAAAACGCATGCCGCTGGGAGCAAGATATGACAGTACCGAAAAGAAACGGGAGTTGAATACAGCCAAGTTTAAGTTCCAACCGACAGAGGTACAGATAAGATGCTGGACAAGGTGACGGGCCGCCATCGTCGTCCGAGTCGTTGTAGAGGAAGAACTCAACATTTCAACCAAAATTCAACAAATGTCAATAAATGACGTAGTACGCTGCCAAAACTGTTATGGAGGACTTGTGACCTGCACTTCCCGCTTCTTTGTTTCTTGCGACTTACTACAACCTCTGTAAATGCTGTCTGTGCCCTCCCCGACAATGGACCGTCAAATACCTCCACGTAGAAACATGAGTGCTGGGTCTATGCTTTGCCAGCCGTTATCCTCCGTTATCTGCTTATCAACTTTCGGGATATGTCGGCTTCCCGTCTGGAGAACTCCGTAATAATTTTTGGCTTTGCTCCAGTTGCTAACCCCCACCATGTCCCTAACCATGACGGAGATTCAGCCAGCCCACAAAACTCGCGCCCGAGCACTTTCTTTGGCCCTGGTTGCTGCATCCAGGACTGCCCCATTACTCGATATCCCTACTGAGCTTGGACTAGAAATTCTCGAGCTCGCTCTGACTCATACCCCCTTCACTGTCCTTTTCGCGGTTTCCAAATCCTTCTCCGCTCTAATTTCGACCATATTATACCGGCATATCGTTCTCGACTCTCTCCAAACCCTTTCACTCTTTTATCGGACGGCAAAGTCCAAGTCCCCGGAATTCCTAGATGCCCATATCAAAACTTTGACCGTCGAAATAGAGCCGTGGCGCTTCAATGCCGCCGCACGTATAGAATTAGAACGCATCGTCGCCGCATGCACGGGCCTACGCGCCCTCGCTGTCTCGCGACCAGGAGTCCTCTGCCATTCATTATCACATCCTACCCTCCCCCGCGCTCTCCCCAGCGAAGTGACCATCCAGTCCTTCGACGCGTCGGCTGCCCCCTCTGCCTCTTCACATGCAGCCCACTTGTCCGCCTCCATCACCCATCTTAGAATCTCCGAACCAGGAGATACATGGCATTCCCCCCTCTCCATCCTCGCGTTTTTCGGGTCCACGCCTCACCTCACCCACTTGGCCCTCGCACGCCGCATGGACGCAAACATCGACAATGATCAAGTGTTTGCGAACGAATTGCGCTATTTGTTGGCAAATCGACGCAATTTGAAGATGATTGTCGTGCGCGTCTTCCCCGCGCACTGGCCTCAGTACTGTGATGACAGCTATCCCGGTGCTGCAGGCACGGTGTCAGCCGAATCTAGCAGCATTTGGGCTGCTCTGGCGACTGTAGCGGAGTTCGATAAGCGGCTAATTCTGGTTTCGGCGGGATTCAAGAACCGGGGCGCTAGCTCAGTTTTATACGAGGAATTGGTGGTGCCTAGGGTTGGACGCCGCCGTGGTTTCTCTGAATTTTGGGAGCAGTCTAGGAGAGATTGGGAAGCCCGAACCGATATAGAGTCATAGACTACTAGTAGACAAAGACTAGACGTTCAAACTATAGACAATAGAGTGAATCGTAGCTAATAATGTAATGTGTGTACCAAGCTGTCGTCCTTCTAATCTGCTAGCTAACACTACTGTCGTGCCTGAAGCCAAATGCTTTCGGAGTGTAAACTCGCCGTACAATTTGGCTTGGGGGAGACAACATTTCCGGCGATCGCCGAGCCTCGCCGAGCCTTTCTTACTTCCATTACGATTTACCTCCGCTCACCGTTCGGCGACCTACTCAACCTCAATCAAGTTCAAAGGTGCTGAGAAACTGTGGACCTTGCTCTGAAACAGTTGAATCCGATGAAGGCGGCATCCTTGCAACGAAGCTGGCGAGGGCTGTGACGTCGAGGGAATCAACTGACTTGATTATGTACTTACTTGCACACCTCTCAACCACTCCTCTCACCTAGCGGAGACCATGCAAGCAGACCCCCAACCTCAGAGTATAACGGCCCTCGAGAATTCGTCTAGTCGCGTCTAAAGATTTCTGCAGCAAACGGAGTGCCTTTGCATCCCATTCAAACTCAACCGCCGTATAATAATACCCCAAATGCTGCGCCTTCGAACGAGAAACCACGGCAGGGCACTGCTCCAAACGGGCCAGCTGGGGCCCCAGCGCAGCAGCAGCAACAACAACCATGGCAGCCGACGGACGAAGACGACGAGAACGCGAAGCGACGCGCTTCGAAGGACCTCACTGAGTCGTGGATGGACCGTCTGCAGTTGATATCAGTTATCGTGAGTGATGCTTCAGACTTCAGGACCCTTAATTCGAGACATGTGTACCTACACCTAGTCTCGTAAGCAAGACTTTATAAACTTTTTTTGAAGATAGTCGTTCACACGTTAACCTACACCCTACAGACAACATTCTTCGCATCGACAGAAGCTGGGCTATTACAAGTCACCAATCCAGGTAAAGACGATGATGCGGGACAACAACTCGTGAATGCGACCTTCCTAGTAGCCCTCGTGCTACACATATGGGCCGGTTGGTCCAATTCTTGAATTTCTCTCACTGGTTGAACCTGATCTCGCAAAACAGCAATCATATCCTTCATGGGCGCTTTCTTTCTCGTGCGCTACAAGCTCAAAGAGGCCAAAAACGAGGAAAAAGAGGCCGGCGGCCCCGCCAGCCCAAACTCCCACCGCGGAATGACGCGTCCCAAAACGACTGCTTCTCTCGCGGACTACCTGACCACCCCTGTGTGGACCGCGAACCCTCATTTAGAAACATACGGTCCATTTAATCAACACCCGCCAACGCATCTGCTGAGCCGGTGTCACAATCTGTGCATCTTGCTGACTTTTGCTGGCTTTGTGTTTGCGCTTCTGGGGATTGTGTCCTTTGCGTGGGTGTTGAATCCACTCTCGGTTGGGATCGTGTCGTCTATATCCACAGCTGTCGCGCTCGGCGGATTCATATGGGTATTCGCTGACACGAAACGATGAGCATATGTACATACCCGAATTTTATTGTAATGAACTTTCCACGAATATACCCGGTGACCCCTCATTTCGCATTAGTCTCGCTACTCAGACTTTCCGCCGAGTCGATGGGAAGATAGTCGTTCTCAAGGATCTTTAGAAAATATGTACCGAGGAGGAATAGCGGTAGTAATTCATCAGAGCAAAATCGCGACGCGTTCACCACGTGACCGCTCATATGCTCTCATCTAACCTTCCCATTCACCCATTTCTACGGCGCTCCGGGTGTTATCTGCGCCCCAGGCGGACGACGTACTCGACAAAACCGGAAAAGAAAGAGGTCCCTATACCCACACCGCGCAGCGCCTCCGTTCGGAAATGGGCCGATGAAAACCAAGACCTGCATTCCCAACCCTCTGTCGCGCGATGGGCCGCCACAGCGCGCAGACCGCCAGACAGGGCAATCCCAACCCTCAAACTCTTGGACAGACCTCTCGGTGTCCGTGAACGACCTACGCTCGTAAAACAAACACGACTTCAGCGAATTAAAGACATCTGGTTGAATGAACCTACGATCTTGGAGGAGCGGAAACATTTGTGCGTCGCCGTCGTGGCGGACTGAAATCTCAAGGAAGGCTCTAATTCGTGGAGTAGAATTAAGCAGCTGAACAAGGGGTATTATACTGACGTTGCAAAACTTATTCGTCCCGGCCATATGGGCAAGACATGGCTGGCTCCGGAGGTTCTCATTCGCGAGGACGTGTGTACCTTTCTCTGAATTCTATTGTGATTTCTGATGTAGTGCTAGAAAGCCTTATACCTGCCTAACATAAAAGGCAAGGATCTCGAGAAGAAAGAGCAGAAGCACACCACTCTCATGTGCTACGGCAAAATCACCCTGCTCGCTATCGAATCCACAGAACTTTCCGTTGTTAGTTCCTTTCCTCTTCTTTCTCGATACCGGACGTCAGCGCGAATCATCGACTCCTACAGCTGCAAACCAGAAGCTTCATTCAAACTGTGCATCCCCGCTTCGAATCGAATCCGTTATACCAACGGGTGCACATAAACATCCAAGAAAACATGCTCAAAGCCATGGTCGTCAACCTCTTCCTCCATAATCTGCGAGCGAACGTCCCGAAAGAGTTATATGGCAACTCTTTGTTTTCGACGCAGAACATGGAATACCTGCGAGAGCCCATGGGTTGCGTCAACAAGATGGTGGGATACGTGTATCTTATTGACGAGAATCTGAAAATTCGGTGGGCGGCGGGGGGAGACGCCACGCTAGCCGAATTGCAAGCATTAGAGACATGTTTGTCCGTTCTTTTGAAACGATTAGAGGAAAAGACGGGGAAAGAAAAGCAGCAGCCACCATCATAGTAATACATTAATCCGTACATACGATGCCATGAATACAGGGTAGATTGTAACACACAAAAAGATAGATAATCGTTAGATGCCACAGTGCGACGCTAGCTTGTCTTGGTCCTTTTCGGAGGAGGAGGGGAAGTCGGTTCGGACTGTTCTGGCTGCGAATCGATTGTGAAAACAGGCAATTCGTCGTCGTCCTCGCGGGTGGACCGTCGTCGCTTTGTACGCGGAGGGGGTTTGCGAATCTCGGCCGAAGGTGTCCACTCTTCATCGTCAGCGTCGATAATCATAGGCGCAAGCTGGCTCCCCTCTACTTCGATATCCGAGTCAGGCTGCGCTGGGGCTTTGCCTTTGCCTTTGCTTTGGCGTTTGGAGCTCCTCGCTGTACTGGCCTTCGGTTTCTTCTCTGATTTCGGTTTCGGAGTGGCCTTCGCTTTCTTGGGGCGATTCACGTCTTCGACCTGACAAAGCTCCACATCACAGCGAGCGGTGAGCAAAGCATGGGACCAGAGCTATGAATTTCATGAGCAACATGAGAATACCAAACAATTCTGATCGACCTTCTGGTTTGCCTTCAAAGTGTCTCCGGGCCCTTTGACTTCAACAAACTTGCACTGCTTCGTCTCTGGATTCCAAACGATGAGATCAGGCCCGCCACTGCTTCGGCCATAGTAATCTTGACAAAATATTTGACAGATCGACGCCAGTGTATGGCCCCCCAAGCACTGCGCAAGATTAAATCAACTTGGAAGAGCAGTTTTGGAGTGTGGTGCCAGACGAACCTCGACAATCTCAAGGAGATGTTCTCGAGTGCAAACGTCCCAGCTCACTCCGATACAGCCGGTCTTCTTCTCGCGATGCCGCGCATCGTTGTCTGCGAGTATGGCCGAGGCTTGTCCGCTTCGTATCGCAGTCAGGCGCTCGTCGATTTGCCGTTGTCGAGCGTAATAGAACGAGTCTTCCCCAATATCTAGCGGGCCCATTTGAAAGGGCGTTTCGAACGCTCCAGGAACTGGCGCAAAAATGATTTCCCAGAAGAGAAGGCCAAAAAGGGTCGTCAGAATTTGGGTCTCGGAATGAAAACTAATGGAGCCCAGTCAGACGACGAACGCCGTCACTGGAAAAGGAAATACCCTTTCATCCCATGGACCTCATCGTAGTATTCGAGTGCCCGATCCTCGACATATACAGGCAGTCCGTCTTTGCCTTTCCAGTAAGACTTGCCTGTCCAGCTTCGCTTCGCAAGAATACTCTCCTGAGGCTGCGGGAATTCAATGAGCTTGAGTCATGAGCGATGGGGAGAAAGCTACTTCAACAATCTTTGCAGGACTGTCCGGCGGGAAATAGGTCGTAATATCGCCGCCTTCAGCGACCTTGTTTTCCTTGCCTTCGGTTCCATCAAGTTTGACGTCTCCGGGCTTTTCCCAGACACGGATAGCGGCGAAAGTGACTACGGTTGCTTCCTTGAGCGCAACATAGTCGTGTTTGAATTTTTCTTCCTCGGGTATTTTGAGTTTCTTCTCCACAGCATTCAAACGCGCGACAAGAGGATGTATGTCAACTGCAGTTGGTTAAGTTAGCAGATGAAGAAAAGACGAAGGTAGACCGCCGTACCCATGGCAGTGTCTTTGTCTTTGAGAGACTCAATGAGACCTCGTCGGGCTTCCTGCCAGACCTCCAGGTTTTGAGTTCCATCCTCGTTCTTGTTAAGATGTTTTGTCAATAGCAGAGCCCGTCGGTCTTGCCACCCCCCTCGCCGGCTCCGACGCCAAAACCGCTGGCCAAGCAATAGATCCAATAGCTCCTTCTCGGCGCGCCACTCTTTCAAGGTCCCCAAAGCCTGCCCACACTTTCGCATCATCCGGGTGTACAGAAAACCTGCGGTGCATTAGGTTTCAATATGCGGGTCAGATACATCAGGGAACTTGCCTGCCTCGAACCGCTCCAACCCGGGTTTCTTTACCCGCGGACTAGCGGATTCTGTTGCAGCGAGTTCCTTCCACGTCGGTAACACATGTTCCTCATAAATTCGCTTCACAGCCAAGGCGTTTGCCTGAGTGGGTGGGGCATCCACCAGGTCGGCCACGGGCACCTCTTCCTCATCTTCCGCAGGATTCGGCCCGTCAGCCTGAGGAGCTGGCGTGCGCAGAGGGGTTGCCATCGCGCGCATGAAATTGAACCCTGGGGTGCCTGGTGGGATGAATTTCTGGCATATATCAGGCACAGAGGCTTTGGCGGGACGCCCAGATTTCGGTTTCGGATCTGGCTGGAGAAGTTCGTCGATGGTGGCATCCAGGCGCAATGCCTTCTCATAGGCGAGAAATTCGCCTCTCGTGCGCCAGATGTCTGGATCCCTGGCAAAGTCGTATTCGGGAAATACTGTCTTCTTGAAGCCTGCGAATAGCGCGGGACGGAAAAGTGACTCGGGGTACTCGGTGCTATGACACGTTTAGCACCAACCCTACACAATCATAGGGAGAAAGGAAAAGACCTTCGAAGCCATATGATATGGAGGCGTAGGATGAGTGTATGAAGGTCTGGATTCACCTTCACGGCTTTGTCTGCAGGACAATGAGACAAATTTGTGGTGCAACTAACGGAGGGAAAACAGTACCTAGAGCCTTGAGCATCATTGTCTGCAATCTCTCTGTTTGGTTCTGCCGAATTTTTGGAGCGGCAAACGATAGGACCGTTTGGCGCAATCCAGAATCAGATGCTTTAGCCTTCCCCTTGCCTTTAGATTTGGGGCTGGGAACTACGGCCAAAGTCGACTGCTTCGAGGCGTGATTCATGAGCGCAGTGATCATGTCTTCTTTCTGTGTTGAAGTCAGCGACTGTACAGGTCATCAGTCATAGACAGCGAGTCGTACATTCATTTTGGCAGCTGGAATCCTCAGCTCTTTACACAACGATTTGATCTCGTCGACTTTGAGGAGGTTGAGCCCGTCAAACAGAGAAAGCTTATCCACGCCTTGACAGAAATAGTCCAAGCACAACTCGTGGATTTCGGGGACGATTGGTTGCTGGGGGGCGCTCGAGGGGCCGGCTTTGGGCTGCGAGTCTTCTTCGTCGTCGGAGTCCAGAGTTAAATCAATAATCTCCGGAGAATTTGGGGAGGACTTGTGCGATCGGCACAACTCCTCCATCGCGTGGTCAAGACCCTGCAGCCCAACTTCGCTGATATATTTTCTAAGGTCGTGAACGCGAAACCATTTCCCCTGCTTTCGCAAAAGAAGACGGATTATTACAAAACGAGAGCAATCTTCCCTGCAGTCAGAGAACGCGTTGAGACCGTCTAGTTATCGGCTTACAATATGCGGTCATAATAGCTTTGACGAAGGCCCATTCTTCCTCGAGAAAGAGGTGCCGTTCGTGTTCATAGACGTTGTTGATGGCTCGTTCAGCCACCAGAACATAGATAGAGGGTTGGTCGCACTCTCGAAGCGGTCCCGTGGCACCTGTTCCCAATCCATTTTCCAGCTGCTCGAGCAAAGCGCGCTCGGGTTCAACGTATTCACTGTCCGCTTCATGCTCTTCAATGCCGAAGATTGTGTCGCGGATGTCCCATGGTGTATAGCCGTTCATTACGTGAGAAAGTGATTCCGGGAGAAGAGTTGGGTAGTGAGGTGAAGTTTGTGGCGCGCCGCCGCCGGTTTCGCTGTCGTCGCCGTCCTCAAGCTTGAGGGGAGACTTCAACTCATTGGTGTCACAAACGCGTGACAGGAGGTGTGACAAAACTCGCGTAAACATTTTGGCTTTTGGACTTTTTCGGCACCGGCGATGACCAGCGTTTTCCCGGGACAAGTGCCCTACGCTGCTGGCAAAGAGCCCGTTCCCGCTGGTTTCACCCCCGAAGATGTCGAAAACGTCCGACAAGCCAAGAAAATGGAAATGTTCATGGGCGAAGCAATGACTTCTTGTCCAGCAAAAGCTATCATGGCGGGCGGCGCGGGTAAGTCTGTCCTGCCGCTCTCGCGTGCATAGGCGTGGACCTCCATTTCAGTTTTACTCCCCCAGGTTTGGCGCTTGGAGCTGTATTCACGCTAATGACCGCGTCAATGGCCTATGAGGATCCTTTATTGCGGCAAAACGCCGGTACCGCACAGCGCGCACGCGACATCTTGCGTGAGACAGGTAGGAGTATGTGGACAAGTGGGAAAAGTTTTGGCAAGATCGGGATACTCTACTCCAGCTTTGAATGTGTCATTGAATCGGTTAGTTGGATTTTCTCTGTGAATGCCATTTTTTGACTGAACGAACGTTCAAAAGTATCGCGCAAAAACCGATATCTACAACTCGGTTGGGGCAGGCTTCATGTCGGGCGGTGTACTTGCAAGAGCATCAGGGCCCAAAGCAGCATTCGGTGGCGGCCTGGCTTTTGCAGCCTTCTCAGCCGCAATCGACATGTTTCTAAGACGAGAGACGCCGGAGTACGTTATTGCGCATCGCGTTTCGTTCATCCATACTGACGTGTGTTCAGGGAGGATTGACTTGTTATTCTAATATGCTACCGCTACATAGACTACTCCCAACTCATTTGTACCATCATCTAACCAATCCAGCTACATTACTGTGTTCTTAGTCCAAGGTTAACATAAATCTCTAAGCCCATGAGATGTGGAATCAACAAGAATAAGAAAGCTGTTCATGTGTTGTAAGCCGGCGGTGCCTCGCCCAATTCATTTTCTTGCCCAGAAACCAGATGTTCGAAGATCGTGTTCCGTGCAAAGAGCGTGTCACTCGAAGGATGGTGCATAGACGGCATCGTGGGCTGTATCGGGCTAGTGTCCGCCGTGCTGGCCGCCGAATCCGTCGAGTGGCGCGTCACCAAACGCTCCAATTTTCCATTGTGTGTCGTTTCGCAAGGACAATCTGGCGCGACGTCGTGGTCGGGATCGTCAAACGATGCACAGTACCGTGGAAGTGACATCCACTCGGGGTTACACCGGCACTGGACAATTCAATTCAGTCAGGGCAATTCATCCCAATCCAGAAATGGCTCACAGAAAGAATATGAACCGGCGTCTGTACAACGATATCGAACAATTTGCGTTTGCCCGTCTTCGGTTCAATGGCTTCATCATCTCCCCGCTCAACGCGCATGACACATTTCAAGTTATGTGTCACCGTCATATTGCTCGCCTTGTTCTTGTTCGTGAAATGGAGCAGGTTGCAGGAAGCTGGGAGTTGCAGGTCCCGGTGAAACGTCCACGGACCAGGACCCATCCACTCCGACGCCAATTCGGAAAGATCGTCACCCGGCGTGGTGAGCGCAATTAGTGGCGAATTTTTTAGGGCGTCTGGATCGTCAGATTGCAGCGGCAGAATGGGTTCCCGCGGTTTGTCTTCACTTTGTTTGATTGAAAGAAGCTGAATGCGCGTAATAGGTTCTGATCGAGCGACACGCTTCATGTGGGAATAATAATCGACCTTTTCTGTTCACCTTTCAGCTTATGAGGTAGGCAACGAAACCTGAGCGCACCTTCCAACAATATTGAGACACGATGAACTTTTACCTTGGCCATCGGCATCATTGTGAGGCTGACAGGAACGACCCCTGCGATGAAATAAACAGTTAGCAGGGTGCGTTGGCAGATTAAACACGCCTTAACCATACCTCCAATGGGAAAACTTCGACCGCTGATAGAAATGAGATACTGCAACTGCTGTTCCCAATGTCTCTCAACGACGATACTCTCAGACTCCTCTGGATCGTCTTCCACGGGCGCAGCGACAACAAGTACCGGACGCATCGCCTGCAGTCGCGTGGCGAATGTGCCTGGTCGATGAACATTTGCCTTCAGTCGCCATTGGACAAATCCATAAGTGCACTCCATCGAGGGAGGTGCAGTGGGAGGGATCGTGCAGGATATTGGAAATGTGTATGTCCCTAGCATGACGTTTGAGCCAAGGATAAGAGAATCGGTGTACGACACCACAAACCTTTCTTGAACTCTTTCCAACTAGTAGATTTGTCTTTCTCTTTCTCTTTACCATCGCCTGTGCCTTTTAATGTGCCTAGAATGCCGACATGAACTCGGTCCTTGGATGAACCACCGTCGTCGCGAGCGTTTTTCTCTCGGGTTCGTCCGCGACGGATAGAATCCGGACGACCTTCGTGCGATGAACGTGCTTTCGGCGATCGTGAGCGCACGGCTCCCATGAGCGCGCTTGAAACACTGGATAAACTGAAGTGTGCACGGCGGCCACGAGTCTGTTCCGCGCGAGTTGGACTGCTGCTTCCCGGTAACGGAGCACGTTGAATTTCATCGACTTCATCGAGGGTGTCGATACTGGGTCGCCGCGAGACAGATCTTGATTGATCATATTCGCGAAAAGATGATGCAGAAGGGGACTGGTTGTTCATTATTGCGCTGTTGGCGGACGTGAGGCCAACCCTCAGTGCATTGCGGAAATCTTCGAGGGCATGAGCAGGATCGGAGGAGTCGATGCGCGAAAGATGCCCCGAGGACTGTCCTGGGCTTGCATGGTTGGAAGACGAGGGGGTACCCGGAGCGGTTGGCAGAGGTGTATACGGTGGTATGGGCGGTTGTTCATAGGCGTCACGGTTATGGAAATACGACGAGTCGGCACTGAGACGGCGAGTGGCACGAAGGGACGGTCGAGGCTGGAATTCATCTACGCGAGGGGTTTGCGGTCGTGAGGGCTGGTCGAAGGGACAGTCGTCATGGGAGGGATCGACTCCAGGGCCCACAGAAGCATTTCGTCTCGGAGCAGGCCCTGCCCGGAAATAAACGACAGACTCTGAGAAAACTTTATGGTCTTCTTGGACGTCTACCCGTCGAGCGCCAACCCCTGATTTAGGCGCCGTGAGCATCGAGTAAAGGCAACAACATATCAATGATATCCGTACCCTCTGGCCAGGACGTTGAGGTTTTAGCTTGAAGCTCTAAATCGATGCTAGTAACTTTTATGGGCTTGACTGGAGACCTTGAGAGCGTCAACCGCTGTTGAGTCAGAGTTTCACAGGACCCACCTATGTCGAGAGTGAGAAGACCTCTGAGCATTGCTGGGCGAGACTCTTCATTCAGATCGTCGGCATTTCGACGGCGTGTGTTGTTCTCGCTAGTGCGGAGGAAGACTGCGGCCTCAGTGAGCCGAATTGTAAGCGTATTTTTGCTGGGCATTGTCGAACAGCAAAGTGAAGAAGCAGAGTCGAGAGCGAGTCAAGACCAGGAGTATATAAGGGAGTTTGCCGGCGGCGAATTGGTCGTTGGCGTTGTCGATTGAAGTTGGACGCGTACCACGCAGAGAACGTGGGTGTCGCGGAGCAAATATCAACTCCTCGCCTTTGTCGTGCTCGTATATGGCAAACTCTGGCATATATACGCTGCAACCGTCCATTCTGATCAGAAAATTTTCTCAGTATCCCCGTACCCGCAAAATTCACCTGCAAATTCGAAGGGCACCCGCACGGTCGTTTCAAGTCGGGCCTCGGAACGGTGCTCCTGGCGATCTCCTGAAACCTCTCAGCGTCATCGGCCCACCCGTTGCTGGCCTGCGTTGCTCAAATGAGATCCGGCCATGGTTTCACGTTCTTGCGAGTCGACGTTACACGCGAGGCACCAACATAGCCGAAGAGAAAACGTTTGCTCAGCGTATCTCTTGCCTTTATCACAACGCGTACTCGGTCGACTTGTGCAATTTGAATGAGCTGGTGAAGTGTTCTGCCTGTTTACGTCTTTCTTGGAATTCTGCTCCCCGAATTATATCGCTTTACGGTATACGAAGCCAAGTCCAGAACAAGCTCCCTCCCTCTTCATCTCTTGTTCATTTCCGTGGTTGCTAGCACGTCTACTCTCGCTCTCCTCGATACACCCTAGGATTTTTGTCGAAATCTAGAAATTGGCTCGTGCAACTCAAGCTTACTTTGCGTCAACTCAAGATTTCTCGGGAATGAGCCCGTAGATTTCGCGTTCATCTTCGAATTCTGCTCGCATGACACAACGCTTTGCGGGCCGTCTAAATTGCCGGGTCTACTCAAATCTCTCTCTCAGAATGATAAGAAAGACTGCCTTACGCTGTCCCCCACGTCCCTCTCACGTCTTCCAACCATGACTGGAACCACGAAATTCTTCACCAACAATGTACACCCCCAACGCCAACTCCTCCGATCCCTCCCAAAACTCCTCCATGACACTGGCATATCGCACCTACGGCGATCCACAAGATCCTGCAATCCTCATTCCCTCTTGTTACTCGGGAAAGATCGAAAACACGTTGACTTTTCTCTATCTACCATCTTCGGATGGTCCTCCGCCCGTGCTTCATAACCACTTCGTTGTCGTCTGTGGCCTCCTCGGTGGGAGTGAATCTTCCTCGCCATCAAACGCCCCCGCAGCATTGCAGGGTTCCAACTTCCCTGAAGTCACATACGAGGATAACATCCGACTCCAGTACGCCCTTTGCCAAGCCCTAGGCATCGCCAAACTCGCCGCGTACATCGGGTTCAGCATGGGCGGACAACAAGCATACCACATGGCTTCCCTCTATCCAGATTTCGTAGAGCGTATCGTGGTCCTCGCCGGCTCCGCACGCACTAGCTGGCACAACTGGTCCTTCCTCGAAGGTCCCAAAGCTGCCTTGGTCAACAGCAGCGACTTCCACGATGGCCATTATCAAACGCCTGCCACCAGAGGAACCAAGGCGTTTTCCCGCGTCTATGTGACGTGGGCACTTTCTCAAGCATGGTTCCGTCAACAGTGTTGGGAGACGCTAGGCTTCAAAAGTCTCGAAGATTACTTGCGCGTTGATTGGGAAGGGCGCATGGGTGCATGGGATGCACACGACCTCCTCTGCATGTTAAAGACTTGGCAGAAGGGTGATATTTCCCTTATCGGTCCAGAGGAGGACAAGGGTGATCTTGCGAAGGCTTTGGGTCGCATCAAAGCTCGGTGTCTCATTATGCCGAGTCGCAGCGATTTCTACTTCCCGCCTGAAGACAGTGAAGAGGAGGTTAAGCATCTCAAGTCCGGGGAACTCAAAGTCATCGAAAGGTATGTGTGCTGTCTTTCTATCAGATTCGATTGAGATCAACTAACAAAATCGGCAATAGTATATGGGGGCATTTCGCAGGTGGCGGAGGCGGAACGAAGGTCGACAATGAATTCATCCAAGCGCAGATTCAGCGCTTTTTGCAAACTCAAAACTGACAGTTCATTAAATCCTTCATTTGATTCCTACATGATAACCTGTGTATCCTCATATTGTGAAAAATGTATCCAGTGCATCAACATACCAAACCGTGCATAGGACTGAGAGCATACGATTCATTCAGCGAGGAATTGATGAATTCGTTTGTCATCTCTGCTCCCGCATGCTTTCAATGACTTTTAACTCTCCATACTTGAGATATCCAGGTTCCTCTGAATCACTGTCCTCCGCAGCGAAATCCATACCAGTGTCAGTGCGACCAGGCATCAGCAAAGGCCTACAACAAAGGGTATCGAATTATATACGTTATGCTTACAACAACGTTTAAGATTAAGGATATAAATTACCGCATCGAGTCCAGTACACCCACGATTATTCACGGCGCCGTCTCTTTCTCTCCTTCCTTTCGAATTCGAGATTTGTCCCTCCGCCTTGACAACATTCTTGAGAGTGTAGATTTCCTCCGAAGGATCGTCTTCTCCCCTTCAACCGCCCCGTCGTCTCCGTCCTTATATTTATCCTTGTCCGGAGTGACGGTCAGGAAATTGGTTATGACCGACCATAGGTTATTGCCTGTCATCGAATGCTCCTCCGACTGCAGCATTGGCTGGTCAGCAATACGTGCTAGCCGCAACGCTTCGGCTGTGTCTCTGCGCGAAACAATGCTACTCGGCGGGGGATTTTCGTTGCCATCCAACGCCCAAGCCCAGCTCCAGCTTCCCGAAGACGCCAAAAGACCGTCCTTGATTCCATTGGCAGTCTCGTCCGACTTTTCCTTCCCTTTCCCCCTTCTTAGCCTCTACTTCCCGGCCAATGAAGTTGTGGAGGACGTTCATATTATGTAAAGTGTCCTTTTTGGCGCGTTCTAGATTTCGTCGGCGGTGTTTTTCTACGCTCTTGGCTGCGCTGGCAAACTTGCGATCCCAGCGCTGGGTTCCATCTTGGAATCGACGAGCTGTGAGCTCAGAGACGACGCCGATGTTTTGCGGAAGAACAGTAAAGGCGCTAAGATCCTCCTCCGCCTCCAAAGGACGCAGAACCCCCCGAGTGGAGACTCGCTCGCGAACCATAATCCCCTGCGTCCACTCAGGTGAAGAGTACACAGCTGGTTCACCCGCCGCCCGCTCCCCGACTGGTTGGGGTGTTTCTGGTTCTGGGACGTTGAACCGAGGTCCAGCAACATCACTCGCGGTCGAATTTTTGGCACTGGACATCGTCGAAGCAGGAGGCGTGCTGATGCGTGACGAATCAAAATATGACCCATTTTCGCCGGAAGCATCGGATGGCAGTTTGGGGACTGGCTCGGGCGAGTCGGAAAGGACAGGTTTAATGGATGGGACAGTCGACGAGCGAAAGATGGACAATCGTCTACGGCTGATAGCAGATGCGGCGCGGCGCACCCCTTTGTATTTGGGAGCCTGCGTGGTATCGCCATTGGGCTCGGAACCATCGCCCTGACTCCCTTCAAATGTTGGTGCAGCAGGCGTTGGAGGTAACGGGGGAAGCTGGCTGAGGTCATCGTATCTCTCAGGTCGGGAAATGCTGCTGCCTTTGCGTAGAGGTGTCTGCTTCATGCCCGTAACGTGCCTGGAAAAGCTCGCAATAGCGCGATAACAAAATTTTCCAGGGGTGGTGAATGAGAATAGAACTGGCAGAACATGAGCAGTGTCTGAATGACATTGATGTAAGAGCTTGTTTTGTTGATGAAGGAGGGGAACTCGCCATCATAGACTTGGAGATGCACTTTTGTTGGTCCAAATTTTTCCTCGATCCCGTCAAGAGGAGGATACATAGCACGAACATCGTCTGTAACGGGGAATCTGTCTGGATTCGCTGCCTTGTGTGCTCTGGAAGGCTGTGATTGGGCGAGGAAGAGGAGCGCAACAAAATCCAATCTCACGTGTATAGGATCTCATCGCGCAGAACCTCCTTGTCACTAGCGATGATTAAGAGAGGTGGCAAGCCGCCAAGATAGCTCAATGCGCCGGAAATAAGAGGATGCGTCAATGAAGAGTTCTGTGTGTACATGTGAACTTGTCGATCAATACGCAGTTCTTCTCCAGAGTTAGCTGTAAACGTTATGATCTCGCTATCCCGGGGCAGAGGAGTGGTCGCCCCCATGTCAAGAGATTCGACGGACTGTCGTCGACTTGCGGAGATAGGGGGCTCAGGTACAGCCAAAGAAGTCGTGGACGCTACAGCGGAGGCGGGGCCAGGTGGAGGCGTTGACGGCCGAGGACCATCCTTGAATGTATGGCGAATCCAGGTCCGCAAAGAGGCGTGTACCTTCCGACTCATGTCATCCGGAGGGGGAGGCCACAACGAACTAGGCTTCTGAAAAGAGAGCCCATATTCGGGGATGACATCCTGTGAGGAAGATGAAGCGTTGCAGTGAATGGCTGGTCAATCGTCTTACCGTCGCCGTGTTGATATGAATGCTGGGGAATGAGTGTGTTAGATCGCACCACGGCGATATGAGCACCCCACCAGCAGGTAGAGGAAGCCCAGTGTCACGAAGCACTTGTAAAAGGGCTAGCGTCAAACCACCACCTGCAGAATCACCAGCTACCACAAGGTGAGCGGGGTTTACAGGCCGATGGGAAGCGTCTGGCGGAGGCCTGATCAAGTATAAATCTGAGAGGAGATTATTGTAGGAACAAGCCAAGCAGGAAAATATTGCATACAAGCCGCGACGAGGTCCTGTAACGCGCAAGGAAAGGGATATTGTGGAGCCAAACGATAATTGATAGCAAAGACACGACCATTTATTTTTCTGGCATGTCTTTGTATGCTGTATCGCTCTTGATCGACACTTCCAAAATAGTATCCTCCTTTGACAGCGCATTACAACCAGGTTTGACATCAGCCAAAACAATAATGCTGCACACCTCCATGAGAATAGAGGATGCAGCGCATCTCGTCCATATGTTCCTCGTAATGGGCAGGTTCAGCCAAGGGATCGACAGGTGGGGCTTCGACGGAAGGTTTGGTCTTATTCTGCATTTTGTAACGCCGTTTAGCCTCCTGCCAGTCCTTCTTCGCCGTGATCCACTGCGCGTCAACACTGAAATAGATAGGCACAAATTCATCTTGCGGTCATTTGGATAAAGCCTTACCCAGGCACACCCCGAACCTGCCACCACTTGCACCCGCCGACCATTTTGCGTGCCATGTCTTCTCCTCCCAAAGCCTTGATGACAAATTGAGCTGCATCGTCGCAACAAGACATTGGGACCAATAGTCTGACGACGTGCACCCAGGGTGGTGAAGGGGTCCGAGTGTTGGAGAATGCTGACCAGAGTCAACATCGCGGAAAAGTTTGTAACTGTGGATTCATCTACCCTGCACTTCTTCGACTGTATGACTGCGACAGAGGGTCAATTACAAGTCATCCGGATTCAAGATCTCCCTTACTAGCTGGCCGCATTCAAGAAGGCCTTTTGTGAGTCTAAGCTTGAGCAAACTTTCTATATGTAATCTTGGCCGGTGTGACACAAACCTTGATAATATTGAACGCCTCATCGTACAACAGTTCCTCTTTCCTCAACTGGGAGGTCCCTGGCTGTAGCTCTGTCTGTAGTTTGAGATTATGCTTCAGACGCTCGAAGTAATGTTTAACGAGAGTTTCGAGAAGAATGGGACCGATCTTGAAGCCGGCCTTTGGTGGGGTATATTAGAAAGTGCTTTGAACCACGGGACAAGAGCGTACTTCGGTGGTAAGGGAGTTCATGACGCGATACGTCACGTCGGTGTCCCCACCAGCCAACTGAAGTGTGAATGAGGCAAGTAGACTGTATGAGCAACGTCGACGGTGTTGACGGTGGAGAAACCCCAGACCGCGTAAGTTCTAATTAGTGATTGCGGCGTAGAAGAGCATGGTGATTTCAAATTCAATCGGATCAAACAAATGCGGACCTTCTCCGAACTACGCAGTCCCAAAAAGAAAACAGCTACAAGATTTTAAATTTGCTAAGTGTACAGTCCGGGTTGTCTACGTTGTCTATGTGGTATAAATGTCTCTAGTTGTAAATTGTATACATATATATGAACCGCCTCAATTACCAGATGTCATTTGAGTCGCCGTCCGTCGACTCTCTCTGAAAGACAGCCCTTCACTGCTGTTATTCTGTCTCCTTGTATTCCGTCTCATACGCGGTGCCCCTTCCTGTCCGCCAAATCCGTTCACAGAAGCATCAGCGTCCCGTTCCTCAGTACCAGGTTCTTGTTCAGCATCAATATCACGAGACGCAGAAAACTCGAACGGTAACATGACGGCGCGGTCGATTGCAACGGGTAGACCACGATGACGGCCGCGAAGCATGACGAGGCACACAATCAACTTGGAAAGAGGGGAAAATTGTCCCGAGAGAGAATAGTTTTGCTGTGCGGGACAGGAATTAGAAATGGAGTAGTGTTGCAAGGAACAAAATTACGGTGGGACTGCCAAGACTCAATCCAACTGTGCCATACGCGGAAACGAGCTCAAAAACTGCAGCAAGCTGTTAACACAATGTGGAGTCAAAGATGGCAGTTTACCAATGGAAAATATGTTGAACCACTCGAAGTTGTTGGGATCATCCAACGGGTTTTTCTGGGTACGAGGCATTGAGACTGGACCGTGTTGGAAGATGTCGGACAGCGTACCTCGATGATGCAGACAAGGAAAACTGCGAGTCCCAACCACCACATGTCTAGCGGTTGTGAGTGGAATGCGTCTGCTCAGCAAAACAAATGTACCAAACGCGAGCTGCTTTCGAGCATGCATAGCGAGGTATCGGCTCCATACCGTCACTCGGTTCCCTCCACTGGGTTGAAAGTTTTCTTCATCGTTTTGCGAATCATCATCCGGGAAAACGCCTAGAGACTGTTCCTCGTAAACGTTTGTTGACCGTACACTTGTCATGGGGGTGAACACCGGAAGATTTGGGGGCTGGCCTATGGACATACCTCATGGCGATGGGGTCTAAGTTGCATGAGTGTTATAACGCTGAGCTGGCATGGAATAAAAGGCAACATACAGACGCTGATATACATCATAATAAGGTATAGAACTCTGCAACAAACGGCGTCAGCGACGATAGAAAGCCCTACAACGATACTGCAACTTACTTGACGGCGGGTGCCAAGGTGGCCAGTGCCACAATTCCGAACCCTGCGGCACGAACAGCGATTGCTTGCAGCAGACCTATGGCAAATCGGACGTGCAGAGGGATACTGTCCATGGCGGGATTCCCGATGTCAAGTACCAGAAAGAAGAACCAATCTGTTACGCTGCGATTCATGCAATGAGAAGCTTTCCAATTAGTTCATTCAGAAAACGCACTTTAGAAATAGGACGATGGTGAGAAGAAACCAGGTCTGATGAGAAGGGAAAAGATAGATGAAACATCTCCGAGGGTGATCCAAAAGGAAATGCAAAGTCTCGTTCGCGCGAGAATTTTTAGGGACAAAACGTGTCATGGTCCATCTACATGCCGGGTGATCAGAAGTCGGAGGACGATCGATGAATAGAATAAGAATTCACATTGTCAGTCTCAGGCTGTGGGAGCGAAGACAGTCAGCCGCGAATCTATAAGCGACTGACGAACATACAAGATGGGCTACGATATTTATGAGCGGATGGATACAAAAGTTCAGAGGACTCACAAAAGCCGTGTTGCCAGCCAGAATAAGGAACGCCATAAAAACAATCATGGGATATGCGTGCTGGAAGGGGACCTGTATCAGAATGAGATCAGTTGGTGCTCATGCTCGAATCACGCCCGGTTAAGCACCATGGACTGATCGACAAGGGACGTTCCTGTATTCGTATAGGCTGATACGACTTGATACAAAGCAAACCTGAAAACAGCATAAGCATTTCGAGCGCACCGAAAAAGCAAGCAACTGACCATGTCGAAGGAATCTTTTTGTGCTGCATTGGAGGTAGAAAATTGGACTTCCATCTTGATTGCGCTATGTACGGGGCAATAACGGTGAAAGCGATCAACTGAACGCCTATGTGATACTAGAAACAAATCGTCAGCTGCATCGCCAACCTGGAAGTGGAGATGTGACCGACACCAGCAACGATCCAAAGCAGGTATTTCAGAGCACGATACTCCACTCCGCCTAGCTCTTCCTGCTGCTCAGTTGTCAACAGATGAAAGGCTGAATTACGCCCCACGATGGCGTCGAAAGAGATGTAAGGCGCGGCTCTAGCACCACCGACGCTTTCCCCTTGGCGCGACATGAGAGTGGTCGTCCTCGGTAACGTTATTGTCCGAGTGAGTCGCCGCTGCAACTTGGGAAAGAAGTGGGAAAAAAGATTCTTCAGGATCTCATGCGGCATGGGAAAGCCACCAAAGCCACTGTGCTTGGTCGGGAGGCGAGGATGTCCATGGTTATGGCTGTGACTAGTGATTGTCTCTTGAGGGATCCACGGCCCCCGAGGAAGAGACGACCCTATATACTTGTCAATGACAGAGAAAGAAAATACGAGGGAAAGCCGTACTTCGATCTTGTGAAAAGACGGACTGCTCGTACTCCGGGATTTGGGAGGACCGCTCGATACGTGCGCGCCGAGGGACCGTCCCCGGAGCAAACTCTACCGTCTGCGTCCTGGGAATCGTGCCAGTTCGTCGAAAATCTGATTTGAAGATGTAGATTTAAACGAAATACAGAGGGGGTAAAATCAAACCTGAAGCAAATTCAACTGTTTGGGTTCGGGGGATAGTGCCAGTCCGCGGGAATGCCGCTAGAGTGTTGTTAGATTGGAGCGAGAGAAAAGGGGAAACAGGCGGCCTACAAGTGACAGGCGACGACGGCAGCGGAGAGACGCGTCCGGGGTCAGACAATCTACGTCTGTTTGCCGCTTGAATCAATGAATCGTAGAAACTGAGAGTCGACTAACCCCAATGCTTGAAGTTGAGACGGAGAAGGGGAAGAGGGCTCCCTATCATGCTCAGAGGGTGGGGTCGACACCAAGGTTTCTGCGAACTTGGGCCGCATATGCTCTGATGAATCCCTTTTCTCTTCGAGCTGCGGAGTAGGAGCACGAGTCGGTGTCCCTTCGCTGATCCATCCGCTCGGATTGATGAGTTGCGGCGGGTTATCCATGCGGCGAATCATTTCTGGCCTGAGCTTACGCATAAAGCTCTTTTTCTCTTTCGGCTGGCCATCTTGGAGTGACTCCGGCCTCTCTTTGACGGAAGCCAGCGGAGAATTTCGGGAAAGCATGGTGCTGATGCGGCGCGTCCACCCAGGAGTTGCTTTTTCGTTTTCTCCAGGCTTGGCAGCCCTAGCTTTCGCAACTTCAATGATATGTTCGAATTTCCTGGCGAAATAGTATCTGCCGTGGTAAACGATTCAGAGCAGCACTTGTAAAGGGCGATTGCTGCGTACTTTCGCAGATAAACCATGAACCATGAAACCGCCACCTTTGCTCAATGGTGTGTAAGAGGACCAAAGGAGACATAGCTGGCAACTTACAGGGCTTCCCAAACACATTTGGATGAACAAGATAGTTTGCTGCCATCCGGTCAACGCTGCAACATAGAAATGTTGAGAGACAACGCATAAGATCCAAAAAAACCAGCAATGTACAGCTGAGATCCACTGTAGCCAAGCCGCACACGGTCATTGCGCTGATACAATTGAAGAGCGAGTCGACGAAGGAGATGTGATACTGTCCATTGCTGGCATAGAAGATAGCGGAGAAAATCAACGGAGTAAATGTACTGTTCCAATGTTAATGAGCAGAACGGTGAAAAAGCTTATCAGCGCGCACAAGAAAATGATATGGACTCGATAAAAGTTGAGTTGTTTCCTTGCAGACTTCCAGACCGAATGCATTAGCTGCAATAGCAAAGTTCGCAGCCGATAATCTTCCCGCCACAGACCAGGACGTAGGACGTCAAGGGGTTAATTGCAATTTTGCGTCCATTTTCATCATTGGTTCAATCACGAACACGGTCATAGCTAGCCCTGCTTAGTCAGACATCGAACTTCCAGACAGCAAGCTTGTTCTGCTCAAGCTGATATGTACATGCGTAGTGCTACTATGTGCAGAATGGTACCATAAACAAACAATGCAAAGGAACGCGATGGAACAGGTCGAATATTTGTACCTACGAAATATAAAAATGGTGAAACTAATAGATGCAACCAAGGCAGAATCGTAAGTATACCAGAGACGTCTATGTGAGCAGCGCAAGAAGAGCTTCCGGTTCCGCCGACTTGCCCGCGATACGTGCAGTCCGTTCTTGGTCGAAGGAAGCCGCCTTCATCATCAAGGCCATGTTGTTCGGCGCTTTCGGGGCGTCGATCGCTATATCCTCCAAAATCTCGACGAGGGGTATGAAACCTTCTTCCAAAGAATCGACGGAGCAAAGCTCCTTGGATACAGCACGGGCGATCAAATCGCCTACCAATTGAGCATTGCCTTCCTTGCCCTCCACCGCTGTGCCAATCAATTTCTCGAGCAGGCGGTGGTGATGCACAGAAGGAAGAACGGTGAAGTAGACTTCAGCCTCGTCAAGATTTCGAACCGCGAAGAACTCCTTTGAGTCCTCAGCAATCTTCTTCTCAGCATCCGCTAAGGTCATCTCCGGCGCAGCATCGTCCTCGCTATCGGAGTTGTCTGACCCTGCAGGAGTGGCGTCGGCCGTTGTCGTGCCCGGTTCGTCGGAGAGCTTCGTGCGAGGTTGAAGGATGAGTTTTCTCCGCTGGGCGGGAGGTTCGGGAGCAGCTTTAGCGGGTTCGGCCGCCGGGTCGGAGTTTTGCAGCATCGAGAACATGTTGGAGTTAGAGCTTGCCCGGGAGATGGAGTCTCGTTTGTTATCCTTCTTGCCGGCAAACACACTGCTGGGACCAAACGTCATCGGCAGGCCCTTGCTGTTGCTACCGATCTTGCCGAAGTTCGATAGATCTCCCGCCTTTGGAGGGGGACGAGGGGTATTGCTACTGGCAACATTCGTCCATCCGTCCGCGCCCGGGCCTGGGAACTCTCCACGGTCTGCCCCACGCCGCGAACCTCCACGCGACATGCTGATCGTGCGCTGGTATGATTCCTTCTCCTGAAGAGCCTTTTCCTTCGCAGCCTGAAAATCGCAAGTCAGCCTTGTTCAGAGTAAGATTAGAAACATGACAACATACCGCTTCATGCACAGCCGCGATGGTAGAGGGAGCAGCAACCTGGACCCTTGTGATCCATTTACGGTCACGAAGCTCAATCACATCCTGGTAACAAGATTAGATTGAGACCGAAACGTACGCGAAAAGACCTTACCTGCAACATGAATTGCATACGCGAACCAACATGGCTGCTCTTGGCGAGTTCCTTCATGCGCGAGAAGTAGACATCCATATGTGCGCGAGCTTTGGCGGTGTCGAGAAGGGCCCCGACGGTCGAGATGAGCTTGCACAAACTCTCGATTTCTTCTTCCTCCGGGTTCTCGACGTTGCCCAGCAGCTTCTTGACACACTCGTGCATGATACGCTCCGTTAACATCTGCAGCTTGAACAGCTCGCCGATGAACTTGATCAGACCGAGACCCTGACGCTTTGCCTTCTGCGCAGCGTAGTACTCGTCGGAATACAGAACAGTTTCATCGGCTGCCTCTCCAGCGGCAGCAGCTTCCGTGCTCTTCTCGTTGGCAGCCTTAGCAGCTTTGTCCTCCATGGCTTTCGTCGCGGCGGCAGCAGCAGTGGCCTCCTTGGCAACCCAACCACGTTCGAAATCCTCCTGACACCGATTCAGAAGATACTTCCGGAAAAGCTGGCCACCAGCAATCGGCTTTCCCTCCTGATTCTTAATGCCATCGTCCTGCACTTTCGGACTGATTTGCTCCATCATCTTCCTGCAAAGACGTGCGTACATCTCAGACCAAGTTGCCTCGTCGGTGGCCTTCTCGAAAACAAGACGAATGACCTGGATGAGCGTCCGACCATCCTTCTCGTGCTCCGACCTGTTCGCCCACTCGATGATTTGGTCCGAGATCGAGTCGAACTTCTCCATCGTAAGCTTGTTCAGCAGCGACTTGACTTTACGATCCACAAGCTCAGGCGAATCGCCTTCGGCAGCCATTGCCTTCCTATCCCAACGGTTCGCCGACACCTGCAGTGGCGTGGGGGCCTCGAAGATGGACTGGTTATCTCGGGCACTGGTGCCCTGCGCAAGTTGCGAGCCTTGGTTTTTATCCCGAGCCTCGCCACGCTTACTTCTCGTTCGCTTGCTCCCACCCAACCCAGAGCCAACACCACTTTGACTCGTTGACCGCGTCATGGGCGGCATACGGTTGAAAGGAGAGCCGCCCATAGCAGACACGCTTGCGGACCGGACACCGGTAGCCATTTCAAAACGCTCTTGGCTGGTGAGCTTGGGACCAGGAACGAAATTGCCCATGCCGCCCGAAGGAATTGCCTTGGGCCCAAATCCGGGAAATCCTGATCCATTGTTGCCGCCGGAGGGGCCAGAGATGGAGGGAGTACGTGCGGACCTATGAGTTCCGCCCCTGGAACCCGTCCGGCTCATCGTGTGCTGGTCAACTGGGCCAATGCCAATAGCATCGAGGGGAGGTAGGGAGTCGGGCTTCTCTTTGCAAACGGACATGAACTGAAGGAGGAAATCGCGGTCGTATCTGGATCAATGAATCAGCGCTACGCAGATGGTAAGAAAACCAAACTCCAATACCTGAACTTGCCGTCTTTGGCGTTGGCATTGAGCTCGACGCTTGGACTTTGGATGTTCTCGGGATAAGTAACGCGACTGAGGTCGTCAATGATACGGGCGGTAGCGAGGGCTGAAGGAAGGGCGGCAGGAATATTGGGTTTGAACGTAGTGGAGAGGTCGAGGCGACCTGGCCGACGGCGGGGAAACTCGACCGGACCAGAAGAGGAAGAAGCGGTATCAATGCGGAGAGGTGCCTCTGTCTTGTCCTTCACCGGCGTAGAGACAGTGTCGTCTTCCTCTTTGGGTTTGGCAGAAACCTCTTGAACCTCTCCCTCTTCCTCGGATATCGGGACAGGTTCTTCGGTAATCGTCGAGGCTGCAGCAGAGGCCGCTGCTTCCTCCTCTTTCTTCAGCCGTGCCTCCTCCTCTACCTTCTTGACTCGCTCGTCCTCCTCTTCCTTTCGTCTCCGCTCAGCGTCTTCCTTCTCCTTGCGTTCTTTCTCCTCTGCCTCAGCCTTGGCTTTGGCCTCCTCCTCCTTCTTCCGCTTCTTCTCTTCCTCCAGACGGTTGCGCTCTTTCTCTTCATCCTCTTTGCGTTTCCGCTCCTCCTCCAAACGCGCCTTCTCCTTCTCCTCGGCTTCTTTCTTCAATCGCTCCTTCTCCTTCTCCTCTTTCTCCTTGCGTGCCTTCTCTTCAGCTTCGGCCTTGGCCTTGCTCTTCTCTTTCTCCTCCTCCTCTGCAATCCGCTTCTTGCGGGCTTCTTCGCTCTCCATGCGAATCTGCACCGATTTGCGGTTATTGTGCCCAGGGCTACTACTAGCAACGGGCGCGGGTGCTGGTGGAGTAGTGGTAGAACTCGCCCCAGACGGTGCAGGACTCTGTGTCTGCTGCTTCAGCTTCTCGAGGTTGACCTCGGTCCCGTCAGCATTCTTGAACACGATCTTGCTCTTCGGCCGTGAAGAGTTTCCGGGCACGAACGAGATGGCATTAGTATTGAGGCGGGCAGAAGGAGTAGGGGGGGGGGAAGAGACATTGGTGA
Organism: Favolaschia claudopus; assembly: GCA_037176885.1. NCBI lineage: Eukaryota > Fungi > Basidiomycota > Agaricomycetes > Agaricales > Mycenaceae > Favolaschia > Favolaschia claudopus. The sequence continues at coordinate 1,624,622 of JAWWNJ010000022.1, read as the reverse complement.
CACTGCTAGAGGAGGAGTGATGCTGAGTTAATGGAGGAGGGACTTGGTGCGTAGAGGGGACAGCGGGGGCGGGGGTGGGAGTACCAGGACCACTGTGTATTGGGACAGGATGGGTGTGAGGAGACATCGGTATAGGTTGCGGGACGGGAGGCGGGGGATGTTGCATCGGCGGGGGCGCGTGTTGGGGCATACCGGGATGCGGCGGTGGGGCAGGCATCCCGTACCATCCAGGGTAGGGCAAGTAGCCTGGTTGCTCAGGCATACCCGGATACTAAGATAAGCGTTTGAGTTTTATGAACAAAAAAAAAAAGCGCTTTGAAAAACCTACGTAAAAATGAGGCGCCCACATCGGAGTTTGCATTTGAGGGGCCGGCATTTGAGGCATTCCTGGCTGCCCAGGATGCTGCGACAGTCGCGGGCTGCCCATTCCCGACGGGATCTGAGAGGGAGGTCCGTTAGGACCGTTTGCAGGTCGAGGGCCATTCCCGTTGGTCATGGGCTGCCTTGAAAATCCAGGGGACCGTGGACCTCCGGATCCACCGTTACCCGAGTTTTGTTGTGAAGGAGGACGCATGTTATTGGGGACAAACGTAGGATATGGGTGGGCGCCAAGTTGTGACGGTTGGGATGGAGGTTGGGAGGAATTTTGCGACTGTTGCTGTGGAAGGGCAGAGGTTCGGACGGAGGGAGACGTTGTCGGTGGGTCTGACGGCGGGGCTGGGGAGGAAGGATTTTGGAAGAACATTCGTACGTCCATTTTGAGCGGTTTTGCGGGGGTCGTAGCAGGAGTAGAGGGAGGTGGTGTCGAGGAAGTGGATGCCGAAGTCGAAGCAGGGTTCGATGTAGAGGGCGGTTTTGAGATAGAGGCCTTGCCGTTGACATGGCCGACGGTGCTGGGGGTGGAATTTACCATTACCGACCCAAAAGATTTGACAACTTCGGATTTGATGACGCTGGCGGGTGTGGCTGCTGGAGACGACGATATTGGGGCGGAGGCATCGTCTATTGAACCAAAAGTAACGGCTGAACCTAGAATACCAATGAGGACAGATCTCGAGTCAATAAAACAAGCCGCACTTTGTTTTACGGCTCCGACGTTGTTCCTGGGAATGCTGACGCCGTCCTTGATGTTGACACCTCCACCGAGGGCGCTTGGACGGCGCGAGTGGGTAGGATGAGATGCATTTGAAGGACTGGCGGGGGCAGGAGACTGAGACCTCGGAGACGGAGCTATAGCTGAGTTCTGCGGAGGGCCCTTTGCCCAGGCTGACTTTTGCGGAAGCGGAATCTTTGGTAGGGTTGCCGTCGAGGATTTGCTCATTCTGCAGCGTGAAAGATGAGTGAAAAAATGGAGAAAAAAAGCGGGAAAAAACTGACGAATGGTCAAAGAGATAAAAAGTAGATTTGGCTATGAGTTGGGTGGATTTCTGCGCGTGTGGTGGTCGTCAAAAGAGACCTGCCAGCAGGCTAGAAAGCGGCTGGAAAAAGACTGGGTCTAAGGTGGTCTTGCGGCGGACGCTGAGGGTAGCGATCCGGCAGAGAGATGCCCTGTAGAGGAAGCACAGGGAAAGAGCTCAGAGCTCTCGATAAACAACCCCCAACAGCTCTTCCGGATCCGGCGAACAATGATCCCATTTGACTCGACTACTCAGGACAATGCGAACGAATATTCTACAGTGATAAGTACACCATCGAACTCGGACAACTGTTCACCACGTCTCGGATATCTCTTTGAAGCTCTGCCACCCGGTATCACCCACAACAGCGTTTGCTGTTGACCGTTGCATCTCCCGATGATCTCTGTTCTCTCCATTGCATTCTGAAGTGACTTGCCGCTGGCGTTGTACTACATGGGAACTGTTGGCAAATACTTCCCTGGAAGGCTTGCGGCTGGTCTGACGTAGCTTGCTCTGGACTCCATGACACAATTTGGTAGGGTTCCGGAACGTTCTCGGGATCTATCAACTATATCAGTGTAAAATGCGGTCGCCGCGTACAAACACCCGAACCCTAGTAAGGCTGCATTTCTTGCCGCCTCGTTGCACGTAATCGCAAAACGAGGAAAACGCTGCTCGTCCTAATTAAAGAATTAGAGATACCACGATGGTAACTACCAGCACATGGTTTGTGGTCGGCCTGTTGCATTATCATGGAAAGAGTCAAACACACTTTCCGCGCAAGCAAGACGGACACACACTCACCAGGCAAATTTATTGCTGGGTGAGCAGAACCGGATGTGTGGCCAGTAGTTGTCGCCAAAGGACCTCCGGATTCGGTGGAATTGGCTACCGGGGTAGTAACTGAGAAGTACGCTCCGGAGTCAGGGCGCTTGTTGCATCCGGCTATACAACACAGCTCGCATCAGCCCTTCGCAGGTACACCGACTTCCCATTTGGCCAGGTGCTCGTCAGTGCGGGGTTGTCATTGCTATCGATGACATGCAACCTCGCAGTGAAGTCGTACCTGTACGCCAATGCATTAACAAAAAATGTTGCCAATGTACGACAACTCTCTCCTACCGGCTGACACAGTAGACGTCCACACGTATCTTGACAAAAACGTTGGGTACAGAAGAACACCGCTGTAAACAGGGCTCAGCGATTTGCGTCAGAGTAGCTTTCTATACTGCCTTCATGAAAAGGAAAACAAATTCACCCCGTCCCGGAAATACTGAATGACTGGCAAGTAATTGCACGGGCACTCCTCCGATCATTGTTGTTAAGCTCCCGAACAGCAGAGGATCACAAGCGACGCACGCCGTATAAATCAGTAAGGGCACCGAGTACAATTCGGGTGACACCAGACCGGCGAGCCAAACGAAAACCAGCGAGCATGGGACGAATCCCGGCACCTGAGAGCATCTCACGCACATAGAGACCCATATTAGACCCATACATGACCCACGTGTAAACCTGGGAGGTTGAGCGCGGATTGGTTGAAGTCTTGGACCAGAGCTCGTCGCATCGCACTTCGTAGTAACGCAGAGATAAATCAGCAACCACGGACGGGAATGGTTTCTGTCGACAATATTTCCTTGCGCGCGTAGAGGCTTCACACCATAAAGATACCGAAAGATCATACCGACTGCGGGTTAGTTCAGTCGCACTCGTTCGTGGTTGAATGAGAGAAAGCCAAACGCCATCACGTTACCGTGACGCGCGGCTTCCTTTTGCAATACCACTACCACTCCTGACGCCGGTGTCCCTGGCTCCTGAATGTTTCTCGTGGGCAGGCCATTTCACTCCAACTCCGGAGCTTACCCTCCCACTGTTCTTGGCTCAAACAGGTACATTGAATAAATACTAGGAGTACCTCAACTCGATGCCATCGTTCACCTCTCAAACGACGCGTCCCCTCATCAACGAGGACGATAATGCCAACTCTCGTCAAGAACGTCGGCCACTCCCAGGAATCTCTTCCCAGACCTCACATCGTCTATAACTTCGAAATTGAACGCGATGGAATAATTGACAGTATCAGCAAGCGCTATTCAGAGGTGCTGTATTCGACCTTACGCCGACCAAACACGGCTTCTGACTTCGTGGATAATAGTTCGCGTCTCTGCATGGGAAGCTAGGCGTTACCGAATTCGAGCTGCCTCCGAAGCGACTCTTAGTCACTACTTTTATTCCTTCGGCATGGTCCGATGAAACCCTAATCGCAGAGAGAAAGGTAACTAGTCTCGCAACCAAGATCTCAAAGACTCCCCTGATAGACAGAAAGGCAGGGTTAGAGCAATATCTGATCAAGCTTTTGGAGACACCGCAGTACAAACAAGCCGATGCTGTCCAGGAATTTTTGGCCCTGTCTAGCTTGCCCGTGGCCGTTGAACTTGAGGACGTAGTTCCATCCACTCTATCTAGAAAGACTGCTGAAGAACTCGTGGATGCTGCTGCCAAGACCTTCATCTCGGCTGCATACTATCCATGTAATTATCTCAATCGTTTTTTTGTGTCATCCCTCATTTTCTCCAGCCTGGACGCAAAGCTATCCTCCCGAGAAGCTGGACTATTCCAAATTCGACATCTTATTCTTTGGTATCCACATCTGCCGTTGACCTAGCAAAAACTAATCATCTGAATATAGCTTTTGCGATTCCAAGCTCATCCGGCACCCTGATATGGGACTCGGGAACCCAGGACATGTTGAAACGGCTGGTTGCCGGTGCTAAGAAGAGTGGGAAGGGCACGAAGATTGTGCTCTCCGTAGGTTGGTCTCCGTCTCACACTTCAATTCAAACTCGAGCTAATCGGCAAGTTCAGGAGGTTGGTCTGGAAGCGGTGCATTTCACCAAATCATTGGGAACTCGTCGACGCGATCGAAGTTCATGTCTGCGTTGCAGAGTGCTGTGACGAACTATAAACTGGATGGTACGTGTCAGAGATAAGGCACCTCGTATTTCACTGCTAACTTTTGTCCTAGGAATCGATATCGACTGGGTAAGATGATGACACTCATGCGCAGCAAGGATGTGGACTTAACACGTTCAAAGGAATACCCCAACGACGCCGGGGCAGGAAACGCCTACGGGCCTGCCGATGCCGCGAACTTGCTCGTCTTTTTGAAGCAACTTCGTACAGCGTTAGGTATATTTGTTGGTGTACGCAGTGCTGTTTTGAGCTCAGAACATTGGTCTAGGTTCGTCGAAGATCATCTCGGCCGCTGTCACGGATCTTCCTTGGCTTGGTGCAAATGGCCGACCCCTCACCGATCTTTCGGAGTATGCTTCCCAACTTACCTATGTCAATTTGTGTGTCCCATGATCTCCTGTTGTCTACATGCACTAATCAAACAAATCCAGGATGAACTACGACATCAACGGTCCATGGTCTAGCACTGTGAATTCCAAGTGTTACTTAAGTTTTGCTGATACCTGCACTAACTTTCGATAAATCCAAGCCCGGACCGAATGCACCTTACGGTAACCTGTGCGGAAATTCGTCACAACCTGCATATAGCGCCGAAAGCGCCTTCAACCAATGGACTGCGGCCAAATTCCCTGCATCGAAGCTCCTCCTGGGCTTACCGCTCTACGGCTACGTCTACAATTCCACCAGGACAACTCTATCGCAGTTCACGCTTCCCGAGGACCAAGAACCGGAAGGCGACGTAGCTCCCGATCCAAAAATTGCCGAGCGCGACGAAGACATCTCAACGCCAGACAACGCCGCAATCCGTGGTGCTCACAAGGAACCAATCCATCCAGAGCTGGAACGTGCTGAAATTAGATCGGCGATTGGTACCGAGGCGACAGCCCAGCTGAGCAGTTGGTGGGGCCAACAGATCTCTTTCCGTTCTCTTGTCGCATTGCGTGTATTGGTGAAGAATTCCGAGGGAAAGTGTGTAGAGTTTACCGCTTTTTTGAGACATGGAATTCTGAAATAGTTTTTAGATACGACGCAGGCAACGGATTCACGAGGGGTTCGTCATTATTGCCTACCCTTGTTCCTTTGACTTATCAGAATCAGCTTGGGACGGCTGTAGCAAAACACCATTCTTATACAGTCGCGAGCAGCACACCGTTGTATCATATGATGGTAGGCGTTATCGAGTCTCTGATTTCTTTGACACAATCGTTCCAGATACCTCATCCCTCGAGGCGAAATCTAGTCTTGCCAAGTCGAAGGGAATGGCTGGGTGCTTTACATGGTCACTGGATCAAGTGAGTGGTTTAGCTCTTCATACCGACTCTGGATGAACTTAGCGTTAGGACGACGGCCTCACACTCCAGAACGCCATTCGGAAAGGATTAGGCAAATAGTTCCATATAATCTTCTGGGTTCTTGGTCCAAATCTTGGTTATAATAATCTGATACCCTGTGTTACTCTCAACTTGAATTCTCAACACATGTTCTACTGGTCGAAAAAGGATATTGAGGTTCACCAACAGCCATTGAGTCCTTTCTAACAGAACTGGTGGTACATTCACAACATCAGAATGGGAGACGTTACAGCGGAAGGGCATTCACTTTGTTACTACAAATCCACCAGTCCCAACCGAACCAAGAAGCAGCGTGCCACTGTCCGCACTGGCACTAGCCCCACTATCAAACACCTGGCGGACCTTTCCAGACAAATGCAGCTGAGCGAGGGATATGGATTCGTTTTCGTAGTTCATGTTTGTGGCAAGAACCAAAGTCTGACCGCCAACGGTCCACATCCCAACATCGATACCGTTTGCAAAGGTGGCCTGTTTGACGGTAGCGGCCGGACTGAGAATAAAGGTCTTCATCTTCTCCATAGCAAGGGCGAACGACGAGGCCGATGCTTTTATATCAGCCGTAGTCGGATCGTCCCAGGAAGTGACGCCTGAATTTTGGGAATTGAGTGAAACTGTTAGCACAAATCAAAAACAGGCATACCAACGCCGCCGTGATTGATTCCAAGGGCACTCTCGAGAACCCATTCACGGCCAGTGGGGAACCGCGGCCAATATCTGCGGGACTCGACTCAACAGGGGACGAAGCAGGGGCAAGACTGGACATACGACTCGTTTCCAAAGCCTTGAGGAACAGCCCACACAGCCTTGGTTAGTTCCCACCCATTGATAAAGAGCCGCTCTTTGAACTCGTCCATTCGTTTCGAGATGTCAGGAAAGCCGGTGTGGCAATTGTCGCAACCACAATCTCCATAGTCTAATTCGTAATTCGATGAACTTTAAGCCCAACGCAGGAAGTTGACACAAACCATCTGTGCACTCAGTTCCCCAGACAGTAGAGAAATTCAAGTTGTTGCCAATGGTGTAAGCGTCTTGCAGTATAATGTCGGCGCCACTGCTATACGCAGTAAATTCGTAATTTTGGCAATTCAACACGAGTGAAACTGGGTGGTATCCGGCGCCGCCGCGTCCGTCGCCGCCATCCAGCGAGTTGATAAGCCGGGCAGAAATAAGCGTCGCATTCAGAGGGTCGGAGGTGCCGTCCGGTTCATCAGCGGTATACCAGAGCAAGAGATTCGGACGCTGTTTGATTGCATTGACTTGTTCAGTGACAAGAGTGTCGTTCATGTAAGTGCTATTTTAAGGATCAGAGCTCTGGCGTCCACGAGCTACAAATATGGTTCATACCCGCGCATATCATAGATGAGGTATATCCCCACTCGCTCCATCTCGTCCAGCGTCTCCTGGAGGTCTGGAATACTGGGAGGGAAGTCGGGAATGATGTGCACCTTTGTCATCACTTATTCAGTACATCTGGAGCTGATGATTTTCATGCAGACGCACAACTGAGAACCTGGACAAGACGATTAGAATGGCGTTACCACAGTGTGTAAAATGGTACTTACCCCTGTGACTTCAGTTCCGGTAAAGCCGTCGAGAAATTGGTCTTGAGATAATTTTGGAAACCAGTGTAAAACCCGAAGGGGTAGACCGGTTCGAACGCCGCCGTTTTTGAACCCCCAAGCGGCCGCGCAAGTAGTGCTCCCGTGCGAGCATCGAATTTTGTCACAGAACCTATGTTCGCCGGAGGATCGGGCAAGTAAGTAAGCAGTTCCGTAGCGCTGAACTTCTGATTTTTGGAAAACGTCGCTGAGCACGTTATGGTGTAAGCAGGCTTCTGAGGCTTCAGACCAGCAAGGGAAAACGGGAGTGCGTGTTTCGTAGCATTGAGGGGCACAGCGCCGCTAGCAATTCGCTTGCCATTGATTGTTACAGTGACGTCCAGAGTTCCAGGACCCAAAGTAATTGGGGCGGCATTGTCAATTTCAGAAAACACAATCGGCGCGTCAATGATAATTTCAGTGGGAGAAGTAGCGGAGGGGTGCGCTGCATCTTCCGGAAGATAAGGTCGAATAGCAGGGGCACATCGAAGAGCCAGGAGAGGCTTGGAAGATGTGGCAGGGATCGGAAAACGACCACCTAGACGTCCTCTCAGCCTGGAGCCTGTACGTTCCGCGAAAAACTACCCTGACCTGGATCAGTTACGGGCTCAGACGCCATGTAATTTTTGTTGCACCTTCAGACGGGTTTAGTCGGTCGTTACCGCTGTCGTAGGCACAAACCATGTCTGGCCAAAGACTTGTACTGAGAAAGAGGAGAGAAACAAAACGCGAGCGATACAGGCTCTCATTGTGAATGCTCAGAATCTGGGGAAAGCTGGGGAAAGCCAATAGACATCACATGGAGCAACAGAAGTTTGCTTCCAAAGAAGTCGCGACCACATGCGCGACCGCCGCGACGGATGGCCGCTGTCAAGTCGTACGAGAGGCGGAAGCATTGCCAGCACAATCGACCAAAAATGAACAACTTGAAGTAGGATCATGGACGCGTCGGACAAGAGTGTAGGTGATCGAGGGACAAATTTCTCATTCACCGTATAGTCAAATAAATAAATAGAATATGTACAATACAGAGTTGTATCACTTGCGCATCTCCAGGGCCTCCACGACTGTACGCGGCAACGGCCACTCTTTCTCGAGTACGACTTCTTTTAATGACGGAATAGAGACTACAGTCTCTGACAGTCCTTCAAGGGGCTTTCCACCAACCAAACGCAACCGTCGTATGCCTGACCGCCTAGCGAGCACAACGATAGACGACTGTGCGTCGAGATTGAATTTCCCGCCTTCGTGTAAGTTGGACAATACGAGACCCTCGAGCTTTGGCAGCTCAATGTGGCGAAAAAATTTCCCCACGTCGCTGTGGGGAATAGACCCTGCAACCGATAGACTGCGCAAATGCGATAAGCATATCGGCAGTGGCAAGCTGGGTTGCATCTGCGTGAGATCGGTCTCCGTTCCAGCAATTGCAACCAGCTGAACGGTGCATCGCGTGAGGTTCTTGGATTTCGAAAGGATGTGCAGACATGTATCCAGCTTCATGGCGACGGCCCCAGCATCTAGCTGGGTCAGTCGTCCCCAAGGCACATGGACGCGTTTGGGATCCGTTTTGCCGACCAAGACCAACTTACGCAGACCAGGTGCGTCCAAGGACGAGAGGTAAACATCCGAACCATACTGGCCCATGCCGATCTCGAGTGTGTGCAAGAGCGGCATGGAATGGTTCAGTAGCCTCGCCATGGACGAGGGTTCGACCTCCAGTCGCAGCCGTCGCCATCGGTTCGCATTTTTGGCCAACACTTTGACGATGTGATCATTGAAATAGGGATTGTGCGGCCCGCTGATGCTGAGAGAGATGGGGCTCTCGAGAGATCGCCCCAGCCACGAATTAAGCAGGTCTTTCCATGTACCAGGACGACGGCTGAGATGGAGAGAGAGTGACGACCAGAGAAAAGGAGCAAGTAAAGCTACTCTCCTCCAAGCACTACAGATTTGACATAGCAGAAGAGGGGCCTCTGTGGATTTGCATTCCACAAAGTCGGTGTCGGGTAGGCAAAAGCGAAAGACGACCTCCAAGACTTCGACTGGAATTTGTCGACCATATGACACAGATTTCGTATGCAGAGCAAGTATGTCTCTGGCATTATTGAGCCGCGTCGTTAGCTGCTCGAATTGTTCTGTGAGCTGCCCGTCCGGCTTTTGGTCCGGAGGAATAATGGCTAGAGCTATATCGATTTCGTTGTACTCCCGTTCAATATTCAGAACTTCTTGTTGCAACGAGGGAATAGCCTGTAGTATTTCTGACTTCTGAGCTTCACTCGGTCGTTTGTTTTCATCAAGCAGCATTTTAACCATAGAGCTCTGCAGATAGTCAAAGTCATCATTGACATGAGTGAATGAATCCTTCATGACGTCCCAGTCGGAATTCACCGTATTGGGCGCAAACTCAGCTATCATTGTATCCATGTTGAGCAGCGATATTCAACCAGTTGGTGGAAGATGCAAAGGAAGGTTGAACGTTCCACGCATGTCACTATGCAGTACTGTCAATCTGTCGCACAAATTCTCACACCAGGGCACCTAGTTATCCAATCTTTTCCTATTTTCCTATTCTACTACAAGAATTGAGTTGGGGGTGGCAAGTCATGCGTGCGGTGCGGTGTCCAGTATATGCCACGATGGCGTGAGTAATGTGAGTAATATGTATGCTGTGGTACTTTTCATCTAATCGTGAAATCACACCCAGCAGGCAGCGGGCGGGCGGGAGAGGCATGAAGGAGAACCGAAGGAATTGAGAATTTAATCCTTCTTCTCCTCTTTCTTCTCCTCAGCGGGCTCGGAGGATTCGGAAGCGCTGTTCTCGGCATTCTTCTTCTCGTAGACCTGAACGGGACGCACTCAGTGAGGGACACAAAAAGCTCACAAACGCGACGTACCTTCTGGAACAACCCGAGGGAGGCCTGTTGTGTCTCGTTGATCTTTTCCCGGATGCTGTCAGCAGTGATGGAGGCATCGCCGGCCTGTCCCTTGAGGGCGACGGAACGCAGCTCAGCAACGAGCTTCGTAACCTTCTCCTTCTCAGTAGCGTCGAGCTGGTCCTTGAACTCGCTCATGGCTGCAGGAAACACGATTCAGCATCAATTGCGACAGGTAACATACCCCTTACCCTTCTCAGTGTCGGCGCAGACAGAGTCAGCCTTGTTGGCCTCCTCGATGAGCTCCCTGCGTTCCTTGTCGGACTCGGCGTATTGCTCGGCATCGGAAACCATCTTGTTGATGTCGCCCTTGCTGAGACCCGAAGACGAGGCAATGGTCATAGACTGGTCCTTGTTGGTGGCCTTATCCTTGGCGGAGACGTTAACGATACCGTCTGATAATTGCAGCGTCAGCTGCGTCGTTTTATCTTCGACAGGAAAGAACATAACATACCGGCGTCAATGTCGAAGGTGATCTCGATCTGGGGAACACCCTTGGGGGCCGGGGGGATACCAACGAGGTTGAAGTTGCCGAGGAGCTTGTTGTCCGCAACGAGCTCACGCTCACCCTGGAAGATCTTGACCTCGATGGCGGTCTGACCGTCAGCGGCGGTAGAGAACACCTGCGACTTCTTGGTAGGAATGGTCGTGTTGCGCATGATGAGTTTGGTCATGATGCCGCCGAGGGTCTCGATACCTATAGCGGCGTCAGTGAAAGCTTAGAGAACGACGCATCGACAAGAATCACTAACCGAGGGACAGAGGAGTAACATCCAAGAGCAAAACATCGGTGACGTTACCAGCAAGAACACCACCCTGGATCGAAGCACCAATAGCGACGGCCTCATCGGGGTTGACACCCTTGCTAGGCTCGCGGCCGAAAACGCTCTTGACAGTCTCCGTGACACGGGGCATACGAGTCATACCACCAACAAGGATAACCTCATGGATATCGCTGGCCTTGACACCAGCATCAGTGAGAGCCTTCTTGCAGGGAGCGACGGTGCGTTGGATGAGAGGAGCGACGAGGGACTCAAACTTGGAGCGCAGGAGCTTGGTGTTGATGTGCTTGGGTCCAGAGGCGTCGGCGGTGATGAACGGCAAGTTGATCTCGGTCTGCGCGGTGGACGACAGCTCGATCTTGGCCTTCTCGGCCGCCTCACGGATACGCTGGATAGCCATGCGGTCACCGCTGAGGTCGATGCCGTTCTCAGCCTTGAACTCGTTCAAGAGGTGCTCAACCAAAACGATATCGAAATCCTCTCCACCAAGATGGGTGTCACCGTTGGTGGATTTAACCTCGTAAACACCGTCGTGCATCTCAAGAATGGAGATATCGAAAGTTCCTCCACCGAGATCGTAGACAGCGACGACCTTTGCCTTGCTGTCCTTGTCCAAGCCATACGCGAGAGCCGCAGCCGTAGGTTCGTTGATTACCCGGAGAACTTCGAGACCAGCAATTTGTCCAGCGTCCTTGGTAGCTTGCCGTTGGGCGTCGTTGAAGTACGCAGGGACGGTAATGACGGCGTGGCTGGGTGCAATTAGAATTTGCTGGACGGTACCTTGACAACAATACTTACTTGACCTTGGTGTTCAGATATTGCTCAGCTGTTTCCCGCATTTTTGACAAAACCATGGATGATAATTCCTCGGCCGACTGCACCGAGAATGTTAGATACGAGTCATTAGATTTTTCTGTGCCGAAGCGCTTACGAATTGTTTCTTTTGGCCGTCATATTCAACCTCGACCGCAGGCCGACCGTCACCTTTGGAAACAACCTTGAAAGGCCTATACGCACACACTTGAGCACGAAAAGAGTCCAGTGTGTCAAAACTGACGTACCAGTGCTTCATGTCGTCGGTGACCTCCTTGTCACGGAATTGACGACCAATAAGACGCTTGAACGCAAAGACGGTGTTCTGAGCGTTCACAACGGCCTGCCGTTTCGCGGGGAGACCAATGAGACGCTCGCCGTGCTTTGCAAAAGCAACGATGGAAGGCGTTGTCCGTTGACCTTCGGCGTTCTCAATGACACGAGACGTCTTGCCCTCCATTATAGATACACAGGAATTTGTCGTGCCCAAATCAATACCGACGACAGGGCCTGCGAGAGGTTGTTAGAAAAGTCGTACAACACGAAAGAAAGAAAAAGGACAAACCATTGACTTTTGAGTTCATGTGCCGCGCGTATGTTGACCGCGGTACGGCCTATGAAAGAGTTAGAGAGGTGCTGAGGATACGAGGGGGAACGCAGAACGCACGCCATGGGGGCCCGTGCGGCCGACAGCGGCACGGAGGGGTCTCGCAGCGGAGAACATGGTGGGAGAAGGAAAGGAAAGAAGGATGAAAATTTTGAGAACAGCGCACGTAATCACTCGCGGGAAGATTCCAGAAATTCTCACGTTACCCGAATTCGGCTCTCTTCGGAATCTTCGCCGAAAGAGTCCGAAGGACTTCACTTTCTGCGCAAGTTCAGGCGAAAATAATACATGGTCGATTCTCGACGATACAGTGATATTACATGGCTACATCTCCAGCTAGTAGTGTACAAGTCATGAAGAAAACCTCGAAAAAAGGACAGTGGATGACCCCAATCGCTTCATTCAGAAAAAGTCATTCGCACGTATCCCTCTGGCGAGCGAATCAACCCCCGAAACATATTCTTCCCCCGTAAGAAATCGACGACCTTAACACCCTGCTGTCGCGCCGGCAATTCCGCGTCCGAGCGATACGTTATTCCAGGACGAATGTTCTCCTTTCTGCACCGACGCGTAAACGCACGCGACACCTCCCCTTCCTCAGATATCGACAGCCGCTCGAAGTCGTGGTGCGAGATTCGTGTGTGCATAGTCCTGTGTATCGCCACGAGGATATCTCCCAGCGTAATCGGAGGAGGATTCACTCCCATCCCTTCAGGATATACGAGATCCACGGGCCAGTGTTCCGTCAGGCCCTCGGACGTTATCCTCAGTTTGGTGATGGCGGGATAGAATGCAGACTGCTGAAGATCCGCCATTGAGAGTGGGATGAGCTCCTGCCCAACAATCCGACAGGGCGAGAAATGCGTGACCGACACGTCAAAGACGAAGTCGGGCGTAGGAACGTCGCCATTGATCCAGGGATGTATCTGGAACTGGGTCGGGAATTGCGGGTAGCCAGATACATATGAATTCGCCAATGGCGGAAGGGCCGCAGGATACGATGGAGCAGAGTATTGCCCGGATGCCAATGATGGAGCTGAGAACGGAACCGGTGGTGCGGGGGGATACGTGCCACCATGTATACCAGCATCGGTATTGCCCCAAGAGGGTCTGCGCTCCAGTTGCTCGGGAAGAGGTGGGGGAGGGATGAAGGGGGAGACTCTGGGAGCGCTCTGGCCGTGCCAGGAAGTGCGTCGTTCTCTTTGCCGCGGTGAAGTCCAGGCTTGCGCTTGGGGGTAATAGTTATGGGCAGAGAAGAAACCAGGTGCAGGCTGGTAGGGCGTGCTGGGTCCAGCCTCTCCAGCCGGCACAAAAGGTGAAGAAGGATAGATCGTCTGGGTCGGACCGACGGGAGATGTATGGAAGAAGCCCTGACCCCAGTGCGCAGCGGGAGGTGGATAGAAGGGATTCGGGTACGGGGTGTAGACGAAGGGACCAGACATGGCGATAGCGACTGGCGGGTTCGATGTGAAGAAAGTTAGGGACAAAGTAAATGACAGAGGTAGGGTTCCGGTAATTGTACAATTTTGGCGAGATGGGGCCGACTGACGATCAGCTCGCCAAATATGAAGGGCAATGTAGGAGGCACTGCAATGATTTCCTAGTCGTAAAGTGGATCTGGGTTGACTATTGTGTGGATGGTTGGCCTTCTGGGCAAGAGAATAGAGGTAACAAACGCCTTACATTGTCGTAAAGTCCTGTGGTACCAGAACAGCGATTACTAGGGAGAAATGGCCATTTCTGGGGACAAGAGAATCGTTAAGAAAGAAGGGGAAAGCAAGGATGCGGGGTGAGGCAATGCGAGTCAAGCTGAGCAAATTTGGGCTGTGAGCCGCATGTACCGCAGTTTCCCCATCCAGACACCGCTTGAGGTTAGGGTTATTGCAACTTTTCGACCTGCAGGTAGACGAAGCTCTCAGCTGGCGCAAGGAAGCTGCGCGGTTGTATTACCTGTATATCCCCCAACAACATTGTCAACTCGACCCCTTCAGCGAGCGAGCCAAGTGCACGCTGTAAGCGTCAAGTCAGCATACGTGTATTTCGGAAGGCTTGCTGCTTTCACGTTTTTCGAATACCTTCTACTGTCAGCAATAAAATACCGAGATGCAATCGTCTATCGTGAAAAGATCACTTTGAGAAAAGTAGGCCTATAGGGAAGGAAAGGGTTCAAATTGTATAATAACTGATGTGTCAATTCATGCGGAAAGTACAACAAGTCGCGCGCTCTCAACTGCAGCCAGATCCATCCTCATTTCAACGAAGATAAGGTCAGTTATATGACGACTACGCGTTCGGCTGGAGAAATTAGCGCGAAATAGCCCAGAGGAGGACGCGACGCGACGCGTCGTGATTCTTCATCAAACCATCAAACCGGCGTTTCAATAGCCGACCTGATCCTGCACTCTTCACCTTCGTTCACCATGTCCACCGACCAGAAAAAAATCGGGGGCGAATTCGGCGACGTTCGCGCCAACATCGACGTCGAAACCCTCACTTCCTACCTCCTCAAGAACGTCAAAAGTCTGCGGGGACCCATCGACGTGAAACAATTCAAAGTATGCCATTCCTCCTAACCATTTGTTAATGGAATGGTTAATCTGGTTCTTAGTTTGGCCAGGCATGCTCTTACAGGTATCCCTCGTATTGTCCAAGCTCTAACCCTCGACATAGTCTAACCCAACGTACTTCCTCACTGATGCAAAGTAAGTTGCTTGACGGCACTTCAAACGCTGCTCAATCCTCAAATCATCCAGCAAGACCAAATTCGTATTGCGCAAGAAACCTGCCGGGGAACTCATCTCCAACACCGCTCATCAAATAGAGCGGGAATACACCATGCTTCACGCCCTCCACAAACACAACACAAACCCCGCAACACCTCGCTCGCAACTCGTCCCTGTCCCCCAACCTATCATTCTCTGCGAAGACAAATCCATAATTGGGACACCGTTCTACGTGATGGAATTCGTCGACGGCCGCATCTTCACCGATACCACAATGCCTGAAATACCACCAAAGGACCGACGAGAATGGTACGCCGTCCTCCCAACTCGAGTCGCGATTTCCCCTCATTCTCTAGTATAGCTGGCTCTCCGCAATAGCTGCCCTCGCCGCCCTTGGATCCATCTCCCCTTCAGCCGTCGGTCTATCCAAATTCGGCCCCTCTTCAGACTACTTCCCCCGCCAAATCAAATCTCTGTCCCGTGTTTCCAGCGCTCAAGCCGCCGTAGTCGATCTCGACACCAAGAAACCCATCGGCGACATCCCTGACGTCAACGAACTCATGGCCTGGTACCGAAAACACCTCCCCGACGAAAAGAAAACCGGACTTCGCATCGTGCACGGCGACTACAAACTCGACAATCTCATCTTCCACCCGACGGAAAACCGTGTTCTGGCCATCCTGGACTGGGAACTCTGCACCCTAGGCAGTCCGGTTTGTCTGCCATTTGCGCAAGCAGAATTATCTATCCATACTCAACTGCGTGTAGCTCGCGGACCTAGCCAATCTCACGATGCCGTGGTCTATCCGCCCCTCGGATTTCAATTTTGACCCCAACGCACCCTTCATGGGCGGGAGCTTCAAAGGGGCACCCGAAAGGCAGCCCATTGAGCTTGAAGCGCTCGAGCGGGAGTACTGCAGTCTCACAAATCAGCCATACCCCATCAAGGAGATGGTGTTTGCCCGCAGCTGGATGCTTTTCCGGGTAAGATGCAATACGCTTCCGTTTCCGTTTTTCAATCACATTCTCATATTTATTTATCTTCCTGTGTATACAGCTCGCCGTCATCTCACAGGGCATTGCGGCGCGTGTTGCGCGCAAACAGGCCAGCTCGGAGCGGGCATTCGTCCATGCAAAAGCGTTCCCAGTGATTGGGAAAGTCGCTAAAAGTGTAATCGAGGAGGCCAAAAGCTCTAGGACAAAGTTGTAGCAGGATCATTTATTAGGATGACTAAATTATTACCAGTTGGCTGGACAGTCTGTGCGAGCCCGCCCCCGTCATCCTTTTGCAGCTCCTCTCAAGTTGGCAAGCCGCAACAATCGGGCAATTCTTCCCGCATATGCTTCCGCCTCCCGCCTGCAATCCCTGAATGCCTAGGAATGCTTTTATCTATGGATACACGTGCGAAGCGGAAGAAGCTTGCCCGAACCCGTGAAGGATTTAAATCATCCGCTTTCAAACGCTGCACAGTGCAAGAAACAACTGCGTCGCGGAGCGCCGCACTTCTGCGGATCCTTGCAAGTCTCTTGCACGGTCACCGACGTATGTATTCCTCCTGCACCTGAAGTCACAAAAGCTGTTCGCGACCTCGGAGTTGGTCAACTGGCGCATGTTGAGCTAGTGGCAAGGTTCTCAAACGCGAACCGTTCGAGTGCGGGACGCCGAAGTACGAAAGGAGTTTGTATTTCGAATGAGGGCAGACACAGTTGGGGATGGGAGGGCTTCTTGTGGTGATAAATTCCCACCGGACGCCGAGTCTTGCGCCCGTCTCGACAGAAATGGACGCATCGAGTACATTACTATGTACATAGCGCTTTGAGGAGGTACTGTTCAATATCAATCGACGCGTCTTCGAGGAAGTAGATAATCAATGGGACAGCAATCAGGCTTTGGACTGCTTACTCAACGGCCCAGAGTACTCCGCCTGTAAATCGCGAAAGTAGGACGAGTTCAAAGCCAAGACACCACTGGCACCATCAATTTGACATCAAAGTCGGAAGCAGGTGATCGCGTTTTTGGTTCCGGCCAATTGCGTGCTCGCAATTAGCACATCAGCCTCAAAATGCCGGCAGCCGTCCCGCCACGCCTCGACTTTGCGGCCCGAATAAAATGCTTAGGCTTGCTCATTGACCACAACGACGGCGACGCTCAACCAATGCTGCTGCGGCAGCCTCTGCGATGTTTCCCTCCACTCACAACGCGTCTCTTGACTCCCCGTCTCTCTCCACTCGCGTTGACCGTATACCCCAAACTCCGACGTTCTGAAAGCACAGTCGCTAATAGTAATACCTCTTCTCCCCATGTCACCATTACGCCCGACCAGATCGTCTATCGCGGACCACTCACCCCCACATTCAAACGAATCAAAGCTTTCTCTATTGGATCTCTCTCCCTCTGTATCACTATGGCTCCTGTAATTTTTGCTGTCGAGAGCAACCTCCCATGGTCCGCGCGCGCTTTCCTCGTTGGTACCGCCGTCGGCACCTCCAGCGCTAGTACCCTGGTCATTGCCTGGGCCAGTCGCAGCTATGTTACCGCAATGCGCGTCAAGACCTCCCCCACCGACGGCGAGGTCCAGTCCACTGAACTCACAACCCTGACCATGTTTCTCCGCCCTCGCATCACCCACGTGCGTGAGCTCTACCTGATTCTTTTTTTACTCGACGGTTCTACTCTTGATGCAGGTTTACGACCCCTTGTTCCTGGTTCCCGTTGACCCTCCGTCCTCGTTTGCGAAATTGGAGCTGCCAGAGCTTGTCCTTCTCCCCCCGCATCTGCGAGATACTCTTCCGGCTCCCGGAACAGAAGAAACAGTCGCTGAGACTACTGATGCACAAAACCGCGTACTCGGCCGTTGGATTGTTCGCTGGGGAGAAAATGGCGAAGGTTCGTGTTATGCACAGGGTTCTGTTATCAGGTAAGTGTGCAAAATCCCCGTCCCTGCATCCTACTAATGGCTCTCAGACAATTTAATGTGCATATGGAATTGTTACCTCAGGTCACATTGACAACGGAAACAGCAGATGGGGAGGCTTCCGCTGGACCCACTGGACCCACAGTTTCGTCGACGGCTTGAAGGCGGAGGTGATTGGAAGCAAGAAGTTGTACCAACTGTTATTTAAAACGAGGATCTCTCTATATTAATGGGCCGGGGGAATATATTATGGATCACCACTCAATCAACTTAAATCGACTGGCGCCGTGAGTCTAGATGGCGAGAACAGCAAGGAGGAATAGCGCCGAAAGATTGACTCAAAGGACGTCGAAAGGTACGCGCATAGAGGAACAAATAGCCAGAAAATATTGGGGGAAAACGATGGTGGCAAGAGACAAAGAAACAAATCGGCAAACATACTAAGTATCCCTTTTAATTTTGGATACTTACCTCGATTTTCCAGGTTCATCTCGCGATTCGGAGGAATACCTCGGTACAGAATTCACCTCTAACAAATCGATTTCAACAACTGCTGCACTACAATGGTAAATTAGCTGCTAGAAGCCCTGGTCCGTGCGAATCATTGGCACGAGGGACCCACAAAGGGAACAAAGAACAAAGAAGGCACATCGACGCTTCTTGACCTCTCTCCTCTTCGAAAAAAATTCAATTGCGTCCAGCTCAGCATGAAACGCGGTTTTCTGAACGGATCCAAGGCCAAATCGCGTCCGTTAGGGCCTGCCCTCGACGGAGCGGCTCCAAACAACAATTCGAATCAAGGTGAAACGAAATCAAACACTATCATCACCCAGCAAGCATTTCTGACTACGATACAGCCCCAAAAAAATTCGAGCGCTTGCCAATCGGCAAACAAGAGAAATCAGATCTCAGTAAGTCGCGCTGAGGCGATAAACCGAAATGAAAACTCATTCACACAACTACGCGCCAGCATTACCTGAAGGCTACAAAAACGAAGCTCAATACCTTGAACGCGATCCCATGGGTGGAAGTATGCCGGACGCCATGACTTACACGACGGTCCCCTTTGGCGGCCCGAGGAACGACGACGATCCGAGCTGCGAGTGCCTCTTCCACCCCGGCAGCAAGGAAGTGCTGTTGAAAATCCCCGGCTTCCCCCGCCCTATCAAGCACCCTGCCACACCAGGCTTTCGCGTCGCGAAAATCCCCGGCAAAGGCACCGGTCTCGTGAGTAAACGCGCGCTCAAGACAGGCGACCTCATCCTGAGTGAGCGTCCGCTCGTTGCTTGGGCTCAAGGGATGCCCATCCCCTTTCCCGCGTCTTTCAGCCGCCAGCAGTGTATTCAGTATCAGCTCCAGGAGACCGAAAAGATGCGCGAGGTCTCATTCAAACGCATGCGCCCAAGAGACAAAGAAGCGTACATGGCGTTATGGAATTGCCACGAAGAGGACGGCAGTGGCCCCTTGACAGGTAGGGCGCGCACCAACTCGGTAGCTCTGGAGGGTCTTCGCCCGGGTGTGAATGACGAAAGCGCGGACTACTGCGCGACATGCAAGTTGATCTCACGATTGAACCATAGGTATGCTGAACGCGCCTCCGCCGTTGCCTGCAGAACCTAAAAACCTTGATATAGCTGCTCACCAAACACATTCCCGCGATTTGACATACCTTCATTCTCTTACCGGCTGTACGCTGTCCGCGACATCGCCGAAGGGGAGGAATTGACGTTCCAGTATACCCACGTCGTCAACGCTACCGCAAAGCGCCAAGAGGCGTTGAAGCCATACGACTTCGCCTGCTCCTGCCCCGCCTGCAAGGATCCAGGATCTGACGCGCGCCGCGCTGCGATATCGTATTTCTCTCAAACAGACGGGGTGCTCCTCACCGGGTCGTGCTTGAACGAAACGACCTTCGCCCAGTGCGAGAAACAGTACAAGCGCATCGTCCAGGAGGGACTGGAGCATCTTCCAGAGTATTTCGACGTGATGCAGTTACTAATGCAAGGATGCATTGGATTTGGAGACGCCAAAGGTGCCAGCGAGTGGGCCGCGAAGTTGGACAAATGCTATTGGGACGAAAAGCGCGACTCGGAAAAGTTGGATGACTTGCTCGATCCCGAGAGTCCTGCGTATCAGAAGCATAGTTTGTGGCGCGTGCTGGTCGACGCGGGTATTCCGGGGAAACCGGTGGGTATGTCGCAGATGTTGAAGCAATTCGCTGCAATGGCAGGGCCGGGGAGGTCGACGATGTTGCCTGGCGGTGGAGGTATGATTTTTCATGGCTCAATGTGAACTTCTCGATAGCAGTAGCGTATGAATTTTCTTGAGGAACGTAGCTACCTTCTTGCAGCTGTAGACTTGTTAATGTAAAGCAGCCCTTCAATTGAAGCAAATCGAGTCCGGACTCCTATCGAGTCAAGTCCAAGGTGGTGACACGCGCCCGATTTGGAAATTACCGCTTTCCTCTTGCCTAAGCCTTGTCCTTCAATTCTATCTCGTTCTCATGGCCCTCATCGAAGTAAATCTTGGCGCTAATAGATGCAACCCTTGAGCCGACCAATTCACTTAGGTTATCGCGAACGATCGGCTCGGGCGTAAAGGTGCGTCCTGTTCCATTCAATTAAGCACACCCACCGATCTACAGCCCACAGTGCGCGTAAAATGCAGCCCAGACGATACTGTAGGCGACCTGAAGAAACTTATTGCGGCTCAAACGGGAACAGACCACACCAAGATCCAGCTCAAGAAGTGGTGCGTACGCTGTTCTTCAACTGTTGTTGTCTGCTCATTCCCATCGCAGGTACACAATATACAAGGATCACATTACATTGTCTGACTACGAGATTCACGATGGCATGAGCTTGGAGATGTACTAGACGCGCCGAACTTGGTCGCCCACTATGTACAACAACGATCTACCGAATCTCACCAGGATGTATTTTTTACTACCTTACACTGACCGTTTCTCTTCTTCGGGAGCGAGAGATGTAATGCAATTGTATTGGAATGCAATGATAGCGATTGAACCGTGCGCGCGGCTCATTATGGTATAGCGCAGATGCTACAGACAAGATAAACATTGTTGCCTCAAAAACCAGTTCGGAGATACAATCACAGAAGCGCCGCGACGACGCAGACAGTCAATGCCGCCCCAGCGCCAGACACCATACGTGCAGAGGCACCGTTCGAGTCGGCTGTCGGCTGTAAGACACAATGAGTTTGTTGGATCCCAATTGAAGAAATTCGGCGACAACGTACAGGGTTGACTAAACCCATGTTGTTTTTATATGCAATGATAGGTTGAAGCTTTTCGTCGATGGGGGCCGGAGTTGCCGCAACTGGGTTGGAAACTTCAGTATCAGGTCACGCACGAACAGAAGGAGGACTAACCAAACGAAACCAGGGCGAATACGGCAAGTGCAATGCGGGGGAACATGGTATTCGTATACGATTGTCGTGGAGTGCGTAATAAGTTGTGAAGAGGGAGTGTGATAATTTGAATGCAGTATCAAGCAATGAGGGTGGCTGGATCGTATATCGATTCGTGAGCGCGAGGAGGGCGATGGGGAGCTCGCAAATTTAGAAACGCGGCCATTTATGGGCAGGAATACAAAGCCCATAGTAAAAGGCGCAGAGACGAACAAAGCAAGAACCGGATGAGGACAAAGGCCAAATCACGTGCCGGGGTGCGACCTTGTATTTTTTCTTCGACATTGTTCTTTGTGCAATGTGTTGTAGAGCAGGAAGCGTGCTGGGAGTGACCCTTCGTTACCATGCGCGAGGATAGATACGAATTCTAAGCGAAGAAGTCAGCATACGCCTCATAGAATCGGACATAGGAATGATTCAGTAGAATAGAATTCGTCAGGATCGTTGATTCAGGGCTTGACTTCTATTTTATTCATCATGATCCAGATGGAAATGAACTCACCACTGGTCGATATTGCTACCGGTCAAGTGGCTGGAACCTTGTGTAATGCCGTTTCGTGTATGCTTCCATCGTTTCCTGCGTCGATTCAGGCAAGTCTTCAACGAATCGTCCAGGGGAGCCAGCAAAGAGCGCAAGGGCGGGAATAACAGTGTTTGGGGGGACAATAGTTCCGTCGGCTACACGAGCACAGTCCTTGATAATCGTGAATTTGCCAATGACGCAGTTCTTCCCAATTTCAACGTGACTGCCGATAGTAGCAGCTTCCACTACAGTGTTGGCGCCAATATGAACATGGTCGCCGATTTTCATAGGGTAGTAGTTGAAATTTCCGCGGTAGGTTTTGTACGGTGGGCGCATAACGCAGCCTTCGCCAACGACGCAATATCTCCCCAAGGAAATGACCACCGCATGACCTGCACCCGTACGCCGTAGGTCGCCACGTATTATTGCGCCGCTGGAGATGATTGTCTTGCCGCCGAGAATGATATTTTGAGGACCAGCAATTGTTGCACGCCGAGACACCTTATTGCCCGTGTCCTGCCCTATATCAGCTCATGGTCCTTGAAGACAGAGATAAAGCTTCACTGTTTCAATATACTCCGTCTTGGAATAGAAGATGGGAGGTTCCATGTGCCAGCGAACCGCACAAAATTTGAAGGCAAAAGCAAAGAGCAAGTATGTGACTGTGACTCAATGTCACGTCTTTTGGCGAGACTCTCGCAACTTGTTGTGTTCGAACATCACCAAAACCGGGAAAAGTTGGTAAGGCAATATCAAGCCTTATTAGGGTCATCAAGCATATCACGCTCGTCCGCGTGATGAAGAATACATCGGGCCTTTTGAAAGATCTAAGTCCCTGATAAAGGGCATTAACTTGATCAAGATACATCACGATGGTGTCGATAGACCACACTGTAGCACCATATATGACTTTGCATCGTCGTCGATACACGCTGAATCGCGGCAAAAAATAGTAAAGAAATGATATATATTGTGCAGTACTATACAAACAAGGCTAGAAAACACAGAGAGCGTCGATGGAAGCGGGGATGAGGAATGTGAGGGGGAGGGTGTCGAGGAATCATCAAGGTTGAGCAATTGTCGCGTCTTGACTTTGAACAGTAATACTTGACAACTTGAGAGCGGCTTGCGACCGGCGGTTTGCTTGATCCAGGACGCGGGAGATGTAACCGATTTGACGATACTTGAAAAAGAGTTGTTACGCGGCAGAGCAGGTCAAGAAAGGCAGAGCGGAGGAACTGCTTGCAGGTGAAGACTTGAAGGTAGAGTACAAGGTGACTTGATGTTCGACGAGAGGAGAACGGAAGGGCTTGAAACTTGGCAGTGCTTGAGGTCCGTGAAGGTTTTGATGAAATTGAAGGGCGCCGGAGAGATTACAAGGTGACTTGACGTCCGACGAGTGCAGAACGGAAGGGGTTGAGACTTGTAAGTCCTTGAGGTTGAAGGTTGAGGGGCGTTGACGAAATTGAAGGGCACCGGAGAGACAGGGTAAGGACGTATTGACGGGGTACAACGGGCTGTATGTGTTGTGAGTATCCCTGAGTCGCCGCACGTTCGGTGAGATAGGGTCCTGGCATTGAGCGGCGAGCACAGAGAGAGGAGAAAGACGGGGGAAGGTGGGGGAAGAGGACAAGGAGTGGCGTGATCGATATCAACATGTTGATGTGTTTGTTGTTTGCTGTTCCCGCGCACGGACCTCACATCAAATGATCAACACTGTTGATCGTTGCCCCGCCCTCTCACAGCGTCTCGCCCCGCCAAGCCTCCGCGACGAGACCCTCACATTGTAGTACCGTACCACTTTGAATTCTACCTGCTCAAATACGGAAAGTATACTGCTCCAATAAAACCGAGTTAATTGACGGATTCTCGGCATCGACAAGATTGCCGTGAGCCACGAATATCCTACAGTAGCAGGTAGGTCAAATTCATGGCCAGATACCAAGATAATATCATATCGAAAGGCCTTACTTGAGGAACATCAAGCTGATATTGAGTTGCAATGCAATTTCAGCCAGGTGACCGCGTTGAAAGGCGTGATGAGACCCATCACGCGTGGTGATCTATATCGGGGCATATCAAAAATCCCCGGTTTTGGTGATGAAGGAGACAAACGCCAAGAAATAGATACATTCATTCTAGGGACCTCGTACGAGTACATTCTAAATTATTAAATATTTTGCTGGAGATACGTTATTATAGATCATGAATCCCAATTAAACCTTTTCAGCCTCAAACATGATACATGTCCCAGCATCTTCGTGGCAGATTTTGACGTTCGAGTAACCAGTCGCCGTGAGACGATCCCGCCATTGCCTCTCGTCGATGGTACAGTGTGGTCGATCATCGGTGTAACCCATCCACCCTTGGAACGATCCCCAAATGAAATCGTTCCAGATAGCACCAGGACGAGGAGGATTCGAACTGCGCGCAGTGCCGTCGGTGTCAACGAAGAGGAGGCGGCCACCGGGCGCAAGGAGGGTATGAAGATCGCGCAGCGTCGCGTCCAATTCTGAAACTGCGTGAATGACATTAAGCCCAGTTATTATGTCGTAGTGGCCAAGCTGCAGTCCTTGCTCGGTGGGCGTCTTTCCGAGGTCGTACATCTTGGCAACCATATTTTTGTAGGTGAAAGATTGTGCCAAGCTGCTGGCCAGTGCATACGAAAGATCCGTGACGGTGTACTCAACGTCGGCGTTGGGCATATCGCACAAAGCTTCTACCAAGAACTTTGTGAGGCCACCGACACCTGCGAATATAGACGTCAGTTCAGATTTCATTCAGGTATAGAGGATTACAAACCTGCGCCGACTTCCAACACTCGGATGGGACGCTGCTTGCCAAAGTCGGGAGACGAAACAAGAGACTTAAAATATTTGGAAGCCTCTTGGTTCATGCTAGTGAAGACGGGATTCTCGCGATAGAACCCATCCATCATATCGTCGGAGTATAGGGCTCCGACAGCGGCCTGTACAGCGCAGACATTAGCGAATGTCGAATGCATGAATACATGTCACATACCGCAGGCGACTCCATGATCGCTGGGTGAACCTTTGAGATCCGCTCTGTCGTCTCGAAGTACAATGGGAACAGTTTCTTCGAGCGCTCGAGCTCTTCATCGGTCCATGTACTTTGCGTCTGTGTTCGGACGAACTCTTCGGTGACGTGGAAGAGGCGCTGGCGGGATATCTGTAAAACTATCAGTGATTTGTTCACGAAGAAAGAGCGGCAACGTCACCTCTGTGCCCACGCGCGGATTTTGTTTGAGTGTATCTGCCATGACCCTGAGCGCCATCGTATCCACGATCTTCCACATGACCCTCAAGTCCTTCATGGCAGGGTTGTGTACCATTGTGGCCAGTTCGTGCTTCGGCTGCTCGACCACCCAGTCAAATTCAAGAGCGCGAGCAAAGTCTGCCTTCTCGAAGATGTCGAAGTGGCCGGACTCGAAGTACGTTACTTTGGTTTCCCGCTTGCTGTGTGCAACACCCAAGTCACCCCAGTCCAGACCAAGGAGAGAGCGTAGACCCCAGTTACTGATTAACGCATTTATCGGCGCGCGAACTTTAGCGATTTCCTCCACCATACGCTGTCTGGCCGTCTCCTCCCGAATCTTGGGGTCAGCTTTGGACCACGCTTCCCAGCCGCCACCGAGCTCGACGACCTGTCTGAGATTCATCTCGGTGGTCTTCTTGATCCATTCCCAGGACTCGAGTGCATTGGCGGCAGACGGACGACCCTCAGAGGCGGCGACGAGATTATCACCGTATAAGCGACGAGCAGGGGCAGAGTCCCGACTGCAGCAATCGGCAACCATGCCCACACTGGCTTTCCGTCCGTACATGTTCAGATCATCGAAGGTCTGGACATCTGCGGTGAAGCCGTGCAGAGGAGAAGTGAAGACCATCGGGTGATGATCAACGAAGGTAAGCTGCACAATCTCGTCCTCGTTGGCTTCCAAGAGCTGAGCAAGACGGAGGGTGACCATGCTGGACGCGGAGAATCCCGCGATACGATAGGGGCCGGCCGGCCGCGCTTCCTTGATTTTCTCGAAGTAGAACTGCGCCAACGTGTCCACTGTCTCCAGCGGAGCCTCGGGGGTTGGCTGAATCGCCCAGAGCGGCGTCGAGAATTGTTCTTGCGTGGCTCTGAAAGCGACAACGTCGCCTGCACCACCATGGAGGATGATGAGAGGGGTGCCGCTCCCGATAGTGAGCTTGAGGACGGTCTGGCCCGGTTGATGAAGGGCATCCCATGCGAAGGGCCGTTCAGCAGTCGCAACGACCGGTTCATCAGTCAACACCGTCTGCTTCGTAGTTTGCATTCTCCCAACCAAGTCCTCGAGGCTGAGGTCACCCAACAGCTGGATCTGAGTTATCGACATATAAGGCTTCAACGCGGTCGACATCCGTGCCGCGGACAGCGAGTCCAGGCTGAACAAAATCGTGAATATAGGATTGAAGACCAGATAGTATATACACTTACCCATAAGATGTGAGCGGGACATTCCTCTCAAACTCATCCTCAGAAGCATCGACAAACTTGAGCACGATCTCCTGCAGGACTTGGTACGGGTCCTCAACCTCAACATCCTCCTGCATCGCATCGATTTTGACCAAATGGTTGTAGAGCGGGGACTCGCTGACGGAGGTGTAGATCGCGTCCCAGTTGAGGTTGGGAATGTACACTGAGATA
Source organism: Favolaschia claudopus (assembly GCA_037176885.1). Classification (NCBI taxonomy): domain Eukaryota; kingdom Fungi; phylum Basidiomycota; class Agaricomycetes; order Agaricales; family Mycenaceae; genus Favolaschia; species Favolaschia claudopus. The sequence goes on along the minus strand of JAWWNJ010000022.1, from coordinate 1,597,882 downwards.
CGCTCCCCGTTCGCCATACGCAGCAACCCGTCCTCAAGACACAGACATATCTCTGCAGGGCGGACATTAACTGAGCTGTAAATGAATTAAACAAGATGTTCATACCGTAGCTGTTATACGTCGATGTCTCCCACATCTCGATATGGGAATTAGCAGATGTGAACAGGTCAAACCCGACGTTCGAGTCCGCAATACCGGGCGAAACGAAAGCCCATGCATTGGGATACCGGGCTGTGAGATACTGGATGGCAGTGTTGGCACTAATCAAAGAAATGAGTGGATTGAGCATGGGAGGGGGGAATCGACGAAACTAACCTAGCATAGTTGGTTTGACCTGCGGCGCCGAAGCTCGCGACAGAGGAAATGGCAAGCAAGAAGTCTAGTTTATCGAGGGCGACGACCTTCTCAAGAGCGAAATACGCGTCAGTTTTCGGCTTGAAGGGAACCGGGAAGCTTTCAGCGTCCTGCTTCAAGAATAGACGATCTGCAAGAACAGCTGCACTGAACACGCATCCGGCAAGTGGATGGTCCAACGAGCTAACAAGCTTCGTGAGAGCCTCGACGGAGGTGGCGTCGCAAGCCTCGAGACGAAGATCGAGGTCAGGAAGGCTTTGCAAGTAATCGACAGCGCCACGCAGAGATCGGTTTTTGGGTCCGGCAAGTCGGGCAACACCTGTGCGAGAGGTGAGAGCAATATGCCGTGCACCTTTCTGTAAATGTCTATTAGTGAGTAGCTGGTCAGGATATCAAAGACAATACGTACGCGGTACATCCAGATGGCGATTTGCAAGCCCAAGGAACCGATACCACCGATAACAAGGTAGAACTTATCATCCGCCAAAGTGAGAGTTTGCGATACCTCGAACGTCGGCGGCAGCAATTGTACCGGGGTGAGAGCGCGACTTTCCAGATTTATCGCGGACAATGTGCGCGACAGGTGCGCTTCAAGAGTCGTACCCACCAACCAGGGGTTCTGCGCCACCGCAGCGAGCGCCCCCTGTTCTGAGTCAATCCAGTTGAACACTGAGATTCCGTTCATCTTGGGGACAGTTCGTGCGGAGTCTGCAGGTAGTCCGCCGATGATGATGTCGCCAGCAGAAAGGCGGGGCAATATCAAAGGGAGCGAGGGCGAGACCAAGACCGCTTTGACACCGAGGTGCTCCAGAACACGGGCGACAGAGGCAGCGTAAGTACCCGTATGCAGGACAACTGCTTGAATCTGCTTCAAGCTCTTCAACGGCCGCGAGTCCAGGCGAAGCCCGAGAGCAGCGAAAACCAATAATAAAGCGAGGTTCGCAGCACTCTTCTCATCAACGGTCTTCGTGATCTCGGAAATCTGACCCTCATGCACCACAACGAAGTTAGAGCGAGCTGAAGGCACAACAGCGACGACGCGGGCTCCAACTTGCCATTGGGAGGATCGGGTGCGTGTGACGGTACCAACAATACCTTGGAGCCCGCCTTCCGCGCCTGAGAGAGAGGATATCTGCACAAGGACCTGATTGGGGCCAGGCAAAGGAGGGGCGCACTGAACAACGGTGCTAGACGATTCCACAGCCCAGTACTTCGAATGGTCGAGGTTGTCGAAACCGCGAGGGGCATAGGAGCGGAAACGGGGAACAAGAGCCACTCCGGCTTTATTCAGAGCAACCTCAGCCTCCAATGAGGTGAGAGCAGACAGTTGCTGGATGGCGGCAATTCTGGACTCCAGCGTCCAGGAAGCGTCGAACAGAGCCAAACGAATCTCAACGGCGACGAGCTCGCGCATCAAAGAACGAGCGAAACCGGTTGCAACAGCGCCATCGAAAGTGTCCATTGTAGCTTCTATCCAGACCTTTGTCGGGGCCCCACCGGAAGACGACGACATGGCGCCGAGTGCAACTTGCTGGAAGTCCAGGGCGCGAGCATATTCGAACGAGAAGATGATGGGCTTTTCGGCGTTCGAAGATGGTGCAGCGGACGGCGAGATGAGGGGTAGAGACGGCTTCTGAGCCCGAAGGACGAGGAACAACGAGCTCTCGACACCGACTGAACCATCGACAACGCTAAAGTTCGCTTTCGAGAGCTGTGCATCCCACTCGGACGGTGTCCACCTGCGGTGCTGCTTTCCGGATCGCAGTCCGGACCACTGTCCGTGGGGCGAGAAAACCAAATCGAGCCACTTTCCACCAGGAGCCTGGGGAATTCCATTGACCTCAATGCCGACGAGGAATCCACCAGGAACGAGAAGGGTGTTCAGATATTCGAGCGAATGATCAAGCTCCAAGGCAAAGCCAAGAGTGTGCGTCTCGACAATCAGATCATAGGTGTTGGCGGTAAGACCGGGTTGTTTCGTGACAGAGTCAACATTGAACGACGCCTTTCGCACGTCCGGAGAGGCATGTTCATGACCACAGGCGGTATAGTCGAGCCTCAGCGAGGGATACTCCGACGCAACACCTGAGAGAACCTTGTAGAGAGATCCCGTGGCTGTGCGCTGTTGGTCAAAATTCCCACGAGCCAAGAACACAACTTACCATCCCCGATATCGAGCAGGCGCACGACTTGCTTTCCAGCCTTCACGGCATGGTCCAAGACCTGGCGAACCGAAGCAACAGATGCCTCCAAAGAAGAGGGGAAGAGCGACAGCACTGTAGACGGTTTGGCCTACGAAAATTTTGATTTAGACCCATAGGCCACAAGATTGGCGGGGCAATACTGACCTCAACCACGTCAGAAGTTATCGTCTTCACGACATCGTCGAAAGCTTTCCGCTCTTCAGGCGAGACGTGCGCAACAACGTGCCCATTTGCATGCCCATTGCCAACATGTCCATTGACGTGCCCATTCGCGTGACCGTTGGCGTGCCCGTTAGGAACCTAAGAAACTTTGAGCATCCCGATAAGGCTGGAAATCAATCATTTACTTTCTTTTCTGCCTCAGCAGATGGAACTAATTCGTCCAAGAAAGCATAGTCACGCTGCTTGAGAACAGGAACTGCGAGCTCGGCGGTCGGCAGAGCCAGAGGTTGGTAGATGGACTCGTAGCTTGTTTCCGGTCGCGTAGGCACTGCTCCCGCCCAGTGTTTTGAACTGAAAGTGATAGCTTAGTTTTGCATTATAATCACTAGGACCGCCACGCACAGAACACAGTTTATCAAGGTGACTAGCCGCTCTCCTTTCTCGTTCACAATGAAGGCGTCACACGCGACAGACTCTGAAAATCATTGAGCCCGTAAACGAAGGAATCAAAGTCATCTCGGCGTACCCGGAGTCCAAGAATGGGGCACCACATAGGAATAGAGCGTTTCAGGCATGCCCTCCTCAACAGCACGGTCATACAGCATCACACGCCCAATGTGGGATGGAAGGTAGAAGACGCTCTTGTCGGCGTTGCCGGTAAAAACAGGATGCAGCAAGCCGTGTATACATGCGTCCAATACGGACGGGTGGAAAATGTATTTATAGTGCCTGCATGTTTTCCAAGTCAGATTCACTCATTTTCGGCAAAGGAAATTCGGTGCATACGCAGTTAGCTCTGGCGCATTTCCACGAACTTGGTAGAGGATCTCGTGGTCGCCTTCATAGATCGCCTCAACTCGACGGTACAAGGGACCGAAAGCGGCGGTGGAACTCAAAATCGCGTAGAGATCTACAAGGCAAACACGATTAGATGAGCCATATATGGGTTAGTCGGAACGGGATACTGACTGCTGATGTCGGCAGGGGTGCAGCGGGAACGGATAGCGGAGAGATCTATGGGTCCAAGATCCTTGTCCATAACCTCCGTTGTCATAAACCCAGAAGCGTGAAGCCGGGGCTAAGCAGGTGAAAAAGGCACTTCATCAGAGATTGATTGACAGAAACTGTCAAACTGGGCTTACGTTACGGCCGAGACCCTGTGACGACACGATACTCCATGCGTGACCGTCCGACTTCACCTGAACGTCCAGGACCTTCTCCGGAAGCAGAGGAAGCAGGCTGCGAAGCTCGATGTCCCACATCGTTCGCGCACCTTCCTCGAACATCTAGAAGCGGCGATCAGCCACCGATCGAGAGGCGACGCCTTTGAACACGTACCATCTCGAAGAAACCAGTGGTCGGCATAATAGGCTCGCCTTTGATGACATGCTCAGCAAGATCAGGGTGCGTGAGCGCATTCATGCCCAGTGTGTCGTAGTTGAGAGGCCCTTTGCGCGTGCGCTTCTGCTTCGCAGCCATCCGGGAGTTCTCCGAATAGAACGGCATCGCCTTCGGGGCGAAGGGGTATGCAGGGATGGGCTTGGAGATTTCAAGGCAGTCGGTAGCGTTGACGGCGTTGAAGTTGATGGTGTTAACGCCCAAAGAGCAGAGATTTCCGATACACAAAAGCAGGTCGGTGACTTCGTTGAATTCGGTAACGTTCTTGGTGCGACGCATGGGGCAGATAACTTTGTCTGCCTTGGCACCCATGCCCGAGATGTACGACGAGAGGGCAGGGTGCGGGCCGACCTCAATGAAGACAGCCTCGGGCATCTCGTTGACAACAGTAGTGACAGTTTGCTCGAACTGCACCGGGACGCCTGGAATGAAGAGTTATTCAATGAAGTAAGCGGAAGAGAGCAAGCACGTACGCCCGTTGTTCCACATGTATTCCGGAGTGAAAGCCTGCTCCCAACGCTGACCAGTTTGCGTCGAATACGTCGGCACCGTTGGCGTATGGGTGCCGGGATAACGAGCAAAGGCCTCCTCCATCTCCGACACATAACGATCCTTGCACGGTTCAAGCAAACTGCAGTGGCCGGGAACCTTGGCCTTGATCTGGCGCGCAAACATTCCTCGCTTCTGTGCCACCGCAATCGCCTTATCAAGCATACCCTGCGTGCCCGAGATCGTAACTGCCTCGGGAGCATTGTAGCACCCTAGCTCGAGGACATCCCCAGGACCTGCCTCTAGCAATACTCCGCGAATGATCTCGCGCGCCACGGGCGGTGTGCACGACACAGCGGCCATTCCACCGCTCCCCTCGACCATCTTCATCGCGCGCGATCGGCGAATTGCAATCTCCATCGCGAGCGCCTGCGGCAGCGCACCGGACGCGTACGACATGGCGGCTTCACCAGCGGAGTGTCCGAATACCAAGCTTGGGCGAACACCAAACTCGGCGAGGAGGTCGACGAGCGCCATTTGGATCATTGCGATACTGGGGACCGTCAGTGTGACTGGCCATGTATCGGGGAGAGCCTCCTTCGGACGAGCGTCGGCAAAGAATCCAAGTTCGTTCACAATGGACGTGCCAGCGATCTCGACGTGGATCTTGTCCATGCGAAGGATACTGTCGCGGAAGGCGGGATAGAATTTGAACAACTGCCGACCCACTACAAAATATCAACATTCTGTCGGAGTGGGGAACTCAGAAAACTCACTCTCAATGTGCTGTGGTCCCTGACCAGAGAAAACATAAACCAAAGGTGGCGCGCCTCTTGTGACGAAGCGGGGTGCAGGGAAGACAAACGGCTTGCCTGCGGTACTGACGGCGGCAGAGCGCCAAGTAAGTTGTCGAGCACGCCGCCCGAAAATATTCGAGAGTGCGGGGAGTTCATTGGGGATGTCCGACGCAAGACCGGCCAAGTCGGTTGCGATAGCTGTGGCACTGCGCGGCGACAATCCTCCTGCCATCAGCAGGACAGGTCTGCCTTTCGCAAGCGGGGTCGGTTGGGCGGCCTGCATATAGCATCAATACCGAAGGTCAAAGCAGTGGCAGCAAGTGAGCCTTACCTTGGGAGGCGGGCTCTCGACAATGACGTGCCCGTTGGCACCCAAAAGCCCCGAAGCATTGCTGGAATTCAAAATCAGCAAAGTAATACAGAACGAACCAAGTCATACGCACATTGAAACCAATCTCTTGCCCGAACTATGCTGAGTCTTAAACTCCTCGACCGTCGTCGGCACTCGCATGTTATATTCCTCCCAGTGGATTGCAGGGTTGGGTTTGGAATAATTCGCCTGCGGCGGAATGGTGTTCGTCTTGAACATGCCGCATACCTTGGTGAACGAAGACAAGAACGATGTAATTTCTGTGTGTCCAATGTTCCCTTTAACACTACCAACAACGAGCTCTGCATTCTCCTTCTTAAAGTGGCTGCCAACCCAGTTGGCCTCGATAGGGTCGCCGACCGCCGTTCCTGTGGCGTGGCACTCGACAAAGTCTACCTCTGAAGGCGATCGACCGATGCCCTTGAAAGCCGTGTGCATGGCGGCGGCCTGCGACTCTGGGATCGGCGTCTTTACGGGACCTGCAGATCCAGTGGAATTAATTGCAGTGTTCAACACCTAAATATAGTCGTGTGAGTGACTAGAATATAGAATAGGCGTGTGAGACTGATGCTTGCCGTGGCGTAGATTTTGTCGCCATCACGAATCGCGTCTTCGAGCAGTTTGATCACCAGGACTACAACAGCCTCTCCACGTCCGAACCTGGAGAGACTCAATTGAAACAAAGCGCGAAGTCAAAGAAAGAACTTACCCGTCAGCCGATTCGTCAAACGGACTCGACCTTCCGGCTGGCGACAGAATTGACAATTGACTGTAGAAAATCCAGTCGAGGAATCTACGCGAGGTGAATTCAGTATCCAGCAATGGGCGATGGAGGAGCACGCACCTGTGATTGATCTGACTCCCTCCAATGACTGCTGCTTCGCAATCGCCCGTGCGAAGCGCTTGTACGCCCAAGTGCAGAGCCATCAACGAGGAGCTGCAAGCAGTGTCGACTGGGATCGAAGGCCCCAGCAAATCCAGCTGATACGACACGCGGTTCGCAACTGCGGCCGCACCGCCGCCGAAACCATCCCGTACGTCCCACTCATCCTGTTGAAGGACCACGTTCGGCGCGCCGTCTCCACCGTATCAAAAAGAAGAACTCACCGCATCCGCGGCACTTAATAAATCGAAGGCAATTCCCGACGTATAGGCTCCGACGTTTTGGGAGCGTGAATTGATACCCGCGTCGAGGAGAGCGAGGAAGGAGTGTTCAACGAGCTTGCGCGTCGCAAGACCCATGGTGAGCGCGTCCTTTGAAGAGATACCGAATTCAAAGTGGTCGAAGTTTTGTACATTCTTGAGGAAGCAAGCTTCTTCAGCGAAAACTTGACCAAGGTGCGTGCCTTGCCATCTATGCATGAAATTTGAGTACACAGAGCGTAAAGGACGTTGACAGGGGACTGACCCATCGATGTTGAAACGGTCTTTAGGAACGCGTTCAGCAGCGTCCTTGCCAGAAAGCAGAAAGTCGAAGAAAGATTGGTGGTCAAAGTTGGAATTTGACAGAGTTCCTGAAGGAAACTCTGCGGACATTCCAACCTACGAAGCGGATGAATTGTTAATATGAACTAAGCGAAGGAAAACGCGACATACCACCGCAATGGGCTTGAGTGGTTCGGACATGATTTTGGAGAATAGAGTGAAGGCTTGAAGCCGCGCAACCAGTCAAGATCGGTGGGTCGTGAACTTAAGTATTAGGATGAAAGGAGTCAAGAAGCAAAGGCGGTCCGGAGAAATTCAGAAGACCGAGAGATTGCGATAAGTACAACTGTGTGTAAAACCTTGGAAGACGGAATATGACAAGTTTTAAAGCAAGACGAGGCCGGATATGCGAGGCGGAGGCTGACGGAGGTTTCCCGGGCATCCATCAAATCCGAGAGATTTGCACAGAACTGTGAAACGATGCCACATGGAGAAAGCTTTCCTTGGAGATCGCATTACAGCAACCGAGAGGGGGCGCGTTACGAACAAACATATCTTTCAGTTTCTGCAATTCTCTACCGCCAGAACAATCCTATGAATTGCAATAATACCGCCCAATGGCCTAGTCTGAACTTAGAGAAAATCTCCAGCACGAAAATGCCTCAAAGCAGCCCAAGTTCATACGGAAAAGAAAGTGGGTCCAAAAGTGTGACAATCTCGGGACTCCGGTCATGGCCGGCGCCGGCGCATGTCAGATCGTCCGCCGTACTCGGGCCCGATCTTCTTTTCACATGTGGACTAGTATTCTAATCATATTTGACAGGTTCGAGGTCGTCTCGCTTGTCAACAACCGCTGTCTTATACACTGTCATCTTATACAAGTCTTATAACGCCCGTTTGACCCACCGTTAACTCCTCAACACCATGGCTAATGCTGAGAAAACCCCCTACGTGCTAGTGGTACGCTACCTCTTCAATCAGCTAGTATCGTTCACCAATTCACGCGTACCAGAACGATGAAGCGGAATGGGCGAGGTATTGTGCAGCTTAATGCTTTTTGACCACGATCTGACACGATCGCAGACTGGATGCGATGCACAATGGCATCGCCAAGTTTCTGAACCATAAATTGACGCCCGCGCCCTTAAACAAGCCGAACAAAATTCTGGAAATCGGGTGCGTTTCGCGTATTCCAGCGGATTTGCGATGTTCATTCATTCATTTCCAGAGCTGGTTCCGGCGCGTGGGCCATTCAGGCCGCGAAGCAATTCCCCGAGGCAGATGTCCTCGCTGTCGACATGAATCCTCTCCCTTCTAGGTGCGTAATATCCGACTGCATAGCGTGCGATGAAGACATGAGCGATTCGCAGACCGCTGCCTCCGAACGTCCGATACCAGAACCTGAATGTGCTTCAGCCCTTCCCATTCGAGAACAACACCTTCGATGTCGTTCACATCCGTCTCGTGCTATGCCATGTACGGCCAGAATTTCCGCCTTCAGCTTGATAAAAACTGAAGTCAAATCTTAGCTCCCGGACGCGCACTCTGTTCTCTCCCGCATTATCGACCTCGTTGCGCCGGGTGGCTGGCTGCTCATTGACGATATCGATTGGACCGAGCAATTTGGCGACCTCAACAAGGCGCCCGGTATCAAAGCCGGACTCACTGCCCTCGTGCGGTCCATGGAGGCGGAGGCTGGTGACCCGCATTACGGCAAGAGTCTCAAACCGTATCTCGACGCATCGGATCGTCTCAGCGAGGTTCATGTCCGCGAAGTCGACTTACCTGTGTACCCTGTTCCGCAAGGTGCGATATCCCGTTGTTGGCTCGATACTGTCTCAAATTCTGTTCCACTTTAGAGCCAGGACTTGCGGGTCTTACCGACATGATGCGCAAAGCCCTCGTAGGTGCGATCGGTGCAGCCAAGGTCAGCGAGGCGACGGTGGGCATCACGAAGGATGTGCAGCAGAACTTTTTGGCGGAGATGGCGCGGGACGACATGGAGTGGTCGTACTCGTGCAAGTTGTACTTTGCTCATGTACAGAAGCGCGCCTAAGAGAACGGCGCCAAGTGTATGTACCTGTTGAAATATACGCGTTTTGACGCGACGCGTCGGATTTTAATTTTGTGCCTTGAGTTTCGGATGCAACTTGAGTAAGCTAGAGTCTAGCTCGGATGAAGGGAAAGCCGATTTGGTGAGGAGGAAATTGCCTAATGGGGAGAATCAGATGGAAACCATGTAGCTTCATCGCCACCGGATGGAAGTGACGGAGTGTACGTAAACTTATATACGGAACTGAGATCCAAGATCAGCAGCGATCAAAAACATAATTACCACGGTAACCCACCATTTGGTCCTTTCTCAGCTATCTCGTTTCCGCTTTCTTCCTTGTTCGTCTCCCTTGCTTACTTCTACCTGCGCCCGTTCCGACGCTGTTGTTCACTTGCTCTCTTTCTTCTTCCTCCACATGACCGTCCTCCCAATCCATAACCACTCCTCCGTCACCGCGACGGAAATCCTCGACGGCTGGAACAACCCCAAAGACTCTGCTCATGCTCTCGCTGTTTCTGAACAAGACTTCGAAATCCCCGCTAATCTCACCGTCCCTCAATTTATCTTCGACTATGAACACTTCGCCCGTCTTCAGCACTATCCGGACACACCCTGGCTCATTGACTCGGGATCTGGTCGTTCATATCAGCGCAATGATGTCAGCGGAAGATTATCTTTGCGCGACTCGTGTCCTGAATCAAGTGTTTTTTAGCTTCGCGACCGAACTCGCGCTCTAGCACAGGCAATTAGCATTCGGTATGATATCGGTGCGTTGTGTTTTTCTTGAAACATGCCAATTTTATTCATGGCAATTGTTGTTCAGGGGAGAATCCCGTTGGTGCGCCGTTGTCTCAATTCGCCCTATCGAATTGTTGCTCATTGATGTCCAGTCTGTGTGATTAGCCAAAATCATTGTGGTGAGTTGAAGAGTCGATAATCACTTTTGTCGAAGTCAATGAATCTTTGGCAGATTACCCGACCACAGTTTGGGCTGCCCATCACCTTGGCGCCGCTGTCTTGTAGGTTTCTTTCAGTCTGGATCCATTCTGTGTACTCAACCCGCAATATCAGCACCACTAATCCTGCCTTCACTGCCGAAGAATTCTCTTTACAATTCACTGCTGCCAAACCCACCTTGTTCTTTGTTCAACCTGACATCCTCAAGACTGTCATCGCTGCTGGCGCCCCAGCCGATCGCGTCGTCGTGTTCAACACCACCCCAATTGATGCGGCCCCTTCGATTCAAGATTTGGTCGAGTTTGGCATGGTTTCCTCTCCGGAAACTTTCGTCGAGTTCAACCTCGGCCCTGAGGAAGGGAAAACAAGAACCGCCATTCTTTTCCCGTCTAGCGGGACCACCGGCGTTCCAAAATTGATTTCCGTATCTCATTACGCGTTCATTGCCAACGTACTGCAGGCAGCGGTTTATAATGCGGGAACCGGAAAGGAGCGGATACCTGTCGCTCAAAGAAGGTATAAACCCGGCGATGTGTCGTTGGCGGTGCTCCCATTCTTCCATATTCTGGGACTGCTAATCAATGTACGCTTGCCTTTTTTTGTCCAAACGCCGAAAATAATCCGCGAATTCAGCTCCATCATGCCTTGTACTCGGGGATGAGCGTCGTAACTGCGGCCAAGTTCAGTTTAGGCCCTACGGTCAAGACCATCGAAAAATACAAAATTACGCATTTGCTGTATGTTTTCCGTCTTTCCCGCATATGCAAGAGATTGACCGATTTCAAGTCTCGTTCCCCCGATGGTGGTTCTTTTCACCAAGAAGTTGGGCGTTGATGTCCCCGAGTTACAAAGCATTCGTATGGTTTCAATCGCAGGTGCCCCTCTCAACAACGCACTTGTCTTGCGCTTTGCTCAAGCTATTCCCCAATCCGTCATTGGGCAAATATACGGCATGACCGAGGCTGGTGCCCTCACCGCGCCATCATTAACCGCAAAGATCGCGACGGCAGGTACCTCCTCGTCCGGTGTCACATCCGCGAGTGTGGGGAAGCTGTTGCCTGGAGTTGTGTGGAAAGTCGTAAAACCTGATGGGAAGCTTGCCGCGAGGGGTGAGAAGGGTGAGCTTTGGGTGCGGACGCCTTCGATGGCGGCTGGCTACCACAATAACGAGGAGTCGTGGCAAGATACCTTTGTCGATGGGTCCGTCTCGCTTCATTCGATACGCACATTCGTTCCGCTAATTCATGGCGTACAGTTGGCTACGAAGCGGGGACGAGGTGTATATCGACGAGACTGACGAAATGTTCGTCGTGCAGCGGCTTAAAGACTTCATGAAAGTCAAGGGTTTCCGTGTCAATCCTGAGGAGCTGGAGAGTCAGCTCCTCCAGCACGCTGACGTGTCGGACTGCTGCGTTGTACCCGTCGCAGACGAGTTCAGCGGTGAAATTCCAAAGGCGTTTGTTGTTCTTACCCCTGCTGCCCGCGCGCGCCTCGATGCCGATACCGCGCAGAGGGCTACATTGGAAGCGGAGCTGTTGCGGGTATGTTGAAAATTTCTGATCCATCGCCACCTCTTTGCTCAACTCCTTTGCAGCACGTTGCGGACCACAAAGTAACGTATAAGCACCTTGGGGGTGGTATCGAATTCTGCGAAGAGATACCGAAAACGGCATCAGGCAAGATTCTGCGGCGACTCTTGCGCGATCGGCCTCAGATTAACAATGTCGAGGTGACGGTGAAAGCGTAATAGGAGTGGTTGAGGTGGTAATGTCCAGGAGGATGTGTATTCAAATGCATTAGATGTAGCTTAGAGATTTTGCGATATTTACTGACAATATTTATTACTTGCATTCATGTTTTTCACGGTGTCGGTGAAAGGTTACCGAAGTTGGACTGTTTGTCGGGACCATTGTGGCCCACAACCCAACCACAACCAAACTCTCTCAGCTTTGAACCTTGACTCAAGTTGGTCTCCCTTCTCCCGTCTCGCCCAACAATAAGGATACTCTGGCCGGAGTATCCTCGTTGACGCAGCCTTTCATTGTCGAAATTCAGAATCTAAATCTGGACTTTGCCGGTGCCTCAAACCAAACCTTGTCTTGAACTTTGACCTCAAGGTAGCCGTAGTCCGATAGACTCGCCCCGACGTTAAGAATACTCATGCGGGGAATATCCGTAAATTCCCCACAAGGTCTGGGGCTATCAGCACCATTCATTCCAATCTCCAATCTCGACGCGTCCGAACGGACACTCGAGGATAATCTATCCGCGTCAAACTCTCTTGGAAGTACCTCCCGGACCTCGATCTTCTAGATAGCTGTCTGGCAACTCTCTTGAAAGTTTTCTACGGAAAAGTGGTCGATTCTTGATACCGGCCATGAATGTCGCCGTAGCGCTCATGTCACCCATGTTCTTCATCCACGTCTGGCATACCCATTGAGCTCGATGTGGGTCTCGAAGCCATCGGCAAGAAGCTTCCAGCTGAGCGCAGAAGCACCGGTCGGACCTCGTTGACTGTCCGAGACTGTCCGCTATTACTGGACTTCTCATTGGCGGTGCTTTCGTGGGTTCAACTTGAAGATCGCGACGATCCCTATCGATGCCGGTGTCGGTGCAGGACGTGGAGCGTTCACGGCGCCTATGGGGACGATAGAAGTCGAGAAGACAACGTACTCGGTGCTTAGATTCTGCAAAGACCGAAGAAACACGGACGCGGCACGAGGAAAATCTCTGCTGCATGGCGGGCTTCTGTGTGGACTGCAAACATTATGCGCGTCGTGACTACGCCATCCAAATCCGAGAGGCCATGCTGTCTGGCAAGAGTTCTACGCCGGTGATTCTCGGTGAAAAGGTGCTTTACGAAACGTGTTCGACTCCAGGTATCTTGGTAACGACATTTATGCGTGGCTCATCATGTAGACTGGCGTTGGGTGTCTCGGACTTGAAGCTTCAAAGTTCAACGTTCAATTCGGTCATTCGTCAAGCCAGTCTTTTGGACTTGTAACAATCTAGACTTTGAACGTTGAACGCATGAATCGAAGACTGAAAGCGCGATTACAGCAAACAATGTGCCGATGAATTGAGCCGACGGCCTTTCAAATTTTGCAATAGCGGCCGTTGTTGGCTTCTGCTTCTCAGCTTCGTGAGCGCGCGCTGTGTATCATCTCAAAGGGGGTGAGAAAGGATGCTTTTTTTTCGTTGCAAGGACTTCGATTTTCACCGAGAAGACGTCTATCTCTCTACGGGGTTCTTGGTGGACTGTGGTGCACAGAGTGGGGTGTCAGTCATCGACAAACCCGTACATTTTGCGAGGCGGGTCTACCTTTATGGAACTATGATTGAGGATGGCGGGAATTTTACGGAAGTTGCTCAAGGTATCTTGCGAATAACGTTTTTGCGTGGCTTAGGTCGTTGACTCATTAATGAAATAGCTAGAGATGTGAGTGCTTTACAAAACTGAAGCTTCTTCATTCATGTGTATGAAGGCTCATCTAACGGACTATCTAGCTTGCTCAATCTAGACTTTCGATATACGTTCTACCTTCTGTCCGGGATTACAACAACCGTTGCAAATCGAAGCCAGACATGACCTCCGCGAAGTCAACTTAGACATCGCCGGTTCTTCGTCCGAGATACGGAATTTGTGTCTGCATGCTTCGCGAGCGCATTGCAGCATCCTGAAGGTGGACGGCGAGAGGCGGAATGCATATGCTTTAATGCGCCTCCGCCTCAAATCGGCCCCGTTCTTTTCAAGTGAACATGCAAAGTCGATTACGCGAGACAATGAAATGAAGGTGATGACAAAACCTTCGTTCCGTTGCACCGATCGCTGGAAGACCGCTCTGACCTCATTCCTGTCTATTCCGAGTCGTCTATTCCTGTGTGGATTACTCGAGGCATAGCGCGGATGATTTTCCTCAAAATGTAGGTCAGGATTCGGTCCCGAGGCAGGTTCAAAGTCTCAGAGAGAGAACGTTACGGAAACAACACGGAAAACTTAAAAGAGCTTTCTTTCTAGACCTTGTTCTTGGCGTGTCACGACATTGGAAAGGTAGAAGGCAATGATTTAATTTCTCTGCAACTGAACATGAAAGTTCAACGCAGACAACTGGCCGTGGATCTCGGTCCAACCTGCTCAGGAACGGTAATTCAGGTTGGAGATAATCGGAAACATTTGGAATTTTGAATCGATTTGGCCCCGAATCCACGACAAAAGCGCGTAATAAGTTTGGGCCGTGCATTGATTCAATTGTTTCGTTTGTATGCTCGTATCTTCGGTGGAGTGCCGAGGCCGTCCGTCCGGGCCCCCTCAATGTTCTGATGAAACGGTCGGCGCCGATGTGGGGTCAACCATCACTGGAAATTTGCAGTGATCCTTGGGGGCCAGGCCGCCGACTGCGAACCACGGTCAATGCTACAGTTAAATTATGGTTTACTTTCGACACGAAGTAGTCTCAGTCGTAGTGCGTACGTGGGTGCTAGTGTCTCAGTGTAAAGGATGTATCAAGAGTTACGGTAACGAGGCTATATAAGACCACCTAATCATATCCCCATACGCTTGTTCTTAAACGGTTCCAGATTCAAGTTCGGGCGCGTGCGCTGCGGGACGACGTCAATTTTGTAGTGCTAAGATCGCTTACTTTGATATAGACCGAATCTAGTTTCAATTCTACCTCTCCCCATATCTTGCTTTGCCTTTCTGCGTTCACCTCTTTCTCCTCCTTAAAGCTCTCTGCATCTTTTTATCCTTCTTGCTTCAACAGCAGTCCGCATTAACTTTAGATATTCACCATGTCACTAACCCCTCCTAATGGTGCACTCTTCAATGAGGCGGAGTCCAAGACCATGCCCCTGCTGTCCGAGTTCGTCAACCAATATCTCGAGCTCGAGTCCTACAAGTTTGTCGTGTGCCGCCGCCGCCAATTGAATGCCTTGCTAAACCCCGTTCCAGGAACGGCAGGGTGATCGAAGTCGATGGTTATTCTTTATCTATTCCCGCCGTCACCGCCGCCGCTCGTTATGGTACTGCAGTGGTGTTGAAGGACGCTCCCCATATCAAAGAGCGCCTTGAAAAAGCTCGTGCTGTCATTGTCGACAAAGTAGAGGGCAATAAAAGCGTCTACGGCGTTAGCACCGGGTTCGGCGGCAGTGGTAGGCTGTTTTCAACCTATACGTGCGGGCAGGGCTATTTTCTGACAATTGAACAGCCGATACTCGTACAAGCAATACGCTCGCTCTTGGAAAAGCCTTACTCCAACATCAGCACTCGGGCATTTTGCCCTCCTCTACGACTGGGGTACATGGACCCCTTCCACTCCTTGACCCTCTTGCATCCACGAGTATGCCCGAAGCGTGGGTGCGGGGGGCTATCCTCGTCCGTATTAACTCTTTGATTAGAGGCCACTCTGGGGTCAGTTCGCTTTCTTCCACAGTTTTTGTTCATAGCTCAGTGTTCATGAAACGCTCAGGTCCGCCTCGAGCTAATCCAGAAGATGGTAGAACTTCTGCGAGCGAATGTTACCCCCCTCGTCCCTCTCCGCGGAAGTATCAGCGCGTCGGGAGGTAATCTCCGTTTTTTTAGACAGTCTCAATAGCAAAACTGAATCTTCCACCAGATCTCTCACCTCTCTCTTACATCGCGGGGACTTTGATGGGTAACCCGTCCATCCGGGTAATTCTATTCTAATTTTGGTTTCATTCTTTCGTTTACTCAGATATATACAGGTATTTGATGGCCCGCCTGCATTCGGCGGGCGGCTTGTTGTACCTTCCGTCCAAGCCCTTGAGAAGCACGGCATTGAGCCCATCGAGCTGCTCTCGAAAGAGCATCTCGGTATTCTCAATGGCACGGCCTTCTCTGCTTCCGTCGCCAGTCTCGCACTGAACGACGCCACCCATCTTGCGATGTTGACCCAGATTTGCACGGCAATGGGGACTGAAGTTCTTCTCGGAGAACGCATGAACAACGCACCTTTCATTCACGCTGTCGCTCGTCCTCATCCTGGACAGGTTGAGGCTGCTGATACGATTTGGGACCTTTTGAGTGGAAGTAAGTTGGCTCACGGCCACGAGGAAGAGGTCACGATTGAGGAAGACAAGGGCGAGCTGCGCCAGGATCGGTATCCCCTGCGCACAGCTCCTCAGTTCATTGGCCCTCAGATCGAGGATTTACTTGTGTCGTTGAAGACCATCACACTCGAATGCAACTCCAGTATGTTGCTTTCGTTATATTTGGTCTTCTAGAGGTGCTCAAACTGTTTCCAGCGACCGACAACCCTCTCGTGGATGGAGAGAACGGCGAGATTCACCATGGTGGTAATTTCCAAGCTATGGCAGTCACCAACGCAATGGAGAAGACACGTCTTTCACTGCACCATCTCGGCAAATTGCTCTTCGCCCAACAAGCCGAGCTCATTGACCCCTCGATGAATCGTGGCCTACCGCCCTCCCTTGCTGCGACCGACCCATCACTCAACTATCACGGCAAGGGCGTCGACATCGCCTCCGCAGCATATGTAGCGGAACTAGGTTATCTCGCCAACCCCGTCTCAACGCACATTCAATCGGCTGAGATGCACAACCAGGCCGTCAAGTGCGCTTGCTTTACTCGTCGCCTAACCTCTACTCATCATTTACAGCTCGTTGGCTTTGATCTCTGCGCGTGCCACCATCAACTCCCTTGAAGTCCTCTCCATGTTGGTGTCTGGTTACCTGTACATGCTCTGCCAAGGGTACGATCTGCGTGCTCTGCAGGCCGACTTCCGACGCGGCCTCGCCGAAATTGTTCAGGAAGAATTGCGCACGCACTTCCCAGCACAATTCGGAAGCGCCGATGACCTCGCTCTCCTCAACAAACTCCTCACTTGCATGTACCACGTCGTCGACCACACAACGAGCATGGACGCGCCGGCTCGTATGGTCAAGGTCGCCGAGGTCTCCACTACCATCTTGATCGACTACTTCATGGCAACTGCCGACGCAGCCGCCACGATGAACGCGCTCAACATTCTTCCGCGGTTCCGGGAGAGCGTCGCCACGCGCGCGGCGGCTAAACTCCTTGAGTTGCGCGAGGAATATCTCCTCGGTGCTCGCGGCCCTGCTCCTGCCAGTGCATGGTTGGGCAAATTGCTCCCCATCTACGAGTTTATCCGTGTCACGCTCGGTGTCCGCATGCATGGGCAGGAGAACTTGGGCGTGTTCCGCGAGGGTTTAGGCGTCCAGGATATAACCGTTGGCCAGAATGTTTCGTTGATTCATGAGGCTATCCGGGACGGCAAGATGCAAGCTGTTGTAATGGGGTTGTTCGCAAACTCTAACTAAAGAATATTTATATACGAGCGACTCTCGTTGTTGTATCAACGACGGATTGCGCAACATTCATTGACGTGGAGCAGGGATCCCTGTTACTGTACCAACGATGTAAAATGGCCAATAATATAGAGGCGAAAGTTTTTTATTTTGACCGGAGGGAAATCAGCGAATCTACCTGAGTGTCCAGAGGCAAAGTGAATGGTGGCTTTAAGCAAATTGTCACCAAGAACACTTTCATTACCAGCTTTCCGAGCGCCATTGCAAATTCATGCCGCAGGTAGGTAGCATTACACAACACGGTCCCTCTCGAGCCCAGGAAATTACATGTTATAATGGCAGAACGACTTGGTTGCAATGAATACAATCACGTTTCCATTCTATTCCTCTATTGATGAACACGATAAATAGCTACTCAGGCCTGTTTCTTCGACCAGGAGAAATACAGATGAACGTTGTAAGACCAATCTTCTGCGTCTCCACCCATCTGGGCGAGGAACGCCTGCTGTACCTCATGAGTTAATCCACCGGTCGAAATTGCCTCGGGATTTAATTTCTGCGCGCCGACGGCGTTCATGAAAGCCCGACGCATTGTCCGGCTGAGGTCGCCCTTTTTGGGATCTATTGTGAAATGAAAGGCAGATTAAGCAGAGAACAACTAAGTCTAAAAGCATAGACAGTAACACGTACCTTTGGGAATGGGGTTTATCGGCACATCCACTTTGTCCACGTTGACTTCGCTCAATAATTTGGAGGATTCCAATTCAGACTTTAGGATCGTGCCGAAATGGGCGTCTCCGTCGTGGGCTTCCATAGAGCTGATTAGGCCGGCGAAACCTTGTTTGACTCCGGTAGCCTTGTCTAATCCCTCAAAAGCAGCAAGGAAGTCGATGTCGTCGATGAGAAGCCAGCCGCCGGGAGCGACGAGGTCGATAATCCGGGGGATGACACTTCGCCCGTGAGGGAGCTGCATTATGGGTCACAAGGACGGATAATTAGTCTGAATACGTTCTCAGAAGCGGGAAATTCGGGACTTGCATGGCAAAGGACGAAACGGATATGGACGACGTCGAAGGTTCCTGGGGCAAAAGGGAATGGCTTTAATATATCGACGTTCTCGTAACGAATATTTGAGGGAAGTGGTCTGGCGGTCGCGTTGAATAATTAATCGAGATTCTGTTGAACTTGCAAACTGACCTCGCAGGAAGGGGATTCATGTCGACCGCGAGGACGTCGGCATCAGGGTATTGCTTCGCGGCTTGAATCGCCCTGTGACGCGGCTTGTCCATCGCAGAAGATATCGATTGAGATCCAGCTCACCATGCTCCCGATCCAGAGCTGGAGAAAGCGTTGATTCAAGAGATCCTCCGCGCAAGAACAGTATTCGTACCCGATTTCCAAAATTTTGCGTGGGTTGCCTAGGTCTGCAGGGCATAATTTATAATCGAGGTACTTGGCCATCCCATTGTGCTGAGCGTCGAGTCTAATTATACCGTTCATTACCCTGCAGAAAATCGTGACTTCAACGCGTACCTCTCCCATTCCGCTTCATCAGACTAGACTGGAGCTTCAGCGACATGGACCACACCTCGAAAACAGCTTACCACTAGAGCATACGCGGTGGGGGCAGGGGTAGACATGATAGAGAGTTGCAAAGTTGAGTTGCAGATTCTTGAACTTTACATCAAGATTATACGGGCCGGAGGGTGTCGTGGTGAGTGACATTGCGGCAGAGAGTCTCATTGAAACGCCGGGCAACACCGATTGTAAGATCGGAATTGGTCGTGGAGGTGCCTTGTTTCCGTTTGTCGTAATTCCTCGGTGACCCTAAACGAGGATACGGAAGGCGAGTTGTGGCTGGAAGAATGTTACTTATGAGATCCTTTGCGCTCAAGGCGGACAGAAGACAACTATTGTCAAAGAGTTCAAGTCTGAAGTATTCCACTAGGATTCCCGGCCTGAACGAGACTTAGCTAGACTCTCGTCGGCGCAGGTAACACTTTTGATGAATACCCCCTGATTTCCATGGACGCTCAATCAATATGCAATTATATATCGCCTTTTGAATTTGTTGCCTCAAATCATTTCAGCCAACTTGTTCCTCCTCCATCGTCGTCCACGACATGGGTTCCTCCCATTCTCATGTATCCAACCCTAACAAGTTCGCCACCCCCATTGACTTCGACGGCGATGTCCATACGGTCGAGAAAAAGCCCTTGAAGCGCTACGACTATATCATTGTCGGCGGAGGTGCGTTTGTTTCAAGGCTTTTCTTGCAACGGCTTCTCAAGTTGAAGTGCAGGAACTGCTGGTTGTGTTTTGGCTGCCCGACTCTCTGAGGACCCCACCGTCAATGTACTTTTGGTAGAGGCAGGGAAGAGGTGCGCAATTTACCCCTCAAAATTAACGCGCCTTCTGAACGCGCCGTTCGCTTTAGTAACCAGGGCGTTACAGCCTCTACGATTCCTCTCGCGTTTCCCTTGCTGATGAAGGGCAAGTACGACTGGAACTATGAGACAGTGTGAGCTTCAGAACATTTCTAAATGTGGACCGTCTGACTTCGCCATGCGCGCCAGTGGGATGCCCTCTCTTGGTGGCCGTACTAGCTACTGGCCTCGTGGACGACTTTTGGGAGGAACCAGGTCGGTCTCTCAATGATCAACGGTGTAGAAACTAAATTCGCGTCCAGTGCTATCAACGGTTCGATGTATCACCGTTGCGCGCCCGAGGGTCCGTTCTTCATAATATATCTAACACTGCAGCCTTATCTCCTCTTCAGATTTCTCTGCCTGGGTTGAGGAAGGTGCAAAGGGATGGAACTATGAAAGCATGAGACCGTACGCTGCTCTATTTGCTTTATTCAAGTGGTTCAACAAGCTCATTCTTTCATCAGTTACTTCCGCAGGGCTGAGAAATATGTTCCTCACTCGGGCTATCCCGACATCAACCCCACTCTGCATGGTACCGAAGGACCTGCAACGGTCACTCACGGCACGCTTGCGGTAGGTCTGCTTGAATTCACATTTCTGTCGTCATTCAACAGGTTTCTGTAGCCCATCACTATGGATATTCTCCAGGCGAGCATTAATGTCGGTATTCCTCATGTGCGGTAAGCCGAGTCTGTTACAAATTTTGCGTGAAGGTATTCAACCTCCGCTCAGCGACTTCAACACCGACGCTGGGCCCACCGGTGTCGGCCTGTTTGTGCGCAATGTTTTTCCCAACGGCAAACGTACGTGCCTCTGTGCTTCCAGTCTCTTTCCAATTTAGTAATTAATTCTCCATCAGGTGTCTCGACTGCAACCGGATACCTCAACTCGAAAGTCATGCGTCGTCCCAACTTAACTGTTGCGGTCGAATGCTTGACCGAGAAGGTCGTGTTGACCCAGGACGAAAAAAAGCCCCGCGCTACCGGTATCATCTTCTCCACAAAAAAGAACGGCCAACGATTCTACGTCCCCGCTTTCCGGGAGGTCATCCTTTCCGGCGGTGTGATTGGAACTCCCCAGGTGCTGTTGCTGTCTGGACTCGGCCCTGCGGCCGAGTTGGCAAAGCACAATATCCCGGTCGTTCGTGATCTCCCCGCGGTTGGGGAGTACCTCCAGGACGTGCGTTTTTCTCCCTTCCTCCCCTCCTCCCGAGTAGCTTGAAACTGACCTGCCGTCGTACAGCACTTCTCGCCCGGCCCCGTGTTGATTCGTGCTAAGCGCGGTACCTGGGATTGGGTTCTCCGACCTCTCGGTGCTATCTGGGCTCTCGCAAAATGGTATCTCTTCGGCAGCGGACCTCTCTCGTCTCTTAGTGTCCAGGTGGCTTGCTTCGTTCGTTCCGACAACAAACGGTTGGTTCTACACTGTCTTTTGTAATCATACCTAATCAATGGTTTCAGCTTGCCCATGCACAACGGCGCAAAGAAATATCCTATCAAGAACCTTTGCTCTGGACCCACCGCCCCGGATATCGAACTCTTCTTCGCACCGTTCTTGACCCCTCCTCTTGGCGCTCCTCCTTATCCCTTCCCTGGTCTTACCGCTGTATGCCTTCGTGATTTTTGCGGGTTTTGTATACCAACTCACACCTTCGTTAGGGTTCTCTTCTGCTGAAACCCGCTAGTTACGGCTCGGTGAAACTGGCCAGCTCTAACCCTTGGGACTATCCTAACATCGACGCTAAGTATGTGTATTCCACAGCCACTTTCGATTGAATATTCACCGTCCTTGCGCCTATAGCTACATTGCCGAACCCAGCGACATTGGTCTATGCATTATGGGCCTGCGACTCCTCATGCGCATTGCACGCACCAAGCCGTTTGTCGACTCGCTCAATCTCCCCAAGGACTCCACCGACAAGACCTCGCTTTTCTACATAACTGACTGCAACCCGGACACTGTGAGTTGACTGCCGTTCTACCCTCTCCTCGACGCGTACTGATTCTTCGTCATTCAAGGTCTCTGACGATGACCTCGAAGCCTGGACTAGACTGCACGGCCAGTCCACTGGACACCCTGTACGTGTTGCACATATCCTTCCTCTCTTTCTCTAATCACTAATTGCTTTTCACAGACATCGAGCGCGCGTATGGGCAGCTCGCCTGCTACCAGTGTCGTCGATAGCCGTCTCAAGGTGCACGGTGTTGAGGGTTTGAGAGTCTGCGACGCCAGCTGCTTCCCCACCCAGGTGTCGGGCCATCCCACGGCGGTCGTCGTCGCTGTGGCTGAGCGGGCAGCGGACCTCATCAAGGGTATTGCATAGTAGTACATACGACTTTAAAATTGGATACAGTAATTACTTACATTTGGGATGAATGAACGCATTTATTTTATTATTGCTGGGGTGGACAAGAAAGAGTGAGAGTAGTTGACGTCCGAGCCTTGCTGAAGTTCGTTAGAGACTAGGTTTGTTTCATTTCAACTCAGGTCGGAGATGCCAGTTGTAGACTAACTGGCCGTAGTTCTGTAAGTAGTACCAAGGCTGACGGATGTATGAAACATATAGAGCATTTGCAGGAACGAGCCTTTCCTCAGTTGAAATACTTCAGTCCTGAGCTCACTCCGGACTGAACTCAGACCCAGTTGAAACAACAAGTTGCTCGGCCTCCAAGGCCGACATTCATACCATTATTCTGCGAACGAGGTCTGCTTCCAGCTGCAGCAGACCTCCAACATTCTGATTCGTTTCGTTCTCTGAGAAGATTGAAAGATGTACACTCGAGAACCTCGATGAATTGCTGCTGAATTAGTCTACTACATCTGCTATCTATACAGATTAGTTTTCTATGCCGGGGCCTCTGCAGGACCGAAAGCCTTAACGGCCAAATCCCATGCCTTCTTCTTCTCATCCAGAGGATCCCACTCCCACTGCCACTCCATCTCAGTCTGCATACGCTTCCCAAGCGAATCCAAGTCCTTGGCCGCTTCCTCGTCGTGCAAGCCACAGTCGATGCCCGTCTGGCGCGAGCTCTCGAGGACGTGGCGCGACATGGGGACACGGACTTCCGAGTAGACTTCGAAGGCCTTGGTGATGTTGTCGCGATTGACGTTAGGGTGGGCGAGAATGGTGTAGAGGATGTATGCGTCCTTTGAGATGTGTTCAGCACAATGAACGAGTGAGCAGGAAAGAGAATAGATACTTCGATGGCCTGTCCTGCACCGGCACCTTGGAAGTTGGTCATGGCGTGCTAATGTTGGGTGATCAGGCAAAAGAATTGTGCAGAGTGTAATTTACGAACCGCCTACAAAAATAAACAGAGGTCATCAGTTATTCGCTCACTTACGAGGAAGGAATTTGAAGCTCACCGCATCACCCAGCAAGATCGCACGCGATGAGTTGAAGAACGGTAGAGTGACCGTGCAAATCGCCCATCGACTGACAACCGGGTCGATGACCTATTTCTATATTAGCCCAGGAATAATCACGACTAACGCCTTACGCGCACCTTGAACAGCGACTGAACATCGGGTTCCCAACCGACGTGGAAACTAGCAAGGTGCTCGGAAGTTACATCCGCTACCCAAGGTTCAGGATAATCGTCGCCCTCGCGTGAGTAATCGCAGTGGTAGACACCGACGTTCGAAACGGCGGAGTGTTCAGAAAGAATGGGGTAGGACATGATGTGCTTTTCCTTGCCCAAGAACTGTCGACACGTCCTGTCAGTCAATATAACGATCCAGCGATCCAAGTTGATTGAACACGAACCTGAGTGGGACACCGGAGAGCAAAATGATCGGGCGAGAACGAACGCAGCTTCTCCGCTGAGATAACGGCGCGGTAGACCTCAACACCACTGAAGCGCGCCTTGACATTATACCGCAGCTTCTCCGCATCCTCCTTGCGACCTTCCTTCTCAGCCTTATCGGCCAACGCATTGTACATCGACGCGCGAACGGCAGACTTGATTCCATCCGCGCCAATTAGAACATCGCACTCAGCAGTCGTTCCGTCTTGGAAATGAAGTTGAATGGGCTCAGAAGCGTTGGCCTCGGTGTAGCTGACCAACCGCTTGCTAGTGACGGCTTTTGCGCGCGAGCTGAGTTGAGCCAAAAAGGCGCCATGGAAGTGGGAGCGGCGGAACCTGACGTAACCAACCTTGCTGGTGCACATAAAGATATCTTGACCGACTGCTTGGTCCGACTTGCGATACAGAATAGTGTCCACTGTACAATCCAACTATTAGATCGTCTCCAGATCTCGTCTTAGAGCCTCATAAAGTACACACCAGTCTTGTCCATGTCGGGGATCGACTCCGGCTTCAACATGGGCAGCAAATATTTTTGTAAGTCAAGGAGCTGAAGGATTTTCCATGGCCGCCAGGGCATGCCAATAGAGAGACCAATCTCCCCGAATTCCGACGCGGCTTCGTAGACAGTAACATCGAGTTTCTCGAGTTTGGATAAGGTGAGAGCTGCAATGAGCCCACCGACTCCGCCACCACTAAATTAAAACAATGGGCTAACCGAATTATGGGAACCGAACTTGTTGTACGCACGCAATCGCAACACGGATTTTCGGAGCTGTGGCCATTGAGCAAAGTGTGAGTTCAACTTAAAGTCGGAGATGCTCGATATGTTGTCCGTACAAGGGCAACTTGAAGTGACTTTATATGCCGGAGTATACAGGGGGCTCTGGACTCGATTATGATTACGGATTTTATCCGATTTCTTTCAAAGTCCTCTGTTGTTCTTATTCTGCAGCCTCTTGTTCGACTCAGTCCTACCGATCTTCCTTCCTTACATGGTTCAACTCAGCAAACATAATAATTCATTCAATAATACGCGTTCAAGACGTCCCTCCCCGCCTCCATCGGGACCGAATGTTAAGGTTGATATCTCCGCCTAACCTTGAACAAGAGGCACTCGTCCTCGACCAACACCTGCAGAATTTCAGAGGATCTGGGGCCGGTGTAGAACCTTGTAGAACATAGAGCGGGACGAGGCTGGATCCTCGGTCTGCCGCCTGGAGAGTCGCGACTGCAAAGACCCACAACCCAAGTCAAACTCAAGTCATCTCCAGATCCAAAGGGAATTTCGGAGAATCGCTATCTTTGAAAATCTCGTCGGAAAGGCTGTTGCCGGAAGAGTTTGTCGACTGTTTGTCGATTATAGTGAATATGAAACAGTTCCGTATGGTCAGAGTGGCTGAGGTTGGCACGGATGTTATGTTTCGGAGCGCGGGGTGGAAACCACATGGGAGATTACTGCAACGATTCCGAAATAGGTGCCTGATCGGTGTTATAATATTTTGATTCCGCCAATCCTCTTGTCAAGATCTTGGAAGACAATCTCGTGGGTCCAGATCTGACTTTTTTGAGACTCTCCGGAGCCCGGAAATCTGACACCGGGGATTCCGCCGTGGCGCCGGGCGTGACACGGCGATGCGGCCGCTGGGGTGATCGCATTATCTATCCCAACGAAGCAAGACATCACGGAGTTGCGGAGACTGTCCGCGACATCGCGCTGCGATTCGATGCATGTGGCAAGCCTTACGACGAGGTTTTGAAATTAATAGGCGACGCAGCTGCTCGGGCAACGCAGTGGCGCTGGTTGGGTTAGATCAGCACCATGAATAACGGCGTACTTGCCATCGTAAGCAGAGATAGAAGATCGGCGAACAGCGCAGATGCCTGGAACTATTCCAGCCAAATCGTACCCAGGATGGGCTGCGGACAACATTGAATCTGGAGTAGATATTGAGACCAGGAAGCGAACGAAAGAAAAAATTCGGCTGAAGCATCGACGAGGTGGTAACAGCGTTAAGATTTGTCGCTTCTTTTGAAAGAAATCTTGTAGTGCTGAGCAGGAGTCCTGAGCTGTGAGACTCTGGGTGGCGTTTGCGTAGCCTCGAGTTCGAGATTGATGGCAGGCAGCAGAAGAGATCGGTTTCCAAGTAATGAGAAAAAGTCAGAGACGCATACTGAACCAGCCAGTGGGCCTTCAAGAAGCCATGATAAAACATTCGAGGTAGAGCAAAGGAAGTGGATCAAGGGCGATGAAGGGAAAACAGGTCAAGGGTGATGTCGCGGAGGAAGAAAGGTCAAAGCAAGGGTTGAGCGATCGTTTTATTTTGAAGACGAAGCTTTTTGAAGGTTCAACGTGAGAACTATGAGATCCCTAGCAACACAATAATTAGCTTTCAGCAGAGATTTCCTCTCGAAAGACAGGTCTTCCAAAAACCCCACGACCCTTGGTCTTGCGTAAACCCGCTTGCAGCAGGGTCTACGGGGTAGCGCCTGCCATACAATAGCTTGAGGCTGAGCATAGATGATTGCAGAGGGACATTTCTTCTCGGTGGATTGCTGGCCGTCGCTCTTATATACCTGCGTTCATATGATCTTCGAATCTGGTGATCAGGAGACTGTAAGAGAAATTAGCATCGTCATTTACTGTAGTAAGCACTGGCAATCGGACCCCCAAGCGACCGTTTGGAGCTGGAGAAGAGGATACGGTGCGCTTGGACGGCTTCTACGAACACCCACAGAATCGTGATCCGTCTGTTTGACGCATCGCGAAGTTGGGTAGACCAGTCAAAAGAAGCGTCAAGATATGACGCACCGAGTTGCCCGATCGTATTTGCCCGATCGTATAGGGAAGGGAGAGGCGATATCTCGAGAAAAGTCGACACCTTGCCAGTGTCTGAAGTATGAAAATTCCGCTGATAAACGAACCAGGATATTTTATATATTCGTTGGCAGTCTCTTCATCTACTTACCCTGCTATCGCGCGCCGCTGAACAAGAGACCTCGCGTCGCTGGTTTCGAGGTGCATGATTCACAGTTTACGGCGCCTAAAGGAGCTACGGTCCTGCCGACGATTCTCTGGCGGCCGGGGCAGATCAGAGTCTGCAGTGTGACGCCCCCAAGATTGGTGAATCCAACGCAGCGAGGTAGTCAGTACTGGCGATAAATCATCGCCAAAATCATGCTTTGGCTACGGATCGTATTTCTCGATATCGAGATTTTGCTTTGAAACCAGTAGTCATAAGATGTTGAGGAGGGCTGAAAGGCAGCGCAATGCGAGAGAGAGACAGATTAAATAACAGTCTGAAGCCCGAGCCGATACGCCAGAGGCTATTGAGGAGGAGATAGACGTTCAACTTGGCTTGACGCACTCCAGATGCCCAGAATGCTGGTACAGGGTCGAAATCGCAAGGCGACGAGGCATGAGAGGGGTCGGAGCTTCAGAGATCTGATACCTGAGACTTGAGTCGATACACCGGCATATGCGGATTGTATGATAGCGAGCGTTTGTTTCTTCCAAATTCCAATGCCACCGTGGTTGAAGTTCGGAGTTTCCGAAGGACACCAAGAAAGGCGCGTTTTGAGGGAGTTGAAAACAAGGGGGCGGCACAGAAACACATATAGAGAAGATTTCGAGGATGTTCATCCATGTTGCCTGGCTGAATGCTTGTTCACTTCAACGTTCAGCAAGTTCAAGTTCAACGTCAGCGAATGTGGGAAACAGATGAACGGTCACGTTTATTCAGTGACGTCACGCGTCGTCCTGCCATCCTCCGCTTCCTCGAGCCAACCAACAGTAAGAAAGGTGCACGACGTTCAAGCGTGTCTAGTACATTGATGCTGATATTGCTGATAAGTTTTCCTCGCTAACCAAAAAGACCGACGGCGATTCATTCTCTAGGCTTTCTGCTTCTTTGCGCGCTCCGCAAGCTCCTCAGCAATGCGGTAGACCTCAGGCGAGTAGTAGCCTGTAACGTCCCAGCCTTTGGGCTTGATACCGAACGAGAAACCTGTCTGGGTTCCAGTGCGAGCAGCCAGATCACGGTGGGGCCTTAAGAATACGTTCAGTTAAATTGAAGGAAATCAAGTCAAATAATTGGGACTTACACGGCGCGTCCAATGTCACCAGCGAACCAGCCAGGTTGCCCAGGCTTGCCAATCTCCTTGAAAAAGCCCTCAACGCTTTGAGCGGTCTTGAGATCGTTCTTGCCGAAGAAGTCCATAAGGAAGTACACCTAAATCGCCGTATCAATCACATCCAACGAGAACAAACGTGAGAACGAACCTTGGTGTAAGGGTTCGGCTCATCGACAAAGAGTTCGAAGTAGTAGAGGAGACCAGCGTCGTGGCGACCAGGCTGCTCGTCCTGATAGGCTTCGGGGACATCGTCGATGAGATGCTCAGAGTGCAGCTCGATGTTCTCATCGGTGGCGTAAGGGAAGAGGTTTTTAAACAGTTTTTTCAGGTCGGCAATATCAGCGTCGTACTTGGGGCCCTTGAGCTTGCCGCCGAGAGTCAAGTTGTGGACGATCTGCTTGAGGGTATGTCTAGGGGTCCACATGTACAACTTTGAACAATGATTAGAAAAATGTATTTAACAAGATAGAAAACAAAACAAACCTTCAGACGGTTATCTTTCAGAGGCTTCAAGTCGCAAGCGACCATAGCGAACAGCAGACCAGAGTCCTTGCCCTCGTTGGTAAGGAAATCGATAAGAACCTCCAGGGGTGCTGACAGGGAAGGATGAAGCTGGGCAACGATGGGCCTGAAGGGGGCCAAGTCCGAAGTAAGACGGTTGGTCGCCGACTTGAAGACATGGTCGACATTTGGGTCGGGAGCCGGAGGCATGAGGTAGTGCTTCAGCGTAATCGAACCAGACGGCTCAAGGTCGAAGCCTAGAAACAGGTCAGCAACGAATTAACGGAAAGAAGGAAAAGAGACCTGCCTACGAAGTAGGTGCATCCAGGGACGACCTGCTCTGTGCTCTCGAGGTTAGGGAACAACCACTTCTCAACCTTGTCCCGCCAGTCCTTGCCGCCCTTCTGGCTCACGATTCCCAAACCTCCAGCCTCAGACCACAGATAGTCGGTAACCGCACCACCAGCGAGACGAGTTGTCAAATCGGGGTGGAAGGGGTCGATACCGAAGCGAATCTTCCTGTTGCAAGGACCAGTGGGCTCAGTGTCAGGAGCGATAACCCAAGAGAATTCGACGCAGGAGCCATCACGAGTGAACTCAGAGAGCTGTTCCTTGGTTTGCCCCTTGACGGTCGGGCCGTTCAGACCACCGAGTCTGGCCCACCAGAAAACCAAGTGAGAGGTCTGAGAATGAATGGGGTATTTCGCAGTGTCGAGCATGGAGGCCAAGGTTCTGGCGGCTCGTTCCCAGTAGAATTTGGACTGCTCGGAAAGGACGGGCAGCGCCTGAGCGGAAAGAAGTTGAAATTTATCGCATCGAACGAGGAGCAAGAAAAACACACCTGGGTCAGAAGGTCATACACTTCGGAGCCATCTGGGTTCTTGGAGGGAACGACATCCTCGCGAAGCTTGTAGTGCTCGCCCAAAAGCTGTTTGGCGACAGAGAAAACGGTATCTTTCACGCTGGAGGTCTCGGGGGGAGGGGTGATCTTCCCAAAGGTGGGCAGTTGAGCTGATAAAACGTTCAGGAACAGCGTAACGGAACAAAGCAAAGGCTGAACCAAAATATTTAGAGTCGGCGAAGAGAGCCGCGTGGTCAATTTTGGTAGAGGCCATTGGAGGAGGGTTGGTGGGTGAACGCACTTTGTGTCTAGCAATCAATAAATACTGTGATGTATGGTTCACTTTGGTTCCTGTTCGCTGGATTGCGAAACACCTGCTTAGGAGATTGAATTACGTTGGATTACCGAAACACTCCGGGACTCCTCCGGAAGATCAATACTTGGGCTGCTGTCACGCTCACGATAACGACGGCCTCCGAGTCCAAGAATCTCCAAGTTCTCCCACAGACTCGGAGTCTCAGGGTCATTGGAGAGAGGGGAATTCAATTGAAAACGCGTTGGCAACGTGTCTATCTTCGGAACTCTTTTCCGCGATCGTTAGGACGGTAGGAGACGGTAGGTCGGTAGGGGAATGACACATACGGAGATGGGATGTTTGCATCACTCCGGATCGGCGCATGATAAGTACTCGTATGATGGTGTGTATTTGTGGCCCGTAGATGGAAGAGATCGAAAGAACACCAACTAACTTACTATAAATGGTCAACGAAACGACCAAGTAAACAAAAGATGGACTCACATAAGTAATATGGGGCAGGGATGTAGCCCATTACTGACGCTAGAACAAGACGTTCGTCTCACGAAGCGAGTTCGCTCAATGAGGTTCACACTTGAATAGTTAAACATTCATTGCATTTCTTTGGATCCATCTATCAAATGTGCAAACAATTCTCAGCGACGGAACACCTCTGAAGAATAGTACCCAGTGAGATCACAACCGCTCGGGTTCAATCCAAATGCGAGGGCGGTAGCAGTGCCAGTCCGAGTACCGTAGTCTTTCTGGCGGTGAGGGCTATTCAATGATTCGAGACAAATGTCAGTGGGAATCCAAATTGAACGAAAGAAACCAGATAATTCTTACTTGGCCCGAAGGAGATCACTCGCGAACCAACCCGGCTTGCCAGGCTTACCGACCTCAGTGAGGTATGCCTCCACGGCGTCAGCGGTGGTTTTGTCGTCCTTGCCGAAGAAGTCCATCAAGAAGTAGACCTTCGGGTAAGGGACGGGATCGCCAGCGAACATCTCGTAGTAGTAGAGGAGACCACAGTCGTGTCGGCCGGGTTGATCCTCCTGGTACGCTTCCGGAACGTCGTCGATGACATGCTGATTCTTCAACTCGATATCGTCGTTGGTGGCGTATGGGAAAATGTGCTTGCAGAGTTTTCTCATGTCGACCATGGCGTCGTCGTACATCTTGCCTTTGAGCTTACCGCCCATCGTCATGTTGTAAACGATGTCCTTGATGGTGTGCTTCGGGGACCATAGGTACAACTAGCGAAGACGTCAAAACCGGCGAATGATTAGCTAGGAGAAGCAAACCTTCAAACGATTCTTCTCGACAGGGCAGGAGTCGAACGCCACCATCGGGAACATCAGGGCCGCGTCCTTCCCCTCATTATCGAGATAATCGAGGAAGAAATTGAGAGGCTCCATGATGGAGGGCTCTAGTTCGGGGACAATGGTCCTCCAAGCGGTCAAGTCCCAGGTGAGACGGTTAACCGTGCATTTGAACATGGGGTCGACGTTGGGGTCGGCCGCGGGAGGCATGAAGTAGTGTTTAAGGGTAATGACTCCCGACGGGTTAAAGTCGAAGCCTGTCGAATTTGGTAATTGGCGAAAGATTAGAAACGAAGAGAGACAGGAAACTTGCCGATAAAATAAGTGCACCCGGGCACAACCTGCTCGTTAGTCTGCAGGCCGGGGAACATCCACTTCTCGATAGCGTCTTTCCATCCTTTACCTCCTTCTTGGGTGACGAGACCCATACCGCCCACTGTCGACCACAACCAGTCGGACGTCGCTCCGCCCGCAAGGCGCGTCTTGAGATCCGGGTGGAAAGGATCGATGGCGAGTCGGATTTTCCTGTTGCAAGGAGAAGTCGGATCGGTGTCGCGGGGCACAACCCAGGAAAACTCGGTGCAGGCGCCGTCACGAGTACATTCAGTGATTTCTTCCTTGGTAGTACCTTTGACCGTAGGGCCGTTGATACCGCCGAGTCGGGCCCACCAGAAAATCAAATGGGAAGTCTGCGAATGGATGGGATACTTCGCGGACTCGAGCATAGAAGCGAACGAGAGACCCGCTCGTTCCCAATACCATTTGGACTGCTCGGAGAGGACTGGGAGAAGCTGTGCGTTGAATAAATGAGCGTCCAGATATGGATGCGCGGAAAAATTATACATTGTACAAAGAAAGTATACACGAACCTGAGTCAAGATGTTGTAGACTGCGAAGCCATCGTCGCTCTTAGGAGCGACAATGTCCTCTCGCAGCGTGTAGTGATCGCCGATGAGTTGTTTGGCGACGGAGACGACAATGTCTTTGAGTGGGAGAGTCTCTGAGGGTGGAGTAATCTTGCCCGCGACCGGTATCTGGGCTGCAATGTCTTCGAATTCAGCAAAAGAGGACGACAGGATAAGATACTGACCGAAGTATCTGCCATCTGCAAAAAGAGAAGCGTGGTCGACTTTATGGGCTTGGGTAGCCATTGCAGACAGAGAAGGTGGATGAAGGACGCTGTTCAAAAGCCGGGGTGGCTTCTTTTTAAATTTATACCGGTGTTATAGTGCATCCGGTTCGGATTTGCGGTATCGGGACGCGCCGCGATGCACTCAAACCCAATCTTCCGAGAACACCGGTGAAGCGAGAAGTGATGGCAGGCATCTTGAACTTTGAAGTGTCATAGGAGAGATCGGGTAGTATTTGTACGAAGGATTTGCGTTCAAGAGCGTCGGGGACACAAACCAGAGAGAATAGTTTAGATTGCCACTTTCTGTGAGCCAAACTAAGCATCGATTTGGGTCCAGAGAATGACGCCGAAAACGATCCGTGCGGTTGAAGTTCTATAAAGTTTTTCATGGCGCGGCCGCTGCAAGAAATGAGCTTGGTCGAAGATCCCGTTGCGGTAACTTAAGATCGAGCCGCGAATTCAGTTCTCTAGATTGTCGGAGATAGAATGACCTAGAGCTTCTGAATGACGCCCAAGTCTAGCTATAGCCGATGTCGAAGCATATATCGACATGAGACAGAATGTGGAGGGAGTTGTGGATCGAGAAACTCTCAAGTTGCGTTAACGAGTTTGCGATAGACAGACAAAATGCAATCGTAAATTTCATGTTATGCGGGGCTCCGAGTGCTGCAGGTGGATACATAGTGTCGCCGCCAAGTTTCTTGTAAACCGGCAATCGACCTTGACTAGACTCGGTCCAGGATCCCACAGTACCACGGATGGAAGGATGCAGAATTTCCATAAGCAGCGAGTTGCCAGCGACATGGGAGAGAAACGACTGAATCACATATGGGGCAAGTGGCAGTGCTGATCCGGGCGGCCGGGGAGTTGCCATAATAAGAGTCATACGAATGATGCGATCACCTATAGCACTTGTGCCTAAGTTACGTTACCAAACGGTCGCTAAACGATCATGTCTACAGTCGATTTAAATGTTTCAAATTCCACTTTGGCCAGCCCCCTTCCCGGCCTCTCATTCATTTCTCTCTTTTCTGGTCTAGATTACTTCCCCCGCAATCCGTCCGTTCCATTTCATAACTCCTTTATAATCTCCCTTTCTCTCCTTACTTCCTCCACCGGTAGTAATGGACAAGTATCTGTCTCCAGAATCAACTGCGGCCATTGCTGGGGGTGTCGTATGTCTATTTCGGCGTTCTTCTCGTTCCCCAGCTCATTGTCTATATTCTTCAGTTAACTCACTTCATCTTCAACCGCTTTGAGCCTCACAGACCTCTAATCTGGCTTTTCCTCTTCTTCGTTCCACCGTTTGCTGTCGCGTATGGCCTCCATCTACCATACACTTCGGTGCCTTTGTTGGCCCTGAAGCATCTCACCGCTCTTACTCTCTCGGTCGTGCTTTATCGTATCTCGCCTCTGCATCCCCTCGCCCATATTCCTGGTCCTATCTCTCTCAAAATCTCCAATTTTGCCATCGCATACCACTCTGTTCGGGGGAAGCGTAATGTTTACATGGAGAAGCTTCACAGACGCTACGGCAAAATTGTTCGAATGGGTACGACTCTGCTCATCATAGCGCGTCGTGATAATTCCAACTTCCCTTGGTTTGCAGGTTCTGACCAGGTCTCGTTTGCGGACGCTGAGGCCGCCAAAATTCTCATGGGCAACAAGGGTCTCCCTCGTGCTGTTGGTACGCGAATCATCTGAATTGAATTGAATTGAATTGGAGCGAGTTTGACATCGCTTCCAGGCTACGCAACGGCCGAAACGCTCGACACTCCGGGCAGTATCATGACATCCTATGCCGCCTTCTACCCCAACCCGACCAAGGTTCACGCCGAACGCAGAGCGCGTTGGGCATTGGCCTTTACTTCCAAGGCTATTCGGGAAACTGATCAATTCCTGCTCCCCCGTATCGCCAGCCTGATGACAAAAATTGGCGAGCAAAAGGGTCCGATTGACTTGGGCAGGTGGTTCGGCTATTTCACGTAAGTCTTTGTTCGCTTCAAGTTCTTCAATTTATTCATTTTCCGACCCTACAGCTTCGATTTCATGGGAGATCTGTTCTTCGATGGCGGTTTCGATATGCTTAACGACCAGGACGCGGATGGATTGTGGAAGATCATCGAAGACTTTGCACCGTTCGTCCGACCGAACTGTGTAAAATTCTGTTGACTGAATATCCTCGTAGCGCAATTGCGTCGCTGTTCTACCTCCCTTGGCTCACCCCCATCTTGCTGGCACTTCCTGGAGCAAAAGACGCTCCGGTTCAGAAGTTTTTCGATTTCTCCATCAAATGTGTCGACAAACGACTCGCCAAAGGGAACAAAATACAAGACGTGACTTATTATATTGTAAAAATCCCATTCCGCGCTTGTGACCGTCCGGTTAACCATTCTCTGCAGGCCGGACAACACATCGAGGACGAGGATAAGCCCAAGCCTCCTCGGGATGTCATCGACTCAGACGTTCAAACGGGTATCGTTGGAGGCTCAGACACGACCGCCAGCGCTCTCTCGAACACCGTCTTCTGCCTTCTCATGAACGAGGACAAGCTTAAGAAGCTTCGCAAGGAAATCGATGGTATTTATCACGGAGAGGGCGTCGACCTCAACGACTCTGCAAGATTGGCCGAGCTCCCCTACCTGAATGCCTGCATGTAAGTGTCTTGAACCCCTTTGCGGATTGGACTCATTGGTATCTGATAGTAACGAAACTCTCCGCGTTTTCCCTCCCGTACAAACCCGGATTTCTCGTGGTGTCCCTCGCGGCTACGGAGGCGTCCATGTTGCGGGCGTGTAAGCTTAACACCTTCTACTTTCTTCGACGCTTCTCATCCATCCTCTTTCTTCCAGCTACCTCCCCGAAAACACTTCAATGGACTTCCCCCCGCGCGTCATCCACCGGGACCCCGAATACTTCTCCCCCTACCCCGACACTTGGATTCCCGAACGCTGGCTCGCCAATGCCGACAGCACCTTCGATCAACCCTTCGTACACAATCTCGAGGGTTTCATGCCCTTCTCTGTCGGCCCAGCCAACTGCGTGGGACGCAACCTTGCTATGCGCGAGATGCGTCTTGTCCTTGCGCAGCTTGTGTACAAGTACGATGTCAAGCCCGAGCAGCCGGATCTCAAGATATTTGAGAAGGAGTGGTTGGATGGACTTGAGGATCATCAGATCTTGCTCAAGGGTCCGTTAAAGGTGATACTGACGCCGAGGTCGGCGGCGTCGAATTAAAGTGGAGGGATTCAGCCGCCCTAGATCTAGACGCGGTGAAGGTTGCAAAATATATTTATCCCATTGCAAGTAAAATAAAATAGGCCGTTCTAATCATTTCAATGATACTTTTGTTGCAACGCACAAAGAGGGCAGTAAACTGGTAAACAAACGTAAGCAACACGCCTTGGTCTGTCTCAGTGTGTGTCTCAACATCCTGGCCGACGCTGGCTCGCCGCTCCATTGCTGGTTCCATGCGGTTTAGGACCTCTCAGCTTACTGCAGCTGGGAGCTGAAGTCTGAATTTCGAATACTCGCGATTGACAAGTCTTTACAACTCGAACACTTACGGCGGTCTGGCGAATCCTTGGCTCGATGGATTTCGATCCAGATTCTACTTCAAACCGCCTGTATGGGACGCCTCAATTCCCGCGAAATGAGGTCCCTTGGCGGCAGCTGGAATGGCCTCGAACCAGTTGGAATGCACTTGTGGAGGCTTTCTCAGTTCAGCCAACATGTCTGGAACCGAATTCACACATGCCACTCCGGACACTGTTGTGGCTCCATTGTCGTAGCCGTGTTTGTATGCGACATGTCGCGTGCATTCATGCTACTTTACGCGGTGTTGCCACCGACAGCGCGCTCGTTTGAAACCCTTTTGCTCGGGGGCTACTGGCGCCACTATTCTGTTTTCCAATGCGACTGTAGCGTAACAATCGGAACATGATCCGCAGGGATGAGAGCTTTTCATGTTACGCGCGATCTTGGCGCGGTCTGCAGGCAAGGTGTCGACTCCTGTATTCAATTTCCTGGCAGGCTGGCACTCAGTTTCGGTAGATCATAAACCCCACTTCACGCGACTTTCTGCTTCTGCATTGAAGGGGGTTTCCAGTTTATTCGGGAACGCGTTCCGATTTTTGTGTTTTCTACTTGAATCAGGCTTCGGAATCATATCCCGAACGTACCTCTCCATCCAAGACGGCGACGAGCGCAACAATCCATAGACCGCCAATGCAGACCGATTCTCGTATCAGCGCACTTTCCGGCCTTCTTGCTTATCGTATACTAGGAACACATTCAATTCCGGACCGGTCACTCACAGACATCTCCAATGCATGTCTTCTTCGCCGATGGATTCAATGTCTGCCGAGACAGGGCATACTTGAGTGAAGCTGGTACGTTGTGAATAGCGGAGATTATATGGTTTTCCCTCGACTATCCTGCGACATGCCCGGAATTTTCCCATGGCACGGGCATGCAAAAAGGCGTATCGGAAAAATGCAAATATCTTTTGACAGTTGTTCTGTGAAGTCGTGTTATTATCAGGTCGCCCCACTTGACCGGAATACTCGAGTTGCAAGAGTTCTGGGTCAACAACCCGAAATCAATCGTCGAATAGGAATAGCGGCAAGTTCGAGACTTACTTTTCCAAGATGGCTCCGTGGCCACACTATCTTCCGCTGTATGTAATGCACACTTGTTACAAGCAAGTCGTTGTTCGAATAATCAAGCAGTATCTTTCTGCCGTTGGCTATTCGTAGTTGCTCGACGGCAAGTCCGAATCTGCAGGTCGCGGCGTCGTTCCATAACATTGAATATATAATCTATGCAATGAAGATATTTCTAACATCGAATTGTATATACAACTCTTAAGATTACCCGAAGATACGTACGTTTTATTAGCTATTGCTTTCTTGTTCCCTCAGTTATCCTTCCGTCCTTGGAGGTTTATATCCTGTGACCACACGCGCTCTCTCCACGACCAAACAGCTGCATAAACGGCGGCCGGTCCAACCAGCGGGAGTCCAGCGAGGATCCCTACCACCGCGGTGAGCGCCTGTCCTGTTCGAGCATATCCGGTTCGCCTGAGCTCAAACACGCTGTGAAGAGAATACAGAGCGCTCGCAACGGCGAACAACGCAAAATCATTGGTCTGTGCCAGCAACAGCGACAGATCCACCTGCAGCGGAGATGGCGTGGCGAAGATGTCGCTCAGTTGGCCTTTGGGAAGGAAGAACAGCGCGACATGTGCGGAGGCGGAAAGGAGGAAGGCGACAGTGTAGGCAGCACGCAGATATTTAACGTCCGTTTTCCTGTACATTTCGAAAGCATCGGGGCGGCTGCTGAGAGTTTTGGCAGCGTATGTGAGGACAGCGACACTGATGGGGACGTAGGCGCGTGGTAGGAATGTAGGTAGGACGTCGGTGAGGTTGCCGACAGATAGGAGAGAAGGGGTAGTGTAGGCGAGGAGGGCGATAGGGAGGATGCTGCGGGCGACGGACATGGGGACCGGCCGCCCAATCGCGCGCGTATAGAGGTTGCGCGCGTTACCAAGGGCGCTGAGCAGGAAGTAAAGAGGGGCGATGACCCCAATTCCCAATAGTTGGGACGCAATTCCGAATGCGATAGGCCTGCGAAAAGATGTCATGACGAGAACAAGCAGTGGGGAGGCTTACTTACAAGCCGACAAATGAGACTGCATTGGTGTGACGATACGACTCGAGAGTCCAGATTAGTACGAGCGGCAGGAAATAAGCGGATTGCAGAGGATCGAATAGAGTTGTGTCGTTGCCGGTGAATGCTGCACAATTTGTTTGAATATTCAGCCATGTCACGAAGGGAAAGATAAAGCCTTACTCAGAAGAGTTTTCTCTGTGCGGTGAGTGGCGAGGTAGACCAAGCGACCAAGGATGCCAGTCACGGTCAACAACGATAACGCGAAAGGAAGCCCTCCCAAAGGCTTCGCCGGAAGTTCGTCGTAGTACGGTTCGAACCGAGGCCGCGGGGGCATCTGCAGCATGGGCAACCGCCTTGCTGGAATAGCTGCGTCTGCGAATTTTTCGAACGTCCCTTCCGCGCCGAGGAAAGGGATAATTCGGGCAAGGACACCAAAGACGGGGTTTTCGCAGGCGAAGATACTCTGCTGCTGGTGCGAGATGTCGACCGCCTGAGTTACGGGGATTCTTCGTGAATCCTGGACCCGCTGAAAGGCGGCGGCGATGTCGGCGCTGGAGGGGCGCTGTCCTGCCGGGATGGACTGAAGCATATTGTAGAGCTCGGTGGTGAGAGTGGCCGTGGTCTCAAGCGCGTTGTTACCTCCTTGACCGGAGATGGGATTGAACTGTAATGATGCTGAGAATTCGCGAAACAAGATTGAAAGAGGGATCAACCTTGTGAACTGCGTCGCCGACGATAGTGACTCGGTCCAGATGCCAATTAGTATTGACGTACTCGGGAATGGCGGTCAAGACGGCGGACATATTGTTCTTGTAAAGGTCTCCGAATGTAACCTTGGGGGTGACTTGGTCATTCCAATGCCGCTCCGCCATCTTTTGTTTCTCTTCGTCCGAGAATTTGCGACGTATTTCCGTGTCCATGCCACGAAGTGTTTTCTCGTTTTTCTCGAACAGGAACCAGTAACTACGAGAGCCGGGACCGTCAATAACAAGATAGCTATTGTTCTTGCCCAGAACGGTCTGCGTCGACGATTTGTTCAAGCCGACTACGCCCTTGGAGATCCCGAACATACAGTGATAATCGCATGTAACCTCTGGCGAAAATGAGATCAAGATCTATCACAGCGTCTGCGAACGAATATCAAGGCTTACCAGTTTTATCAGACTTTGGGAAGCGCCCGGGCGCGAGCTGCTCACCAAGGCGCCACATCTCTTGCCTCACTGTGCTGTGAACACCATCGGCGCCGACAAGGATGTCGCCAACATATGTGGACCCGTCCGCCATAGTGACCTGAACTCCATCGGCAAGAGGAGTGACAGTTTCCACTCGTTTATTGACGAGAACTTTGGAATTATCCTTCAACTTTTTGTAGAATACGTCGATGGCCATTTGGCGGTCGATAAATATTATACCATAACCATGCCTACGATGATTGGCACTCAGAGACGCGGAAAACTTGAACCAATAACCTACCGTTCTACAAAATGCTGGCCGGCATGTGGAATGCAACTGAGAGGAATTCCTTGTTGCGAGTTATAGAACAACTCCTCTAATTCTTCGTCTAATTTTCCCCGGACACCGTCGTAGCAGCCAATTTGGTCCAGAATGCGACATCCATTGGGAAAGAAGCCTATACTAGCGCCAACTTGAGGAGCAATTTCCGGGTAAGCCTCGAGCACAAGAAAGTCGATTCCAACTTGTTCAAGCATGTTGGCCAAAGCAAGACCAGCTATGCTGCCCCCAGCGATCAAGACCTTGAAATTATGCTTTTGATTCTCCATGGTGAAGCCCGACAAAAAGAGTGAAGGATAGTTGGCGGCGTCAGACCCGGAGGTCTATAAATTATTTGAGGACAAGTCTCGTCGCATCTCGATCGGAGCTTCCAGCGCCGGCCGAAGCGGTGCCTGTCTCTTGGTCGCCGGCCGAATTCCGGAAGCAATGTTGGGATCGATGTGTCACAGATCTTACAAGAGATCCAAGTGTCGAATAAATGGACAACCAACACTTTAGTTTGTCATTCTACGCACCATGCAAAATCTTGTTCAGAAAACAACTTACTTCCGTCAGTTCTCCGCAATCCGACCTTCGACGTCGTCTGACTCGTTGTTGTAGCCTCCAGCGCCTCATCCAAAGGCGTCGTCGCGGTCGCCGATGGCACTGCGTTGCCTGCCGCCGTGAAGCAAGTTCTTGTCGATTTACTTGGTGAAAACTCCCTTCGCGAACCTCAATCGCAGTCTATCGATGGCACTGTCTTTGAAGTTCTAACGCAGGTTAATAAAATTATTCTTCGTCAAGTCGGTCGGCGCTGAGCAGCATGCAGTTGTTACCATCGATGCCCTCGAGAGCGGAATTCTGGTGGAATAGACTTGGGAAATCTTTCGCGTCTATGATGGAGACTGGGGTCTTCCCTGTTGCCGTTCAGGCTCGCTTCCTCATCTTCATCTACGCCAGAGTCATCGGTTTCATGGGGCCTGATGACAAGTCCGTCGGTCCTGGGTCTATCATGACCTCGGAAGGCTGCCCCGTCGAGCTTAGCTGGGTGATTCCCAATCGCTCAAAGCCTCGCGCCGGCGAAGTCAGTCGTCAGCTTCGCTTCTGCATCGAACCTCGGTGTGTTTACTCTACGTTCCCGGATAATCTAAATTCTAACATGGATGCTTAGCGATCCTGAAACTGGAGCTTTGTTCAAAGGCGCATCGATTCTGAAATATCTGACCGGTGCCGAGGGCAGCCTTGGTGTTGTTTCCTGCCACGATCTTGGTCTCGATTGGCCCACTAAGACTGAGAACTACCTCTTCCCCGGCGATGAAGGTGAAGCCGCTCCCATGGGCAGCCGCTTCTTCGTCGGTGAGTCAAAATTCGATTATCCTTTCC
Organism: Favolaschia claudopus; assembly: GCA_037176885.1. Classification (NCBI taxonomy): domain Eukaryota; kingdom Fungi; phylum Basidiomycota; class Agaricomycetes; order Agaricales; family Mycenaceae; genus Favolaschia; species Favolaschia claudopus. The sequence goes on along the minus strand of JAWWNJ010000022.1, from coordinate 1,557,358 downwards.
GCAAGTTCATTGAAGATCGACAATACAATAGGATTCGACTTCCACCCCAAGGGCGCCATCACCTTGAAAGCCTACTATGTGACTGCTTTCTGCCCACCCACAAATCAAATGCAGGTTGCCACTGACACCGACGGTAAACCTCTTGACAAACTTGTCGCCCAACTCCACCCAACTCTGAGCCAACCATTCGAGGCGGTCAAAACCTACATCCAAAGCATTGACGGCCCTCGCCGTCCCTATGCTGGAATTGCCGCCATGGACTGTGTTGAACCTGACGTCAACCGACTGAAGGTTTGAGATCAGATAATTTTTGTGTCGTTTCCTCATCCTCACATATCATAGATTTACCTGCACAGACACGAGGGTACCGCCTGGTCAGAAGCCCGCGCCGGTTTCACTCTCAACGATGCGCTTGCGGACCGTCCCAATGTCGCCGCTGGTCTCGAGAAATTGGAGCTGTTGTGGAATCTCCTCTTCCCCGACGCCACCTCGAAGAAGAACATCGACCTTCCCGAGGTTGCCGTTCCCGTGTCCGCCTCAAGCGATGACCGCCCTGCTCAGCCTTCCATTGGCTTGCTTTTCTACTATGAGCTGTACTCCAACGATAACATCGTGTATCCCAAGATTTACCTCCCCGTCCGGTTAGCTGCATCCTCCTTCTCATGATCAATTTTACTGACATACATTTAGCACCTACTGCAAGAGCGACCTTGCTATCTGCGAGGCTGTCGAGAAATTCTACAATGAAATCGGCGTCGATGGACCTGGAGGAGGCGAGCAGGGTCAAGGATGGGTCGCTCGTGAGGTGGCCAAATCTTAGTACGTGCCTCTTTCCTCGCCTCATACTCAGTGTCTGACATCTATCGTTCGTTCAGTGCTCACCGTAAATTGGATGCACGGAGCGGCATCATCACCTATGTAACGGTGGGTGCGAAGAAGGGTGGTTGGGAAGTGACCATGTACTTCACACCTGAGCCGTGGGCTGCTGAGCGGAAGTAACTGTGCGTATAATTGTAGAATCACAATTGTTCTGAAATGTAGAATCGCGAGAATCAAACAAATTTCTGAGGGTATTCTGCCCTTGAAGAACTTGATCGAAGCGCTACGAGCAAGTATTCGAACCAGAATCAGATTCCTACCGTACCTGCCAATACCACCGTCGAAATTTCCGAAGCGGTAGATCTGCTTCTGCCGTTAATGGCGGCGTTCTCGATGAGAATATTCATCGTATCCGTCAACGATGTCTTATTCATTCGCGGCCGCTAGTCTCTATCGAAGAAATCCAAATCACGACCACTCTGTCTTGACCGCAGCGATGTCCATTCTTTGTACGCGTCTGTACACCAATGAAATAGTTTTCATTATCATGTCGCAGGGGCATACGACTTTATATATGGGGTGTTCGGTCTTTCGACTTGCTGACAATCAACTCAAGAACAGTTGCGCGGATCTGTACCAGAAATGCTTAAATTCTCGATGCCCATGAATACGCAATAATCTTTACATGAAATTCTAGTTCCCAATCGGCACCTCGTTCCCTTCGATAGAATACAACCGAGTGCACTTGTTAATCCTCCACTGCTCGTCCAGCCCATAAAAGACGTGCTCCGTCATCTTCAGGTTCATCGCGGGGACATGAATCTTGACGCGCACGGCCAAAGTCCTAGCCTCGATGTCGGCAACGAAGAGCTCTGCGGTGATGACAGTGTCTGGTGGGACGATCGCGCGGAATTCTTCGACGGTTATCGTTTTGCCGTCGACCTCGAGGGTGGGGGCAAAGTAGGGACCGAGATCGGCTGCGGTGGTGGAGGCTTTTCCTATGATGGAGAGGTAGCCGTTGTAGTGCGCGACAAGATCTTTGCTGCTGGTGATAGTGGGGGCCATTCTAATTTTTCGGTGAGTGCTACATATTGCAGGTGGAAGGATTGACTAACGCGATGATTTCAGCGGAAGTGGTTGAGTGCCAAAATCTGGGACTCACATCGTGTTTTTCAGCGCCTCCTAAGGTACCGGCCTTGGGCCGACGGTATCCCCGTCACAACGTTTCGCATCCGAATGCGGGGAAAATTTCGTCCGGAAGTCGACCGGAGCTTTTGACAGCGTGACGCCGGACATCCGGCGGCCAAAAATGGGGTGTAGATTTGACAGCTGCTTTAGATCTAGATAACCAAAATGATGTACGTAACTCAACTCAATGTTATCAGTGATCGGCTAGTGAATAGATCGGCATTTCGAGTGGGGCCCCACGTTATGTTGAGGATATTCGAGACGAGACAGGTTTGAGCTGCTGAACAGACAGGGTGAAGGACAACTCGGAGGTGAATGAATTGAGAGAGCTTGGGGAGAGCAACAATTGATTCAATCTGCTTGAGGAAGAGGGGAAACCGGAAGAACGGAAGCATATTTGTGTTACATATTCAAACATTCGGTCTCCGCCGGTCTCCTTGACGCTACCGCCGGACGTGGATATTTTTTGCAAAGATTTCGGTTTCATTTGCGCTCTTGGAGGAGACCAGGGCAGTCCATGTCTTGGTCGGGCCCAGCCCAAGTTGAGAGCGAGTAGTAGGAACTGTTCAAGTCCCAACGTCAAAAGTTGAAGGCAGTTGTGAAGACAGGTGAAGACGGAGACTGGCGGAGAACTTTGTGGGCTGTTTGGTAAAGAGGGTTACGTATGCCATAAATCACGAGACATAAAACATTTCCGACGTCACTGCGATTCTTTGAGAGACTCTCTTGCACACGACGATATTCACAAACTTGAACTACAACAATGGCTCTTCCAACCAGAAAAATCGGCGACGCCAAGGTGGCCGAGATTGGATTCGGAGCGATGGGAATCTCCAGTTTCTACGGCGCGATCGAGTCCGATGAAGAACGATTCAAGGTGATCATAACAAGATTACATTCAGACGCGCATATCCATCCATCCATGTCCAGGTTCTCGACGCAGCTCACGCCCAGGGATCGACTTTCTGGGACTCTGCTCACATCTACGGCGACTCTGAGGAACTCATCGGCAAGTGGTTCAAGCGCACCGGCAAGCGGAACGATATCTTTTTGGCTACCAAGTTCGGGATCGGTATGACTGGTGTGCGTGGGGACCCCGATTTTGTGAAGGAGCAATGCGCGACCTCCCTCGCGCGTCTTGGAGTAGACTCGATCGACCTGTACTACCAACACAGGTAAAATCGGTATCATTCATCGTTCCGTAATTGGGCTGATTCGTCGATAGAGTCGACCCCAACACACCCATTGAGGTCGGTTCAAGTGCATGGAATATATGACTGCGATTGACGAATCCACAGGTCACCGTTGGCGCTATGGCCGAGCTCGTCAAGTGCGTAAACTTGGTTTGATCCCTTTTCCCATTTCATGTTTTGTTCAGGGAGGGGAAGGTCAAGTACCTTGGTTTGTCTGAATGCTCGGCCAAGTGCCTCCGACGCGCACACGCCGTTCACCCGATCGCGGCTCTCCAAATCGAATACTCTCCCTTCGTCCTCGACATCGAAGATCCCAAGATCGCCTTACTCGAGACTTGCCGCGAGCTCGGGGTTACCGTCGTAGCCTACTCGCCACTGGGACGCGGTTTGCTGACGGGGCAATATGTATGCGTTAATTGTATCTCGTTCCATTCGTGACTGACTGGTGTAACAGAAATCGCCTGACGACTTCGAAATGAACGACTTCAGACGCACAGTGCCCAAGTACATTTCGTAGCAGTTACAATCTCGTCGACTGACCATTGTCTAAAGGTTCTCTGCGGCCAACTTCCCCAAGATCCTTGACCTCGCTAACCACTTGAAGAAAATCGGCGAGAAGCACAATGCGACGGCGGGGCAGGTCACCCTCGCATGGATCTTGGCCCAGGGACCGGAGTTTATCCCAATCCCTGGTACCAAGAAGATCAAGGTATGAACTCTTATTCTTGTCATTTCTTTTGTTGCGACATTGATGTTTCATGCACCTGTAGTATCTCGAGGAAAATCTTGGTGCTGCCAAAGTTAAACTGAGCAAGGAAGAGATCGACGCCGTTCGCAAGGCTGCGGAGGCGACTGAGCTTCCGGGAGACAGGAACGCTAGGATGGGCACTATGTTGCTGGATAGCCCCGAGCTGTCCAAGTAGACGGATATTCGAGGTGAGGGAGAAGAAAGGAAGCCAGAGTGTATCAAAGATGTATTAACCAGTTGTTGAAAATACTGTTCAAGGTTAGTAACGCAAAGATGAGGGGAATTTCCATGGGTCGAACAGTCCATTCAAGCAAGTTGAACATTTGTGAAAAAGTTTTTGAACCAGATTTGCTCATTTCTTTTGAGTTTGAGTGGGAAACCGTGAAGGAATGGTTCCAGGATCCTGTTGAGGAGACTCGACGCGTTCTCAGGCTCTATGTAGCCAGGACACCGAGCTTGCCACATAGAGGCTATAGAGAGCGACTTCAAGAGCGCAACTCGTGAGAACAACCGAAATTTTGAAGTTGGCCACGGCGAAGCACCTCTTCGTCGTTTGTCTTCACTTCCCAGTTCATCGATGCATCGAACATGTCTCCATCTCTCCATACTAGCTTGCTCTCATCTTTCTTCTTCGTTGAACAACCTATTCCTGGATGCGTCGTGGTGTCGCTGTGCATGTGTCAAATTTCCTTGGCGTTCCTTTGTGCCTTTCATTGTTCAACCTCTTTCAACCTGATCCACGATGTCCACCCATGGCCAACTTGCAGGCGATCTGCGTCCATCCAACACAGCTGCAACGTACTACTCGGAGATTCATCACACACTTGTAGATCTCTCCGATCGTATCTATGAACTCGAAATCCGCCTCAATAAAGGCCAAGTTCAAGGATATAGAACAGCGTCCAAGGTCAAAGTCACTCCCTGGCGACTGCTCAACACATTCCTTGCTCTGGGACTTGGTTTTTACAAGTCAGCATTAGCATACCTTGGGCAAGATACGGCTCCGACAGCGTTAGAATGGTTTGTTGGTGTACTTTGGGTCGTAATGTGTGTCAATCGTACTCAAACTCTTTTGCCAATTGCTGATTCCTCATGGCAATAAAAGCGCCTATTGGCTCTCTTTTCTGGAGGATGCTGATCTGGGACCGCGAGGACATTTCTTGTTCTCCCAAGATGTGTCTGGAGCTTTGCTGCCAGGGTTGCTCTCCTGCATCGGCGCCTGGGTCATTGCGTTGGTCATTCGGGGGTTTGTAGGTCAGTCAAGCTCGTATCCTGCTTCGCCTTTCTTCGACTAATCCTACGAAACTGTATAGCGTTTGTCAACCTTCCATCGACGCCAGGCAGCCCACTAGCCCGAATACAACACATTCTTCAGCTTAGCTCGGGCGTGTTATTGTATCTGGCAGTCTGTGCCTTTGTCTTTGTGTGCATTAAATGCCACGATACCGGGGGGAGGATGAGTCATCGACGGTGACCCTCGCTTTCCTGTCATTTTCCAAGAATATTATCTTCGTTCATGGTGTCCACATGATGAGTGAAAGAGCTCATTCCCAACCTTCATCACAGTACGACAGTCTCTCTCGGCGGCAATCGTCCCCGCCCGTTCAACAAAGCTAGCGACCTCAAGACGCTCCTCGCTTTCCTGGTTCTCCGAATCTTGATTAGAATGCAGTGGTATCGTTCAATCGACTTTTCGATCGAGGTTATCAATTCTGGCATTCTGAAGATGTGTTTGTGTGATCTCTTCTCTTTGTGTTGGCGATTCTGCAAGATCGCTTGCCAGATCCTCGTGCACGTCACTGCGGTGAGATTCACTTTCTCAGTTGGGGATCGGTGTGCAACAAGGTCAAGTGTTGGAGGATATACTGTATAGGACTGGTACAACAACATGAGAGGGTGTCTGCCATACAGCAGGAGTCGTACAACAAGAAACAAATAAAATCGAGTTCAATTTAGCGAAATGAGCCAAAAAATGTCTAAACACTGTGCTGTAGCCCTGCGAAAATCAGCGAATTATCCAACGCTGACTGTTGCAGGCCCGAGTCCGAACATGGGTTTCGAAGAAAAGACAACAGTTCGCAGCTCGTCCAAAGTGATCATGACCATCGAATCGTAGCACTCAGCTCCAGCGGGAATGTAGGCAAGGAGGATGCCCTTGTTTACGCCTCGTTTTCGCTCAGCATCCACCATCTCCACCGTCTCTTTCCAAAAAACCGTCTGTCTAGCGGTCGTACGGCGATGCGGAGGAACATCAGGATCGGCTTTCGTGATGGTGAGACTCAGAGGATGGGTGACCAAGTCAAAGATGACCAAGGGGACGATGCAGTCCTGGCTTAGATCCTCCCAAGCGGCGCAGATTTCCGAAAGCTTGAGTTTCACTTCGGATCGGACGAGTTCGTCGACGGAAAACATGTCACGATTCCCAATGGGGAAGTTCTTGCGTCCTGAGTTGCGTACGATAGTGTAGTGATATGCAAGGTTCGAAGAGCGATCAACTTACGGTCATAAGCGCCTACGCATGTCGCTTTATGGTCGCCATGCTTCCAGTCGTATACCTGGCAAGCCTTCGAGCAGTAGAAGGCGACGTGACAGCGGCTGCAGCACGCGAGGTCGGCTTTCTGTTTGGTTTCCCGGCACTAAGAAACGAGACTTTGGTGATTGGAAAGTGGACGAAGGGGTGGTGCATACCGTGATATTACTACATACTATTTCGTTCTTGGCACGACCGCGATGCGGCTGCGTGATGACTTTGCTTCGCTCTATGGCTAGTTCTTTAAAATTGATCAAGGCAGTGGTGAACGAGGAGTCTTGCGGCAGGAGATCCTCCAACCCAGTTTTGGCAATGATTGAGAGCGATTTCGCGACTCTTTCGCGGAAGGAAATGAAGATCAGATACTTGGAGAGGATGGTGCAGAGAGAGGGAGCGTCGTGTTGTGCAGGAGTTAGACTACAGAGCTGGGGAAGGCGGGAATGCATTTTGATGAGAGCGGGTAGCAACATTGCGTCGACGGCCTCTAGTATTGGCTGGAATCCGGGGGAACTCTCCAAAACCAAGCATAGGTGTTCGACACAAAGGGAGGTGCATTTGGCAAGGAATGCATCATCAGCGGAAAATTTTCCCAGCGACGCAAGAAACTTGACGATGACCGACGGAGAATGGTTATTAATGAATGCATAGGGATGCTTTTCAGCATGAGAAAGAGCGACAATGATTGCGAGGTGAGATTCGACTAGGGCAAGGTCGGGAGATTTTGCAGAAAGCTCGGCACGGGGAGCATGGAGTAAAAGCTGGATTGTCGACGATATAGCGCTATGCAGAACATCTCTGTCCGAGTCTCTCCACTGGAAGTTGGTGTACAACATGTGGAAAGAACTCGCTACTCCAAGGGCTGCACACTGAGAGTTTGGATCTGGGGCAGATTTTTGCGGGCTGAGATATGTGCGGTAAAGATGTACGATGGCGGAGGGGATGGAAGGATCTAGACGTTTCGCCCTGATATACAGCAAGCGGGAAACTAGTAGGTCCAATGGGGTGTCCGTTTCTGTCGCCACGTGAAAAAGGATTGGATGGCTGGAATATAAGCTCAAGACGCTGATCGCGGCGGAATAGTAGTACGAATTTATGGTGGCATCGTCAGAGCTGACGGGGGGGAGTACAAGAGTAAACATTTGGCTCCATAACCATTGGAATACTTGAGGCCAAGCATCCTCTAAAACGCGCATCAGTCGCTGGGGGGGACTATTGGTTGACGTCACATCGGCGAGATAGTGCGTGACACTGGCAAGGGCCTGAAGGGCCTCGTTTCCAATGCATGGCTGAATCGGTTCGATATTCAAGTCTTTGAGAAGTATCTGTAAGATAGAACAAGCCTGGTCTTCGTCTGCGAGTGAGGTCTGAGAGATCAAGAGTCGAAGAGCACGTATGATTTCGAATCTGCGCATTGATTCAACGTGTCTGCCAGTGTCCAGCTCGCCAGCAAGTGAGGAAATGACGAAGTTCGCCATATTTCGGCGTACTTGACTGTCCATTCGTAGCCTATTCAACAGGACGCTCACAGTAAGAACTTGAGGTGGACGTGCTGTCAAAGACGCTTGAATCAACGTGACCAAATTGTAGGCTCGTTTCAGCCTCTCTTGTACGGGGGGACGTGAAATCCGAAGATAGTCGTTCAGATCACTCAATACTACAAGAACCAAATTGTAACTTACATACCCTCTCACTCTTTGGGCTCAGCGCTCAACGTTCAACGTTGAACTACTGCTCAACTCTGCGGCTACTCAGATTGCATGGAACTTTCGCTCGTTCACTGTCAATAGACTTTTGGTCAATCCCCTACTGGACTGAACGTACTTTCCAACTTTTTTTGTGGCGAATATGGCCTCAGACTCTGGTTCAAACTTGGTTGAAGACACCCACTGCACCGGCTGGTGTTTACTGACATCAATTCAATTGTCCACTGCTACTAGTGCTACATTCATTATCAACAGGGCTACAGGTTTTGCAATGCCTTCAGTATTTCTTGACCCAGTGGCCCAGAGGAGCTGGGGTTCTGGCCGGTCAAAAGCTTTCCGTCAACAATAACCTTGGGCTGGTGTCTCGTTAGTACTCTAGATCTGCTATAAAAGAAAGGCCTCAAGACGCTCACGTCGTACGGTGTGTCGGCCTTCGAATATTTTCCCCCGAGGCTTATGATTCTATCCTCTGTCAAGAATGGCAAATCCTGCGTTCGTACGATTGGGTCAGCATTTCTTAGGCTCAAGATTGTGCAAAGCCAAGTGTAGCCGACCTTCGCTTTCCCGAGGATCTCTTCTTCTTTGTTGGAAAAGCCTGTAACGTTTTTCCCAGCAAATATCGATTTTCCTTTAGCATCGGTAACACTGACAAGTGCAGCCAGGCCATGGCATACGGCGCTAACGATTTTTCCAGATCGCAAGAACTGTTTCTCGGTCAGAAGTAGGAAATAGAACAAGCATTAGGAGTCTTGCGCATGCCTTGTTCGCAAGCTCGATGTTCGCTGGATCCACAGCAAGGTCAATAACGGGTCCATGTCCGCCAATGTAGAAAATCGCGTCATAATCCTGTCCCTCTAATGTCAATTCAAAATCCCAGAGAGAATGCATGCAACCAAACTACCTTCACGTCAACTTCAGTCAGCTTTTTGGCGCTCGCTAGCTTCGCCTTGACGGTCTCATCCTTGAGGAACTTGACGCTGTCTGCGTCGTTCTCAAACAACTGTGAAGGAAATGAGGGTGAGCCATTTCTCAGGCTCATGGTCACACTTTTGTCCGACGCACCTTGATGCTAGATTCGTCGATAGGTGGATTTAGGCCTTTGGGGCTCGCAAAATCGATGGTTGCATGCGGAGCGAGGACGTAGTATGGATGAGCTGCTTCTGGCAAGTACCATCCAGTCGGCAAACCGGTCAGGGTTTTCGCAGCTGAGGTGAAGACAAACAGAACAGAAGGCATGGTCGCAAAAGAGATTGAGGATGAGAGGAATGTTAGGTGCAATGCTCGCCTGAGTTTTATTATAAGGGCGATAGATAATTAGATTTCAAATGGAGCTTTTTGCTACAACCGAACATATCCGAATAATCTAAAGCCCAGCCGGATAAGATATCCCGCTCTTAATCGGCTGCATCTGGCTGAGTAATTCAATTCAAAATATGATCAGCGCTTCAGCCTCGCCACCGATTTGCCAAAGCCTGCGTTCTGCTGCGTAACCGGGTGAGTCAATCAGCTCCTTCCTTCCTACCTGCCTACCTTCCATTTCGAGCCATTGGCGGTAGTGTGCTTGTCTTTGTTTACACTGATCGGCAAAGTCCGGTTGGGCTGGGATATCTTTATCGTACTAGACGCCCACAATGGTCACTGGTACAGCTTGGACGTACAGCAAGACTCTCACAGGCAGTGCACTATCGGTATTCAAGCGACTTGCTCACTGTCCCCCACATCCATCCTAGCTTTTATCTCGCGATGACATTCTTCAACAATTCCTCGAATTTCCAGATCACTGGGGGGACCTTCAATGTCATCCATGGAGACCTGAATCAAGAGCATCATATCTACTCGACCTACATCTCCAATGCATACTCTCAGGACTATAATCCAGATGACTTTGATGACGGTGCACACTACGACCCGTGGCCTCCTCAAGGTGGGAATCATCGGCGTCGGTCTCCGCGTCATCGGGAGCGTGGTGACTATGGACACGCGCAATATTACACCGATAGACCTCAGAGCTCAGGTCGCTTCGAGTCCTTACTGCAATCGCCCGAAAGCCATGTTGAAATCTCAGGCGGGGATTTCCATGCCAGTCCTCGTCGTCGTCGCAGCCCCGTATATCAACCGGAACCAGCGGAAAGATTTTCGCATATATCGCCAGGTACGACCTGAATTGTTCGTTCTTTAAAATCTTCGTAATCTTCTCACTAGTCACGTCGACAGAGACGTTCGAATTTGGGGTAGATACGTCCCCCAACGATCCCGATATTGTGTCAGCAACCCTCAATCCAGGTAGTCTACATTGCGGTTGTTGTCGTTCTCGGTTTGATCAGCCCTCAGCAGAAATATCTCCCGACGGCACGGAAGCGGATGGACCAGAGGTACTGGACGGCGCGAGAGCTACGGAGCCCGCACAGAAATACCCAACGAGGCTTGAAAACATGAGGAGAGCTATGGCCAACATGCAGATGGAAGTTGATGATGCCGATACAGTTGAGGCAGTGAATGCGTCTCCATCTGCACCTGGTCCCAGTCGCGTCCCATTGGAAAGAAGCCAGCCAAAGCGCACACAGTCATTCGCTGAAAAAGTGTTTCCATTCCGACCCAAATCCAAATCGTAGTTTACCTTGTTCTCATTCTCTCTGTATTTTATCCGCGGAACCATTTGCAAGGCTATGTATGCCCCATGACTGCGATTCGAAAGAAGGAGCTGCCCTGCTTGATATATGGCTGTGTTTGAGGCTGTAGATCTTCGCGTCTCGACAGGCGCCCGGATTGTGTACACCTACAATCCAGATCTAGTCAGAGCTGGTAGACACTTGTACACACACCCACCATGCCTATGGTCCACTATTCCTCCGTTGCAGGACCCAACGCACCAGCTGTGGATAAAACCTTCGACATATCGGCGACTGTGCTTGCAACTCTAACGACAGCGGCCCAATTCACGCCTGTCCCGTTCCTCCAAGATGCGAGCGTACTGGCGCTTGCGTTGTTGAACACTGTCCGGGTCAGCAAATCAAACAACCTGATTCCTTGGGCGCAGCTGAAATGTTTCGATGGACCATAAGCAAGCGAGGGACAATAAAGAGTCGTTCCAGGCCTTAGCCAACGATGCTTGCGAGTTGGTCTCAGCGATAATATGCGTGTACAATGACATGGAGAAGGACGGTCTCAAACCATCTTTGGGTTTGAAGAAACACGTAGAAGACCTCATCAGGTTCGCCCGTTAACGGAGTTCGCACTGCGCAGTGACACTGACACGCTTTGGACGATGTTGAGTCTGCTTCAGACGATAAACCAACTTGCACAGAAACACGTAGCCCAAGGAATGTTGACCAGAATTATTCGGATCCAGACAGAGACGAACAAGATTCAGCAGTATCGGATGCGGTTAAGGCAAGCGCTAGATGTCTTCGGGGTGCGTTGAGAGCGAACTTTGTTGTATCTGCTGCTCAAGTCGTGTTTCACAGCTCCAGTCAACCATTAGTATTCATGAGACCGTGGTTTCCATTCTCCAAGTTCGTGATTCGGATCGTGCTATGTAATACCTGCCTACCTTCTACCTCCAGGAATTGAGGGAGCAAGAGAAAGCAAGGCAAGACGCGCCACAGCCGGCATCTCCCTCGCCCGACAATCCATTTGGCAATTTGCTGAATGGACATACGGGGAATATCAAGATCAATAATATTGCTGGAAACCAAGAAATACATTCGACGCGGCACTACACGACGATTGTCGATTCGTATAATGGGATGAACGCTTCACGAAATGGGTCATGGGGGGAATGAGATGAAGTTTCTGCTTTGTATCGTCTCGCATTGTCTTCTATCATATTGTAGCGTTAGAATGTAACATTGGTTGAATTTTACAGCACAGTTGAACGGAGGGAGAATCGGAGAGAATCATCATTGGACTCAAGCGTGAGGTTGGGGGCGAAATATGTGCCTTTTCGGGCATGAATTCAAGAGAGAAACAAACCTCAGAGCACGGTAAGTACAATCAATGATACCTGAACAACCACGCATGATCGGCGCATGAAAAGTCCTCTGGCAAACAATACTTGACCAACCACGGTGACCAGGACTTGGGCTCCCACCCCTCGCCGGCGTCGCGGTCAACCGTGAATAATGAGCGTTGCAACCCGATGAGTTCGAGATGCTCTAGATCAGTGGCTAACTCGAGAGGGTGAATAGGCACTGGATCCTCACCATTCGAAAATAAATGGAGGAAGGATAGACGAGGGAGTTGTTGTAATTTGCTGAGCTAGAAATCGGGGTACATCAGTTTGAAGGAGTAAGCGGCCGACAAATACGTACCAACGGGGTCCAGGTTCGTACGTGCAAGTCGCTAGACCATGGTAGAGTGAGCTGGAGAGCTTCCAACTGCAAGGACAGCTGGGCGGCCAGATGGAAGGCAGCAGATTCATCAAGCGGCTCATCGCCAGCATGAAAGCCCAAGACCCGGAGGTTTTGTAGCTCTCCAATGACAGTTGCAATAGCCATAGAAGCATTTAACCCCAATGCGGGGAGACGGAGGTATAACCTACGCAGGGACGGACGTCGAGTGAGGAATTCGGACAGAAGGGGCACTTGCATTTCCGTGACCTCCTGATCCCAGAACTCGCAGGACAGTCTGAACGACCTGAGGTGAGGCAGGACATCAGACTCTTTGGGAAGGTCCGCAAACACGAACGGCTCGATGTATCCCACCAGTGAGAGAGATTCGAGGAATTGCGCATGGTGAAAGACTAGATCAAGGCCAACGAGCTGCTCGAATTGTGGGACACAGATATCCAATCGTGTCAACCTGTTGCATATCCGGATGGGCAGGAGGCCGACGTGGGTTGACGAAAGAACGAGTTCCTGGACAGGATTGCTTTCCACGACCGAGACCAGATCTTGTGCATCTCCGACTCCACGTTCCCATACGGCAAAGATTTGGTCTTGCTTTTGATCCCGCACATACATGAACAAAATAGCGGGTTGGAGGAATTTGAGGCTATCGAGGTGACCGAGCAGCTCTGGATTTGGCATCCTGAATTCACTATCGTCATCAACGGGTGAGGAAGAAAGATTTCCGTCAACTTACGATTGAATTCGGAGGTGTTTTAAGTCTGTCAAGTATTAAGGAAAGGATGAGTTTGATCAATAAATGGCCTTACGTTTTGGAAGGTATTCCGCGACGTTAGAGAAGTCCGGACAGTCACCGAAGTAGTGGAATGACTGTAAATGTGGAAGGCAAAGTAATGCCTGTGCAAGATTGCCTGTCCAGTGGAATAAGCGCAAAGAAACGGGAAAGTATGGCGACGCACGATGCTCGAATACAGCTGGCCCATCGGTGAAGGCATGGACGCTGAGGGTTTTTACAGCGCTAGCAAAGACGGGATTCATGATGATATAGTTTATCAACTCCCAAGAGCGGTTCAGAAGAAAGTCCGAGGTTTCGAGCGCATATTTTTCGCTCTCAGTATGGAGCATATAGAATGCTGGTTGCCCGTGCATGAAGTAGAGTCTGACTGTTGAGAAGACCCTCCGTATTGCAATGTCATGGATAATGCGAGAAACACTGAGCAGAGGCAGAGCTTGACGAGAGGGAAGATAGCGGACGATCTCTGCCCACATCTCGACCGGAAGTACGAAAGACATAGTGAGGTTGAGAGCTTGGGTTTAAATCTGTCGCTGCAGACTCGACAGTTCTTGTACTTGCGCTGTACCACCGATGGCAAGTACTTAGCCAGAAAACAAAAGGTAAGCCGCAAGTGTGACGCGGTTGTGACGCTCGATGTTGACGACCACGACCACGAGTCACTCGAGCTCTTTTTGTTCTTTCGATGAGCTTAATATCCACGTTCCTTCACCTTAACTCTCATGAGTCTCACCGCTACAATCCTCGCTGCGTATCACCACTTGAGCTGCGACCTCTACCTGCACAATGAATACCACCGCCGTAGTCAGCAAGCTCCATCCAAGAGTGCACAGGAATTGTCCGAACTCAGCAAGGCCACCTTTGAACGAGGGGTCCGCTGGGAGGAGCATCTGCTGTCATTTTTGGACCGAGAAAATCTTCTGTTAACAATTCCTCGCGTTCCTGTTTCTGGCGATGTTCTGAGTGCAAACATCGATGCTGACGATCGTGACCATTTCTTCATTGCAGGAGTGGAGTTCTGGCCACCGCCGGCTCTGGAACAGCTTTTCGTTGAAGCAGGTGCTCCACCTATCCGGTTTGCGCTTGCCAAACCCGATTTAGTCGAGATCACTCGCGCTCCTTCTGGAGTCATGACCTGGAAAGTTGTGGATGCCAAGAGTTCAAAAGCGGTCAAGGTTCGTCAAGTAACACTCCCAGTGAATCTGCGCTGAATCGACGCGCATCAGACCTCCCACCACGTCCAGATCTACTTCTACAGCCTGTGCTTGTCATATTTGCTCCCAAAGCCCTTCTTTCGTCCTGCGGGAAGTGCAGCAATCTGGCTTCCCTCAGCTGATGGGTTCGACGAGTCAACACCGTCTTTTGATGACCTCAAAGGCATCGATCTCAATTTACTCAAACCCTCCCTGGACGAATTTCTGTTCCGTCGCTTGCCCCGCATTCTCTCGCTCCCTCGTGCCGACATTGAGTGGCATCTGAATCCCCTTTGCAGAGTCTGTCCCTTCGAAAATGACTGCACGAAAGCGACCGTAGACAACGGCGAGTTGGGCTCGTTGCCCAACATTTCCCTGGGAGAAGTCAAAACAATCAGAACTCTGCTTGGAATTTCCCGTAGCCTCTCCACTCCGCATACTGCGGTCACAGATATTGAAGATTTGCATCAGCTAGTCGGCGACGCTGGAAAACTCGATAAGATACACAAGTCGTTTCCTAGCACTTTGAAAAAGGCTAAGCGGATATTGGCGATACAGCGGTCCAATCGGGCCAGCCCTGTAGTCGATGCTGCCATCTCAAGACAAGTACAGGTGTGCACTTCCTTGCTATAATTCTACAGAGTCTGATTGTTAGATCATTCCACGGCGCAATTTTACTTGCCCTCGACGGGAGGATATCGCCCTAGTCATTTCGCTCATAGTTGATCCGTCGTCTTCTACCCGTGGATTTGCGTCGTTCTGTATCTCCATCTTTTCTACAATTCCATCGTTTCAACCCCAGCCTATACATGGTCTCAGCACTACCTTCATCCCGACATTGGCCGCCATTCTGAGGCAGATCTTAACTGTCAATGACACCGTGCGGCCTGTGCCACTTACGCAGTTCTATGTTTTCTCGGCAGCTGAGCATGGAGCTCTCCAAGCGCACCTCATCGACAATGCGCTGACAGCGACTTCGGTTGACGACATACGCCTGTGTATAGGTGCCCTAGCCCAAGGAGCTTCCCTACTCCAGACCACGTTCCAGCCGCTCCTCCTCTCAGGCGCGCTCCTCAACTTCATGGCCAAGGGTAACAAGTCCGAGTTGCAAACGTATCTGGACCGAATGGGTTTGGAGGTTTCCACTACAGGGACGGTTGAAGAACTGCGGACTCGGATCCAAACGGAAATTCAGCGTCTTCAGAACGACGGACGAAGTGTTGACGATGACAGGCGCACAGAGCTCGGGCAGCTTCCGAGGGTCGTCATCTTGAAGAAACAGCTTGAAAGTCTCCTTGCTCTACCTGTTCCAGGATACTGGGATTTAGCTGAATGCGCTTTCACTCTGCTTCCTGTGTCTTGTCTCGATCGGAAATGTCCTAATGACGACGAAATTTTTGCTGCGTACCGGGATGTTAATGACCCAGAAGCCCTCGAGGACAAGCTGGAACAAAGGAACGCCAGTATATACGCGGTGCTTCAAAACATGAGGGGAAGAATTGCGTCTTATAACGGGAGACTTCTTGTCAACGAAGCGAAGAAGCTAACGTCAAACTTCATGGATGTGTGTAAGGAAGACAATCTTCGCAAGCTATTCTTTATGCAGCAGGTCTGTCAATCTCTTCATATAGGCGGCATTGTCTGATATACCTACTTATTCTGCAGTTTGAGGTCCTGACCAGACTCAGCGACTTGTGGAAAGCTCGCATTGATGGCAGTCCAGACGCTCCGATACTCGAGTACAAGGAGACCGTTCAAGGGGCTAAAGGGCTCGAGCACATCTTTTATCTGCTCTCTGGTTCCGTCGACATACCCGCCCGCGACAAAGACAAAGCATTCTTTGACTACATATTGACTGAAGACGACAATAACCCTGATGATATCCCGGTCGAGGCTTTGTTCGATGATCTGAGCGTCGCTGGATTGCTCTTCCCCTTGAATCGGCATACGAAAGGGAAATGGGACAGTCAAAATGCGACAGTGCGCCGCAAGCTGCTTGTTGCTGATCTTCGTGACATCACTGTGGATGGGCATCGAACGAAGGTCTTCGTTCGAACATGGGGAGAGTGGGATGTCAAACTCATCGCGGGGCGCCATTACCGGCTTTCACCCCGCCTCGTTGATTTCAACACCACCAAAGTTCTCACGACTCTTCTAGAGCTTGACATTGCAGCCATTTCTCGCCGGAGCGCGGAAGTTCCCTTCTTACAGCTGATCCTTGATCCTCGATCGTTTGGAGATGATTTCGAGTTCGCGGAGACAGGAAAAGAACTCGTCAAGGAAGAGCACAACATTCAGGGAACCTTCCGCCAACTCAAGGACTTAAATGTCGCGGGTGGGGCGGCCGGAGCACTTGTGTTGAAGCCCTCTCAGCATCGTGCGGTTCAGAGGATCTTATCCAGCCGACGTATGTTTTTCCTGTTTGTTGTAGTCATGCATCATCTGAGGCACATCTAGTATCCGTTCTCTGGGGTCCACCGGTAAGGACTTTTTTATTTACTCACAAAGAATCAGCTGAGGAAAACTCGACAGGGGACGGGCAAAACATACACCATAGCTCTTGGACTTTGGCGACTCCTCGAAGCCCAGCACCGGCTTGGAGAATCGACGCGCAAGATCATATTCATTACCGCGATGACCCATGCCGCGATCGAAGCTGTTCTGAGCAAATTGTTCAATCTGAGAAATTGCTACACCTCAATTGACTCGCTTCCGACGGATTGGCTGAATAAAGTCAAGATTGAACATGTCCTCAAGGGCCACGATCACCCGGCGCCATCCAAATCTGATCCTTCGATGAGCCTTGTCTATGCGGGCACTGTGTATCAGGCATGTCGTTTTAATCCCTTCATCATGCCATTCCACTGAACTTTCGCAGCTTTACAATTTTTCCAAGCGTCATTCATTCGATGTGGATGTTTGTGTCATCGATGAAGCAGGGCAACTCGCTCTGAGTTCTGCAGCGCTAGTTCTCCGCTCTCTTGCATCCAAGGGCCGAATTGTAGTTGCAGGCGATTCAGAACAGCTCGCTCCCATCTTGACCGCTCAATATCCTCAGCTTCAGTCCCGGCTGCTGTTTGGTTCCATTCTAGACTGTCTCATGCATCTCTCGAAGCTTCCCGCCCGGAAACTTGAGTTGTCGCAGCCGCCACTCTCGCCAACGCTGAGCGACTACTCGAGTATGTCGTCATCGCAAGGCACTGTCGTCCAGCTTACGGAGAACTTCCGATTGAATCCGGACTTGGGCGAATTTGTGTCAGTTTCTCCACTCCACTTCAAATTCGGCGTTGTGGTCTGATATTTGACTAGGTCTACCATATATTCCAGAGCCTTCAAGCCCCAGAAAGTTCAGGCTAAGCAACTCGCGATGCAGCTCAAATCGATCGAGAACGATGAAGAAATAGATCTCAATATTGAGCCTGGAGTTTTACGAAGTGTGCAGAATTTCTTGTTGGCCTTGTCGGATGTCATGCTGCGGAAGACGCAAACCATACTGCGTCCGCCTCCAATCAGCGTCCAAGACCCCCACGCCATCACAGCCATCGAAACAAGTGATTCGTTCACTCCTACCCCGATCTCGCTTGCATTGGTACGTTTGCAAACGGAAAGCAGCTGGCCAGAAGGCGTTGGATACGAAGCGCACGTTCGAGCAGAGGCGTCTCTGGCTGCGGCGTTGATTATCTCTCTGCAACGGTGCTGTCCGGGAGAGGACATATTCGTTGCTACTCCGCATCGGATTCAGCGCCAGGCAGTTCGAACTGCGCTAGCAGACGCTCGATCGGCGGCTACGGATGAGCTAACGAGCGCGATGGAGGGTCTCGCAATCGACGGAGAGGTGCCTTTGAAATCCTCTGGGATAGTTACAGTAGACACGGTTGAGCGGCTGCAAGGTCAGTAATCTATATTTTCAATGAGCGACGGTTTCATATGAGTGTTTTGCCAGGGTCGGAAGCAGCTTTTGTGATCTGCCTATTCTCGCTTCCACCAGCTGCGACGGCTGAGCTGGGGTTCCTGCTGGAGCGTCGAAGACTGAACGTAGCCATCAGTCGAGCCAAGACACTTTGTATCCTCGTTTCGTCCTCGACTGTTCTCCGCCCACCTGTAAGCGCATTGGCGAACGAGGAGAATGCCAAGGGATACAAGTTCATAAGGTGAATATCATAAGCTTGGTCCGCGAGCTGTTCCATGGCGTTCGCTGAGCAACATTTACAGGGCATTCGAAGATCGCGCGTGGTCTTCTGTGATAACATTGGATGTAGATAAGTTCTAAATTGCAGGGGGTGATACAATGTACTTGGTGTATGATTAGTCGCGCTAAAGGAGCATATCCGGGCAATGATCATGAGTGCTGTTATATCTTGAGCACCTACACCTGGCTGTGAGTGGAGAACAGTGGTGGACAGATTCAAAGCCAGACCTTTTTGGCTAATTGCCAGGACGTGAGGGAAATAGCATGCGTCGGAACTTGCTTGAATAATCCGACTCCGAGACCAGTAAAAAAACCGCGCCAGCCGCCTGCCGCCCAGATGCTTCGCACGGTTTCCTGGAACCCAATCATTCGATTGGGTGTCCCCTTACCGCTGGCCTGCTGCGTGCGGCGAATAACCTCTAATGGATACGTAGCGACCTGTGCCGTCGTCCCAGCAATCGAGCCGATGACCAGGTGTATTCGAGTTTGATTTGCTCGGAGTGTCGCAGGTGACAGTCTGGCACGCGCCTGAGCATTGAGAGTTTCCCATACGAGGAAGATACCGCCGCGATACGGAACGGTCCCGAGCATGGAGACTGTGAAGCCGCGGTAGAAGTGGAGGAAGGGCATCAGCCCGGTTATGCCGCCCGACGAGCGGCCTTCGCCCATGATTCCGCGGATTGCAGTCCAAGGCGTGGGGCGGATCGCTGACAGACTGGTCTCTACGGCCATTCGGACGCGAATGAGTTCGAATGGATACGTGAACGGTAAGGCGGTCAATCCTGAATCTGATTTAGCGTCTTATTTTGTGCACAAAACGACGCTGCACACCTGTAATGGCTCCTGCGGTGAGCCTACGCACAGAAGTTTGATATTCGGGGGTTGGCATGAGCCACTAACTCATTGTTTTAGATCCGGTAGCGAAAAATCAAACATAAACGGTGCGAACCTGGCTTAGTTTATCGTAGACAGTGTAGCCTACTGCAGCATGAGGTATTGCCCGCGCCAACGTCAACGTATGCCCTTGATATAAGCCGCGAAAGCCCTGCGTTTGGACGATATATTGTAATGCTTGCACTGCTCCTCGCCATGAACCTAAAATTATACATTAAATTTCGGCGAGATTCCTCGGGACGCGTTGAACGCACCAGCAAATCGTATAAATTCAGCATTGTGTGTTTGCAGTAAGATCTTGACCCGATCCAAGGGCGCGACAGCGGTTTTTGCCTGGTTCAAACGCCTTGCGAGTCAATCAGTGAATACATATAGGATGAAAAGGAAACGAAACCGCACCAGACCACCTGCAAAACCTCCAGCCAATACTGACCGCACCAGGAACTCGGTCTCTGAAAACCGGGGCCCCTGGCCGTCCTTCATGATGAGAGTCGCGTGAGGGTTGAAGACAAGATGAGAAATTTCGATGACGTACACTGCTGGCCCTTGTTTGATCACTCCTTGTCGTCTCCGTCTCTCATGTTCAACGCGTTAATGTATTCAATTTCGAGTCAACCATTCATCTCTCCCAATCGTCGGCCAACAATATGCATGAACTATCCAACCCAAGTAATCGAGAACCACCGGAAACCAGATTCCGCCGCTTGCCCATGGGTATTTTGCTACAAAAGCACTATAATCCTTGAAGGTGCCATATGCGTGGTATAGAATAAATAAGCAGGCCAGCAAAGGATTCTTCTGGGCCGCCAGCGTTAGTGCTATCATATGGGCAATGGCTATTGGCAGTCTGAGACTGCATTCGGTGTACTTTCGAGCTAGGTATGGGTACTGCCTACGAGATTCATCGGATGTTGAACGCAGAGCAAGGTAGAGAATACTGCACACCTCCACAACGCCCAGAATCCTGGATCTAACAGCACCAGACTGGTACACGTTTGCAAACTGGTTCGCTGCCAGCGTATTGTCTGTTTGGCATACAAGCTGGTATCGCGCATCACGACCTGCGAAGCGTGAAAAAGAATGCTCGCCTTCGAGTTGGCTGCACAAAATCACCTTCAAAATTTCGGCTTCCGGCGCGTCCTGGACGGCCATCTTGAACCCATGCGTTATCATGAACCGCGTAACGAACGAATCATCGCCCGTGTTCAATGGCTTGCCCATCCACATATCGTTTGTCAATGCGTGGCGGAATTTGGCTTTTTGTAGAGCATCCTTGCGATACAAACATGTGCGTCCTTCTAGGTTCCAAGAACCACCATCTGCGGCGAAGCGGGCCGCTTGAAGCTTCTGATTCGCGTCCATGTATTTCAAGGCTGCGACTTCAGCAGCAGTGACTATACCTCGTTTGCGGCGTTCAGGAGCAATGTAAGCGCTACTCGTCCGAATCAGTACCAACTCTGTGGACGCATCGAGTTCTTACCCCTGCCTTCCTACCACTCCACAAATCTCTTCATCCTCAAATGGTGCAAGCATATGGGGTAGAATGTCGGCAGGTTGTTTCCAGAATACACAATCATCGACGTTGGCCAAGATTTTGCCCGACGCAGCATCAAACGCAATGCCCATCTGCTCCCGCCTATTGACCTGCGGCGATAGCAGCACGGTTATGGGAACAGCGGGCGATTCATACTGGACTGGTGCCAGAAGTTCTCGCAAGCGAGGCTCATCACGCTCGACTGTGACGAGAATGATTTCCTTCGGTTTTGCGGCGAGCCAGGTGCGCAGGGCCTCGGTGAACGAGTCGGGCGTGTTGACCGTCGTAACGATGATGCTGACGTCGTGGGGATACAATGTTGGTTTTTGAGGTAGAGGTATGGGTTTGCATTCCGCCGCGCAACGCTGAATGACAAGACTTTCTCTCCAGTCCCACAGTCTGCGCAATCGACGCCATATTTAAGCAACACAAATTTGAATTCGCGAAGAGAATTTACAAGGAGAGTGCAAGGAACGTTGACATCGGGTCGCTGCGGCTTGTGAGTGCTCGGATGATGGAGACAAGCCGCTCGTCTAGATTCTTCCTGCCAGAAAAAATATCGAGTTGCCTCCTCAGATAGGACTGGCGGAACTGATTCCGGAATCCGCACTCCACCCCAAGATACAAGCATATGTATTGAAATCAAGTTGAATGGATGTTACGGTGGAACGGTGTCGGACTGTCGGCCTTTTTTCATATTCTAGAAACACCTCGCATCATCGGCCTTGGTCGCACGGAAGATTCCGAAGAAAGATTTACGGCGGTCTCGCGACCTTCGCGGGAATGCAGTTCTCGCTGCACAAGATATCTCGGTACTCTTTGTGGGACACTGCTAAGACTCCCGATCTCCCACACGCAGTCCCCTTCGTCTCATCAATGCAGTCCCACTGCGAGCCCCGCACCTTCTCTTCTTGCTATGCGCTTCACAAATCCCGTTGACGAGACGACGTAGCAAAAACCAGCGATGACTCCGAAATGAAGCGCGCTCCAATATATCATGATGCGTCGCGGGATTTCTGGTCTTCTCCAGCAATTCTCCAACACAACCTGGCGCGTCGCTTGCAATCGTCGTGAAAAATTAACACGCTTCGCGGCTTATTGGAGCAAGCTTTTATGTACGTCGTTGTCGTATATTCGCGGGATCGACAAGGCGACAGAATCCAGAAATTCTTGTTTTCGGTGATGGAGAACATGCAGCCTACTACGGAAAGGCGGATGCTTTTTCGTTGGTCAACGTGAATAATTTTCTGCTCATGCTAGCGCGGTGCGACCATGGTCCCTCTCAATATCAAACAATGCTACCAAAATAGTGTTTGGCCCTCCACTGAATCTTTGTTTCTCGTCCGCAATGGTGCCCTCATCGAGAGAACGAGTTCTGCTCGACCACAAACTGGACATCACTCCCCTTGATGAGCCATTATTTCCTTGGCCAAACCAATCAGCCCAAACCCCATCCACTTACCTTCCGTACCACGCACTGCCGTTTGGTCAGCGTGTTGCGGAATGGCAACAGCGATTTTTCGGTTTGGACGGTGAGCTGGAGTACAGAACGGAGCCGGATATCCAGCCCCTCCGACCCAATGCACCCACTATGGTCGCCATCTTCTATCCAGATCATGACAAGAAGCCGCGACGCCCGCTTCACCTGTACTTGGATAGAATTCAGCGGCTTGCAAAGATGATGGAGCAAACCATCATCTACGCACCTCCCGCTTTGGCTCCAACCCTTCGACTCATGCGCCATGATCCTCATTGGCAGATAATCGACGATTATGAAACCGTTTGGGACATCCCGAACAATAGCTATCAAAAACACAACTTCACCCACGTACAACCGAGTCTTTTCCGCCAATTTAATGGTCATTCCAAGTTGAAGGGGTGGTATCCAGACGCTACGCGCGACCATACCATTCGCTGCGCCGCATACAACGCCAAGGCGTTCGCAAGCTATGACGCGATCATGCGCAATCCATTTGGCTCGGAGCGGTGGTTCTATGTCGATGCTGGGATTCTCGACCAGATCGGGCCCTATGATGAGGACGGAGAGCTCTGGGGAGACGTCATAAAGTCGAGCCTGTCCGCAGAGAAATTCGACCGCTCCATTGCCATCTCAGGCGACTCGGGCGTTGTGATTGGGGAATACATGCAGAGTCCGGCGTATGGGGTGAAGGACATCAACCACGTATGCTGGAGGGACCCTCGTAAAGCGTGGCTTTGCCATACGTTCATTGCGCACGCTTATGTTGGGAGTTCGCTGGGGATGTTGAATTACAGCGTGCGGTATATGGCGACGGTTGATGCTATGGACGCCAATTCGTGGTACTCTGCGCGCGAGGAGTTTGTGATACCATGGGTTGCCATTCGGTACCCTAACACCGTGTTCTCGATTCCCTGGTTGCCGGTCCCCAAACCGCTGTGGTGTCAGTGGCAGTATCCCATCAAGGTCCGTAGATCTTCCAAACCTTCGAGAACTCTTGTTGATGTTGGTCGAAAGGTGTGCTACACAGATATTGGCGGGAGCGCAAGTGTGTCGCTCATTACAGATCCGATCGCGTCTATATTTTGCCCTGGGTACGTCCCGCGAAAGCCAAATCTAGAGGGGAGCGGGTTGTATAAGCGTACCTTTCGTACGGATCTTTACACGGTTTTCAGGATGTATTATTACAGCACGCCGCTGCGGTGGATGACGAAGGAGTACAGGAATCGGTTTGGTGCAAATCGCGTAACGGATTGGTTGTTGGCTTTGTGATACTTCGTGGTCTTATTTGATTCTCCTTTCTCCTACGGGGACAAGAATAGAACTTGTCGAGTCGTGAATTCACGAAGAGACTCGACAGAGATGAACCAGAATAATTGTTTTTTTTTCTGTGCTAAACTCCGAATATTGCCGACGTCTCGGACGAAGTCGGAAACAATGTTGCCCACCACCACCATGCACTGCACCTATCGATATGCCTGAACCAAATTTCCGCCATTCCCTGGACCCTCATGTCTATGTCCACCCTCCCAGCCGATGTTCAATGCATGCTCCTGACGTTTCTGCCCGATTTTTCTGCTCTGAAATCGTTGATCTTGACATCCCGCTCCATGCACTCATCGTTCGCGATGCACCAGACTTTCGTGCTCAAACGTGTTGCCGAGAACTTTCTGGGGACTACATTCGGGGAAGAGATTATTAACGTCCCAAATATACTCGAAGCAATCAAGTTCGTCGTACAAGCAAAGCCTGCCATTGATAGCCTTGAACATATCGTCTTTCGTTTCCTTGAACCCGACGCCGAGCTTAATGAACAATACGTCCGCCGGTCAGTATCGCGCGGAACTGTTCGCGTAGCTCAGTACAATATAGGACGCTGAAGGTCGTTGGCGGTTTTGCAGCCCATCTTTGACCGAAACAGCCCGCCTTCGACGAGCGGTTTATCGATTTGCGGTATTCTGTTCTCTCTCTAGCCAAATGCTGGAAAGGTGCACTTTCTTCGAGTACTCTGCCGCCGACCCTGTTTTGTTAATCTTGTATATTTCAGCCTCTTCCTTGACCGTCTCCAGACCATGGAAGTTTTTGAGATGTTACATCTCGTCGAAGGGCTACGCAAGATGATTTCGATTCTTCTCGGAAACGCTTTTCCCGACGCGGACTTAGGTTTAGTAGGCCGCCTGGTATCGACGGGACCTGTGAACATATACCGATTATGGACTCTACGTGAAAGAAAGGACTGGAAGCAGCTGCTTCATGAGATGACGATCGCTGTCGCTGACTCGGGGACTGAGGCGGATGGAGATGGCGCATTCGACGATGCGTTTCGCCACTTCGAGATTCTTCGCAATATCTCGGCTTTTGACGCGACTCGGACAAGACCCTTGCTTGACGATGGGCAGCTCGATACCCAGGAAGTACTCTTACAACTGGAATCTCTCATGGTACCGCCTCCGTGTGTTTCCTTCTCCTTGGCCAGTACCCAACGATCGCCCATCTTGATTTTATCTGTTGGCAGTTCTACTCCGCTTTCTGGCTCCCCCCGCCGCCCACGCTTTCGCAGCCTCCCGCTTCCGATGTGCGATACTACCTGTCAAGAGAGAGGTCGACTGTCATTTCTCTCGGATGACTTGAATAGCCTGCCCATCTGGACGCGAATTCCGTACGCGATGGTGGTGTTGAATGGAGAGCCTCGCATTCTGCCGTTGACCAAGAAGCAGTTGGCCGAGTTCGCGGATATAACTAGTACTAGTGAACAACAGTATTACGCTTGTGTGAGACCAAGTTCCTTTTGATGTTGGACGAAGTGGTGCCTTCTGCGAGTCGAAATGTTGGTGTCAACTCTACTGTCTCTGCAGATAAAAAGTCGTAAAGTAATCGTGTTTACACCTGTTAATCGACGTTACATACGCGACTTGTACGCGACTCCCATTGGCATTTGCCGCGTTTCTAGTCACCGAATCCATTCGAATACTCGGTGGAATAGACTGGGAACGCGCCGATGAACTCATATCCACCTGAATTGCTGGCCCAGCTGGCCCCGGTCATGTTCGTGGCTGGTCTTGATGCAATTACCAGTACTCCCGCTTCCGTGGCCCAAAGTCCAATTACTCCGACCACACCCAAGTCGCAGCAGGATCCATTTGTTCTTCTCACCGTTCGCCTCCGGGAAGCCTTGTTAACGCAACGCAAAGTTGCCATTTGGCAGCCGGACAAGTCGAAAACTTTCCAAATAATACCCGTCGACAAGGCCGTGCGCTTTCCTCCACGAAAACTACTGCCTCAGGATGACCCCGGATGGTCGAATTCACATTCTCCACTTTCCCCGTTAACCCCATCCTCCCCGCTTCATCCTGACGGTCTCATTGCACCCGTATGGATAAGAAAGCACACTACGTTGGTGCCGTCCGTGTTCGTTATGTTTCTGCGCATATTCGAATACCCGCCACATACGCCGAAATCTCCCTTAGACCCCCCAGATCCTGATCGGGAGCGCGAACGGGAGTTGGAAGAGCGGAAACGTGATGCTGAGTTGGCTGCGGAGATTGCGTCGAGAAAGAAAAGTACGAATGAACGCAACATCAAACTTACTGTTGTTCTCATGGCCACCAGGCGAATGCTAGGTCCTTCACTTTGCTCTCGCTTGCAACCCGTTTGTAAACCCCTTGCAGATGATCCATCTCTAGATGCTCGGTTGACCTACATCCGACGTCAAAGTGGTCTCGATTCTCGTGCTGCGCTATTCGTGCTCAGCCCCGTCAGCCAGTCTGAGCTTGCTGACTTCGTGAAAAGGTGTGTATTGTCTGCTGATTGCACCTCCGTGTTCAACTGTCTCTTAGTCTACAACATGCACTCTATGAGCCTGCACTAGAATATTATACGGCGCATTCTAAGCGAGTGAGACGGAAACGCAATAGACACTCGCAAACCTCCTCCTATCAAATACCGCACACACCTCTGGGTACACCTGGAATCGGCCGGCCACTTCGTCCTGAAGGGTGGACGGTGAGATATGAATACAAGATGGCATGCTTCGCAGAATTCCGAGGAGAAGACGACATCGCTCTCAAGTTGTGTTGCCTCTATGCCTTTGGTGCATCCTTCTCATCTTCCCCGCAGACATTATCAAGACGCCTACGCAACGTTGCTAATAATGTTTGGATCAACCGCCATTCTTCCCCCACGCACTAAGCGTTGGGCAGAGGCAAAGGTTTTAGCGGATTGTATCAATATCAAAGTAAATATCTTGTGCTCACTCTCAATTAGGGCGTATCTCACGCCTTCACCTCAGGTAGCAAAGCTTTATCTGTATAACAACGAGCATGCTCTCGCTTTATCCCATCATAATACTCATATCCGCAAGTTCGGGGACTTTTCTCGAGGCTGGGGTATCGGGGAAGACACCTTCGAATTCTGGAGCTGGGTAGCGCGACAGTCAGTCCCAAACCATGTCTACTAATTCAATCAATTGACATTTGAACTGTAGGCATCGTATCTTAGCCGAACTCCTGGAGCATGGAATCCAGTCAAAACTGGTTATCCCTGATCATCGACCAGTCAATACGCTGCTGCCACAAACTCCCAGACCCTCAGCCCCGCCCCCCAGTAGTATATTGGAAGTCGAGACTCTACGTACCATGGGCATCAATCCCAGCCATGCGCTGCAACATCCCGGCTACTACTACTATATGGCTGCAAAATGCACTGAGGCGCGGCGCGAACGGTTCCTGGCGGCGGCGGAGGCTGAGGTAGGATTATTCGCCTTGATACTTTGGACTTCCTCGTCTTTATGAACCATCGGCAGGCAGCCCAGCAGTCGTTGAATCCATCTGCAGGATTCACCAACGAAAAGAAGGTCGACCATCTTATCATTATATTGGAGGTGCGTGGAGCCAATTGACCCGTTCGGTCCTCTGACTGAACTCTCCCGAACGTGTACGGCAGCTGTACACCAAAGCGTACGAGTTGTTCAAAAAATTCGCGCCTGCCAATCTCCAAAATCAAAATCAGGGCCGCTTGACGCTGTGGATTGCATACCGTATCGGCCAGACTTATTATGAATCTGGTAAATTCGAGATGGCTGTTCGGTACGTACGTCTCCTCAGTCGGAAGACTTCGCGTTAAATGTTCGCCTAGATTTTTCGAGCGCATAGCAAAGAGCTATCGCCGAGAAAAGTGGGGCATATTATTGCGACCGCTGCTTGCGACCTGGTATGCTTGTGCTCGGCAGCTCGGCGATGTTGAGTTGACCATCCGCCTGTTGGTGGAAATGCTTGGTTACGGTGAGGCGTTTCAACAACTCCCTCCCTTTCTGCTCGCAAACTTCGCTTTTTGATTCGAGGTGGGGAGGCATCCGACGACCCTGTTGCCTTGGAGGAAGACCTGCTTGCCATTTTGAAGGTCAAAGCTTATCTTGTGTATGCTTCCTTTGCTTATCACGCTTCATACAGAGCTCTGTACCTTCGAATCCGGACCCTGAGCCAATGGTCATTGACCTTGTTGAATCGCAGCCTATCTGTACGTCTCACTCTCAGCGCTTTTGCAGAAAGTAATGTTCTTAGTTGGATCGACTGTCGCCTTTTGGACTTCGGAAGTCAAAGTAGGAGAGGCAGCAGCCTTCCAGCTATGTTTGGCTGCCCCGTCCATGGCTTCCGTAGCGGCATTGCCGTTCTCATCTGTGGAAATTTGTTTTTCTGGCGATCTGCCGTCTGTCGTTGTTCGGCATGCTGTAGAGTCGGCTCCCCCTCTCGTGCAGCGCGTTGATCTGGGTCAC
Source organism: Favolaschia claudopus (assembly GCA_037176885.1). Classification (NCBI taxonomy): domain Eukaryota; kingdom Fungi; phylum Basidiomycota; class Agaricomycetes; order Agaricales; family Mycenaceae; genus Favolaschia; species Favolaschia claudopus. The sequence goes on along the minus strand of JAWWNJ010000022.1, from coordinate 1,528,981 downwards.
ATATCGTCATCGTCAGCGATTGGCACTCCGGAAGCCTCCCTTCGTTGGCAGTCGGGGGGCTCCATCGTGTTCGCTGGCACATTGTCTTCGGACAGCCCTGCATCTGTCAAAGTATGTGCTCTCCCTGCCATCTGTTACTCAACAAGCTGACATCTGCATCGTCGCAGATATCGAAAATAGTGCTAACGCTAGAGCAAGGCCCATGGACGATCCAGATTCCCGATCATCTAGCCTCACGCGGGAGCACGCTGGTCCCTGCGCAGTGGCTGAGCTCTATCGACCCTCCCCGATTCATACGGCTTGATCGAGAAGACGTTTCTTCTGTGACGTTAGTTTCATTGTCGTCGTGTTCAGAATTGCATTTGAACACCTGTCCAGTATCCGCCACCGTCCGCATAACATCTCGATGACGCTCTCTCAAAAAGCTCCGGCATACCTCGACGAAGATCATTCTATCCTCATTGAAGTGACCAATATTGACGACCGTGAACTGGAAGTTATCGCAGATGTACTTCTGCAGCCCACAGAAATTGACGGTACAGGTGAGAGAGCTCCGTATTTCTCGCAGACTGGGGGTTGACTCTTTCTCAGAGAATGTCATCCTTCTCGATGATGAACGCTCTTCAAGTCTCATCAAAGGTATCAACCTTGGGAGTCTGAAGCCAGGGGTGAGCGTCGTCAAAACGCTTCATTTGATCAGCAGTGGAGGCGCTGGCGATCGCTTGCTCGATATCTCGCTGCAGTCGACCGTCGCGGGAGCTGAACAGCCTGAGAGCCCTGAACTTCTGGACATGACGGAGACACTGCAGACTCTAGCGGTGCCTACACTGGCTCCGATCAAGGTCGACTATGATGTGGTATATAAGCGCGCACCTGGTTCGAGAGTGGGAGTTGCAGACCTCCGGAATTACGATCACGATTTCTGGGATGATGGGGACGGTGGTGAGGCTGTTGTTACAGCGCAGATGGAATGCACGGGTCCTTGGGGCTTGGAAGTGGTCAGCGTGAAACTGCTTCGGGAGGTTTGTGCTAGATGAATGTGCGGGAATCTGAGATTGACTCCTCGCAGGACAATGAACACGCCAAGGTGACGGATGCGTCTATCGACACTGATAACGATATTCCTTCAGGTGAGCTGATCTTCTGTGTTCTTATTGTCAATTGACGCTCGTAGACTATCTTCCCGGTGATGCGTTTTCTTCTGTATGCCGAATCAGCCTGGATCTTGGAGAGGACCTCGACCTCGAAGAGTCGGCCATTATCGGACCCGGGAAATATGAGATCAGTTGGAGACGGTAGGTCATAGGCTTGTGTTCATATTATCAACACTGACAATAAACCAGATTACTTGGGACTGATGAACGAGGTCCACTGGCAATCAGCGTGTTTTCTTTGCCACCACTTCGACCACCAATGGACGGTGTTATCGCCCTCCTTGACGTCCCCCCGACTGCCAGGCTTCACGTCCCCATATCGCTGACTATAACCCTACGAAATCGACATCCATCACAATCTGCCAACGTTACGATCCAACTTGAACCTGACCCAGCCGATGGCTTCGTAGTCGCAGGGCTGAGAAGTGGTCGCGTGCCAATCTTGTTACCAGGTGGAGAGGAAATTTTCACCTGGAAATTAATCCCCATCGACTGTGGTTATGTGAAAGTACCGCGGATGAAGATTGTGGACAAGAGACGGGCTATTGTTCCTGCACAAGCACGAGAAGCGAATGCGGAGACGGAGACAGAAGGAGACGTGGTGAAAATTGTCAATGTTCGACTGGATCGGGCTAAAGAGCGGCAGCTCGCTGGACGGCCTAGTGTAGAATCTGTACATGATGGGGAAGCGTCGCTCGGCTCAGTTTTGGTTCTTCCTTGACCGGGCTGACTCGGATTCGTGGCTTTACTGTATAATCTACCCTTTACTTGATCAGATGAGCGACGGATATTGTGGGAGTTTGTGAAGGCTGCAGTCATGTATTGGACTCAGGATTGTCTGAGGATACGGAGTGCGAGACCATGACGAGCAGAGTCGTTCACCCGTACAAGAAATTGTCAAGCAGGAGAAACACTTGCTCGTGAGTCGTAGCAAACCAAGGGTCGTTCAGAAAAGACCCGTTCCAGCAGTCGAGTCATGGCAAGGCGTTGTAGTCGCTTTGTGCTCTGGAAATTCTTCGAGGACGCGTATCCCAGCCACAAGCCATTGGAAAGCCCAAGAGGTAAGCGGGAATGTCCGATCACACACAGACCTCATTGACAGGGCCCCCTGAGAAAGCCAGCGAATTTTCGAAGGCGGTCCAAGCGGGCCCAGGTCTCAAAGAGGAAGAGTTGATTTGCGTTTACGTCAGTTCGGGAACGGCCGATGTCCATCTTCTTTGGTTACGCCAAAAACTATGCGAAAAATCTGCTGCAGGGAACCAACGCTGGAGTGCCAGGACGAGTGAAGAATATCACAGTAGCGCTCTACCACCGTCCACCTTCAGGACTCGCCCTTTTCGCGCCAATCGCCATTGGTACTCGTTCTCCCAAAAGATTCTCTTCAGTCGTTAACAACTCAAGTCTACTTTAGCTGCGGACGCCCTAATCATGTATGTGTTGAGGCTCCACTATTGTAACGCTTTCGAGCTCTGAATACGCAGCGTAAATACCGTTGCGGTTACCTGGCGAAATTGGAAAACCGAGGCCAAATCTGAGGGCGAAGTGCCACAATTGCGACCGACATGGATGCGTGTGGCAGTTTGTTCTATGGAAATTGCTACCGGTGCATTAGTAGCGGCATCGTTGCTTATATACCGATCACGAACGGTGCGTTTTGCACTCGAATGGTGCGATGAATACATACTCATGGATTACACATCGTTTATTAGGCCACAATGCTCTCCATTCTACCGCCAAAACAGGCTAATGTCAAGCCGACTTCTCTGAACCGGAGGGTATTCATTCAGAGCGCTGGTAGCTGGCGCCGAAACGGAATTATATTTCCTCTCTCAGCTTGCACCCTAACAAGGGTCGCCCAGCAGACGGTCCTCTTGCAAGTGAACGGCCAGTATGCCGGCTGGCAATTCAACCTAGATAACAGCACAATAATTGAAGGCCAGCGCAGTACCTCTGTCGAAACTGCCTGCAAAGCCTTGGCGGCAAAATGGCATGGAGCCGGTGGGAAGGGGACTATTTTGACCAGCTAATAACGCCAGTAAACGGCACACAGAATACACTTTTATTCCTCGACAACAAAATAGAGTGAGACGTGCTTATTTCGAAACTAGAGATACGCTGTATGCGGTGGTGACTAGAGTGGCATTACCAGTGAAGGCTTCAGTTCCCGTTTGAATTGCTTGAACGAACTGCGCAACTAATATCAGCAATATACAATGTCAATGTCGATGGAGGGCCTACCTGGGTCGGTGCTACGCCTTGCTCCTGGATCAAATATTCTAGGAAAATGCGTTCATCGCCGACTGTAGTTTCTGATTGAACACGACGTACTGAAGAAGTCATTCAAGTCCACATTGAACGAGTTGATGTCTCCGGCGGAGCTAACAAATGACAGAACCTGCCAGTTAGAGTTGGGGCCCTAGAAAATTTTGAGATAAGGTTGTTGCATCTTCGAACTTTGTGTGCTCATACCTTCCACAGATTCCAGGTGTGCCCTGCAATGCTGGTGCTGGTCGTGATTTGCGATCCAACAGGCTGAATTCTGGACGTGGAGGCCTCGTGAAGTATTCAAAAATCGGAAACAAATTCGCCATACCCGCCGAGGCCAGAAAGCCAGATCATTCTACAAGAAGTTGAATGGAACAGAATGAAAAGACAATCAGCATCGCCTACATCTCATACGATGAGGCAGCGGTCGCTGGCTGTCCAGAGCTTGCCGTGCCAAACCAGATATCGTAGCTAATCCAGAGAGTGAGCAATCTCTTTGTATGAACCTTTGAATCTTACGAGACATCAGCACGTATTCCTGCGGATTGGCTTGCGTAGTTCCAGTTCCATGACGTTGGTGCGGATGCAACATTTTGAAGCTGTCGAGTCAACGGATGAGCAGTCTTGAAACGTCCTTCCAATCGACTGCCTACCTGAACACCCTTGGCAGCGTTTGAGATGACATTTGCATCTACATTCAATCATCTGAGGCTGACTAGGCATGGTTGACGACACAGTCGACTTACAGCTCTTGACTGCGTTCGGTCCATTGGCCCAGTTATAGGTCGTGGACCATGCGACAGTCGTGTTCGACGCGCTGTTCAGGGTAGACTGCTGTGAGCCCGTACCGGACCCTGACGCGCTATCAAGCTATGCTTTGCATATTTACTCGTGGCGGAACGTACTAGCACCCCATACATTCTGACAAAGTTGGAAACCTTTCTCTTCCTTTAGTTTGAAGATAAATGCGAAAAAACGTAACCCCACCTCCTGCTGGAAGACAGTCGAACTGGCCTGTGATGGTTTGTGCCGCTCCGAATCCTGCGAGCAGGACTGGCAAAGCGAGAGTGCGGATGATTTGCATTGGACTCAAGTGTAGAAGAGAGTAGATGTGGTTACTGGCATCGCTCTCTCGTCCAATTTATATGCTGTAAAAGCCCGGAAGAAGCCAATTTATCCGCTGGTTAGAGGTGCGAAGCAAGCCCATGGATGACGACAAACATGGAGCGGCGTTCGCCATATCCGAACATACTACGGCGAATCCGAAGAAAAGCCTGTTTGCTCACTTTGAGACTTGTTCGTAATAAGTCACACAAGACTGCTAGAGAGAGAGAGAGAGAGAGAGCACCGTCTTGGTATTAGCTAGGATTTCTTGGTCTTTGATGTTCAGAGAGAGTACTAGTATTTAGAGCAAAAAGTAGAATAGCATCCAGTCGTGGCGGAGGGATATGACGGCAAGGTGGCACCAAGCACCAAATTGCTCCTCAAAAGCTCGGAATGCAAGTGTCTATTTTGAACTGAGTACACAGCTTGAGAAGGCCATCGGAAATAAGCAGCGGGGAAATCTGACGAGGAAGCATTCAAATGCTTCCGCAACAAGTCCAAGTAGCAGTGGTAACTATAAGGTCCTACTGAGACCGAAGCTTGGTTGAAAGCTCGGAGTCGCAAGTAACGAACGTCGAAATCAGGTAAACGATGAGTCGTGTAGTTGACGAAACTGTACAAGTGATTGCGTCGAAAAATCGGAGAGATGTGTTTAAATGTTACAAAGGAGCCTAAGCCCATCAAGCAGCAGCCGCAGCGGTTAGCACCGGCCGCGTGAAGCGCGTCGACGGCGCCTCATTCGCCTCGAAGTCGGGTAACGCAAGGTCAGGGAATACCTTCTGCACTTTCTTCGCAAGATACTGCCACCACTGGCCTTGCACCTTCCTGAACTTCCCGAGTGCCCACCTCGCCTCAGCCTCTGCTTTCTCCTCCGAAGTCAACGGCGGCAAGTGAGACAAATCCAGGACCTTCATTTCGGCGGTCCATGCAAAGTCGAAGAAGAAAGGGAATGAGAAGCGTGGGCCGGCGGAGGGCGAGGGAGGGAGGACGCGGTGGAAGCGGGAAGGCAGGCGACCGCCTGTGAGCTGGTCCAGCATGTCGCCGACGTTGACGATGAAAGCATTGTCGAGGACAGGCACGTCCACCCATTCTCCTGAGGGGGATTTCACCTGATGGGAACTTGTCAGTTTGTGAAAATGCACCGAAAATAACATGGATAACCTGAAGACCGGGAGAGGCTTGCTTGAGAATCGTGAGAAGACCGAAATCTGAGAAATTTGGATATAGAGTACTAGAGAGCAAGTAGAATAAGCGGAGTACATACCACTGTGCTCTCCTATACCGAAAGTTTGTTCGCCTTCGACCGGTTCAAGGGGGGCATATTTGAAGCATCGGAACAGCGCGACAGGTTCAGGTTCCAGCCATTTCCCCTTGAGATGATCAGCTTCGAGTCCGAGTCCCAATGACAATGCCGCAACGATAGCGGTGCCGAGCTTGGTCACCTCCGCAATATACTCCAGCACAGTTTTGCGCATTCCAGGTACTTGCTCTTCGCTCGGGAATTGGTTCTTGCCGTGGAGGGGCATGCCCAGGAGCGGATGGTCTGCGCCGTGCTCGGGGCCGAAGTAAATGCCTTCCTTGTGATCGACGCGTCCACGGGTGCCTTCACCGCCCAACGGCATGTACCCCCGCCAGGCGAGACCTCCGTTTCGTACATCGAGGGCCAGCTTATCTGCCTCCGGAAGGGCGAAGAAAGCCTCAGAGGCTTTCAGGAGATCTGACTGCAAGGATGGAGAGACATTATGCTGGATCAGCTGCATGAACCCCCAATTAGAGGCGGCATTGTAGAGCGCCTTGGCGGTAGCCAGAGCCTCCGGGGATGGTGTAGACGAGTCGGACGAGGCGAACAGAGCAGAGACATCGATAATCGGTATAGACTTGGACATGATCGAGGTTAAAGCCAAGTGACCAGCCAGAATTGAGTCTTTCTTATATGCACGATCACCTGCTTCTCCGAGCTCGGATGCATTCAATAGCCTTCGCTATGTCACCCAGAGCAGTAGAATTTAATGAAACTCGATGTCAGATAGTGAGATGTGAGAATGCATGAACAATTCAGGATAGTTCGAAACCAATTCTGTTAGCGATCCTACTCGCAATCTGTGGTTCAAGTGCTTCGGAATAGGCGATCCGGGAAGAGCATTCGAATACCCTCATTCAACGAAGTTGGAGGCGGAGAAAAGGCCGCCTGAGGTGTTGTGTGGAAGAGGGATTCCGGTCAATACGCTCGGGCGGCGGCGCCGACGCTCCCACAGATTTGTTGGCAGCGGCCAAGAGCTTGCCTTTCACCACCACTTGCGATTTTGGCAATTTCTTCGCTCGGATTCAGCTGGAGGCGGACCTCATCCTCACGCATACGTCCCCAACATCCGGGAAGACTCCGAAACTTGTTGAATGATAAAGAACAAAGGCGCTGAAGAACAAAGGTGTCATCGTTAACAGCTCGAAGCTTGACGTGCTCGGTGCCGCTGAAACCATGTATAAATTGCGATTCAAATTCCTCGACAACCATTGACTTCCATTGACTCGCATTTTTGAAAGAAAATCAGGTTTGACTCTCGCAACACGTCCAATTTCGTCCCACTTCCAAGCACCACATCGAACTCTCTCCATGCCTCATCCAGTTCTCGCAAAGATTGCAGACGACACTCTAGCTGCTGTCCGCAATGGACACACCCCAGACATCCACGGGACTGTTCATCCCCTGAAAGATCTCTCAACTGATCTTTCGGCCACCGACTATTATGCCCCAGATTCCCCCCTCTCTTCTTGGGCCAGCGCCAGTCCATCACACGCCTCCAAGGCAGAGCTCATTCTATGCAAATGCTCCACCCTCCAAGGCGTACAACACTGCGTCCCAGGTGCACAGGGCAAGATCGGCGTCCTGAATTTCGCCTCAGCCACACGAGAAGGCGGCGGTTTCATCTCTGGAGCTTCAGCTCAAGAGGAGAGCATCGCTCGCTCATCCAATCTCTATTCCTCCCTCATAACACCCACCGCGCAGCGTTTCTACCACATGCACAGAAAGGAAACCAAAAGTAAATACTACACACACGCTATGATTTACACGCGTGGCGTGCAGATCTTCCGCACCGACAAGGGCGATTGGGTTCCCCCAACGACAGTGGACGTGCTTACGAGCGCTGCAGTGAACGCTGGGGTGGTACGCTCGCGAGAAGGAGGCGGCGGTGGCCATAATAAAGGAAAGAAAGGCGCTGGTATCAAAGCATACTTCAAACCAATAAATGAGCCCAGTTCCAGCACCGCCGACGCCCCAGACCCCCAGCCTGCAAAAGACGTAGAAAAGGCCATCGAAGATGTGATGCGGGAGCGGATGGGTCGGCTTTTATATCTCTTCGAGAAGGAAGGCGTACAGGACCTCGTTCTTGGTAGTTTTGGAACCGGGGTGTTCCAGAACAAGGTGCCAATGGTGGCAAAACTGTGGATCGAGCTGTTGGCTGCTCCCAATGCGCGTTTCAAGAATTCATTCCGGCGCGCTGTTTTTGCGATCATTGACCAGAAGACATGCGGCGTTTGCAAGGAGGTGTTCGTCGAGCATGAGGTGGAATTCACTGACAACAGTGTTGGCTGACGCATAGCGAGGGGACGACACAAATTGTAACAGCTGTAACACTACGTGTAATCTCCAGGTCTATCCGATACGACTCGCCTCGTTACATATAAGCAGCATCGAGTTCACCCCGATACTGGTCGAAGACGACGAAACGCCGCGGCTGAAGTTTACTCGTCAGCGCGAAAGGTTTCCCGGGGTCCGCTAGTAAAATCATCTGCGAATACCTTCAGAATCCTCCAACACAAATATGCCGAAAAATCTACAAACCTTGCGAGCGATCCGATTGTGAGTGCTTGCGGTCTTGTTCGTTTCGTCGACCAGATCCCTGCAACCAAGCCTAAGCCGTCGGAAGAAATCAGGGGTAGAGGGATCACCAGAGTGCTTCAGATACTTCGTCGACGGTCTTGGACTCTACTTTGCCTCCCTGTACCAGCTGTATGAGGAGTCCAGGATGCGGTCTTCCCTGGCCGAAGACAAGTGCGGCATTGACGAGAGGGTGCCTGTTAATGTGTGCCTCTGCAAATCATTCAATAATATTATGGTGGCCCCACCAGAAACAAGGCAAACCAAGAGGGCCGGGACTGATCTGTGTGCTACATCAGTTCAAATGATTAAAATCCTCATGCGCTTCAAGCACCTTATGCCCGTCCGAAAGCACAATAATATCGTCTTGCCGCCCATAAATTCGAAACAATTCTGGTTTCTCAGGATGTGCCTCCAACAAATCGCTCACGAAGCACCCCGGTCTGCCATCATCGACCGTGGTATTCGTAAAACACGTCACGTACGACGGACTGGGGATGTAAATCTGTGTGAAGAGCGGCGAGCCGTCCTCTTCTGGCTTTCGTTTGACCTCTATACCTGGGCGCATCCTGAGATAGTCCCAGTCGGGTCCGTGGCACTCGAGAAAGGGCATGAGGAGCCCGGTTTCCATTCTTCACAAGAGGGTTCAAGTTGCAGCTGTACAATAGAGGGAGGCAGAAACGGAAGAGACTCACGCGCCGTAGGAGGAACAAAGGACGACGCCATTCGCGACGAGGTCGTCGCCTACGCGTTTGTTGAGTGGGGCGCCGATATATGTGAGGACCTTGAGAGATCGCATTGCTCGGATTCCTTCGGACGATTCGCTCCATGCCTATCAGCTTGAGATTAAGCCAAGTGAAAGGTTTGGCCCATAGTAAATCGCGAAATCTACCTCGATGGAGGCTGGCGAGGATAATATGATATCGGGCTTGGTAGCGATTACGCCGGATCTACGGTAAGTCACTTAGGAATCTATTGCTAGAAGCCGAGGCACAGAGACTCACAGGGTGTTCTCAGGACTTGGACTACAGTGAATTAGGATACTGCAACAAAGAGAAAAAGGAAAACATACGCAAGTGGAGGCGTTGTCGGCCGGAGAACGGCCATGGTGAGGCCGCTGGTGAGTGGCCAGGTAATTAGGAAGATTCCAATTCCATGACTTTAACGAATCAGGAGCCTCGTCAACTTAGAGTTCAGGGAACTCACTAGTTTGGCAAAGTCTGAGCTCCTAGGACCTGGCCACAGCGGTCTTCGTTGCCGGTCCAAGGCGCGTATCCGTATTGGAGAATCATTTTGTGCGAGAGATCTACGACCCCCAGTTCGTCGTCGACCGGCAATTGATGACAACTGAGTTTACGCACATATGGGCTTGGAGTATAATGAAGTCGATCCTGGAAAAATCGTTGAAAAAGTGTATTACGCAAGATGAGCGACCTCACCTGAGGAATGCAGCATCACAGCAGTATCATCCAACGAAACCGCCGCAAGAGCGGGTAGGGGCTCGGTGCATTGTTCGAGACGCATCTGCTGGAAGGTCGGAGCTTGAAAAACAGGTAGGCTGGTGCCATGAATCGCGAGCGCCTCCTCGATGGTGTTCCTGAGGTTTTCGGAGACGTAGACTGCGGTGCAACTGGCCTGTTTCAACAGACTTGCCACACCGGCTGCGGCATTACGGGGCGAAATGCAAAAAGGCACCAATCCCGCACGCATGATTGCGGCCACGAGCATGCCTAGAAATGGAAGGATTATTTACTAGCAAGGAGGAAGGGTTGGAGTTAGATATACAGTACGAGATCGACTCTGACGAAGTTCGAATCAGCTCGTTTGGTTTATAAAAGCGAAGAAAGGTGGAACCAACCTTCCTCAGCGAATATCGCAATGACAGCACTGGCTCTAGGGCGTCCAGTCTCGTTCAAGACCCGCCGGTATGTAGCATGCACCGCCCGGATGTACTGGGCGAAATCGACGGAAACGATCGAGCCTTCTTCGTCGTCGTATATGAACACCTTATGGTGGGGGCTCCTCTCGAGGTGGTGGTCGAGTAATTGAGGAACAGTGAGCGAAGCATCACGACTGACGGCGTTGAAAGTCGAACTATTTACGCCTTGCGGATGCATGAGTGGGTGAGGAGTATGGTGATCAGACTATTACCAGACTCCACTTTTATATCATCGAGCTCGATGCTGGCGCAAAGGGTCAAGTCCCCGGCACACTGCAGACAACAGGTAACCCACAGATCCACGAGGGTCGGAGAGCGGCTACTTGGAAGGAGCAGCTTCGGAAAGGTAATGGAACACGAAGTCCAGGCAAGCGGCCCGAGTTTGACCTAGATAGTGTTGGTTTTTTGCGACAGAAACTAATGCTTTGCCGGACTTTGAGGTTGATTCAATTGCGATAGAACATGAAACAGAGTTGACGGAGAGTCTGAAAGAGCGGGTCCCAAGACGAATCATCTCTAATTTTGCTGGGCTCCACGATTCCAAGTATCATTATGTGAGTGAGGACTACAAGGTTTTCATGATTCAGATCAGACTTGACGACTCCCAAAGAATCCCTTGAGCTTCTCTGAGCTTGAGACCGAGGTTGAGCATCGACTCGGAGAGCACTGGCGACGGGAAGACAACGAAAGAACGTGGCTCTGAGCGCTGACTCGGAGCCGTCCACGCTGCTTCAAGTTCAACGTCGACGGCAAAGGTAGAAAACATCGGCCGGCGCCGGGGGTCGTCAAACGCCGACAGGGCGCCGACGGGATAGGTACTGGTTCGCTGCTCGGTGTTGCGACTGTGTTGCAGTGCGTTATGCCGAATCTCTCCATGTTTCATGGACCTTGAAAGATTGAATTGGCGTCGACGTGGTGGTACAAATTTGAAGAATACTGCTTATTTACTTATTTTCAAAGCTTCAAGGATCAAGGAATGACACGACCGGCACGGATGGCTTTGGCTGCTTCGCTCTGTGCTTCATCCCTGAGATATCTTCCATAGATCTCTGCGTATTTGTCCTTGTCCTGGGTGTCGAAGTCTAATGAGTTTCGTCCAGTGCAACACTCAAAACCGACTCACACTCTTCGTCTTCACAACACTCTCCCTCTGCTCAACATGGTCTGCGTATCGTTTCCACTCTGCGCTCACGTCTTCCCTCTTATATCCCCGATTTTCGGCCAAGATGTAATCACGGGTGATCCAAGGGACAATTGCGATGTCCACGAGACTGAACTCCTCCCCAAGGAAGTACGGGCCTTTGACCTGGGCACCAAACTTCCGCAACGCCTCGTACAGCTCCGTGCGTGCCGCGTCTCGCTTATCTTGCTCCTGCGACTGCATGAGGCGCATGAAGGCCGGGAGGAATGATTTCGACGCGAAATCAACCTATGAACCGAATTCGTCGTCAATTGTCAATCGGTACGAAAACTCTACAATCTGAGCCTACCCAAATGCGAGCGTAGGCCTTGGTGTATGCGTCCCCGGGCAAGATAGTCGGTTTGTGGTCGGGATACGCGTCTTCGAAGAACTCGCACAGGACAAGCGATTCGTATAATGCCTTGCCATGGTACTCAACAGCAGGAACAAGTCCTTTCGGATTGATATCTTGAAGCGATGGTCAATGCATGTTTGTGAAACGATCGCCATGTACAAACCAAGGAAATGTTTCTCCTTCTTGTACGGGTTCACTTCTTTATATTGGTACGGAATTCCTCTTTCCTCAAGACAAATCCAGCTCCTTTGGACATACGGACAGAACTAGACGCTGTTCATAACACGAATAGCATGGTTGATTGGAGAAGGTATACCCAGCCAGCGTAGAAGACCAACTCCTGCGGCTCTTTGTGCGCTTCCACAGTGGAGAGTGCAGCACCGGTAGCGTGAGGGAATATCTGTTCGTCGGGAACGGGCATGGTGGATGAGTAGATAGATTGAACGATTGCGTGGGTCTTGCGTGCGCCATGGTAGTATTTAAGTGGTACTGGGTGCGAACAAGTGACCCTGCTTACAGATCTCAGTTCGCACGCACGGTCGAAGCGAGAAAGAAACTAGAGAGAGGATTCGTAATGAAAGTTCGATCCGTCATTTTGGGTCACTCTGACGATCGAGTTCAACGGTCTGTATAGTCTACGATTGACCTACACACCCACTCACGCTGTCCTCCAAACATGCTTGTTCTCCTCGATGAAATTCTTCATCCGTCTCGTACCCACAAAATCCGCCTCTTTGTAATGCTTTTCGTCCACCCCCTCTGACACCTTCTTGTCCGCAATCGCCAAAAACCCAGCATGCTCCTCCGGCATACCCATGCTCAATAGCAGCTGCTTGTACTGGTCCGGCGTGAGGTTCTTGTGCACGATCTTCCGCCCCGTGGCGTCGCTCAGCATTTGCGTGATCTGAACAGCGTCTGAATTACTGTATCTTCGTAGCAAGTGGAAATAGACGTGTACCTGCGCATAGGATAACCATTCTGGCCCAACCATAACGGGGTTTGTGTGCTTGATGGCGGGGGCGGTAAGTGCTTCGAATGCGACGTCCGCGATATCCTCAGTCGAGATCCAGCCAATCAATCCCGATTGTGCAGCGTTCGCGATCTCTGAACGCTGGCGGATGATTGGGGCCAATTGGACGCGGAAGTTGTCTGCACGACCCACGAATTTATCAAGACAGAAAAAAATTGCAAAATACGAAATGTGGTGGAACATACCAAAGAACCACGAGGGCCGCAAGACGCAGTACTCAACGTCGATGGACGCAAGATATGTATGCACCTTCCCCATCAACGGGCCTCCCTTTGGCAAACTTGCACCGCTCAACAAAACAAACCGCTTCACGCCTTGTTCAATCGCAAAATCAATGAACGCTTTCATCGGTGTGAAACAATCGTGAACAGGCGGAGCGACGAGGTATATACGGTCGATGGATTTATCGGCGTCGAAAGGGAGCTGGTATGTCGACGCATCGAGCCAGTCAAAACGGACGCCTTTGTAGGGCGGAAAAACATTGCCGCTGCGATTGGCGATGAGGAAGGGGATGTTGGCTTTGAGGAGGAGGTTGGCGAGCGGGGTGGCGGTCTTTCCGGTACCGCCAGTGAGTAGAACAGTCATGATGAGTTCTCAAATGCTAGTGTCCAGAGCAGAGCAGACAATTTGGATGTGAGTAGTTGGGGTGTATGCCGACGAGTCCCCCGCTTTTGAATGATCCAAGCTTGTTAGAGATTTGCATTTGATCTCAAATGAAGATTTTCAGTTTGACAAAGTGTAGCAAGAACCGCCGAGTGTAGCAAGAACCGCCGCAGGCCGCTGAGAGCCTCTGAGTCTGAGAGTGCATGATCATCGTCAGAAGCAAGAGGCGATATCGTTGATAGCCGAAGCGCGAACTTAAGTTGCGCGTCATCGTGATTATCTGTATAGAAACAACTCTATTTTGCTCGTAATACGGCTGTCTTCGAAGAGTTTCAATGTCGACGGAAACAAAGCGGAAGCGGATTCAAAGGAGTACATGAATGCAATCTTTGCTTGGTATGTGTAAAGTACAGTGACGCCCAAAATATCTAAGGGATTACAAATGCTGCCTTAGTGCCTACGTATCATTACAATAATACAAAGAAAGTTGCTTGAGACTCGGGTGGTTTGCGGATAGGTAGAAATACTGCATGATTTACCTCTTGACCAATCAATCCATAGCGATACTACAACCAATACATTCCGCTACCAGCCGGCGACGCTCCGAAAGGTGATCTGGGATTTGGAGGATGCCATGGCCAATCAAGTAGGCGTTGGCCTGTGGGCCGGTGAGGGCGCGGATGTCGTCTACATTCTGGATGAGAGGCAGGGCAGCGCGGGCCAGTTGGGCGGGGTGCCCGTTTTGAGCCGGTACTGCAAGCTTTGAACAAGACTGAGCTAATGGATATTGAGTGAGATTAGTTATTGGCACTCACCACTGGGTTGGAGGGCTTAGTTCCATCCAGAAAAGGAACTTCTGTGTACGGATGTTGTAAGCCGGTACGCTTGACCCTGTTCCCGTTCTGTTTTTTTTTCGTCAAACAATTTGTAGAATCACTACAATAAAAGCGTACAATAGCAACTTCTCGACGGAGGTCGGTCATATTTGTATCAAAAGTGGCGATTTGTTGGCCTAGGGTGTTGATTGCGGCCAGGACAGCTCCCATTCCGGCAACGGGTACTGAGCAGCACTATGAGCACAGATGAGACAATACAGTGAAACCAACGAACCGACGGGCGGCGCACCAGGAGGGGGTGGAATCGCGAGTAGGGGCATGAGACTTATTTGGCGTGCTTGAATAATCTCGAATTCATACAACGTAACAGCGTCTGTAACGTCGGCTGGGATTGGAGTCAGACGAGCTGGGCTAGTGAGCAAGTTTGTCGCGGTAATAACCGACAGGATAGCGAACCTCGCGCCGCTACAATTGCGGCTTTGAGATCAACTGCGTTCTGGACGTCTTCTGCGGTTGGGGGATTGGCAGGTGCGGGAGGGAGGGGTATTCCAAAGAGGTTTCCGTTGTTAACAAAATTGGGTGCAATGTTGAGAGCGACTTGAGCAACAGGGATAGCCATTGAATTTGGATGGCAGCAGGTGTCTGAACTAGACAATTCCCCAGTGGAATGCGAGATAAGGCGTCGCGGAAGTGTTTGAAAGGTTACCAGTAAGCGTAGGACAGGGGCATGGTGAGGATCGAGGAATGCATTGCTTCAATTTGACGGAATGCAGCTAAGAGTTCAACACGCCTGATTCTCAAAGAGATTGGCCGCCTCAAGGGTTGTCAAAGCGTAGTCAGTTCGTTCAAGTCGCTATTCTAGAGAACTTGAAGCCGCACAATGCCGACCGACAAACACAACACGCCCGGGTTGCCGGGCCGGAACAGCAACTCACTCAGAACCTACACCACCGAAACGAAGTACGTTCGCGAAAGCCCGAATTCCAGAAGCTTTGTGAGTTCGAGACGTATGCTCAGGAGCCTCCGTTCTCTCGAACCAAATCTTGGGACGAAAAACTGCAAGAAAAGACCGCCTTTTTCCAAGACCTGCAAGTCTACATCTCAATGAATGTACCAAATGTCGACTCAGCGTTAGGCTCTACCTGCTCTACGCTTCTCCTTCGGGGTCGCTATACTTCCTGACTGGAAGACGACACAACTATTCTGAACTGATTTCGCGTCGTAAGTTACTTGGCCCACAAATTAGATGCCGATATTCGACGGGATTCATACCATTCGACGACATGGACCAACTGTATACGAGAAGCTGGTGGTACAGACTTGGCGCTCGCTGAGCGCTCGCCAGTTGATACAGAAGGATGGTAGATTGGTGTCGAGGCAACTTTGTTAGCAGCGCTGGGTCGAACACCATGTCTCTTTCAGCCCCCTCCTTACGAGCAGAGCACCTGTAGCACACTATCCCATGTAACCTGCCTCTGAGATATAATTTTCTTGTTTGTCATTCGCTGCATTTACACTTCCATCGCTTTTGGCAGGTGACATCAGCCACAGCCATTTGCTTCGAGCGCAGTTTCTTTGCTTTGAGCCACCATGTCCCGTTACCCAGAGGTATCCCATTCCTTTTGAAATCCGGGGAACAAAGGCTAAGATAGCGCAAAGCAGGCGGATGAGGCGCAACACCAGGGTTACAACGACGGATATAACCCATATACATCCCAATATGAGCCTCAGCAGGGCCAATATGGCCATGACCCGTTTGCAACTCCTCAATCTCAGCAGTCGGACCCATATGCATCCCACTATGCTGCTTCCCCGCCGCCGGGAACCCACTTCAACGCTGCTTCTCCTCCCCCTCATCAGCAAGCTTTTGACCCCTACGGAGCCCCGCAACACTACGGCGCATCCAGCCCTCCACCCCAGGGCCACTATCCGCCCCCAATACACAGTCCCCCGCCGCAGGACACCCATGGCTACCTAGCCACTCCGTTCCAGCCTCCTCAGCCCAGTTCAACCCCACTTTCTGACGGATATGCTCGGAATGCATACCCTTTGGAGGACCCCCCTGTGGACCATGGCGAGGATGAGAACGGCGATATGCCTTTGTTACGCCGCGATCCGTCGTCTCATTCGGGCTACAATATGCCAGTCCCAGGGGACTACATCCCTGAGGAGGACGGCAGCATCAACAATAATATCCGTTATGGCCGTATCCCACAGCGAGTGCCTCGTCGGTACAAGACTATCAAGCGAGTCGAGTGCGTCCACAGAACATTTCCTGTCCAAGCGCGTTTTTTTACTTGACCATTCAGGCTGTTCCACGGAAATTTCGTTCTCGACTCTCCGGTGCCCAAAAAGCTCATCGATATGTGTGCAAACCGCACAGAGCGCGAGTTCAGCTATATGCGGTACAGCGCTGCCACTTGCGACCCTAACGACTTCAAGGACTCGGGCTTCACATTGCGGCAGGTCCACTATGATCCCCCACGAAGAACGGAACTGTTTATTGTGATGACTATGTATAACGAGGACGAGGAGCTCTTTTGCCGCACCATGCACGGTGTCATTAAGAACGTCGCACATCTCTGTAAGCGCGACCGGTCCAAAACCTGGGGCAAGGAGGGGTGGAAGAAGGTTGTGGTCTGTATTGTGTCCGACGGAAGGGGCAAGATCAACAGTCGTACTCTGAGTGTAATAGCAACGATGGGAGCATACCAGGAGGGTATTGCCAAGGTGCGTAGCGCTCCCAATTATCCAGGTGTTTGCTCTAATTTCACTACATTCAGAACAAAGTCAACGACCAGCCCGTCACTGCCCATATTTACGAGTACACGACACAAATTAGCGTCACGCCGAACCTTCAAATTCATGGACCCGAAAAGGGGACTGTCCCGGTGCAGATCATCTTCTGCTTAAAGGAGAAGAATCAGAAGAAAATTAATTCGCATCGGTGCGTTACTTGCCTCCAACAGCCTCTTTGCCTGACCTCAATCGTAGCTGGTTCTTCAATGCATTTGGCCCCCTCTTGCAGCCAAATGTTTGCGTCCTGCTTGATGTCGGTACACAACCTGGTCCTACCTCGATCTATCATCTGTGGAAGGCATTCGACATCAACTCAAACGTTGGAGGCGCCTGCGGCGAGATCGTCGCTCTTAAGGGTGCGTCCTGTTTACTCTTGCGCCACTGGTCATGCTAATTGATTTTCGGCGCTTAGGCAAATATGGCTCCAACCTCATCAATCCTCTGGTAGCTGCTCAGAACTTTGAGTATAAAATGAGTAATATTCTGGATAAACCACTGTGAGTGCGCGTCCTTCCAGGTCTTGCTTGCCGTTCCTTCTGGCTTGGCTGCGGGTCCTGTCCGTCACTCAAACAAGTTGTTGACGTTTCGCGACTAGAGAATCAGTGTTTGGATATATCACCGTGCTACCCGGTGCGTTTAGTGCATACCGATACATTGCGCTTCAGAACGACGTTCGGGGTGAGGGCCCGCTGCAGAAGTACTTCCTGGGAGAGAAGATGGTGTGTAATTTCCCCCCTCCGTGTGATGGATAATTGAACTGGATTCGATGGTGTAGCACGGTGCTGGTGCGGACATTTTCACAGCAAACATGTACCTTGCGGAGGATCGTATCTTATGTTGGGAGCTCGTCTCTAAGCGCGGTGGATCATGGATCTTGCATTATGTGAAGTCGGCGTACGCGGTCACTGATGTTCCGGATCAGGTTTGAGAGCTAGCTGAGCTGCATTGAAGAAATTCAACTGACGAAAGCTTATGAACTTCAGGTACCCGAACTGATCTCACAGCGACGTCGCTGGCTGAATGGTTCCTTCTTCGCCGCTGTGCACAGTACCGTGCATTTCCACTACATTTACCGCTCGTCGCACTCTCTCATCCGCAAGTTCTGGATCCATGTGGAGATATTTTATCAGTTCTTTAATCTTATATTTGCGTGGTTCTCTTTGGTTGGTCCCAACAACGCGCTTTTCGTGTCCTCGCATCTAATGATCACAGGCAAACTACTACATCGCATTCGCCATCCTCAGTACCTCCCTCGAAGACCCCGACTTCCACCTGAAAGGCATCCACGTCGTCAACATCATCCTCCAATACTTCTACCTTGGGCTGCTAATCATGTGCTTCATCCTGTCGTTGGGCAATCGGCCGCAGGGAAGCAAGTGGGGATATACGCTTGCGTTTATTGGGTTTGGTTTCATTACGATTTATATGACAGTGAGTGTTCTTAGCGTATACGTGAACGGGCGACACCCAACAAATCGACTTTCAGACTGCGGCCTTCCTGTTGGCGTACAAGGGTCTTCAGGTTCTTGCGAACGAGAAGGGCGCGCCTCTGGGCGTGTCGGATTTCTTTACGAATTCGATCTTCCGGAATGTCGTGGTATCGTTGTTGGCTACTTATGGGCTGTATCTCATTGCGTCTCTTATCTTCGTGAGCCGGCCTTTTCCCTCTCTCTGGTCAGCTTCTGACTTGGGGCGTACTATTTTTTCAGTTCGAGCCATGGCATATGATCACCTCCTTCGTGCAATACTTGCTGATGGCGCCGTCGTACATCGCCGTGCTCAACGTCTACGCGGTATGTTATCATACTCCTTCTATACCACCCTCGAAATATTATTCTGAACCGCGAATAGTTTGCGAACGTCCACGACGTGTCGTGGGGTACGAAGGGCGACAACAAGATCAGCACGGATCTGGGAACGGTGTCGGCGAAGAAGGACAACAAGAATGAGGTCGAGGCGGTCGTGCCGACGTCGGAGAATGATATCAATGCGGCGTATGAGGATGCGATTCATGTGTTGAATACCAAACCGCCAAAGGTCGAGTCGAAACCGGACGCGGCGACGCAGCAGGAGGATTACTACAGGACGTTCAGGACTAAGTGCGTCGGTCTGCTCAACGAGTTGGAGGACGGAATGCTGATGTTGCTTCTTAGCGTGTTGTTGGCGTGGACGTTAACTAATGTGAGTTTCTTTGACTCAACTTGGTCTGGCCGGGCTTAATTCCGTTTTGCTTGCAGGGTTTGCTCGGAGCCGTCGTCGCGTAAGTTTCGATCCGTGTTCAGTCCGTTCGCTTCTTAATCTTGCATGCAGATCCGCCAATAGCAGAGGAGACATCAGTGCGTCGAACGCGGTGAATGGATACATGGCATTTCTGCTCTTCTCGGTCGCGGGGCTTGCATGTACGTTTTCCCTTTCCCCGTTGGTGTATGAAAGCGGTTTGACTCAGACATTTGCAGTTGTACGATTCGTAGGCTCGACGATGTATATGATCATCCGACTGTTTGCGGGAGAGTGATTGCGACTGTGGATTAAAGCTGTGGGTTCTCATATCTATACTATCTATTTGGACAGAGGTCACGAAGTATTCCCTAATGTTCTTACGACGAAACGACTGCGAGCATGAATTGTTTAACAATTAAAATTATTATTGCACAGACTACTCGGTGCCGACTGAACGACAGAATCAAGCCACTGGTAGGGTCTCCTTCGGGGAGCAACCGGGCACAGGCACGGACGTTCGAAAATTGCTTCAAAAGGTAACTCAAAGAAAGTCTGGAAACACGTTATCAGATTAGATTCGGTCTTTCCCTCGGCCATCTCTTGTTTTTCCCGCGATTTTCGTCGCAGTCAGAAATTCCTGGCCGACGCAAGCGTAGCCGCGGGCACGGCTCAAAAATGAAGAGAACCACACTTAAGCTTTAAAGGTCATGGTATGACTTATTCAACCCCCACACGGTCGCACCAACATGCTCGCCGAACCATCCGTTCTCGAGCCTGTGGAAGTGGAGCCCACTCCGACTCTTGTTTCTGAGGAATCCGCTGTCGAGAAGACGGAGAAGATCGGTCAGAGTCCTCCGGAGAAAGGGCAAGATGTCGACGTTTCCACCACCGACGAAGATATCTGGTCTGCGGAATTTCCGGATGGAGGGGCGAGGGCGTGGCTGGTTGTTTTCGGTGTTGGTTTTTTTTGTGGCTTCGCGAACTTGGTCTTAATTATCGACGTTGATTTAGGGAGCCTGTACGACTTTTTCAACGTCCGTAGTATCTGGATCGGATTCCAAGCGATTGAACTCACAACCTGATGCGCTTTTAGGTTTGGTTACGTGAATGCATGGGGAGTCTTTCAAGCGTATTATACCGAAACCTTGCTCAAGGATTCATCCCCCTCAAATATGTTTGTGTTTTGGACTTATCCATCCTTGGACCGAGTCTGACTGAGAATTAGTGCATGGATTGGCTCTATACAGGTACTCTCTTGTTTCTCGCCCCGCTCGTAAAGCTTGCCTGACAATGTACAGTACTCTTTATGCTTCATCCCCGCATTGGTCAGCGGCCATTTCTTCGATCGAGGTATAATTTCTGCCTCGCCAGAATCGAAGAGGTATACGTACTGAATCACGACAGGGTATCTCAGGGTCCCGTTCATAACCGCAAGTGCGATCGTCGTTTTAGCCACGTTCCTCGTCGCCCAGTGCACAAAATATTGGCATTTCGTCCTGTGTCAGGGAATTGTTACTGGGGTATGTTTATGCTTTGAGCACGAATGGGGTGACTGATGTACTGAGCCAAGATGGCCGCCGGCGTTGCATATGGACCCATGGTAGCAGTCGTTGGCCATTGGTTCAAAAAACGTAGAGGTATTGCGAACGGGATAGTGGCTACAGGATCTTCAGTCGGTGGTACATTGTTTCCTGTAAGGTCATAACTGTTTCACCAAATGAGCTGAGCTGACTGGAAGTAGATCATCGCACGGAATCTGATACCCCGAGTAGGGTAGGCCGTACTGTCTGTACCGTCTGCACGTTACATTGATTTTTTAGATTCCCTTGGACGCTTCGCATTATGGCTTTCATTCTGTTGGTCACCCTCACGTTAGCAAACATTTGTGTGAAACGGCGTTTGCCTCCGAAACACGTACCAGGAGGCCTACTCAATCTTGCGGCTTTCAAAAACCCAGCCTATACTCTGTATTGCATTAGCGGAGTCGTAATTTTCCTTGGCCTGTATACTGGTGTGCTTTATTGCTTTCTCTCCTCGTGTCACTGCCGCTAATGGCTGGTCAAGTGCTGACCTACATCGACGTCAGTGCGACGTCCGTTGGCATATCGCCAGATTTCTCCTTCTACCTCATCTCGATGGCTAACGGAGCGTCACTTTTTGGGAGGTTGATGGCCGGCACGGTAGCGGATAGAATAGGTAGGGCTCCTTTTCAGCCGCCCTTCCCAAAGTATAAATTTTCTGCAAGGGGCCGTCAATATCATCCTTCCTTTCTCCGGTGTGGCCGCTGT
This sequence comes from Favolaschia claudopus, assembly GCA_037176885.1. Classification (NCBI taxonomy): domain Eukaryota; kingdom Fungi; phylum Basidiomycota; class Agaricomycetes; order Agaricales; family Mycenaceae; genus Favolaschia; species Favolaschia claudopus. The sequence continues at coordinate 1,507,331 of JAWWNJ010000022.1, read as the reverse complement.
TATGACTTTTGTTTGGCCACTTGCCCACTCGAAAGGTGCCTTCGTGGCTATAGCGATCATCTATGGGTAAGTGCCGACGAATATACTCTCCCCAAATGTTCACGTTGACATTCCTTTTCTGTACCCAGCTTCTCGTCCGGCGCGTTCGTCTCTTCATTCCTGCTCCCGATGTTCTATCTTGGGGAAGTAGCTGATGTGGGACGACGGTCGGGAATGGCGCAGACGCTGACGGCCATCGGTGCGCTGGCAGGGCCGCCTATCTCGGGAGCCATCAACACTGCGTCTGGAGGCTACCACGCTGTGGGGTATTATGCAGGGAGCGTGATTCTGGTTGCGATTGTGCTGATATTGATTACCCGACACATGGTTCTGGGGAAGCTGTGGGGGAAGTTTTGACGATGCAGATAACCATACATACATCTGTGTAGACTAATTCGAGATAACGAGCTGTTCTGGGGAGCCACCGTTAAGAGTTTTGATCAACGTCAATCACAATTTCCCACGATTTGCTGTTCACTCTGGACTTCAACTTTACTTGAACTTGACTGAGCTTTCCTTCACCGGTGCACCCTGAGACTTTTGCCGCTTATGCCGCCTCGCAAAAAGCAAAAGACGGCTTCGACGTCAGTGCACGTGTCGTCGTCTGTTAGTGCGCCAACCAACTTTCCCGACGCATCTGTTCTCCTGCGCGGTCTCAACAACTACTCGCTTGCAATATCGCTGCGATCCAACGAGCATATCAAGAAACCTGAAGAACTTATCACGCTGGATGAATGGCTCACGAACACCGAATCCGGTCTGCTGTCGAAGATCATGTCCTCGCAGGAGGTGACTCCGGCTGATATGACTTGTCCGTTCACCGTCCCCTCCGTCACCTGTTCTCGAGTCTTGACTAACCATGCAGCGCTCATGAAATGGAAACTGTCGCGCGGCAAGTCGCGCCCTACGCTCCTCGCATTGATCGCGTCGAACCACGAAACACTTGTAATCAAGTCGACCACTACTGCGCTGAAGAAGGTGCGCGAGGCGGGGGACGATTTTGATGCCGCCTTGCGTGGGCTCCCGGAAGCGTGTACCCTAAAGGGTGTGGGGGCGGCTACTGCGTCCGGTGGGTGTTGTGTCGTTGCCTGACGGTTCCAACACGTATTGAGAAACTCAATATAGCTCTCCTTACTCTTCAGCCCCCACACCTTCTCCCTTTCATGAGTGATGAAGCCGCATCGTTCTTTGAATCTTCCATCGGCAAAATCAAGTACACTGACGCGTTCTACAAGAAGTTTGCTGCAGCGTTAGTTGCAGAGGTAAGGCGGTTGAATGTCGATTCGGAAGGAGAAGCACGCTGGGATAGCATGAAACTAGAACGCGCGCTTTTCGCTATCGCCATTCTGAAGAAACATGGTCAAGAGCGTGTGTTGGCCTCGGACTCTGACCCTGATGCTGCCTTGCCCTCTGCATCCCAGTTGCTGAAGCGTCGGAGAGAAGCTGATTAAATGTGCGCTGCCTGAATGTATAGTATGGTCACAGTAAGTGCCCATTTCTTGAGTTCAATGTCTCTGAACCCCGCATACTGTAGGTATCTATTTTTGTGTAGCAAAAGAATTTCACTCGGTTACGTAAGAGATTTTCCGGCAAATCGTTGTTTGATCGCACACTGATGCTGCCTCAGTCAGCAGCTGGCCTCGGCTAACATTTTCCGCAACTTAACCTCCTGCGACCACCTGCTCCAATCTCGATGACTGAACCTCTCCCCATCGTCGCTCCGCCAGAATACACCGACACCACAGCGGAAGTCAAAGAAAAGGACAAGATCGAGAATGCAACGTCGGATATCTGGGCCGCAGAGTATCCAGATGGAGGGACGAGAGCATGGCTTGTAGTTTTTGGAGTACAGTATCCTTCTCCACATCTGAATCCCTCACTTACGATCGTGCAGGCTTTTTGTGCTAACTTTTCAACGTATGTACTGTGAAGCGTGCAGCGTGCCGTATGCCGTTTCTACCCATGTTCGTTCCAGATTTGACACCTCCTCACAGTTTTGGCTACGTGAATGCTTGGGGTGTATTCCAAGCCTATTACACGGAAACTTTACTCAAAGACTCGTCGCCGTCGAACATGTAGGAGAATTTTCTGTATTGTGTTGTTTTCTCTGATTCTTTTGACTACAGTGCATGGATTGGCTCCATTCAGGTTCGTTGTGGTTTCGCTCGGGATGCATAGCTGTGCGCTCATGGCCCGTGCAGTATTCCCTCATATTCATTCCCGGGCTTGTCATGGGTCACTATTTTGATCGTGGCATTTTCAAAGTACCGTTTTTCGTGGCCAGTGTGTTACTGGTCGTCGCGACGTTTCTTTGCGCCGAATGCACTAAATACTGGCACTTCTTACTTTGCCAAGGGTTTGCAACTGGGGTGGGTTGTCTGGAACGTTTATAAGGATGAAACTAAACCTTGCCATCACTCAGCTCGGTGCCGGAATACTGTTTTCGCCTGTCGGCGCTGTCATGGGGCATTGGTTCCATAAGAGAAGAGGTCTCGCGATGGGTTTGGTAGCTACCGGTTCATCTATAGGAGGCACTGTGTTCCCTGTGAGTATCGGTGCCCTCTGTGTGATGTTCAATCTCACACCAAGTAGATCATTGCGCGGAACTTGATTCCTCGAGTTGGGTACGTGAGCTCATCACGCCTTTCTTTTCTGGCTCACCGTTGGCTTAAGGTTCCCATGGACCCTCCGCATTATGGCCTTCATTCTCTTGTGCAGTCTAACTTCCGCCAATCTGACCGTGAAGCGGCGTCTTCCTCCCAAACACGTGCCTGGGGGACTCCTCAACCCAGCTGCGTTCAAAAATCCCGCCTACACCGTATATTGTATTAGCGGGATAGTCTCTTTCTTTGGCTTGTATACTGGTTAGCTTATGGTCCCCTTTTTTTTGACCTGTGCGTCTGACCATTTTCCACAGTTCTGACATATCTCGATGTTAGTGCAACGACAGTGGGGGTTTCTCCTGACTTCTCGTTTTACCTCATTTCAATGGCCAACGGAGCTTCGCTCTTGGGTCGTTTGATGGCTGGATTTGCGGCCGATAGATTTGGTATGCGTTTTCGCTAATCTGGTCGCCAACCTGATGAATATCAAGGTGCTGCAAATATCGTCACTCCCATGTGCGGCGTTGCAGCCGTGATGACATATGTATGGCCGCTGGCTCGTTCTCAACGGTCTTTTGTTGCTATCGCCATAATCTATGGGTGAGCACTTCTCGCTCAACAATTTCTATATACTGACGATTTTTCTTCAGGTTCTCCTCCGGGGCGTATGTGTCCTCTTTTACTCTGCCTATATACCATCTGGGGGAAATCTCAGATTTAGGACGGCGGATAGGGATGAGCTTGAGTCTTACCGCAATTGGTGCATTGGCGGGACCACCGATTTCCGGCGCCATTAGCACGTCACCCGGCGGATTCAGGGCTGTGGGATATTATGCTGGAAGCATGATTTTGGCCTCGATCATCCTAATGCTCATTGCACGGCACCTAGTTCTTGGCAAGTTTTGGGGGAAGTTCTAGGGTGTCAGAAAGTTGTCTTATACTTGAAACGTTGATATTCGACCGTCTTTCTCGGAAATTTCCTAAAACGGCGACATGGCGTTGTTTCCCAAATATAGGCATGTATTTGTTTGAAATGCAAGGCGAAGCTACACACGCGTCCCTTGCTCTCCTTATCACCACGAACTGTGGAATGGGCCTGAATGGCCTTCAAAGTCCCCCGTAACGTCTTGAGAATAGCCGCAGCATTATCCCTCATCGCATTGGCCCTAGCCGACAACGCTGCGAACGCGACCACAACCGCAACCGCCAGCGGACAGTAAATCTTCTCGTTTTTCACTTTAACACTTGATTTTACACAATACATTCAGATACTCTCAAGATCCGTACCTCAAGTATCGACCTGCATTTGCTCGCTCACTCCCCGTGCAAATCCTTCTCACCGGCATAATCCTTACTCTTGTTGCCGTGCTTTTCATACATCTCATATTCACCGCTCAATACCACTGGCCACTCGCTCCCGTTAACTATGTCCTCCAAATATCCGGCGTTAGCACTCTGCTGATATCTCTGGTTGCTACGTTGCATGTTGTGCTCTCCGTGGCGCAGACGGAGAGTTCTCAGTGGCCGTACATGTTGAGATATGTGGCGGTAGATGTGCCTCCACTCGAGGAGGACGATGAGGCTAAACACGCTTGGACCGCCGTTCAAAGGGCTACTTGGATGGTCATGAACGCCTCGACCTCTGGCCTTATCCAGGTGAGTCACTGATCAATTATTTATTCGAGTTAATCTCATCTTGTGGTTAGATCACACACATCCAATTCCTCACCCTCTTGTATCCTTCACGGTTGGAGGCGAGACTCATATTTGCTCTCTTGGGTACGCAGACACCAGTATTGACCTGAATTCCATGATCCTTAGTCTCACCGATCTACAGGTCCTCTGGCGATCGTCGCTGCCATCATGCAGCTCATACCGCTCAGCGACGCCCCAAATATCATAACTTTTGCTTCAGCCGTTCGTAATGTCTGTAACGCCACACTATCTCTGCTATTCACCACGGCCCTCTTAATATGGGGGTTACTAGTCAAACGAAAAGATGCGTGGCGGACCGATGGGGGAACTGCAGCTTTTGGTTGCGGCGCCGTTGCCTTAGCTCTTATGAGCACAGCCCTCAATTTTCTATATGTTCCACGGGAAGAGGAATATACTTGGCTACCGGGTTTGATGTGGGCCGTTGTATTGTGGCAAAGCTTTCTCGGCTGGTGGTGGTGGGTTGGTTCAGGCAGCGATCTTCCGCTCGACAAAGAAGAACTTGCGAGGATCGCAAAACACGAGGCGAAGCGGGCAGCGCGGAAAAAAGAAGCCAAGGAACGTCGGAAACAAACCAAGGCGCGCGCGAAAGTCGTCTTGCAAGGCGTTGCTGGCGCGCTTGGTGCGCGTCAAAGAACACCTGGCGTATCGTCTGGAGGTAATGCCTCCAGTGCCTCAGAGCCTCCTTCGCCTACGCAGCCAAATGCTCCGGGGTCTTCTGTTTCCACCGCGTCTCTCACATCCAGCAACACAAGCTCTACCCTTCCGCGATTCGTTCCAACGGTTGTGGGTCAATGGTATAGGTCTCTACGCCATGAGCATGCTGCTGCAGTGAGGCAACAGGCGGTGGAGCGCGTTGAGCGAATACGGGAGCTCGAACGTGCGGATGCGGTGCGTAGTGGGTGGGGGTTGGGGAGTTTTGCGTGGAAATTGGATCGACGCCAACGCCAACGAAGGCACGAAGAGGATGAAGAGGATTATGAGATGACGAGTCCCACAGAAACACGGACAACAACTGTACCTCCTAATGTCAATCGACCGCAGGGGGCCTGGTTATGGGGCCCTCTCGGCAAATGGCGATTACAAGATTCGACTGTGTATTAATTCGGGTTTGGGTGTACGATATGTATGTGTCCTTTTATAATAGCTTGCGAAATGTACGAACTGAAACGTCGACGAAGTGGGCTATGGCCTTTTCAGCTGTGAACTTTCAAGTAGTAGAGCTTCCATCCCACGAAGATCAGAACCTCTCCCTGCAACTCGCGCAGCACCAGGTGTCGGGAAGGCAGCATCGAAACAACTGAAGTCAGACACATGCCGCCGCGTTGTACCTCCAGAAGCAGTGGAATTGTTCCAGTGACGGGCAGCCAGGCCAACGCCTAAATAGCTGAGGGTCAGCGCCGTCCCAGACCGCCTGCCGACATCGAATATATCATCCAATTATCGCGGTAGTTGGGCCGGATGGGACACCCATCGCAATCTGTGGAAATGCTTATCCCAGTTCCCTCTACCACGATAGGGAGCACCCTCGTAACAAGACCTTGGCAGAGTAGAAACCGAACATCTCTCGTGCATTGCTCACCAAGGAAGGTGGCAAGGAAATTGAACGAACAAAGCCGCACTCAAAACCAGGAAACAGTAAGCGCTGAACAAGGTTAGGAGTACTGCCTACAATGATGTCAGCCGTCCGATTTGTGTTGAAATCTGAGAAGACACTCGAAAAGATGCAAGGAATTTAGTGCGAGTCCGCGAGACGCAAGTTACAGTAGTCTTGAATTCAAAGTTTATTAGCATTTGATTCGATTATCAATTCACGATTTCGCTTCTTTCTCGCATGCTAAGCACGGAGAAATGTTCAATAGATAGTGGGGTCCTTTTTGCCATCATGTTTCGCTCAGAGAGGATCCTATACTTGAAAAGAGGGCCAGGCCATCAGTCGCGTGACTTTTGACAGAAAATCACGGGGTCAATGTCGAGATGTTGAGATCGTACTAGACGTCGCGAGCGGAGCGAGCGCAGCGGGGTTTGGGGCGGCCAGCCCCAACAAGCTGTGTGACCGAACGGAGGGAGGTCGGCGAGCGCAGCGAGTCGGCCGTGCCGGAGGCAGGGAGCTAAAGCTTGTCGCGTCAATCATAATGGTCGAGGGAGCTGACTCACGTGATCGCATTCCCCTCTTCCCTTACGCTTTCTCCATCCCCCTCATCTGGCCACATCCAAATCCCCTTCTCTACACTGTAAATGGAGTCGCGTCGCTATGCGGCGCGACTTGAAGCTCGCCCAGGTAGCCAACTGCCACGGAGGGGAGTTCTTCATGAGGATCTTGGTTCGGGGTTCAGTGTCCCCTCCAAGCGCGTCCAGGAAGTTCTACCCGTTGAGGACGATAGCGACGATGACGACCTCGACTTGCTCTCCGGAAAGAACTCTTCTCCGCCTATATCGCCCCCTCGTCCCGCGTCTTCCCAGCCTGTGCAGCAGAAAAAGGAGAAACGCGACATGGACGTGGTTATAAAGGGTCTCAAATTCAATAAGAACAAGAAGAAACCGGGGAGCGACGTAGATGATCCGATCGCAACCTCCAAGGAGAACGCTCACAGAGCACCGGAGAAGAAGAAGACGCCCGCTGTGCGTCCTATTGTTGGCGACCAACAGCAGGTCTCGACGCGTCCCTTGCGCGACAATTCCACTACCCGGAACCAAAATCACTCAGAGATCCGCGCAGGTACCAAGCGCCGTGCCGATTCGCAGTACTCAAGGGACGCGAAACCCCAGCGGTCGAAGTCAGGCGCGTCTGGAAAGATTCAGCCGGTGGCATCCACTTCGCGTTCGAACTCTTTCATCAGTGTCACCTCCTCACAATCCTCAATTGATAACTCGCCTGGTCACAACGACTTCAATAAGTTCCCAACGTTGTCGCCTCTGAGCGGTTCAAAGGGAAAAGGCAGAGAAATAGACAGACCTCCTCCTCAGAAGGATGTGAAGAAGGGCAAGGCGAAAGCCCAGGGACGAGAAGGACCTAAATTCACGCGCCCGCTACCGACTGAAGGACTATCGCCACTCTCCTCCCCTACGAAAGCCCAGAATGACTTTCTGCCATCACCGCTTGGTACACCTCTGAAGTCGGCCGTCACCCGATTCCCCGCCCCGTCACCATTGCGTCCCGAGGAACAAGCAATGTCGAATAAACTTAGTGGAAAACGCAAGGTGCAGCCTTTCCCGATGGAACTGAATAATCAGACACCGGAGGGCAGTCCCTCGTCCAGCAAGAGACAGTCCGGATCGGACAACGAGGATGAGCGAGACCGAAAGCGCTACAAGAACCAACCTGTGTACGTGTCCTATATTTTCTGTTTTGCCATTCGATGCTCATTCTCGTTCCAGAGTTCTGGCGGAAGCATATGAAGAAGAGGATAGTGAACTGCGTAGGCGGTCGTACAACAGGATCATCAGCTAGCTAACTTCTTCGCCAGTCTTCCTTTCGCCAGGAACAGATCCCAAAACGCTATGCCCGTATTGCGACACACCCTTACCCACTCAACCCACTCCCCTCTTGACACGCCTCTTGGAAGAAACGTTCAAGAAATCATATCGTGATGCCCGACCTGCCAATCCGCTCGGTCGCAAAGCCCCCATGAATGTTTTCATCGGAGTATGCCAACGCCACCGCTTTGAAAGCGAAACCCTCCCTGAGGCTGAAATGCGAGGATGGCCGAAGTTCATTGACTGGGAAGGCCTTCAGGGTCGCGTTTTGGCATTGAAGCGGGATCTTCTCGGTATACTGAGAGATCCAGGCGACCCGATTGTTTATGGCAACGAAGATGATGCCGAGGAGCCCCAGCCCCCTGTCAACCCCCAACGCAACAAAGGGCCTCGGATGCTCTGTATCTTTTGGAAAGACCTAGTTAAGGACTTGAAAGCCAAAGGGTCGAAGGGTGTCAAGGGTGTGCATGGCCAGTTTGCCAACTTTGAGAAGACGCAACCGGGATAGTGAGTACTCGATTCTACAAAGCGATTCACTACTACTGACACTACGTGGTCTAGCTATGGCGAGTTAGGCTCGATGATAATTCACCAGACGCTCTACGATATGTTCCCCCTTACCAGCATTGACCCTGATCTCGTCTCCCCTCTCACACCGAACGAGTTTATCCAGCGAATATTAGTGCCCGAGGTTGGGATGCGGCTCGTCATGGAGGACATGGATTTGGATCAGGATAGGCGGTCGGACAAGAAGCGAGCTGTTGCTGTGTTGCGGGAAAGTGCCAGCTACGGCGTCGCGATGTTTCCTGCAGACGGAGGAGAGTGGGGAGGGGTCTCTGGAAAGAAGCTTGCGGGTGGTGACTCAGGGGGCGTGCGGCTTGCAGAGCAGATGGTCATGGAGAGAGCTCGCAAGCGTAGGAAGGAACTCGAGATTGAGGAGGGGGAAGAAGAAGAGAGATGGATGCAACAGCAGGCGGAGAAGGAACGAGAGAAGTCAGAAGTTCTCAAACAGAAGAAGCGGGCAAGAAAGAATAAGGAATCGGAAGCTGCATCGGCAGCTGCCGATCCCCCCGCTCCTTCACGACCTCGACCACGGCCCGTTCCTAAAAATAAAGAAAAGCCCAGTGTCCTCACTGATACTGCGAGCGACATGGATACCTCTTCCGATGTCAGACCTTCGAAGGAGGATGCGGATTTTGACATGGACACTATCACGCAGAGCCTCGAGGCAGAACAACTAGCTCCAACTCCGAAGCCGCCTTCCCGCCAGGTGGACAAGCTCGCTACCGCCCTTGCTTTTGATTCGGATTCGGATTCCGAGTTCCCGCTAGGCGTATTCGTGCCGACACCCCGGCCCAAAGCAAGGTCAACTTCCAAACCGGCGCCAATGAAGGCTTCGATATTCAGCGAAACATTCAGCGAGCCTGAGGTCGAGAGCGATACAGCCGAGGTCGGGGGATACTCAAGGCCAAGGTCTCCATCGGCATCCTTGACCAGCAGCAAACGGTCTACACGTGGTAGTAGCGTCGTGGATCTTTGTTCGTCAAGCGAAGATGGAGGAGGGTCAAGCACTCGTGGGCCAAGCAAAGCTCGCAAACGCAACCCGCCGATTCCTCGTCGTAAACTCTCGAAACCATCCAGAATACTTAGCAGTTCTGAAGAAGACAACGCCACGGAAGCCACCCCCCGTGCTAAGCGGCCACTCAAGGACACGACTTGTACCTCAAATGCGTCCAGCTTCCGACCCCTTGATGTGGCACGAGCACGAGTGCCGAGTGTTAAAGGGTCACGGTGAGTGGGACTGTATTTTCTTGTGGCGTCGCATTCGAATTCGGCCAGTGAGAAGCCGGGCGAGCAACAAGATTGGCTTGTGTCAATGGCCAAAGACGTCTCTGAAAGTGACGACGAGGCAAGTCATGTGGGGAGCCAGAGGAGCCAAGATTCGCATTCCTGGCTGCTGGACGACATCTCAGAGACATAGTACATTATTGTAAGTAATTGTTTGGGTACATCTTCCTAACTACTCTCCATGTGTCAAGCATGTAATCTCAGCAAAAACTTTGAAGCGTTCTCTCAGGCTGTGAAACAAAAATACTATCTGCACCTTCGCACAAGTGACTCAAACAGGCATTTCAAAACCTTGAACTGCCGCAACTCAGACTCTCTGATGCTTCGCCGCGTCTTCTTCGCTTCGTGAGGTCTTGGCTGCATTCAATGTTCTCCAAACTTTTCAGCTTAGCATTCCCTATCTCTTCTTTCCGGAGTGTGAGTTCCGACACAGATAGGCACTCCAACTGGTGCTATGTTTGCATATCGTCTCCCAGGCATTGAATGCGTAGTCTGCGGGTATGATACGGGCACCCTGGGGCGCAAATGCAGGCCCGGCTTCTCAGATGGTCGCAGAGTTTGGCGCCCGTCATGGACCTTCAGCTACACGTTCAACCCATTTTTACGACGCGGCAGTCTTACGCTTCGGAGTACCGCACTTCCCTTACGTCCACTTCCCAAGCCCGTACTACAAAAATGAGGATCGTGTCTATTCCATTCATTTACCTCAGTCGCTTCAGCATGAGGTGTCTCGGTGTCTTGTTCTTCGTCCTGCCCGTCGCCCTTGCAGTGCCCAGAAACCTAGGAATCAACGTTCGTGATGCCTCAAGCCCAACTACCGAGGTTCAGGACGGCCAAACTGGTACACTGATGGTCTTGCCTCCACAAGCCACAGAGACTGGTCTGAAGCAAATCCCTGGCAAGTGTTTATCGCCGCCTTGGAGGACTGAAAAACTCACCATTCTTTACCATTAGATGCCGCTCATCCGTTTATCGCTCCTGGTCCAGATGACCAGCGTGGACGTAGGTCCTAAAACTCGATGTCAACTCTGTGTCTTTCTGAATCTTACTTGGCCAGCATGTCGTTCGTTTCAATTTCCTACTATGCACCATCTTATCCTCATCGCCCTCAGCGGCGATGAATACGCTGGCCAATCATGGCTATATATCAAGAAAGTAGGCCGAGTCTCGTTTCGATGCGATGTTTGCAAACTCATCGTTGATGAAGTGGGATTGCTTCTTTCGAAGAAATCACTTTGGCTGTCATGGAGGTCTGTATTCAAGTCGATGCCAGCTTCGCGTTGTTTAGAATGTTGAAGGCTTTCAATCTGGAACTCTTTAACGGTGCTAACATGGTTGCCAACAACATGGTCAGCAGCCACTGCCAGAACTTGTTGATAAGTGCACTTATACATCGACAACGTTAGCTGACGAGAGGGAACCCTTTCGTCAACAAAGTTTCTATTGGCGGAGTTTCTCCACTAGTGCCACCACTTCCAGGGAAGATCGATGGCCCAGTCACGGGCGGTATAGCCAAGCACGGCCGTTTCGAGGGTAAAGCCCAGCGAAACTACCCATCGCTAGTTTGAGATCTTGACATCACCTAGGCGATGCGTCTATGACCAGGGCAGACGCGTTTATTGGCGATAACCGTAACTTTCAAGAAATCCTCTTTGACATGGTATGCATGCCCTACTTGTCGTACGTTTTCCAAGTGTTGTTCTTTCGTATCAGGACTTGCAACAGCTCGCCGACTTTGGAGACAACGGCCCGGACGGAGAAAATACTGTATTCAACATTCAAACTCTCATCGCTATGAAGAAACAAAACATCATGTCAGATCAAGCAGCAAATCCAGAGGTATCCCCCTTTTGCCTCCCTGTTTACGCACGAGTTGAAAAATAATTCGGACTAGTTCCAATTCGCCGCGCGGCGTATGAATGCTGCATACGGAGAGGCAGCCTTCATCCTCGAGTTCGTCATTCCACCACTCGTTCCATGCTATATGTTTGAATCACTTCAATTTCGCAGCGTCTTTGCTAATGGTATTCTCTCCCTTGCAAGCCGAAGGGTATCGTACTGAAATTCATAAAGGCACTACAAAGCAGGCAACTCTACCAATTATAGCAAGTTTTTTCAGAAATCAGACCTTCCCTCGTAACTGGTTCCGCGCCGCCAGTCCAGTCACAGGAGCTATCATTAATGCAACGGTATCACAAATCAAAGCCGCAATTCCGACATCACCAGGACGTAATGACGCGCATGGAGTCTATGTGGCAGATCCTGCTCCGCCTCCGCCATTCAACAGTAGCTTTGTAAGTACTTGCCACAACCCTCCCTTGCTCGATTCTTGGAACAAAGAATTACAGGCATGCTTTGCCTACTGGGATCAAGCTGGAAATACCCCGGGCGTACTCGTGAATACAACGGGCATATTCAAGGCTAATGTGGACCTTTTGACCGGCATCCTATTCCGAGTCGCATCAGGAAATCTGGGTTGCAACCAACCCGCCCCTCCTTTCGGTCCCTCTGATGTATGATGCAAATGAGAGCTAGCAGAATGACCCTTTTGTATACACATTACAAAGCAAATGTCTTGCTTGTATCAGTTATTGGGTATCGGTCTAAGCGATAAATATGGTCCGAGTGGGGAAGTTCACGTAATTGGGATCAAGGTGACGTCAATGTAGGATAGCGATTTTGAACTGTATAAATCGCCAACATGCATACTTGCTATAGAATCTAGATACTTGCCGCAAATTCTTCGAATTTGCGAGCCACAGAAGCAATACTCAACTATCATATTTACTTATGCTGCTCAAGAAACATTGTACCAGTTTTCTCTTCACAAATCTAAAGGCTCCTAATGTACTAGCGAGAACGCAAACCGATAAAGAGTGATTGAGGGGGGGTGACAGCACTTGCAGGAGGTCCACCTCCTGTTAGCACTCCTACACGCATCATAGCCAAGAGCTATGACAAATTCAGTTAAAGCTGAGGCATAAGTAGTAAATACACACATTATGAGCTGCATGAGAGTGCTTGTATACACCTCCGAAGAAGGCAGCTGTTTGATCTTTCCCTTCGCTTGCCAACAGGTACTTGCTGCCTCCTGGATGCTGGTCGGTAAACTCAGAGACATCATGTATGAAACCTGATATTAAAACCAGAGGACGGATTTTGGACTGCTCAATGACTGCAAAAGATGGAGCAGATATAATGAAATACAAAAAGTTCATCTCACACGTATCCCAGTTGATAATGGGCAGATCTTCCACTGAGGGTGGCCAAGTAAGGGAGTCTTGAAGGTGTTTGAGACTCTTGAGCTTCATTGTAAGTGCTCCTTTGCTGATTTCATTGTTGGGGAATACACGAAGATTTGTTGCTAGGTACAAATAATTGCACAAAGCAATGAACCATTTTGTGGGATCCCATTGGTACCACAAGCTACAATTGGGGCAAGTCTCAGACCATGGAGGATGAACCATGGTTATCAGTACATACATTGCATTTCGATAGTCCATAGGAAACTGATGGTGAAAATTGTGATAGCCTTCACCCATAGTCAAGATGGCTAGCACAAAGTAAGGGATATGAATTCAACGAGTTAAATCATTGACTTGCCTGATAAGAAATGGTCTCGGGGGCTCAACAAGTCGTCATAGGTAGTGGATCCCAAATAATGAGCAACAGAATTAACAGCAAAGACACTCTGCATTAACAGATTCAGCAAGACGGAGATGATACCAGGTTCTATGAACTAACATGATGAGCAATAGTCATCCTGAATGCCATAGCAAAACAAATCCCCCCCTGAATTAATGTAATGGGAATCAGAGACGTAGGGATCATTTATCAGCACCTACAGCAAAATCATTCCACAGTACAGTGGGAACGAGCACTGGGACCAAATAACCAAAAATTGCGGCCAAAGGGAAATAGTAGTGGTGAGCCCACTTGATGAGTGGGTCATTGGCCAAGTCCGACGTATCCACTACTCCAGATCGCAGTTTTGTTTTGAAGATAATCCAGCCAATATGCGACCACAGCAGCCCCCGCTTTGAATATTTTAAGCATCCAGCTGCACGACTTTATTGGGAGCTGACCGTAGAATCATACGGGTCTTTGTCTGTATCCGTCCTTGAGAAGTTTGGAGTTGGTTAGTATCACATGTCTGGAAAATTCAAGCATAAAACTGACCATCGGTGGTGTGCCCTATGAGACCGAGCCCACCAATAACATGAGCCTTGAACTGCACTTGCCCCGCCTAGAATGAGAAAACCCTGCAAAGGCAAGCATGCATTGTAAGACCGATGGGACCACAGGCGATGATATCCTGGGATTTATCAGATACAATCTGCATAACCTCAATTTAGCCCTTACCAGCAGTAATGCCTATGCATACGTGTATAATAAGGGACTGAGACAAATCGAGGACTGCCAATTCTCACCGAAAACAGTGAAAAAATAATAGCCAATAGCAAAGAACAGTGTCGGTCGCGTAAGTTGAATGAACAAGAGACCGTAGAGAGCAACTAGAGGCGTGAAGACTAGGACACAGAGATTGAACCAACGTATCCCTTCAACGACTGGGAAACTCTTCTGCGGAGCTTCGCTAGACATGGGCTGGCGAAACGGAACCTGAGGCAATCTCGCAGCCGCCGTACAATCCTCATTCCCAAGTCACGACTTTTTATGGTTCACTGCTAGGAAGAGTCTTCTCAGTTCGAACAATCAGAATGATAGGAAGCGAGAGTTGGGTTACCGTCTCCCGAGATCGAGAAACGATTCATTCTTCTTCAATCACGGCGGGGCTCATCGTATCTTCGTATACCTGTGAACGACCGTCAACGCGGGATTCTTGGACTGCTATATTCGTCAAAACACTGCCCGAACATCGGAAACCAAACTACCGTTCAAACTCTAAACATAGGACTACATCTTCGCACGATAGACATGGGCTTGATTAATCTCCATGCGGTCTTCCATCCCGGCGCCTACAAGGTCCACAGCAGACATCGCCGCCTTGAGGCTGCCTTCATCAACCCAACGGGAGAACCTATCCCAATCAACCGCAGCAGTCGATTCCCCGTGTTGGCGAGCCCACATCGCATGTTCGAGCAGATAGATGGAACTCGCGACGTGTCCGAGTAAGATTATCAGAGAGCGAGGCAGGAGCGGATTGGCCGATTTCTCAAAAATCGAAGGAAGCTGCTCTACCGCATCCTGCAGCTGAAGCACCTGCGCGGATTTGATCGGAGAGAGGGTTACGATGGCCGATGCCCACTGCAATGCGAGTTAGAATAGTCATTGGTAATTTGGTAATTCAGCTCTCTTACCTGACAGAAACTCTGGATAGTAAAGTCATCCCTGGCTGCTCGAATCATGTCCAAGGCCATCACGTCGATCGTGCCCTCCCATATTTTCTCGACGAGCGCGTCACGGATCAAGCTGCATCGAATTTGATCAATGCTTGCACAAAATAATTGCGATCGGCGTACCGTCCGAAGCCTGTTTCTTCAATGTACCCTTGACCACCAAGCGCGGCCATACATTCTTCCATAGCTGTTGCAGCTTTGAGCGCACAAAACCCTTTGATAGTAGGAGTGAGAAGTCGAAGACGTGCGGCTTCTTCCTTAGTGGCAATGCCACATTCACTCTTTCCAAGTAACGAAACCGCACCAAACGTGAAATGGGTGAGGGCGGCATACAGAATGGTGACGTTAGCTAGAGTCTCCATGTGCTGGGGAATGGATTGTAGGAGCTTGCCACCTGCCACGGTTCGGACGGTAGCGTAGGATCGAGCAATGGAAAGACAGCGTTGCAGAGAACCAATCGAATGAATGGCTGAATGGATTCTGGTGATGTTCAGCATGGGCGTGATGGTCTTGATACCTTCATTGAGACCACCGACGAGCCAACCGCGCGCGGAATTCAAGGATAGCTCGGCGGTAGGTACACCATGCGTCCCTATCTTGTCCTTGAGGCGGTGAATATGGACGTTATTCGAAAGAGGAGTCGGGAAGGACTGGAATCGAATGGGGACCATGAAGAGCGACAGAGCGCGAGATCCAGAGGCGGCATCTCCAGTCCGCGCCAGAGCAACTGAAAGATTTCCCTCCGCAGCACTGGAGAACCATTTGAACCCATCGAGAACGTACGACGGGCCCAGATCTGTCGGCGAAGAAGTAGTAGGAGTAGCGATTGTTTCAGTCCTAGATACGTCCGATCCGCCGGGGCTCTGATAATGAATGATAAATTTCTTGAATCGCTGACGGATAGTCGAAGGAACTGACCTCAGTCATCCACTGACCACTCAAGAAAGCTTCGGCTGGGTCGCGGCTGCAGACACAATGCAGTTGAGGTATGGCTGGGACCACGAAAGAGGAACACGGACCTGATCAGGCGGGGAAACACCTCGGCTTTCATTTTGTCGGTCCCGAACAACTCGACCACTGCGCCGCGCAAGATGAGCAGGTGAGTTTCGGAGTAGAATAAACTTACGGCGGGCGGCGCCATCGGTCATACCGAAGGGGCACATAATCTAGAAGCATTGAACGGATAGCCAAACCTCGGATACGACGAACATACGACATGAAAGTCTCCTGTCATTATCATGCATTTGGCGAACATGACGACGCGACTGTGTTCGAAAAACTTTCGTTCATACCCGGTGCTGATGTATCCTTCTTGAATAGCTAGCTTGGTGAGCTGTCGCCAACCTTCCGACGTCTGCAAGTTGTCTATACGTTCTCCCCAAGCGTTATAATTGGTCAAAGTAGCTGGTCGAACTTGGGCGGCCAAAGGGCGAGCAACTAGCAAGTCTGAGTCGCTTCACTGATGTCGTTGCGCCATGCATACCATTAACTAGATCATGGCCCAAACGGGTGAGGTCTGGCTGGATTGCGTTGAATACGCTGTTCGATGTGGTCTCAATCAACGGCAACTTTGCGTTGTGCAGCGTTATACTTTTCTGGCAGAATCCTCTTGAGTAAAGACGGCAAAATTGGATCGTCCCAGCAGGGATGCTCGTGAGGCGGGGAAGGCTGCCTCAATGTCAGAACAATCGAGCATCACCTCGTTGACCTCATTCTGACCTGGTGAAAAATCTCTTCAATTCGCATGTTGTTGAGGAAGGGAATGGAGAGGAGGAGGCAATGTCAGCGTGCGATGGTCAGGCATTGGCGGCGTCTATGGTAGACAGCTTTGTGGACGGCGTTTACAATCGGAGATTGTGCGAATGCTGTGCCGAATGCACGGCTGAAGTCCTTGCCACATTTGGCAATCCCTAATCCGACTTGACTTTTGAGCCAAACTTGAGCAGTACTCGGAGGTTGAGATCTTTGAGAATAGCAACGGGCTTGTCACCGCCGACCGAATTCTTCTCTCTAATCAAATGGAACCCACCCAGCCTGATGGATCCGGGCCCGTGCCTTCTGTCGTTTTCACAAGAGCACCAGCCTCAGAATAAATACGCAGCCCTGAGCCCAAACTAGCCAGCTTCAAGCTGCTTCAAGTCTGCCGACCGACCCCAATGAGGCATAGCGTGTTTACTTTGACACCCTGCGATTCGTATCCCTTCTATGTCCAAGCCATCCAATACGTTCCGAAGGAGTCTTTCGACAATGGCCTCACTCTAATTTTTCTCCATGCCATGAACTTACACAAGGAGACGTTTGAACCGATGCTACGGTATCTCGTCAAGCAGCCGCCAGAGATTCGAATTCGGGACGTCTGGTGCATCGGTGCGCAACGCACACTGGCAGTTGAAATCACAAATTTACATCAAGGTCAATTTTAGAAAATCCAAATCAAGGCGAAAGTGCAGGTCTCAACGAAAAAATACTCTCAACGCCCCAGTATCGCAAACACTGTATCTGATTTCCATATTGCCCGTAGTATCGCAAAACCATTGTTGATAATATTTCGGTAGGGACAGCGGCAGAGTATGCTCGTGCAGTGCAATTCTTTCTGAGCTCCTCTCTGCACGGCGTGGATTTTAGTCGACGTACCGTCGTCGGTATAGCTCACTCGGGATCAGCACCTTCTCTGTAAGTGTGGTTCAGTACTCCCTTGTATATTTTTTTACTCTTGACGCCGGACATATCCAGTCTTCTTCTCCAGGACCAGGCGTCCAGGATCTCGTTTCGCGCACTGGTTTTTCTCGATCCCGCCATTCTTCCCAGCGGCAAGCTGTCCTCTCGGGTGATGTGCGATCTCTTTGGAAACTGGGCCATGTCCAAACGCCACACGTGGAATAGCCGCTCGACAGCTCTCGAGCAGCTTTCATCGACTGCTTTCAAGCGGTGGACCCCTCAAGGCATCAAGCTTTTTGTCGTAAGTCCTGGAAAGAACGAATTTGACCGCCGAATTAAATATTTGCATAGGACAAGGCCTTACGTCTCTGTGCCGATGGCTCCTCTGTTACCTTGGCATGCTCACCGATGCAGGAAGCAGTGCGTATCCATTCCATTCAATTATTCCGTTTTTCCAAATCCAAAGCCACAGGCCTTTTACATGTCTCCTCAAGCAGACTTGATCGAACGTCCGTTCGAGATTTTCACTCAACTGACAGCCGCCGATGAGCTGCCGATACACCTTATCGTCTGCCTCAACGATGAATACCGGTCAGTCAATGCACATTAGCCTTCCCCGCGTCTGCTAATCGACTCAACTGGTGACAGAGGCAAAACTGCTGAGATGAAGGGAACTCAAATAGCTCTCATCGAGCCGATGGCCAAAGGTAGCGTGCAAATTGTTGAAGGAGGACATATGGCCAGTATCCCGCTCTTTCATCCTTTGCGATCTCTGAAAATTTTGACTCACAGTTTCCACAAACCGAACCTCAACTGTGCGCGGAAGCTATCATTCGGGTGTTGCAAAGTCTGCAGATGGGAGTGGCGCGGCTTTGATTATTACTTTTATTCGTTGCTTGCAGGCATACGATGATTACGAATCTCGACCATTGTCAACGATTGTGTGAAACAACCCAAGAATACTCAGTGCCAAAACATATACGACCATGGAAAACAATCAGCCACATTCCAAGTTGACCAATACCCAGAATTACGTAAATAAGAGGTTCGCGAGTCGAGTACATACAATCCATTCAAAGTTTTGTGTGATTGACACTTCGAACTCGCTCCCGTAGCACACGCCGGAGAATCTTTCCACTTGCACTCTTAGGAATCGAGTCCACGAACTCGATTCCGCCGTTGAGCCACTTGTACGACGACTTGGCTGACGAGACATGCTGATTCATGATTCAATCGTCGCAGCACGGGGATATTGTTCAGGCTCCCACCTTGAATATACTTTTCTGGAGAGTTTGATGGGATTGAGGATCACTTCTCACTTGCGAAGCAGGTTGTGGTTTGAGGACGATGAAAGCATAGGGTAGTTCGCCCGCAAAATCATCGGGGACCCCAATCACAGCTACATCGGCAACGTCCTCATGATCAAGGAGATGGCCTTCGAGCTCGGCAGGAGCCACTTGATGACCCTTGACTTTGATCAATTCCTGAGTCCGTTCAATCTCGAGGGAAATGAATACGGAAACTCAAAGCCTACTTTGACTCGGTCCACGATGAAGAGATTGTCCTCAGTGTCGAAATAAACCTGCAAAACCACTTAGCAGTGAATCTTGTCGGCAAGCATGAACGTACCTCGTCTCCAGTGCGCAACCATCTGAATACAATGGATCAGCCGGATGATATCGGTTTGTAAAGTCACCCACCCTTCGATCAACGATTCCTTGGTGCTAAAGGAGTCGATCCATCATCATCGGTCAAAACAACGAAGACAGAGCACCTACGCAGCAGGGTTCTTGTAATAACCCGACGTAACTTGCGGCCCCCGAACGTATAGTTCTCCACGCTCTCCGGGAGGAGCCAGGGTTCCATCGGCTCTCACAACCTTGGCGATGGTCCCTGGAATGAGCTTTCCTCCGCTGCCTTGCACACCGACCTTGGGGTGAATGGGATACTTGAATCCAGATGACATTAGGAATATTCGAATGCGGTAGAAACGAACAAAACAAACCATGCTTATGGCTGCACACGTTTCGGACATGCCTGGACAGTATTCAGCATCCAAGAATTCTGTGACGAGGACAGATAGTACCATATCCTTGGCCAAGATGGATCCCTGGCAGTACTCGCAGAAAGCTCTGCGTTAACTCAGCGCTGATAGGGGCTGCAGCGATCATACATGCTCGAACGCTTGTTAGATCGTAACGTCGTACAGCTGGGTGCTTTGAGTGGCGTAAGCATTGACTCGGCACAAGCTCCGAAAGTGTACCTTGCAGAAGAGGAGGGCTTGCGGTGGGACAATCCTGCGGCCGAACATTATGCAACTAGGTATCGCGGGGAAGGAACTAACTCACAGCAAGTTAGTTATCTGATACCGTGAAATATTGTCTAGCATTTTCTCGAAATCGAATTTGGCGGAAATCACAAGTTTCATCTGAGAGCCATCAGATTTTGCGCAGAGTCCTGCGGCGACTTACGCGAGCGTAGATGACGAAATGAAGCTACAGTTCACGAAATACAGAAACCATGAGCAAAATAAGGCTGAATAACAAAAAGAGGTTCACGTTAACAACAAGTCCATAGATATCTTGAGACAATGTCAAAGCTATTCAACCGCAGCGGAAGGTAACACCCACGATATAATGGAAGAACTGAGGAATGGACATCAAACACAGCACAAAAGAACAATAATTGCTTTGATGAACTGTACCTCCAGAACAGACACCTCCAGGACGATAACGCTTTTCTGACCACTGTAGTTGAGGGTCATATACGTGATTCAATGCTTCAGCTTGCAGCACATTGCTAATAACGTTGTAGTGGGAAATGCAGACAGCCTGATTCACGCAAGCATTCAAAAATGTACGGTTGAATAAAGCGATTAGCTCACTTTGGGCATTCCAGTCGTCCCAGAAGAGAAAGTCAAAAAGGCAAGCTTAGACTTAGCCTCGCCTGGAGCCAACGGTTTCTGGCGAAAGGGTGGCAGACTCTTGCCACAGACGATCAGAGATTCAGTTGTCGGATATCCCAAAGATTGATCTGGGTCGGAATCCATTATCACCATGCTATATTCAGTCATTCCAGCACGTTTTGCCGCATTTCTGGCAAGTTCAGACGATCCTGCCTGAGCGATGATGACCGAAGGGTCCGCAAGTTTCAGCAAATACGCTGCATTCGTCAGCGGTAATATTATCCTTGAGTCAAAGCGAGGCAGACCTAGTTCGTCTGCGGTCATGGCAGGGCTCATCGGGCTGGATGAGCGAGATGAGATTGGTTCCGCATGCGACATATAGAAGCGTTCTTACGCGACGGTTGCCCCAAGACGATGCACGGCCCACACGCAAACAGGGTAATCTTCGCATATGCTGAAGATTTTGGTTGGGACTTGTGAAAATTTGAAACGAACCTATGTCGTTGTGGCTGATCAGGGCCACTACTAAGAGTGAGGATGCATCCTGATTCCGAATTTATCGCACACACCCATGTCTCCGTTCTCTGTGTGAGATGTTAGATGTATAAGCAAGAAAATTCATGACGAGACTTACTGATATTCTGCAGCTCATGGAGAGCGGCACAAAGATATGCGGTTCTGGATCGCAGCTAGAGAGCAGCTCATTCGTGGCCCATGAATCATACCAGGAGATAGGCTCACTTCACTGAATCGTAAGTACCGACCAGAGGCGTCGTCCACCAAACAAATCCAATCGGCGTTGTCATGCTTGCCAGTGGTTCCAGGGTAGGTAGCGTCGAGCATGAATTCCGGAATAGTGAGAGACTCCGATGGCAAAGCGAAATTGCCGACGAGCGACTGATAGACTGTCATTTGCGGTGGATCGAGAGAGAAAAAGGGGAGTCGGTGAAGGCCACTTGAATCAGGCGCCCACAGACGCCCACGAGAATAGCTCAGTGACGTGAGTCATCAGTAGTCATCTTAGCTATACTTATTATCGCTTCCGCTGACCACCGACAGCCACGGAGCCACCGACGTAGACGCGGGAGTTCGACTGAGTTCGATTCGGATTCGGAAGGCGGCATGGCGCCCACATCAAGAGAGATCGACATCACGAGATAGATGGCCCAAAACGGCCAACTCGTTACCACGGTTTGCAACGTTCGAGATGGGTAGCCGATCGAACAGCGGGAGCTTGCTCAGACAGATCTTCTCTGGGCTTCTTGTTGGGGTGCCCGCGCGCTGTGATATCAGGGTGCTCGGAGCTCCGAGTCCCAGGCCTGCGCCCACTGCTGCCCGTGAGTGCACCGACGATGTTCATACGATTGCGATTCTTACTATTGCATCATTGAATCGTCTTTGCCTCTCGCGGGCGTCGACACTGGTCTGCGGAAGTCGATTATACTAATATCGATTATGATTTCGACTCTCGACTCGAGCGGACTCGGAATTCACAGTTAGGCTCGAGAATCAACTTTAGGTCTGAATCAGAACCGATCCCTCCTCCTCCTCCTCCTCCTCCTCCTCCTCCAGAGTTGTTCCAGAGTCGTAACTACAAGACTCGACTCCAACGAATAAATCTTTTTGTCCAAAACTCAGCACCAAAATCGACTCGGAGTCTTGAATCGACAACAGAATGGGGTCGACTCAGGCTGGAAATCCAATTCTGACTTCCCTAATACCGTTTTTAATTTCCCCGGGACCCCGAGCAGAAGACATCGCCATGATAATGATGCTTCGCGCATACGAATCGCCGCCATATGATACTTAATATCGTAGCCAAACATACGAGTCTTTCTCACTAAATTTGCAAACTAGTTAAGGGCGCAGCGCGCGGCGAATTTGAACATTGGTAGTACATAAATGAAACATCAGATAACTTGATCAACTCCGACAGCACAACCAAAGTCCGCGTTTCCATCGCGGGTGAATGTTATGACATGGTCACCCAAAGTTCTGGTGGCAAACCCGGCTTCGCAATAATCGCTGGTTCGGAAATCAGCCCAACACTGAATGATTTACAAAAGAAAACAAAGAATTCACAAATAATCTAGGAGCGATGGTGAGCATGATATCATAGACAGAAACACAGGGGAGCTCTTACAGATCCATTTTCGCTTGAAGACCTGCAAGTCAAAGGCGCTTAACTCGTAGGCCCTGGCGAGCTCAACAGAAATGATAGTATCCCAATTTTTCAAGAAATTCCGTTTCCATTCACGCAAGGTGCGTGCATAATGAGGCCCGATGTTGAGGATCGAATCTACCGTGAGTTGGCCACGACTTCCGCTGTTCATAGTGTCAACAAGGAAAGCTACGCTCGGGATGTAGCAACCGGGAAAGACTTGGTCATAGTATGAGAGACAAGAATTCTTCGAGACAAATAAGCGTACTCTGCACAAACGGGAGGTTAACATTGAGGTTGAATCTTTCTAAGCGCACAGACCCACCCATTTCTGAATGAAATCGGCGCCTTCATCGTACTTCTGAATGCCTAGACCGAGTCCCGCCTCAGAGTGTGTCGCGGAAAGCTGCTCGGTCACATACGTGCTTCAGGGACAGTGATAATTTGAACGACACCAACGGCTGTAGATCGGTTCATGGCCCAATCCACCACTTCCCAATATTTGGAGATGAAATCCTTTCCTACATTCTCTACCATTTCAATACTGATGAAACGGTCAAATGCGCCGGCCCATTCGCTTTTGAGTAGAGCCTCCCGAAAGTCCATGCAATGGACTGTAACCCGGTCAGTGAGACCTACTTCTTCAATTCTCTTCTTTGCCAGAGAGCATTGCTCTGCGGACAGGGTGATCGTATCGATCCGGCAGTCGACCTTTGTTGCAGCAAGAATCGAAAGCGACCCCCATCCCGTGCCTGAACACGCAAGATAAACACCATGGTGTGGTAGTTCGCAGGCGGAAAACAAACCTATTTCAAGGACGCGCTGGCCGGGTTGGATATTCGCTTTTGCAAGAATCATCCTGTGCATTGTAATTAGCGAGGGTATATTGTGACGGGTTGCAGTTACTCCATCTTTCGGTATTGGGCAGTTTCCAACGAGTCGAGAAGGTCCTGAGATTGGTAAAGATCCTCGTTATAATCTTTGAACAGCGCTGACGAATAATTCATGTCCGAACTAAGGAATGCTGCAAACCTAAATTGATATTAGCAGCAAGAAATTTCCCGAACAGAAGCTCACATGGCGTTCCCGAGATCGTAGTGAGCAGAGATGTTGGCCGCGGCAGTTGAAGCGTCACCAAAAAACCGATAGGTGGTGAGGCGTCGCCCTCTGGACAAAACTTTGGCCCAAAAGTGGTTCAATGCCTCAAGCTCACGGCGGTTGGCAATGAAAATCTAAACCAGAAATAAGCTCTTATCGTTCGGACTGAACTGGGAGAAGTAGACCTTCAAGACAGCGGACATGTCCTCGCATTCGACTTCAGAAGGTGGTGAACCTAAAGATAGGATATGCGAAAATTCATCGAAACTTACTTTCGCCAAACATGTAAGCCTCTGCGAACCCAAGATCTTGGAACATGGCGACCCGAGTCCAGAATGTCGGGGACTTCACGGTGAATTGGCCGTGAAGCTTTGAGCCCTCAGACGATCCGAATCGCAAAGTACCTTCCACAGTTTCAACGATCAGACTGCCTGTACTGATACTGTGCAGGATTTTGGACGCATGAAGTCAGACAACAAAGACTGGATGCATTTCCGAAGACAAAACGTGCCTGACGATCTCTTGGCGAGCGAATGTGTGCACAGCGAACCATGACAGCTGAAGTATGGACTCAGAGGTAAAAGCCCACAGATCATCGAGTGCTTGGGTCAGAGATCTGCTGTGAGTTTGCTGAGTCCTGAGTAAACGAGAAGAATACAACGACTCCGACATCGAGGGGGCGTATGATCAGTGCGTTGCAAATTCAGTCAAGCTTGCACGATTGAAAAACACCGAGTTCGGCTGTGCTTGTGAGTACGCGAGAAGAACGCGGGTATTGAAAACCCTTCTCCGCACAGTTCATCGGAGTTCTGATATCGACTGGGGATTTTGTTTCCATTGCTGCGAAGACTGCCAGAGATATCAATCTACGAAGAGTTGTATCCACTGCATCCGATTATCGCATACAGCACTTCAAGTTGTAGGCGCCGTCGAAGTCCCGGCTTTGAGGTTCCGATGATGAGACGAGAATAGTCGAGCCATGTACCACCGATGTTAGTTATAGTGGTAGTCAAAGATGAGTTTTCAAAGCCGACTCCGATGAGGCGATTCGCGGGACGATTCGGCGGACGGTCCAAGGAGCTGAATTCATTTCTGAGTCGGTTCCGGTTTGACTACTCCCAGTTCAAGAACGATTCGGCGGGCTGAGATCAAACCATCCAGGCGATGAATCACTGACACGACTCTGATGTTGTTTCGCCCTCACGGTCCAGGTTCAAGGCCAAATTTGAAATCGCCCATGAATAGTCCCCGAATTGCTATCTGAATCGGCTTTCGAATCGTTGACCAAGAATCTTATTTAAATAACTTCCATCACGGCCATCCAAGTTGAGAGATGTTCAGGTGCCATGGCATTGACCGTAATTTCTGGCTACAGTATGGCTTCAATCAGGGTGATTAGCCTATGGGGACTCCGAGCCTCAGGGAGTGGTACAATCACCTTGCACTCGGACACCGTGGTAGAGAGCACCCAGCTTGCCACATAGAGCGTCCGACTGTATAATGGGCGTGAGAGATTTCTTCATTGTTTGCGGACTGTTTGCGGACCTCAGATACTTCCGACTTCAACTTGACAGATAACTGCCGCTACTTGCTTCTCAACCTCGAGTTGACCTCAGACGGTCTCAGGCCTTAGACCTAAAAACAGACGAAGATGAGATAGATGTACTCATGATCGGATTCAAGCTCGCCGCACGCAACGGCATCGAGGTTGAAATTAGCGTCGCGGTGGTACATAAGACCTCCGGACTGGCATTTTCTTGCCAGTGCCACACTCTGACTGGCTTGCTAGGATGCCCGATATTCCCTTGGACAAGGCGGGCTAGATTGTCGTTGCGTTTGAATCCTACTGACTGTCAATATTTTTTGTAGGCTTCACTTGTTTCCCTGTGGGTACGTACTTCATTGCCATTTGTCGCTAGATTCGCACTCAGAAACGCGACCAGGTCGAGACGCTGTTGTATGGTAATAATGATTCATTGTTTGACACCTCTTGGGCTCAGCTCGCTGCAGGATCCTATGCGGTGCTATTCGGGATATGTGTTCACATCCTGCTTTACTCTCGTCGCGGTCACGGATCCTCAGGCTCCTTGAACTGGCCACTTTTATGCTCAGCAGTGGCGATGTTTTCGATGTCTACTGTCCACGTCTGCGTTGGCCTTTTTCGGGGGTTGACAGCATTTATCGACCAGAAGAATATACCTGACGGTGCAATTGCCTACTACGCGGAAATCTGGATCTGGATTAGTATTTTCAAGCAGGCCTTATTCGCAACCAACAAGTAAGCTGGGTCATTTTCATTCTGCCTTCCATGACTGACGTGACACAGCATTGTTGCCGATGGTTTGGTCGTCAGTGGTTTTTATATCTGCTTCTCAACCATTCAATAACTGCTGGCGCGCAGATATATCGTTGCTATATCGTCTGGGGCTTCAATATACGGGTTATCATCGTCCCAACGATCATGCTCATTGCCACTACCGGTGAGTCGATATAGATTGTCCTATTGGTCTTGTATCAAATAAACGTTCGAAGTTTGCGGTTATCTGGCTGTGTACAATTTTAGTCAAGTCGTTCCCGGCGAAGATGTCTTTGTTTCCAATATCGCGGAGTGGGGTACTGCCCTGTTCAGCCTTTCTCTTTCAACCAATATCGTGGTAACCTCATTGATTGGTGCGAACGTTCTGTACTTCAATGGGCTTGCAAACACTTACGTGACATCTCTGCCACAGCGGGGCGGATCTGGTGGATAGCAAGGACAACACAGCGACTAATGGGAACTACTACATCTCGCCGAAAGTATCAGAATGCAGTCGCTATCATGTATTTGACCTCATCTACCGATTTTGAGCATCGCTTACCATCGCACTAGCTTGGAATCCGGGGCGATATACTCAGTTTCGCTCATGACATTACTGATTTTGTACTGTTCAAGAACCAATGCTCAAGTCAGTGCCTCTGTTTTCTCATCTAACATTGGGCTGATTCAACTCTCCAGTATATCGTGTACGACGCCCAAGCCCAGATCATGGTAAGTCCTGCAATCACTTGCCACTGTCAACCACCTGAGCGTTGACTTCAGGGAATTGTCCCGACTCTTATCATTGTGCGAGTTGGTCTTGGTGTCAGTACAGAAAACACCACGGCAACCTACAAGCTAGGTGACACTTCCAACACCAGTCGCATTGTGTACAACCGAGATGCGCACCAAGGACCGATTCGAATGCAAGTGAAAAAAATCGTACGAGTCAATGGGGAGACTGTGGACAATGATTTGGATAGTACCAGAAAGGGCGACGGTACAGACAGCTATGGAAATATGTAACTTGGCTCGTGAGAGCAGTTTTTATTGTGCACCCTGCTATTTGTGATTACCGATGAATATGATCTTCACTTTCCTTATACCAAACAACTGAGCAAGGTGCCAAGGAATCTGCAAACTGAAGTTGTTCAGATCGAACACACTCTCAGTCTAAGTAGCTGTCCGCAGAATGAGGATCGAAGGCAGCTGGTCTACGGCTGGCAGGTATTATGAATTCAGGCCTGTATTATGCAGCGTTTCTATCTATAAATTGCCCTTCTGTACTACGGGCGTGGTAGGAAATTGTATCTTCTTGTACGCCCAATCTCTAATGAGGACGCCAGCAATCGCGCTGGTCGGCGGAACGCGGAACGGCGGCTCATCAACAACTGGCTCGACTGCCGGTTTAGCCTCACTGGCAGCGCTGACAGCCTCATGCGACGCCTTGTCTGCATTTTCTGCAAATTTCTTCTGGTCCGAGGCGACGATCCTGGTGCCGAGCTTGTGGTTTAAAACCGCGAGTATCTCGTTGCGAGTGTACCATCGAGCGTCTGAGGAAGTAGATCGGTGACGATCAGCCAGTGGTGAGGGAGAAGTTAAGAACAGGCCATACCCATGAGCTCGTTGTCTAGGTCAAGGCGTATAGGTTGTGTAGCATCGGCGCGGGCATAGAAACCAACCATTAAATTTGCCGGGAACGGCTATTCTGTCGTGAATATCTGGCAGAACGGTTGGCAACGGAATGCTTACCCATGGCTGGGCTGAGTGGTACGTGACATTCCAGGCTTTAACACCAGCCTCTTCCCACATCTCGCGAACGACCGCCTCTTCAAATGTCTCTCCGGGCTCGATGAACCCTGCCAAGGCCGAATAAAACTTTCCAGGGTATCGTTTCTGTGCAACTGTATTAGTCGCCGTAAACTTATACCAAGGAGCAAACTACTCCACGGCCGAGGAGGATTTTATCCCCAGTCTCGTCTATTGCGATCATAATGACCACCGGGTCCGTTCGTGGATGGGTGAAATTGTGTAGGCCTTTCCTGTCAACGGGATGTGTAAGGCGAGATCGTGATAGCGAGAATTGAGAGCTTACGCGGTGACGCAGGATTTTCTACCCGTATTATCGGCCCACGGAAGGAGTGTCGAGCAGTTGATCTTCCACCCGCCCCACATGGAATATGTGGAGGAACCGCATGCAGGACAGAACTACGTACCACATGAGTTGAGGCATAGAAAGCACACTTGATCACACCTTATTCCTCTGGTTCCAATCCACCATACTCCGCGCCTCATTCAATAATGCCAAACCCACGTTATCCAGTTGGAGAGTCATTAACAGTCCTCTCGCCTCCATCCAGCTGAGGATTTGAGCATCTTTGTCTTGCTTCAAAATTTCTTCAGTGTCGACATTGAGTTCCGAGAGATCAACAGCGAAATAAGGAACGCCTTTCAAATTAGCAACGGCGCGTTCAGGATCCGCGAAATCGGACGTGGGGAGAGCATTCAGCGTCGATAGAGAATCCAGCAGGCCGAGGAAAACTATCCGTGGTCCCCGGTGACGCGCAGACTCGGTGAACGGGCTTGTCTCCGGTTCAGTGAGCACTCGGCCCTCGTCCTTTCCCTGCCCGAAGTAAGGCGCTGGACCGAGGAAGGACTTGACCTGCTCAGTCGTTAATTGCGCGATTGTGGGCTTAGCAGATGTGCTCGATGCTGGAACGGAAACAAGCTGTTGGGGGCCATTCGAAACCAGCCAGCGAGCATTTGGCGACGCGGCAGTCGCGTTGAGGAAAGAGTATGAAGAACGAAGCCACGAAAGACGGTTTATAGGCGAGGCTTCACTGTACCATCCAAGTGGATCAGACGCGCATAATACACGTATAGATGAGAGACGCACGATTCTGCCATGAGGGAAAAGGATACAAACCTCTGCGTTACAAATCCCGATTTAAAGCACCGGCTATTCCGCCGGGCTTGAGCCGGCAAAGTGGAGGACCTCCGTATCAAAGAATTCCGTAGCGAAGAGCAAACCAAGCGCATGAACTCAAAAAACAACACAGCGAGCTTATCTTCGAGGGACGCGAAGCCCTGTAGATTTCACCCAGCGCGCTACAGACGTTACTCAGTTCAACTGGCCATGGCGGCTGGCCCGGGATCGGAGACCAGGTGGCTGCGGATCAGCCTCACCACCTTGCTTTGTGCCGACGTTCAAGTGTGCCGCCGTTTTAATCAACTTAACCCGGTGTTATCCGACAAGCCGAAGTACGCCGCTTTCAGACACATCATGATGGTTGCATCAACGACCAAACAGCATCATCATCTTTTGCTCCCAACTTCCATGTACCAGTAGCCCATTTTCATACGCACAGAAACTATACTCTAGACAAACATGAAAATCTAATGAAGAGATTATATACGACGATCTACACTTTCTTAGTGATCGGGTTCTCGAGTTCATCACCCGGGCGTTTCGCTATAAACTCACAAAGTTAGAGGTCTTGCCACTGTGAAAAGGCCAACACGTACCGGGCGTCACCTTAGAAGTCCCGGCTGCGCTGTATGAGTTAAGGCCCGAGAAGTTTAGAAGGAACTCACCCTCTCTTCCGTCGTTGGTCGAGGTAGCGGTCGTGCCAGATGCAGGCGCTTTGGGAGCGGGCGCGTTGGGCGCGTTCGGAGCGGGCGCGTCAGCAGCGGGTGCCTTTGGTGCTACAATGGCGGAGATTGGCGCAAAGACGATCGGCCTCGCAGCGCGATGAAAGGCGCTGCGCGGTTGCGGTTTTCCGTATTTTTTGATGACGATCTGCTGAATGTCCCCTGCCGCAGGTAAGCACATCATCGACGAAGAAAAAACTGAAACTCACCAGTAAAAGACTCAATGTGTCTGCCGTTCTCCTTCTTGATGAACCAGTGGTTCAGCTTGTAGGTCACCTCGATGAGAGCTCCTCGCAACTTCTTCTCAATGAGAGGCTCCGAGACAAGAGTGTCGTCTACGTCGTAGACCGGCAAGAGACAAACGTCGTGGGTGTTGGAAATAGCAGCCAAGTGGTTTTTGAGGTGAGCAGGCACAGGCCATTTAGCGATATCGACCCCCGCTAATTTCCACAGCGTCAGCAGTCGTGAAACCAAAGAACAAAGTAGAGCTCACATGGGTTGTCCCCCCCCTTCTTCTCGAAGCATCTCATACCAAGCCTGATGACCTTACCTCCACTGTCTTTATCCAGCCAGTGGTCCGCCTCGCCTTCAGCGACTATGCTTTTTTGAATGGCAGTGGCCGCCTCGATTCCGGCGTCCCAGTCGGCGCCGAACAACGGATAGTCGTCTAATGCAGTGGTCAGCGCCAGTTCACAGGAGACAGAAATGACATACCGGGGCGGCCAAGCAAAAACCCGTACTTGGCGTTGGAAAAAGGCTTCCCGTTTTTCTCCTGCCAAGAGCCCCCGCGACCGCAAAAATATTTGGTGGGAAGGACATACCCAACTTGAGTGATGTACCCTCGTTGGTCGGCGGAGTCGGTGTTCTCATTGATCAAGTACAGAGAGTGACCGCCAGTGGGTTCTTCTTTCCACCCCACACCGTCGGTGAAGTTGGGCAGGGCGAAGTAGGTCGGGTTGGTCATTAACGCGGTCCGATGAGCCTTCGCGTCGTAAATCTGGAGGAAATGATGAGCGACGTGGACGCGCAAGCAATGAAAACGATTACTTTGGCGGCCATTGAGACTTTATTAGCAGGAATGTTGTTGAATGGACAGCGCAGGGAAGAGAGAATTCTGGAGAACGGTGAGCGGAGGCCTCGTACATATACAAAATTCGAGCCTTGGCGGCCTCATTCATTGGCTCAAAGAAAGCGGGACGCAGGAACGCAGGGCAGCTCGCTCATTCGTTCCTCCTCTTCAAAGAGGAGGGCTGCCGCTGCGGTCCTCGTCTAGTGTATTGGCACTCCTCGCATTTCAGCTTGTGAAAATTCGGGTTCCTCAGTCGCCGTTGCTCATGAATTGACCAGGCACAAGAGAATTGAAGTCGGTGCGATCGCCATTGAGTTCAACAGAGTTGGGCCAGGGAAAGATTGGGGCGAGAACGCGAAGTAATTGAGGCGGATGAAGTCTAGACTTGTTAGGAGGCTGAAAGCGGGAAGTTGGTCGCAGTCTCCTAACCTAAAGTCTCAAGTTTGCGGGGATCTCATCCTGCAATCCACACCCATGGCATACGTCGTTGTCTACAGAGAAAGCACGTCCAACGCGGGTTTTACGGTCCCTTTTCGCAATTTGCTGGCCGGTCGGTTTTTTGGTTTTAGATTTTAGAGACGTACCTCACGACGAACAGACACCACTGGGTACAAAACGCACCTCAAGCACCATCCGCATCGTGCTCAGGGCCTTACCATCGTCCCCCGCTTTCCCGGCAGGGCTAGCTTTGCCATTATGCTCTACACTCGCCGCTCGCAATTCCGCTTCTACTTTCAGCTCACAGTCGACCGTGCCTACTATGCGTTTCGCGTGCACAAAAACACAGGATTTGTGTTCTTCTTCAAGCCGTACGTGGTGGAGAGTGAGTTTTTTTCACGAAGGAGACGTTTCACGGGCTGATCTTTTTCAGGGTGCAGCGAAGTTGTGTGGCCTGGCCTTTACGCCGCTCAGGACGACATCATACTGCGAACGGCACGCAACATGTTATTAGAAGGATACACGCCTGACAGAGTTCGCGACAGTAAGCTGCCCATGCGTTTTGTCGTCTTTTCAATCTGACAAGCGTATATTTAGTGCTCGCGTTCGTATCCTGCACTTCTGTTACGGTTTCGTTGTAAAATTCAAGTAGTTTTATGCACAGAGTTTTCTTATGGAAGCATTTTGGTATTTTACACCGGCTGCCAGCGCTTCATGTAGCAGTCTTACGACAATCTCTCCTGTCTTGCTTGCCCGCCGCATCGACTTGTCCACGACCACCATGCTACCACCCATCCAGCGCGTTCCGAACGACGTCTTACTCGAGCTGCTCCGTTCGGCGTACCAGTCTAGCGAAATGGATTGGGTCAGCTCTGTAGACGATCGCACGCTATTATCCCTCGTATGCAAGGAGTGGTGTGCCCTTATTCTGTCTTGCACTCAGTTCTGGCGTTTCGTCCCAATCACTCGGATGACCAGCACCTCATTTGTGCATCGTATGTTGCTTCGCAGCGGAAGCCAGGACCTCACAGTCTTCGTCAACCTATACACATTCACGATTTACCGGAAACTCGATTTACCCAACAACAGGTCCATGCAGGCTCAAAACTACGTACTAGAGACCCTCCTTCCCATTTTCGCGCCGCAAATCCACCGTGTCGTCAATGTTTCAGCTCAATGCTTCACTGAGCGAGATTGGAAATCGCTGCTTGGCGCACTCACTCGAACCAACCCGCCTCGCCTTCAAAGCATTTTGGCGGGCGTGTTGATTGTCGGGGATCCCGAGTATCGGTTGCCAGTATTCGCGACGATCCCTCCGCTGTCGAGCATGTCAATCACAGCTAACGGGCTTTGGAGCGACATGGCGATTTACAGGCAAGTAAAAAAGTTGCGTCTCACGAGCAGCGCGCTTGCAGAACCGATGGCGTGGTTGTCGTTCATTGCTGTCTTGAAAGCCGCGCCGTTGCTTTGCAACTTGCAGCTGGTCGATATGAAATGGACAGGCTTAGGGGCCTTCCAGCACGTCTATCTCGACACGGTTGTCGAGCTTCACATCTCTACCGAAGTGTGGTCGAGCGCGCTGCCCATCGAGTGGCTCCACTTCAAGAATTTGCGTGTCCTTCGCCTCACCACATTTTCTACGCCGCACGAAGTTATGGTCGCCTTGGCCGAATCACTGCCTCGCATCCGTCGTCTGGAGCTACTCATTCCCGAGATAGTGCTCGACGACGTTCGTTTCGACGACTTGTTGGCTGCAACGGGCAACGTCTCAGAGCTGAAGCTCCTTTCGCCTTGCAAGAAGGCTTTGGATTGTATCGTTGCCTCGGCGCGCGCGCAAACGCTGACGATGCCGAAAGTCTTGAGCATTGAAGTGGACGGCACGGTGGGTCAAGAGGACGGGTTGGCTTTGCTTGCATGCGCGTCATCGAGCTGCTCGCTGCAAGTCGACGATGGGCAGGGCAGATGTACCAAGTGGGGGTTGTTTGCTGGATGTCTCACGGAGGAACGCACGGGCGCTGTCGTCGCCGATACCGCACTGGAAGGGCCATGGGTGACAGATAGGTACGGCCCGCCAGGCAGGAGGACGTCCAGAGGAAGCGCACATTTTATACGAGAGTTTATTGCACAACCCTAAAGTAATCATACTTACCGCCGTTGAAGGTTACTTTTATTTGTATAGTTCATAGTTAGCGCTCGAGATTATTGATAAAGTACTATTGAGCACGTCTTGTTTTTGTATTCTGTTTTTTACTACGTACATTCAAACGGCTTCGTTAAATCGGAACGCCAACGCATGAGTTGTCCATCGTGGACAATTTCCGCCGCGTACAGTCACAAGGCACGTGAATTGTTACTGCTCATAAATCACGAGGTTCGGTCTCCTATTTGATATTGATGCATATTTCTGTCTCACTGTTTTCCGTCCCTCCAGCTTTGACCAATGCCTCCGCTCGCAGCGATTAAGCGTGTCCCCCGCGACGTACTATTGGAACTCTTAGGTGCGGCTTACGAAGCCAGCGAGTTCGATTGGGTCAACACAGTCGACGACCGTACATTGCTGTGCCTCGTCTGCAAGGAATGGAACGACACAATCCAGTCGAGCGCTCAATTTTGGCGATCCGTCCCAATTAACGGCATGACCAGCTCTAGTTTCATCGAACGCCAGCTGGGTCGTAGTCGACAACTGGACCTCAACATATTCATTCATCTTACCGTGTTTACGTTGGATCGGAAGCTCGACCTCCCCAGTAACTGTTCACTCAAAGGACCGGTTCACATCGTTCGCAACCTGCTCCCTCTACTGTTGCCGCAAATACACCGCGTCGCTACTATTTTCGTAGAGTGTCTCAATCAAACGGAGTGGATGCACGCGATCAGCGTGTTTCGCGAGAGTGATGCACCCCGTTTGCGCTCTCTGTCCGTCTCGCACTACTCTGCAACAGGGCCCAACGTCGTGTTACCTGCTTTTGTCACAACACCGCCGTTGTCTTCGCTATCCATCTCTACTAGTGGCGTCTGGATGGACATGGCGACATACCGAGAATTGAAAACCCTTCGACTGACAGGTGGCACGCGGTCCTTCGCCTGGTCTACGTTCATATCGATGGTTCGAGCAGCGTCGACATTGCGCTGTTTACAGTTGGTTAACGTATCGTGGTGTGAGCTCGACAAGTTCACGCACGTCGACATGGACACCGTTCTGGAGCTCCATGTCACCCACAGGCACTGGTTCGACGCGCGACCCCTTGACCACATCCATTTCCCTAACTTGCGCATCCTCCGTTTATCAGGCGCTGTCAAATTTCACGACGCCATTCTCATTTTCTCCGACTTCCTTCCCCATCTTCATCGCCTCGAGTTGGCATTTGCCGAGTGCAATCAGACGTCGCTAAACAAACTCATCGTCGCGGCAGCAAACTTATTCGAACTGCACATCCTCCCACCGTGCACGGCGGCGTGGAAGTGCATTGTACAGTCTGCACTCGAGGGCACGCTGCAGATTCCTCATTTGCGATCCATCACAGTCCACGGCTCTGTGACCGAGGATCAGGCGTTATCGGTTCTCGGGTGCGCTGGTTCGGGTTGCGTACTTCACGAAGTTACAGATCAGGTTACTTCTCGTGGTGCTCGGTGGGTGATAGGCGGCAAAGGTCTGGTGAAGGAGAATGAGAGAGTCTGCAACATGGACACAGCTTCGGAAGGAACATGGAAAACGCAGATGTACGCGTCCAGTCGCAAGATGTGGAAAGAGTCTTCAGATTACGCTCACTTTCCACACTATTTGTGATTTGGCAACGAATAGCACAAGAACGGTAGATGACATTCAGTTACTTTTACATATGTATACTACGTCGTGTTTAATATGGTGCTACTCTCTGTATCTGTGAAGCTTACGAATGTAAACATATTTAAGGATCTGCATGTACCAGGTCGACCACAAAACCCCGGTTACGGCGTCGCCACTCTACAAAGCTGCCTTCCCGCTCATCCTCCCTCGACTCGTAGACGACCTGAACTATAGACCCAGGCCAATCAAATAGAAACGCGGCTTGTCTGTAAGCAACGTTGCCCGACACGATCCACTGCTGCAAGCGCCGCATCCCGGTCGGCGGCTCTATAAAGCCCAGCGTCAGGCTGAGCAAAAAGTCAGATCCTCCGGGCCTGACATCGACGGTGTTGACAGAGTGCAACTGGTGAAAAACACTCGCGAGAGCTTCTGTAAAGTTCTCAGCGCATAGAGTGCAGCGCTTGATTATGCGTAACATGGGATTGAAGTCTAAAGCGAATTCCTCCCAAGGGGATTCGTCCTCGCCTCGTAAAGTGAGCGTGCGGAGGCGAGGCAAATCCAAAATCTTCGCCAGCTCAGCACCTCCGACCGTGGAGAGGTCCAAACTGAGCTGACAAACCGTTAAGAGCGTAAGATTGGTCGATCCTCTGTCCCCCGTACAACGAATGCTGTCGACGTCGAGTTCCTCGAGTGCTATACACCCCAGAAGAAGCGTCCTGAGCTGGTGCCAGGCCAGGGCGTCGAACAAAGCAAAAAGGCGGAGAGTACGAATCGTTTGGAGCTGAGTGGTCGGAAAACGGACTAGATTGACTCGCGAGACGGCGAGTGATCGCAGACGAAGCGACTGTACTTGCTGCAAGTAATTAAAGTCGTCGTGTGCGGCGGTCTGAACAGTCGCATAACAGCGCAAGTCTTCTAGATCCATCGCCTGTTGCGCTCCGACATTGCCTAGGATGTCGAAGATTGCCCCTGGACTCATGGAATCGACGCGGATAGAGTTGGCCTTGAGAACGATGGGAGCAAGGTGACCGCCAATCCTGGTCGCCCAGCGCGCAACGTCGGTAACCGTGTCCAATCCTACCAAGTTTTCGGCGCCAGGTTCCTCCTCAGTCTCCGACGAGAAACGTAGATGGGAAGGTCGCTCATTTGCGGCCGCTCGACGACAAATATGCATGATGTGCCGCATGCTCATACAGCTATGTACGAACAAGGTGTCCCACAGTTCACCTGAATACATTCCATATCAGTTTCCAGCGCGCGGCGGACGTGAGCACTGACCTGTCCCATACACAACGATTCCCCAGTCTCTATTCACCCGCGCCATGCATCCCTTCCATCGAGAGTTCTCCTCTCGTTCTTCGACGTCTTGGGCCGCCATCGACACAAGCACAATGTTTTGGATCACCTCGTTTGGAAAAGAGGCCATAGTGGGGTTACGAGGGAGAAGATGAGACTTCTCCTGAAGGTGAGACGTGACAACAGTTAGCAATGCGCCAGGTGCAACGATTTAAATTGGCTTTAAAGACATGTTACAAGCGTCGAAAGATTCTGCTAAGTATTGTAACTAAATACGCAATCTATATATGTAAGTAGATGAAGGCAGTCCATTAAAAATTACATGCGATTCCAAGTCGAGTATAAGCGCGCCATAAGCTCCCGCAAACCAAAGTAGTGAACTAAGTGGAACATCGAACGCCTTTCTGCGAATTAGGGCAGTGACGATTTTGGCAGACATTCCCTAACCTCCATTCCACCCCGGACGCCCGAGCGACCTCCCAATGCGGATCGGAAACAATATTCCATTCAGCTTCAGTGAATCCGTCGAAGTTCGAGGAGTTGCGAGTGATGTAACGACAAGCTTGGCCGCAAGGAAGAAGGTCGTCGCAGGGGAGGAAGGGTCTGTAACCGTTTACAAACCAGCTCTCATTTTCGTCCGCGTGCAAACCAGTTTCGCACTGAGCGGCCAAAGAGATCTTGTAAGGCACGGTGACGCGATCGCATGTGAGCATTGTCATCTGCGCCGTGGTCTTGGAGTAAAAAACTGCAGGTAATACAGACTCGTCGACTACTTCCCCCACTGTGATGTAAAGCTATAATGAGTCAGACACCGAAAGGTTTACAACAGCTAAGAAACGCACCGGGGTGTCATGAAACGAATTAACCCGATAGCGACGGAATTCTAGCAAGAAAGGCTTGAGACGCTTGGATGGGTTCGCTTCTACGCCCTCAGCACCGACAGCGCAGAGCAGCGCAGCCCACATCGACATCGTTCCTTTTCTGGTGAGCATATTCATATTTGAAGGTCGATCGGCTTGCTTGTCGTGAATGAAGGCGGCCGCAACAGATCCAACGATGACAGCAGACGAGTTCCGTAGAGTCGCACAGAACTGATGTCGGAAGGAGGGATCGATAAAACGAGATACAGCTTGTTGAAAGCGGGAGTTCATGTACGCGCGAAACATTGAGCGGGTCTCGGGTCCTCCATGAGACAGTGTAACCAAGTCGCGAAAAGGGAGGTGCCGAAACACCAAGAAAGACAGCTCAGGGTGCAGGAAGATATCGTACAGAGCGGTTGCCATTGGGAGATTCGTTAACACAGAAGAAAACGTTATAAACAATTACATCCGAGAGAGGAGGTGTAGAGCGACATCAGGGGAATTCCAGGTACAAAAATGCGAACTAATTAGCAAGGGGCACATGCGCAGCACCGACGGCAGCCTCGGAAGCGGCCTTGAACTGCTCAGCTGTCTTCTTCGACAAATAATCCAACCGCTCGTCTTCCACAGCGAGGTGCTCCGAAGGATGGGTAGTAAACAGTTTTTTGTCGTAACCGCGAAGCAAACGAATAGAAGACCTGCCGCGGCCGCGAGACAACGCGACGTACGCACTAAAGGGTGTCAAGGACTTGGTAGAGGGCTGCTGCAAGTCGATCAACACGTTGTTCATCGTCTGACCCTGCGACTTGTAGTCCGTGAAAGCATACGCGGGGGTTATAGCATACTGGCGCCTAGTCATCTGAACAGCGAAGCCATCTTTTCTGCGAATGGTGAATGTGCGAGTCGAAGGCGCCAACGGCAAGATGCCCTGAGAAAGCCCATCAAAAGCGGGTGCGGTGCAGTGGTCCGGTTTGAAATAAACGACGGCGGGGAGAAAAGAAAGCAAACGAGCGCCTGTATCGGGGTCCGTGTTGCCACCTTCGGGTTCGCGAGGATCGAGCTCCATGTCGACGATAGTCCCACGCGTCCCGTTCGCGAGGTCGCTCTCCGTCGCAACGTTTAATACAATCATTGCGCGCATTCCTACAGCCAACTCGACCCTGTCGGTCAATTTCCCTGTGACTTGGGCCTTGCAGCCTGAAAATGGACGACGGAGGTTCGCTCAAACAACGCAAGGAAGAGAAGGAAAAAAAGACGCGCCTGCAATGACTACCAAGTCCTGCAACGTCAACTCGTTTCCGTCCGTTCGGACGTCATGCGCTTGCGCGATATACATACGTTGCCCGGAATCAGAGCAGTGTTTTTTGAGCGAGGCCAAATTCCACTCCATTCGCGCCGCATGTCGCGCTGTAATCAAAGTGGGTACTGCCCAACCTGGCTCTGTCCAGTTCGGCACCTCGCAAGCCTTGTTCGACACCAACAGGCTGTCCAAAATGTTTATGTCCTCTTCAGTGCAGTCCCCCGTCCTCAGCCTCACAAGCAGCTCCATCCAGCGTGGGTCGGTAACGCGCATCTGCTGCTTCAAAGTGACGACGGTGTTGAATTGGAGATATAAGTTGCGACCCAGCTGGTCGCGCTCTGCGTTGGTTCCGTGGTCGGGGCAATAAAGCGCGCCCTTGGGAGCGGCGACGGGAGGGAATTGGTGGGGATCGCCGGTGAGGATTAGGTTCAAGCCTCCGAAAGGCTGAGAAGCGCGGCCTTCAGAAGGATCGCTACCTTTCGCTTTGACGCTGCTGATGATTTCGGACACGATGGCAAAGACAGATTTAGTGAGCATGGACATCTCATCGATTGACAAGTACTTGGCCTTAGAGATATTTTGCGCCCGTTTTTCAGCAGTCTTCTTCGCCGGCGTGTGCACCCAGTCCAAACCCTTATGCGGCGTCACCGGGACCCCCGCCCAAGAATGCAGAGTTTCGCCGGCGACAAGACTCGCTGAAACGCCGGTAGTCCCAGTTTTTGCGAGCAGAGGCTCATCGGAGTGTAACTTGAAAGTCTCGGAAATGGCGTTGAGCAGCACCGTCTTCCCCGTCCCCCCCTCGCCACGAATAATCATGAGCAGCTGGGGAGGGTTCTGACCAGCCAGCGTACGCAATAGATGCTCCTCGATGATGTCGTGAGCGCGACGCTGTTCGACGTTCAAACTGTCCAGTGTAGCTTGCTGCGAGGCGTTCCGTTTGCGTCCTTCCGGAGGGGGGAGAAAGAGAACGCCGGGCTCGACAGGTTCGACAGGTTTGGGAGCGGCAAAGACGTTGGGGTCGGGCATGGGAAGGACGGGTCGATTGTCGGTAGTCACCAAACCGGCGCGAGTCATCTTCACC
Source organism: Favolaschia claudopus (assembly GCA_037176885.1). Taxonomy (NCBI): domain Eukaryota; kingdom Fungi; phylum Basidiomycota; class Agaricomycetes; order Agaricales; family Mycenaceae; genus Favolaschia; species Favolaschia claudopus. The sequence goes on along the minus strand of JAWWNJ010000022.1, from coordinate 1,467,694 downwards.
AAAGTCTCATTCCAAGCCCGAAATTTGACCAAGTCGTCGACGAGCGCTCTTCTGACGTCCGGCAGCTGGCACCCATCTACCTCGTCGTCACAAAACAAACCGACGTTTCGGGCTGCGGCCATCGCGCCTTGGCCGTACACAACGTCCTGTGGATCCCATCGACTGGCTCGTGCGATGGCGATGTCGTCCAAGGTCAACTCGGGCAAAGTAAAGTCGAATGTGAAATCATCCGGCTGTCGGTCCTCCACCTCCAGAACGGCGCCGCTCGCAGGGCTCATATCCGAGGGCTTGCGCACACGCGCGCTGTCGGAGCACTCGTGAAAGTATTTCGCATTGGCAATGATACGCTTCACCTTCTCATCCGCGCATTCCAGAAACCGTTCGAACACTTGAGAAAACGATTCGTCTTCCATAGGTTTCAAGTCATCGAGTCCCCGCCAAGGGCAGAGTAAAGCCAACATGTTGGCGCAGTAGTACTCCCTAGTCGCGGGAGTGTCGCGTGGAAACCACGAGCCTACAAAGCGAGGAACGGTTTCATGACCATCTTGACGAACGATTCGACAGTTCTTGCGGCCACTGCCTTCAAGATAAGGGATCCTCTCGCTGCGGGGTTTGAAGCCGACGCCGTCGGTAACGGGCAAGTCCTTGCCATCGTATGTGTGGAGGAAGTAGTCCAAGAAATTCATGTCGTCGAGTTCGTGGCCGCGATCAGCGTATTCCTTCAATTGATCTTTTAAAACCACTGCTCCATCGACGAACTCAATCCGCGCGACAGTGTCCTGTGAGAACGGTCAGTACCATGCGATGCTGACGTTAAAACCACATACCCGTTCTGCTGGAGCCGGCAGTGGTGTATCGTTCACTGTGGTCGAGTCGATTGGCGCCTCCGACGCATTCTGATAATCAAGTTAATCAGAGCAGTATCGAGGCTGAGGATAAGACGAACCTGTGACTGTGCGACGACTCTACCATCAACAAACGCATCGCTCGCGGCGCCGTTCTGGCAGAGTGATCAGACAAATCGGTACACAAATGACCACGAAATACCTGTATGTCTGGAGCAGGCATTGGTGTGTCGGTGTCGCTGACTGCAGTAGAATTCATTGGTACTCGAGGTGTAGTCTTGCAACGCAGACGGTGAATCCAAAGTTAAGAGGAAGAGCGGAACGTACCCCTGATAGTTGAGCGGCTCCACTCGTATTAGGAGCATCGGAACTAAAGTCGAGTCAGGGCAGGGTCTCACTACTTTTCTGACACGCGTACCTTTTTTGCCAAAGGCGCGGGTACGCGCGGCGGAGAGCGCGAGCTACCTCGTCCCAGAATATAGTAACAAAGATGTGCGAAATAAAGCGGTCACCCCAGCCCATGAGATGACTTATGACTTCGGGCCCGCTTAACTCTTGTTCGCGACTGAGCGTGTTTGCACATTGCGTCAGCATCTTTTTGTTAAGGTCCATACAATTGTCAATGTGTGCGTTGGTCTTGCGGTTGTAAGCCAGATTCTTTGCGAGCAGAGCGGAGGCGTTGGAGGTCTGAGTTTGCTTTTTGGCGATGTAAAGAGTGATGTACCACAAAATATCCTTGGTTTCATGCCCGTGGGTAATCAGCTTGAGATCGTGGTTGCAGCGAACTGCCTGGAGTATGGTAGGGTTCCAGTTATTCATTTTAGCGTGCAGACGACGGGGTCCCCACTCGCCAGACGGCGTCACCCATTCGCGGCTGGAAAGAGGGAAAGGTGCGCGCCGTTTACACACCAGTCGACCGTTTCGATTCTTCAAGCAACGGTAGGGATCACACGCGTGGTATTGAACTGTACGCGCCACGTCTGCCTCCACTCTCGCCATAGATTGCTCGTAGCCTGGTTTTCTGGGATCAACCGGTCGAGCGTAGGACACGTTGTGAACGATGGGCATCTCTTCAAGTGCGGGGGCGGTCAATCCTTCGATATGTGCTCGAATGGTTGACTTGATGAACGCGGCGACTTTATCTCGAAAGGAATCGGACCGCAACAACTCAGCCATCAATTGCGCCGTCGGAGCGCCCATCAACCAAAACAGAATGTGAAGGTGGAGTGTTCCCCGGCCCTGCGCCTCTACGGTTCCTATGTAGCCTCGAACCATCCCGCAAATACCCTCCTTCCGGGAAATCCTTCCCGCCTGTGCAGATATACCGAAGAGCTCTCTCAGAATCAAATTGATTACTAAATGAAAGAACTCAGCGGCAGCGAAGGGGTCGCGTGCTATGGCCTTCGATCGCTCAGAGCTGTTGGGACCGGCAGTCTTTACAAAATCATCCAAGTTGATGTCTTGACCGGCAAGGACTTGCGCGATAGGATCTCCACAATCAGACAAATTGATTGTGCACCATATAGTCGCAGGGTTGTATAATAGAGTCATCCCCCAGGCTTGCGAGCGAATGGATTGCCGGGATTCGTCTGTGCCAGGTACTTTAGCCCTCACGGCGGTTATTTGATTGCGCAGGGATTGAACGACGGGATTTGTGAACGGTACACGTCGAGTCTCTTCCCCGCTGGCCTTCATCAAATCTTTGGGAGTCAACTGCAAGAACGCCGCTTGATGTTTGTTGTATGAAGAGGTTTTCGTTTGCAGAAAGGCAGCGCGACAAGTTCGCCTCTTTTGATAGACGCCGTACACTTGGAAAACAAAGTAAAGATCGACTCTGAAACGCCCGTCTTCGTAGCGCAGAGCCCATCGGGCATGTTCTTCGTAGGAAACGTCGCGCTGTCGCTCGGTTTCAAACCCACCCTTCCCGTACGGAAAGAGGTGTGGGAAGGCTCCGAGCATGTGGTTCGGATTGGCAGTGCCGCCGTCCGTGCGCTGGCCGTTGTCGTCTACACGCGGATACTCGTTAATGAAGGCACTGCCCCGGCGAATGGCGAAGTCCGTTTGTTTTTTGGGTTGGAAGGTGTTGGCCATGGCATGAGCCATAACATCAGTATCCGGAATGCTTGTTGCGCCCGTGTCCACAACACCATAAGCTTGCATCGGAATGACATCAGGCTCTGTTCGACGCATCGTTAAAGAATCAGAGAAATGTAGACACGATATGCGCACCAAAAGACTCATGTTCCTCGTCTTCACCTACAATTGGCGTTACGCCTGCATTGTTCCCAGTAGCTGCGGTTATTCCGGTCAGGAAAGCTCCCCACAAAAGAAAAGGATTAAAACCTACGCAATTGCAAATCGTCATAATTAGGAACATACCCATCGTGTTCCATCGAAAGCAGATGCTCGTTTTCTTCGTACCTCACCGTAGACACAATTTCTTCGGGAAAGCCGTCTTCAGGATACTGTTCCAACCTCTCTTCCGACATCTCCACATCCGCGTACAACGGATTGTTCTTGATTAACCAGAGAAGGGCCTCTCGTACACGTCGCCTTCGGACTTTGAGCATGCCAGGTAGAATACGAAGAGGACGTTTTTTTGCGCCCACGAAAGTAACGCCAACGACTGCGGACAAGACAGCGGGGGCGGGCGGCAAGGCTTTGCCGCACGCGAGGTCCCTAATCTTGTCACGGTCCAGCCGATAGCTAGACACGTTGCCCCGCATTCCTCTGTTGAGGGTATCCTCGTCTCTGTCACCTCTGACCTTCGGGTATAGCTTGACGACATAAACGGCCGGGAAATACAGAGAGACGAGCAACTTTTCAGCGAACTCCAAGATTTCAAGCTGCATGGGAACCCGACCAATCCACATGTTGTTGGACAAAGCCAGTGGAGGTCGTTGGTTGCGCCGCAAGTTATGCAAGCACTCAGAACACGCGAATGTGCGGGCATCGTCCTGCACTGCTGAGTGGATTAGATATTCGCCAACTAGCTCATGCGCGGGGTGAGCGTGATAGGGAATGAGATGTTTTCTGTTGGGGAGGTCTTGAAGGTCCACTTCTTCAAGGGACGTCGTGAAGAGCAGACGGGCGCAAATCATGCACACTTGTTTCGAAACGGCGTGGTTGTTGGTCTTGTCGATATAACTGAATGTAAAGCTTCAAAACAGGGCCTTAAAAGCGCGAATTCAGTGAGCGTACCTTTCAATGCAGCTGTGTAACACATCGTCAGCCGGCGGCTGCAAGAAACTATCGTCTGTTTCCTCTTCGGATGCGAGATTCTCATCATCTTCTTCGCTGGCTGGTGCACCGTACGAAGATCGAACTCTTCCATCCTGACGCGCCTCGATCGCGGAGAGTTTGATGCGTTCTTGCAAATCAAGCGGTAGGGTCTTGATTGCGTCGAACAGGGATTTGCGCGTTCTCTTGTCCTCAAAACGCAGTTGGGCGTGCGCATATACGACGCCAACCATTCTGTTTAAAGTCATTTTTCCAAACCAATCTTCAGGATCATCTGAGTCTGGGATCTCAACGTCCATAGGGTCGGGGGCCGTTGCAGGTGCGGTCTTGGTGCGTTTGCGAGGTAAGTTTTCGTCGGGTGCGCGCAGTCGTTTTTTGAAGTGACGAGGCAGGGCCAAAGCAGCTTTGCGAATATCGTCCTGGGTATCCAGTGGCAGCTGCGAAATTGCCGCAAAGACTTTATCCTTCGTTTTTCTGTTAATCGACGGCACTGATGCGTAGACAGCCACAGTAGTGTTTATGATTTTGAGAGTCTGTGATGCAAACCATACAACAGGTCCTCCATCCTCGACGACGCTACCGTGCGCGGGGTCGGAGCCGGTGGAAGACATGACGAGCGAAACCTCCCCTGTCCCGATCACTTTATAAATTGTTCCTGAAGCACTACACGTCTTCTCGTCCTCCTCATCATGGCTGTATATCTCGCTCCCAACGCGCGCATAAACCCCACACACTTGAGGTCCGTGCTCAAGGACCATGGCAAGAGTTTTTTGGGCGAGGCGGAGTTCGGTGAAGACGTGTTTGCTCCTCGCCCTCCCAACTACGTCTACACTGCGCGCCCGGTGGACAGCTGGAACGTAGTCCTGCCCGAAGACAAATTCCACGCTGTGTTGTTCGGTGAAGTGGCGAGTGTCCCGGTACGACGTCAGTGGTAGTTGCGACGCTCTCTAATTTTATGCTTAACAGGTCGTATCGGAGGTGGGGACGTCCGTAATTATCAAATGTCCCGACTGGTCTCGGTTTGGTTATGGCAAGGACGAATTCAAAAACATTTGGTTGGGACAAATGGCACCACTGTCCGCGGCGACTGAAGTGGATATGGCGGAAGATTTCGACCATAACAAGGCGAGTGGGTTTGCATCCAGCGCGATTTACGCTAATACCGTGCAGACGGTAAACAAAAGGTATTGGACGTCGTGGGGGGACCTCAAAGTCGACATTTGGAAGTGGTATCAAATGTGCTTGTTTCATAAATCGGACGACGCTGGCAATTTCTCAGAAAGCCGTGCGTCTCACGACGGCAGCACCTTCCCTTTCGCGCAAGGCGATACCGTCATTATTTCTGCCGAGCTTTACAGGGTCATCGTAGACCACGACGAAGCCCCCACGTACAGGGTGAGCCATTCACGAATTGTCCTCGATTGGTTTGACCGGTGCGCAGGGATATCACCTTTACGCCAACTACATGAAACAGGTTCGCCCGTTGGCAGCATCCCACCAACATGGGCTGGCTTGCGATTGCAATGAGAGACGAGTCGTCTTGTATCCGCAGAGCGCGATGTCCGACACGCCTGTTTCGGATGGCGAAGATATGGAGATTTCAGACGAAGAGGAAGCGGTGTTTTCTGATAGTTCGACTCTGTGTTCCGCCTAGTCTGCATTGCATGTATATGATCCGCTACAAGACATAGACAAGGTAGCACTGCACCCATTTGTGAGACATTGGTCTACTGCTCGATGTATAAAAGCTCAAGCTTACCACTTATATATTCGTTCCAAAATGCCTTTCCCTGTTATGGATGCGGAGCACATTCGAGACGTGAAGACCTTCTTGTCAGGAATGGTCAGTTTTTTCTTTGTTTTCGAGTATGGCAGCTATCAAACCTTCCTGCAGACTAGTAATAGACTTCGGAAGGCCATTTTGTTCCCTAATGGTCAATCCAACTGGGTTCCAGTCTTGGTGCCAGCAACCACGTCGGGCGGCGACGGCCCCGCCAGCGTCGGTTTCCAGTTCTGGTTCGGGCTCGCTCCCGAAGTCTTGCACATGCCTATCGATATGGCTATTTACGCTCCCTTGGAACCTTCTTCGGGAGTGCGCCTCCCTCTTGCCATTCTTCACGTTGATCAAAACGACCGCGCGGGTCATCCGGTCTGCAACAGCGTCAATAACCTCATCAATGAGGGAGCATCGGATGCCTCACCATGGTACGGCAACGTCCTTGTGTTGCTCTTTGCCCCGGAAACGTCGTCCTTGGAAAGTGTTCCGGAGTGGCTTCACGAATACGTCGCTGAAACAGCTATCGAGTGAGTGAGAATTGTATCATCAGCGACATCGTCTCTCAGTTCGTTGTAGCTTCGTGAAAACCATGTACAAGGCGAAACGATCTGGCCGCCGTCTTCCTGTCTCGAAGCACCAGTTGTCGATCTCACCTGCGATGTTGTTGTAGTCTTAGTGGGTTCAGCGCTGTGACATTTGTACATAGAAATGTTATTCATTCGGCGTAAAGTTATTCACAGTATGTCGGCGTCCAGCTTGGGATGCATGTAAAAAAACTTGGAAGTCATCGTAAATTCTTCGTACCCCAGAGGTTGGCGATTGAGAGAGCGACAAAGAGATACCAAAGGAAACCGTTTCTTGGGCGGAGCGTTCCCCACAGCGTCGACGGGAAACATCACTTCCAAAGACCCTTCGAGGAGGGTGTCCGGTACGGTCCTCGCATAACATCCGACCTCCACCAGACTTCCAGCCGTGTCGCAGCCAATGATGAGTACGCGAACGGAAGTCGTGGAAATGCATTCCCTGCCTTCATGAAGAAACGGGATGTATAGAGTGCGCTGTGGCCGAAGGTTCTCCACCGGACAGTATAGATTGAAGCCGAGGGGATCGATTTTAACAATAATTTTTTGTTTGCGAGGCTGAAAGGCGGGAGTGATCACAATGTGGCCCGTCCTCCCTCCAGCGCTCGCGAGCTCTTTGGGCCATCGATTAGCCCAGAAGGGCGGAACAAAGGTCGTATCGATCACTACATCGATGCGTTTCATCTGCAGAGCCGGATGGCTTAACCATTGGCCATTGGACTGCCCTGTTACTTCATCAGTACCGAAATACATTATACGTGAAGCTGTCTTACCTGTTTCCAGCTCTGTGATAGTGCGTTGGAGCGCGGTTAAACTGGACGAAGGATCTCGCCATGCTGGATCTTGCGATAACGCGACTGGGGGTGGGGTCACAGGTCGAGGAGGGGAGATGGGACGAGGTGGTTTCGTCCAGGGAACGTGTATAGATTGAAGCAGAGGTAGAAAGGTACTGAAAAAGAGGTTAATCGCCGTGTTTGTTCAGTACTAAAATCTGACTCACTTGGTGTCCTGAACGTGCTTGATGTCCACTTGAATAATTTGCGCAGAGTGATGAAGTCGAACTTGCAGAGTAGCGTCGCGCCATAGATTCTTAAGGTTCCTCAAGAGTAACATCGATTCGGCTTCAAGAGGTAGAGGATCTTTTGTGTTCTTGTTGGGTGGGCTCGCAGCAACAGTGCATCCGATAACCTGGCCCGTCTTTCCTTTGAACTCCCGACCTTGGAAATGAGCGACACCTCCGACGACGCGGACTTGACGACCCTCGAAGGCTTTTCCAGTGAACAGCAAACCGCTTGTGCCCAAAACTTTTACAGCGTCAGCTTTGGTTTGCGTGACGGGGTCTCCTCCCGAAGGCGGAGAAAATCGAAGCGCATGAACAGACACGGTAATGGAAAGCGGTCGGAAGTCGTCAGGCTAAAAAAACCTTCTTGAGCAAAGCGAAAGGAGGACGGAAGGAACATGGCTTACGATATAGACGGTCCAAAATCCTCCCAATTGTCCGCCAACTACAATCCCCGCTTTTCCTTCATACTCGCCCGACACTATATCCACGCAGTCTCCACACAAGAAACAGATTTGCAGCATAGACATAGGAATCGACACTGTTTCGCCCGGCCCAGCTGAAGCAAGCGCTACATTGACGACACAGTCTGCGCTGACATCTACAACGCGGCCCGTGCAGCCACAGTGTTCGTTGCCGATGCAGACTATGACCCGATCCATGACAGCAAGCTCGCGAGTTTCGCGGAAGAAACTGTATCTCAAAAAGCAGACAGGAATGAATTGGACGCGACCGACGACTTTGAAGGTGTCAAAGTTGATGTCCCGAACGCAAGCCGCCATAGGAACAGACTGCACGTCTCGAACGGCGAGAATGCGTCCCCAATACCCATCGAAACTGGTTTTTTTCTGCCCGTCTGAATTGTAAAGAATCCATTCTTGAGCGGGAACAACGAAGGCGTCCGCTGGGCCAAACGCGAAGACCTGCTGAGAATAGAGATCTGGAACGCCAGAATTTCGTGGAAATCGTCGTCTGAAATAATCCAATTCGGCGACGGTGGGTGGCAGCCCCGGCTGAATGATGTCCATGGGAGAAAAAAATTCGATGACCATGCACTTTTTGTCGTTGTCCTTTTGGTCGTCTCGTATGATGCGCTGAACGAGTGCTTCAACAGTTCCTTCATTGAAATCTACAGAGATTATGAAGACAAGATCGCTGGTTTGCCGCTCGGGAGGAACGACGGGTTCTCTCATTCGTGTGCGACGCATTCGACCCCATCCAGGTTTCACCCTTTGAGGAACGCGACCGAGGTTTAGCAACGACAATCGACTTGTCAGGTCGACCAAGCGGGGACGTGACACCCCAATAAACGGCGAGGTCAGGGTGGAAATTGATTCAGGACTCTTTGTTTCGATGTAAATACGTCCGGGCACGTCGTCTCGAGTGAATATGGAGCTGACAGGAACGTTGCGCGCGATGGAAACCTGGAACATGCATTGGAGAATGAATTCTTCTTTGCCTCTTGGGACGCGAATGGCGAATATAGGAGCGTCGTGGATTGTAGGCAAGAACTCGAGTATAGGGAGGGGAGTATCCACAAGTGAATTTTCGGGAAGAGTGACGCGCTTCCTGTAGCGTTTTCGAATAGAGTTGGCCAATTCCACGAATTCCTGGTGCTCTTGATTCCCGAGCGCAGGCCAGACTGGTTTCTGTCCAGACGAATGAGTGGTGTCGGAGACATTGTCACCGTCGTCAATAAAGTCTGTCAAATTAAACATAAGTGATTGCCAATATTGCCCCAAAAAATAGGGACGTACTGAGGTCCTCTGGTTCAACGTCTTCATCTTCCTCATCTGCGTCCACTACAGCTTCCAAATCAAAAAATTTAGCGACGTCGACTGGCAAGCGCGGGGGGAGTGGGCTTTGGGGCACTTCTGGCAAGCGCGGGGGAAGCGGGTTTTGGGGCACTTCCGCTAGCGCGTCTAAGTCGTAGGAATCCTCCCAGTACTCCTCATCTAATTCACTCATGGTATGTGGATGGCGCCGAAATGGATGGCGATAGAGCAAAAAGACGGTGCATGAAATTTTACAGTTACTACATTAACGTTCGGGACAAGACGCGTGGGGCTTCCATCAGACAAACGGGACCAACTTGATGTGTCTGGAGACGGCAGCGAAGCCGACGGCTGATACCGAGATTTGGTCGTGTTTTGAATCAGCAGATGGCAGCGTTAGAGCCTCCGGCCATCCTCCTCAGTGCACTGCCACGATCTTATCTTTGTTTACAGTTGTATTCGATCAGCAGATGGCAGACTTAAGTTACCCGACTAATCCAACGTGGGGGACCTAGCTAAAGCAAGGTGATGATGATGGTGCGAAAGAGATTGACAAGTTGAAGCTTACTAAGATGCTTAGCCTACCCGGCCCTAAATCACCTCAACGTTCAACGTTCAACGTTTACTATGCAGCGCGTTGTGTCGGCTCTTTAACTGTCTATCCACCGTGGCCTGTCTAGCCTCACATCCAAGAGCCTGGACGGCCCCTTAGTGCCCCAAACGCTCCTGCTGGGTATCGCTCATCGGTTCCTGTTTCTTGACGCGAGACTCAGTTCATTATCTCTAATGTACCTGACGCAAGTTTTTTTGTTTCCGTCCTCAGAGGCTCTATTAAGCACTTCAAGTTGACGTAAATTTGTTTATGAGCACAAATCCAACTTGCATTTGACCGTCTGGGTTCTTGTAATTTTCTTTACTGGTTGGCGATCACTCGAGCACTTCTGCCTATTCGCAACATCGACAACTGCCCGCTGTCCGACAAGCCCATAACCCTGCAATTGTTCAGTGGAGTAGCCCGATCCCTCCTTGTCTCGGATTCGGAACCGATCGCAGAGCCCCCCAATATGTCCCTCCTGAATCTCACTCTACTCAGGAGCGAGACATCCGATTATCTCAGGCGCGGACAGACATATAAACGTCCAACGTTCCAATTCTCCTCTCATCCGCATTTCGTCCCATTCCACCATGATCTTACCTCCTGGTCTTCGCTTTCTCGGTCGCACTTTGGTTATTCCTACATGCCTCTTCCTTTTGCTCCAAGCAATCGTCACTCACCCCGTACATGGCTTCGGTCTCTCTATGTGGACAGCTCCTATCGTCGCAGCATTTGCTCTCGTCGCTTTCACTCTCGCCCGCAATATTTTAGTTGGAATTACTCATGCTAAGGAGGCTAATGCAATGGGGGCTCGTATCATTCCTCGGGCGCGGGGTACATGGCCTGGGAGCGTCGATCTTATGCGGAAGATGTTAACGGCTTACAAGACTGGATACCTGGGTAGGCGTCCCTGTCCAATTTTTTTTGTCATTACTAACATCACGTCTAGGCGATAGTTTTGCTGGCCTCGTGCAAGCGTTGGGCCCAGTGATGAACATTCGCGTGCTTTGGCAAGACAAGATCTTCACCGTAGCACCGGAGCATATTCAGATGATCCTTGCTACGGACTTCAAGAACTATGTCAAAGGTACGCGCGTCCGTTCTTCCATATTTTCTGGGTATTCACTCTTAATCCAGGCAAACAGTTTTGCGATACAATGGACTCAGTGCTCGGAGTAAGATCCCTCCTCATGACACTCTCCACTGCTCCCTAATTATTTTCCAGAACGGTGTATTCAATTCAGACGGTTAGTATCCTGCAATGTCGATGCAATAGTCTTCGTGCTCATGCCCACTGTTAGGCGAAATGTGGTCGTTCCACCGATCCATGACGCGGCCCTTCTTCGCCCGCGACCGCTTTGAGCACTTCCAGATATTTGACCGACACACTGACACGGTCATATCCCTTATCAAGAGACGCATGCAGGAAGGCCACGCCGTCGACTTCCAGGCACGTCCTGTTTCGTTCCCAATCCTCACTCAACTAACACACCCTCCTTACGCAGGACCTCATCAGTCGCCTGACCATGGATTCAGCAACCGAGTTCCTCTTTGGCTCCTCCGTCGACAGCCTCGCATGCACCCCTCCGTACCCCCACAACGCCTCCGCGACTCTGCCTTTGCGCCACGACTCCCCCCGCGCTCGCGCCGCCAATGCTTTCACCGAGGCGTACAGTGAGGCCATGCACCAGATTGCGTTCCGCCAGAGGGTCGGCCCCATTTGGCCTTTGTTCGAAATGTTCCACGACAAGACTGCGAAGCCTATGGAAACCGTGACGGCGTATATCGATCCGCTTATTCACGCTGCGTTGGAGAAGAAGAGGTTGGCTGAGGAGAAAGGAGTTCACTCTATTGAGGATAGCTGTCTCCTTGATGAGTTGATGAAGTCGTCGTCGGGTAAATATAGAATTTGCGTCGTTCGACTTGCATTGACGTTATTGTTTACAGATCCCAAATTGTTGAAGGATGAAATGTACGCTTAATCTTTTTCGTTTCCCATTCTCTTCTCACTGTTTTCACAGCATCAACATTTTGATTGGTATGCTACCCTCGGACCTCACTTTCCCTTTTCTCATCGATTCTTTCAGCGGGCAGAGATACGACCATGAGCGTTCTCACCAACCTCATCTACCTGTACGTGCTCCTGATTTGTCCAACCCACAATGTTAAATTTCGTTCTGATAGTCTCTCAACATCGCCTGACGTTACCGCTCGCCTTCGGGAAGAGATAATGGCCTTTGTTGGTTCTTCCGAACGGCCAACCTACGACGATATCAAACAGATGAAGTTTTTGAGAGCGGTGATCAATGGTGCGTTTGCCAGTGCAGCTGTGCGCGACATCAGGCTGAGCCGTTTTCAGAAACCATGCGCCTCTTCCCACCCGTGTAAGTTTTCTTCTCGTTTTATATCTGCGAATTGATGTCCTGATCACACGTTGCTCGTTTTCGTATAGCCCATTCAACATCCGGCAGCCACTCGAATCAACCACCTGGCCCTCACCCGATCCAAATGAGAAGCCGTTATACATTCCGGCCGGCACCACGTACGCACTTCTGGTTCATCCTTGACTTTTATCTTATAATCTCGCAGTATCGTATATTCTGTTATGGTGATGCATCGGAGGACAGATTTGTGGGGCCCCGATGGTATGTCCGCGTACACTTTTCCACCAGCTTCGAACTCAAACCCACGCAGCGCATTTGTTCGATCCCGACAGGTTCTTGGACGAACGGGCTAAAAAATACGTTTCGCATCCCTTCCGTTTCTTGCCTTTCAATGCGGGACCAAGAATATGCCTTGGACAGCAGGTGAATATTTTTTGACATTGTTGATTTGAACTGTTCTAATAATGCATGTCTCCCAGTTTGCGTACAACGAAATGTCCTACGTCATTATTCGCTTGTTGCAAAATTTTTCCGCGATAATGTTGGATGTTGACGCATGTCCGCCGGAGGCACGGGTCCCTGCAGAGTGGAGCGGCCAACCCGGACGCAAGGGAATCGAGCAAATTGTACCGAAGGCGCATTTGACACTGTACACTCAGGTAAACTTCCTCACGCTCTTGTTCTTGCCCAGGTCTCAGTGTTCTGCAGGGCGGATTATGGGTAAAGCTGGAGGATACGACCCAGGAATCAAATTAAAACGGCGATCTAGACCAAAGGAGAATGCGTTCTAATTAGATCTACTTCACATATCAGGGGACTTCTTTGCGGATACATATTGCTACCATCTATAGAATTATCACTCAAACATACTACTTCGCACTCATTTTGGCACAATCCTTTCGTCCTACGCAATCATTCGTACACAATCATTTTTTGAAACATTCTGACTCCCCCGAAGCAAATTCCAGAGGTCTAAGCTAGTCCAAAGCTGCGCGTAGCCGAGCCTTCCCGAACCATTTGATACCTTTGTAGCAAGAGTCAGAAAGATGTCCAGTGAGTTGATTTGCTGTCGAAGTTACCAACCGAACTCCAAGAAATTGCATTAGTCGGTTCAGATTTCGCTCTCGGGAGTCAGAAGCGTCAAGCATTCCGTACTCCTCCATGAGTGCGCGCGATGTCGCGGCGTCCATGTCGAAAAGAGCTTGAAGAGTCGGCGGGTACGCAGCTGGAACCGTTCCATCCTCCTTGTAAATTACTTGAAGGCTGTCGTCTGCACGATCTCTTCGCAGCACTGCGTTGCCGCGACGATTCTCTCTGTACAGTATCGCGAATCAAAGCTATACGCGAGATATTTACAACTTGGACCCACGAATTGTGCAGATCCTTTCGGACTTCCTCCAAAATCTTAACCTGTTGAACCGTCACTTCTTCTTGCAGGTCTTGCGGAATGTGTTCTTTCAAGCAGATTGCAACTTGCTCTGCTATCAGCTGCTCAATCCCAAGAGCGATCTCTTCTTCCACTTTTTTGTTCAGAAAAGTACGTCGTTAGCCGGATGGAATGCAAGAAGCACGCAGAAACCATACCCCGGCTTTTCAGATACTCTGGAACTACTTCACTCTCAACGTTCTTCAAGATCACTGAAAACACCACAAAGTTCAACGACCGAGGCGCCACTTGATTAGGGCCGACTTGCATTTAATCTCCTCTATCCCATTTTTCTGTCTCAGTTCATGGTCTCTCAATTGCGCGCGAAGACTAGAAGGCTTTAATGATTTTTTTTGCCCTCCATTTCGATCAAACCTTTTGATGTCCTGAGCAATCTGAGACTCGTCTCCAAGCAAGGCAATCTGCATCGTTTGGCCATGTAGTTCTTCCAGGGTTTGCTATTGCGACTGGTCCATCGTAGGTTTTCTGCGTGCTGATTTGTGCTTACATCCAGAGACTCGAGCATAGACTTCATACTGCTGGTCAAGGCTTGTGCTGACGGTACGCCAGAAGGAGTGTGTAGAGCGTAATTCGATGTGGATGAAGAGAAGTTGCTGTCCGTCTCACTAGTACTGCTTTTAGAGGTCGGAGTAGCCGATTCCATATCGTGTTTGCAAGGGGTAAAGGATGGGCGAGGGGCGAATGCCCACGAGAAGCTGCCTAAAGGTTATACATATGCCTGCGTTAAGCTTCTGACACGCGTATACAACGTGCTACGGCGCCTAACGCAAAAAAACAGGATTGAGCGGTGTTAAAAATTGACTGTAGAATAAAAATACGATATAAGGGTGTGTAGTCTTGATACAATGTCTAGGTAGATGCCTCCCCGCCACTGGGATTAGTAGAACGAAAACGTTTCACAACGTAGCTTCAGCAGGCCGCTCTTGCTCCGCACTGAAGTCATAAGTCACTTTCTCACCAGCCGCAGCGTTCAGCTGAGCGGCCATGAGTGCTCTAAATCTCGAATCCTGTTTGGAAACCTGGTGGTGGACATGAGCGAGTGTGTACAGACGCCGATCAAATCTACTCACGAGTTGATGATATGTCCCGGACTCCACAATACGACCATCTAACAAATTAAGTCTCAGCTGTAAGCCATCCACATAGGACTCATGACGAACCCTCAAGAACAACTATACGCTCGGCTCGAGCAATGGTCGAGAGTCGATGTGCGACGAATAAACATGTTGTAGCCCGATTGCGAAGAATCTTGTCTATCGCATCGTTTACCTAAAAACTGTGAATTTACAGGGTATCCCACTGAGAGGTTGTGCCTTACCCGGTGTTCCGAAGTTGCGTCCAAACTACTTGTTGCTTCGTCAAGTGCCAGTACGGCGGGCTTTTTGAGTAAAGCACGCGCAATGGCAAGGCGTTGTCGTTGGCCGCCTGAAAGGCTCAGCCGCCCAACTTTTTGTTCCAAGTGAGCGAGATCCAAGCGCTAGCAGACAAGATCTCACTCGGAGTATCAAAGCCTTGCGGCATGCCCCAGACAAACTCGCAATTGGCATCCCTTGCGGCTTGCTCGATCTGTTCCCGTGTTGCCCCAGGATTGCCGTAAGCTATATTGGAGGCGATGGTCCCAGTGAACAGAACAGGGTCCTGGGGCACCACGCCAATGACGTTGCGCCAGGATTCCAGAGAAAATTCTCGGATGTCTGATGTGGGGGTTACCATGCGTCGCAAAGAAGCAGTCGAGGAGGCCCACCTTGCCCATCAAAGGTGATCTTGCCCTCGACAGGATCATAATACCTAAGGAGCAAAGAATGGACGGAGGATTTGCCGCCGCCGCTCTTCCCTCTGCACACGTTGATATGAACGGAATAGAGCAGGGAGCACAGGGACAGACTTACACGATAGCGACGCTTTCACCGACAGGTATCTCGAGACTGAAGTCCTTCAAAATATCGACACCTTTCCGGCTAGGATACTCGAATTTGATGTTGTCAAATTTGAGCACTCCCCGCCGGTCGGCGCCAATCGGTACTCCTTGGTGGGGTGGAATCACAGGCGTACGATCCAAAAGCTCAAACACACGGGTTCCGGCACCAATACCGCGCATGATTGATGCCTGTGCCAGGATGAGCATCAAGTGCACGAACGGCGGCAAGCTGGTAACGTACGAAAAAGGAGCTACAGAGAATAGAATGAGATAACTCTACAAATGATTCAGAGGGAAACGCACGTCAACATCGAGAGCCCTGTGGAGGGAGAGGTCAGAAAGAAAGGCATCATATAAGATACAGCTCCCGGCGCATACCATTCCCAACATATGCCGTGTACAACAGCAGACTGGTGAGGTCGCCAATGGAAATCTGACCCTGGGAGACCAAGGTTCCACCTGAAGCACGTCAAGACACAAATTTCATGCTCAACAAGAATCTTACCATAGCCCAGTAAGCACAAGATAGTCAAATTTCCGCTCCAACCAGTACTCCCAAAGAAGATGGCGCTTGCTGTGGACTCTTTCTTGGCAAGTGACAGGACATGCTGAATACGCTCATGGAATTTCATCCGCTCCTGCTCATGTGCGTTGTACGCCTGCACCGTTCGTAGCGCGGAGAGAGATTCTGAGGCAACTTTGGTCATCTCTCCGATAGCTTCTTGAGTCTGATTTGAAAGTTTCTTCAAATAGCGTCCATAGAAAACCTTGCACGTATTCCGTCAGAACTACACATCATATCTTGGTAGAAACTCACTGCACCCAAGGAGACGGGAGGAACGACCAGAAGCATTAGCATTGCTAGCGGCAGGTCAGGATATGTTGGGATTCACGGATTGGTGGCTTTCACTTAGTGTGGGCGATATATACAACATGGCACCAACTGTCTCGGCTGTTAGAATATGCAAAGAATGCCTTGAAGACACTCACGTCCGACCGAGGACATCACGACTGCGCGCAACCCGTCAGAAAGATCTCGAGTCACGCTGAGGTCAACATGAGTATAGAGAGCGGATGAGGATATCGAACTTACCTCTCTCCGACGATACTGGTATCGACGCTCATACGGCTGAGAACGTCACCTTCACCCTTCTCAACATATTCCACCTCTTGCACAAGAGCGGTCGAGTAGGTCGTTTCTCGAAGTCTTGCAATTATTCGTTGGCCTATGAACCTGCATGTTAGCTACGTGACTTCAGGCCGCCACGAGTTCTAACCTGCCATGCGCATGAGGTATGCTCTCCCGGCATTGGCTAAAGCACCAGCGGTGAACATAAGCATCAGAATAGATGATGCCTGCCAGAGAGACAAGTCTAGAGGAAAGTGCTACTCGGGGCCGAGTCAGAGCAGACACATAGCAGACAACCGAGTGTCGTACTGGGTTCGGCGAGGAAAAGAAATCAATCAGTTTCCCGATCGTGAGGGGAATAGTCATGGACACAGAAGAGGACACAAAAAGCAGTCCAACGGCTGAGTCATTCTTGAGCAAATTATCGACCACTATAAATTAACACATACCTTGCAGAAGAGGTTTTCTCTCTGGTTTCATTAAAGCGACAATTTTCCTGAACGACGAGCCGCTTTCCGACGTAAAAAATGTTCGTGGACTCAAACGGGAGAGAATTGACGACCGAGCTGGCGGAAGAGACGCCTGTGTTGAGTCATTTTTCGTGGAATATACCCTGAGGTGTTCAGGGCGTATCGACACGACGCCAGCTCTGCTGAACGCAGCAGAAGTCTGGGAATTCCAAGTGGAACGAAACAAGACGTGGCGACATTTTGAGGCTGCGAGGGACTGGAACTGGACCCTGCATGGATGAAGCCCGAGCATCGCACTAGCTCGATACAAGGCTCAGGATAGCCAGCGTCACTGTAACTTGCGTCGAGCAGCGGCAAAGTTCAAGGTGGAAGGAAAAGTTAGTAAATTCGATGACATCTTGGGAGCGCGAACACGTGTCGCAAACACCTTCGACGCGCCTGCGGCTGGCCGCGCCGACTCTGCCGAAGAAACAGCTCTCAAATAATGCACAGGAAGAGTAACTGACAAGCCCCTTGAACCCTGATAATGAAGATGCTACAGATACATGCTCTAAACAGTACAGAAACTCAAAATACTTTCTTCATCTCAGGGACCTCAATTGCCTGATCACATCCTGTATATCATCGCGATTCCAGTTTCCGGACCACAACACCTCCTTCCTCGCGACGGGGGTACTATCTCCCTCTTCAGCTGGTTCTATTAGCTGTGTCATATTTTCGAATGGTCGTGCTGACGTTGGTTCGCCGTGCTTCCTCCCCGTCCAGAAGGCGTACTGGGACGCAGGGGCAAGAATAGAAGAATCGTCTGGCAGTGGTTCACTATTCGAGTACGTGTGCCCGCGGCGCATGGGCGAGGGGGGGACGTCGTTCGACGTCGAGGTCAGAGTCGAGTTGAGATATAGGCGCGAATCGCGCCGGCCCGCAGCGGTAAAATACACGTCATCCGGCCTCGTTGACAAGGGACTAGGCAAAGACGATTGGCGAGTAGGAGGCGTTATGGTGTGCGAGGAGCTTGGACCTAACTCAAGGTCGGGCGGAACGAGGAGCGTATAGCTAGAATCAGTCGGTGTCGATGGAACAGTCCCGGCGTGGCGCGACATCTCGAGAGAGCTGAAAAGTAAGCGAGGCTCGCTCGCCGACCGTGGCCGTCTTCGCGTTCGCTCAGACCGAGATGGTATTGCCAGGCTCTTTGAATTTGGAGACTCTGAATCGAAATCATCTCCTCGTTTCATCCGATTATTGTCATGGAGCAGATGGGGGCGAGGTGTGTCCGGAGAAGACCCAGATGATGCAGTGAGCGGGCTGTCATTTGGTTCGGGTGGGACCGACAAGACTCGATTCTTTGTTTTATTGGTACCAATCCACTCTGATGGAGAGAGAGGAGGGGATTTGGGAGGCTCGACGGGGCCTCCGGTCATATGCATACTGGAAGCATCGATGTCAAAAGATTCGCCGTGTCCTGTATCGACAACGGTGATTCGTTGCAATACTTTCCTGGGCGCTCTGCGCATAGTGGAATTGGGCTCAAGCGAAGAAGTAACTGGAGACGATGATGTGAGCGAGGAATCTGCCTCTGCTGTACAGGGATCAGTTACTCATCCCCGCTCAAGGACGATACTTGCCTTGGGCATCAGGCGTTTCCTGAGACGATAAAGACTCGACTCCCTGCTTCGCATCACGATATGGCAAATGAATCCCGTGCCCCTCGGAAGCTGAAGAAGAAAATGTGCTGGACGTCGGTGAAAGCAAAGGCACAGAGTCAGCTGTGTCTGCGTCCGACAAGATTTTTGAACGCAAATCACTGTCTTCAGATGAGACAGAGTAGAGGGATGGGCTTGAAGAGGCATTCCGCCTGCCATCCACGTCGACGCCAGGAACGTTGAAAGATGCTGGCTGAGTCGCCGTCCGTCGCATCTTTGTTGGACGCAGAATAGTCGCCAATTTCCGGATGCCGGTTGTGCGTGCCACATTGAAGGACACTGGACTGACAGCACGCTCAGCCATCAGGAGCTGCTCAGCGTCCGTTCAGTCTGAAGCACCTTGGGCTGAGGTGGCTTTACAGTGGCCTTAGGGTTATGAGAGGGTATGAGACGGCCGGAGTCAGCTTTAAGATGTTGATAGTATCATGATGATCATCCGACGCCCTGACTGCTGACTGGGAACGGAATTGAAAGGCGGTGAACCGTGTACGGTGATAAAGCTTGCAGAAGAAGATGCTTAGTCGACCCTGTCAAGTAAGGAACGCCACTCGGCGTTTCGTACAGTTATCAACCGGTCAAGATGGCAGCAATTTCCTTGAAACTGTTGCCGGAGGGAAAGCATGAATGTGGACATTAATTACGATGTCGCTGTCGGCGACTTGGGCCGCGAGAATATAAGGATGGGTTCATTATGAAATTCATTCTACTAAATGAAATTCAGAACAGAAGATTGCGAGTCCCTGAAGAATGACCTACCTTCTACATGCGTCAGCTTGGCCAAAATTTCCACGACCGTGTCCGTATCGGTTGCGGAACCTCTTTTAGAAAACGACGAGAGCCCAGCACCATCTCATCCAAAGGAACTCGCTGTTGAACGAAATCTACCAGCTTTTTCTCGCACCACCGCATGACGGTCGCCTCCCGTTGCCATACACCTGTCGTCCAAATAGCCAAGGGTCCATATTCAACGGTGTTTTCAGAAGTGTCGTTTTCCTTCGTGATAGCGCCTCCACGCTCCAACCCGCTTCGAAGGCAGAGGTGCAGGAAACCAGAACCACCTCTCTCGAGGTTGCGGAGGCGATTTGCTAGAACCACATCGGTGAATACCCGATCACCAACGATAATCAGTTGCTCAGGCCGAACTGGAGTACGAAGTGAAGCAAAATATCGCTTGATGGCTTTAATGCAAGAATAACCGGGCTTCGGAGTGGGATGAAATAGCACGGGCGCTTGCAGGCTCCGTCTCACGGATTCCGCCTGAGTTTCGTGAGTGATGACATAGCAGCATGGATGATGGCACGCGTACTTGTATACCCCCAGTGTCGGATTTGGACCCTGCAGAATTGCTCACAATGAGAACATTTCCTTCCCCAAAGGTTTCCCGGCAGTCGTTCCAGGCGTCCTGATGAAGATTAGCTCTCAACCCTTTAACGCTTTCCAAATCACCCACTCGAAGCTCATCGACCAGCTCGTCTTTATGTGGCAGGGTCTGTCTCTCAATATTAACTATGGCGGAGGAGGTGAGATAGAGCTGAACCAACGAGACAATTATCCTTGTCAAACACAGCTCCACGGTAGCCAGCTTCTTTCAATGCATGAAAGTCAAGGTGGCGAATGTCTTTCTGTGCGATCGTTCTTGAGAAATCAACCAGGAAAAGATCGCCGCCATGTGCACCTTTCACAACCAAATTGGGAAGAATGATACGGGGGTTAAACAGAAGCTGAAAAGGTACTAAGAGACCAGGTACATTGAGCGGCATGCCCAGTGGTGGGGGTGAAGGTGAAAGTCACGCGTTCGCCGTCACGGTGACGACGCGGTTGGCCGAAAATTGCCGTAATACACTGAGTCTCCAAAAAAGGCAACTTTACAGCGTCTCTGAGATTCCCGAAATGGGACTTGGTCTTTCTGGGATAAACAACAAGTAGTGTAGCTTCAAGTTGATCTGCGTCTGTTATTGACTATTTGGCGTACACTCTGAATCTGTATGTATGCAACTTTAAATATGTGTTCAAACTGCATGCGCAAATATGTAGAGGTGTGTAACACGTTCAAGCCCGACTCTCTAGATGTTACATGGGGTAGCTGTCTCGCTCCCAAATTCAATGTGTGCTGAATACCAAGAACATATTGAAAGCACCGGTGTAATCACTGTAATGTAACTTGCAATTGATATGAATGTATACCTGTACAAAATATGTCTACAGCTCAGCTGCTCTTCGGCCGCTCATAATTGTTCTGCAGATTTCTACATCCTCACTCCCTATCCAATCATCAACGACTTCTGCTTCGATGATGTCCCCATGCACAAAGACGAACCGACACCACGTGACTGTTGAACTTCATCCCCGCTTGCTTAATACCCAGACGATCCAGAAACGACTCCAAAAGCAGGCCCGTTCCTCCCAAACATCCTTCTAATATCACCAACGAGCTCAACCGGCTTTTCGTACGCAGCAAAGTGTCCCCCGGCGTCATGATCTCCGTCGAAAACAACATTGCCAAGTTTTCGCGACCAGCTTCGATGAAAATCATGACATCGTTCAAGTTGAAAGTAAAAGTAACAAGCTCACCTTTTGGGAACCACGATCAGATCGTGGGGGAAGTGCGATAAACCGAGCGGGATCTCCGGAGGCGCGCCGGAACCAGCCAAACCATCACCCCGGCTGATTGCTTCAAAGTAGATGCGCAAAGACCCAACGGGACCGGTACGCGAGAACCAATAGATAGAAATCCAAGTCAACACTTCAGCCGAATCCCAAATTCAGTCAAATATTCCCAGGAAAGCGTCCACAAAATCCCAACTTACCTTCATCATCGTCCCACGGGTAGTTGTCCGCCCACGTCGCAAGCCTATCGTAAATCCACGCGAGCAAACCAACCGGCGAGTCTGCAAGTGCATAACCCAAAGTCTGCGGCTGAGTCGCTTGCTGCTGCACATAAGCACCTCCGGTTTTAAAGAACAGTTCCGCTCGGGCGAGCCCTTCTTTTTCTTTGTCGGTTAGCGTGTCGAGAGCGAAGCCTTCTGGCGGGTCACCCCTGTAGAAAAAATAGTCAGATAAGTGAGACGATGAGATTCGACTAGAGACATCAACAACACCCACATTACCGTATTGGTGTGCCAAGCTTTGCAATGCTTGCCGCCGTATACTTGTGCGATTTTGCGTGTAATCTGAGTTTGAATAAACATGGAATCGAACTAAAATCAGAGAGGGTGAATGAATGTACCACATGGCCCCAGTCTCCGCCCTGTGTAACTAGAAGGCCTCATCAGAGACAAGCAGTCTTCAATTAAAATGACTTCGAACCATATTCGTTGTAGCCCAAAGCCAACATCAATTTGTTGCCGATCTGCGAGCGGAATCGAATGAATCATTGCGAACGAGGAATCTCATCACCTCACATACCTCAGCATACTGCGCGATGTTGAACCCGGACTTTGAAGCCCCCTCAGAGAACCCAAATCCGGGGAGCCCGAGCGCCACAACATGGAATCTCGGATGATCCGCTGACTTCTGGGTCAACAAAGGCAGAATCTTTCGCACTTCGATAAAGCTTCCCGGCCCTGTCGGCAATAAATACATGATACGTTCAAACCACTGTATATGAAGAGAAAAAACCCACAGCCGTGAACGAAGAGCAACGGGATGGCGCCTACAATTTCGCTGCGTTGGTGAACATAGTGAATAGCCAGGGTTCCATGTCCGTCGACGGAAATTGGGCGAGTGAACTGCGGCAGCTCAGCATTCAGCAAAGCTTCATGGTGGCGCCAGTTGTAGCCGTTGGTCCACCGCGCAACAAGACGCTGGATGTCTGCGAGTGGTACGCCATAGTCCCACCCTGAGTTCTCGAGCTCATCGGGTAAAGTGCTGAGTTCGAGCTTTTTGTGAAGACGTTCGAGTAGGGCGTCTGGGATTGCGATTTTGAAAGGAGTCTCTGCCATGATATCTTGAAGTTGGAGTAGTTCTACTTCAGGATCAATCAGTCTCTTAAATAACGATCTTTTCGTCCCGCTTCATCAGCATGGCACAGTCAAACCAAGTAATCGAGTCACGAAAGCTACGGAAAAGACCCACCCATTTCCGAATTGCGAGATAAGGCGCGACCAATTTAATAATGCGGACAACACGTCCCGTGTTCAGGTCGAATTTCATATACGGAGCGTCAAAGGGTCCAAAGGCAGCAGGAGTAGGCTGAAACCTAGAACGAATTTTTTTGAAGCACAAGTCAAGGTCCCGGCGTTAGGTGCAAGCGAGAATCAAGCCAGAGAGGTGGTCTTTTGTCACAGAAAAAATCGTATGCAAGTAGATCCAAGTCGAAATTGTCTCCGCTAGATAGCGGAGGCCCATGTCTTCATAGTTCAAAAATCTACGCCAAGGCAAGCTCGTGCGTATGGCACAGAATCGCGAGTGACAGAATTGCGGTAAAGGAGGACGAATAAAGGAGTTTCTCAAGACCACAACGGCGGAAGGGACTCGGAATTCACTGGTGAGCATATGAAATTCAACATGTGTTCAACCTACACCGCACGGTTTCTAGGATGGGGGTTGAGATCAGGCAGCAAGAAAGTCCCGCTCCCGCCCGCGCTTGGAAGCCCAATAACGAGAAAGCCCTTGCGTATTATCGGCATAGTCGCGAGTCGCGACCAAGAGTCGACCAAGTTGGTTGAGTTCAAGCATCACTTGCTTACATAATCTCATCACACTCTTTCGTCTCCACCATGGCCGACTTCCTCAACAGCGGCGCCGGCGACGAGATAGACTTCGACGCAGCAGCTTCCCAGTTCCCCGACATCTCCCTCGACGGCGACATCCCCTCACTCCCCCCCACCGCAACCCGCAGCACCTCCAACGATTTCTTCTCTCCCGACTTCGACGCCCCACGCGACACAGTAGTAAAAGTCACCGGCGACGACGAAATCGAAAAGTTCTCCAGCGAGTTCCCCGATATCGAGGTTCCCGTAGGTCTTTCTTTGGAGTTGCCGCCGTAGCAATTGCATGTCGCAATGAATGACACGAATGCATATAGGTATCGCCGCCCGTTCAGCAGCCTTCTCTCTTTGGGCAGCAGCAGCAGCCCACCTTTGGTGCTCCCCGGCCGCAACCGTCCGTGTACTCGTCGACGCCAATTCTCACCCAAGAACTCGAGGAAGATGAGCCCCAAGTCATCAAGTGCGTGCAGTGCTCGCTCCATGCGTCTCATGTTAATTCCTTCCTTCCTTCAGAGACTGGCGTGAGAAGCAGGCCGCAGAGATAAAGGCGCGCGACGAGGCTTCAAAGGCTCGCCGCCAGGAAACCATCACCAACGCCGAAAAAGCCATCGACGCCTTCTACGATGAATACGCCAAGAAGAAGGAGCGTGCCATCCGGGACAACAAGTCCGTGCACCAACCCACCTTCCTTACCCTTCTTTGTTGAACTCATCCATTCTATTATTTCTATCTAACAGAGACTCGGAACGAAACTTCTTAGAGAACCTCACCAACTCCCTCTCGACTGGAACAACGTGGCAGCGAATCTGCAACCTCATCGAGCTCGAGAACTCGCAGAGCAAGACCATCGCGAGAGCCGGACCTGGCACAACGGATTTGGCGAGATTCAAGGAGGTTCTCTTGCGGTTGAAGAGGGAGGGTGATGCGGCACCTGGCGCTGCCGGATATTAGTCTTCACTTTCTTACTTTATCCTATTGATTCTTTCTGCATAATACTTTCTTTCCCAATCTTTGCATGGCATTCGTTCTGATGTTCAGGGAAGATTTCTCAGCAATGACATAGCCAGCCACTAAGCAATGAAAAAACAACATCAATGTATTCATTCACAGAAAGACATTCTACTTTACTTATGTACGATTGTAGCTGCCCATGCGTGAGGTAGTGAATAAAGTCGTCGAGCGTATCCGGAATCTTCGTGCCTAACCAGCACAGCTGGAGCAACAAAGATGACCCTCGAACGACAGGAAAACAATGAGTTCAATGGCACGACGAAAAAGAAATGAAGACGAGGGACGAAACAAAATAAACCACGTCAAGCGGCGCCTAGCAAAAAACGAAGTAGAGCAAGTGAGATATAGTAGACCGCAAGTAACAACTCGGGGCCATGCGCAAAAAACTACCTTTGCCAAACCTCCCCGACAGGGAGGTCTGGTGGTGCTGGCAGTGAGGGAGCGTATCATTGTCGATGACTCCACGCGTCCCATCGCGCGCATGATCCACGAATGAGCGATTCTTCTTCGGATCCTCGAGAGAATCGGTGAATAGAGACGATACGAGTGAACCTATAAACATGAGAGATGCCCGTTCAGATCTTGCGGCGTCCGTGGTACCATGACGCTGCCGCAACACCCAGCTTCTCGTAGCCGCTTACTTGGCCGGGGACTTGGAAAGGGTCTTCCCAAAAACAACAGGACCTGAACTGGAGAACCGTGCGAAGCCGC
This sequence comes from Favolaschia claudopus, assembly GCA_037176885.1. NCBI lineage: Eukaryota > Fungi > Basidiomycota > Agaricomycetes > Agaricales > Mycenaceae > Favolaschia > Favolaschia claudopus. The sequence goes on along the minus strand of JAWWNJ010000022.1, from coordinate 1,442,342 downwards.
CAGGTTGAGCTTGAGAGGTGCTAGTGCTCGCAGTTGTTGACCCGCCGGTAAAAACCCTTGGAATGTGTTGAGGTCCCATCCGAGTGGTCTCCCCGAAGACCGGGACACCGATCGTAGCCGTAGTGTGATTGTTGGTAATCGAGACCCCAGGGGCGGTATTGCTGTTGTTAGAACCTGCAAGTGCGGGAGCAGGCCCAACGACCGTTGACGCAGATGACGCTGGCACGCCGTTCTGTGGAACAGTGGAGGCTCCGGCCTCAGCTGCTGATGTATCGCCCGGCTCATCGCTGGGCTCCTGACGAGTCTCCCGGAAACCAGAGAACTTGGGAACCTCTGGCATCGGATCGTGCGCAGCATCAGCGCGCTCGAACTCCGCCTGGAACACATTCCCAATATCAACCCCCTTGTACGGCTGATGATTGAAGAACTTGGGCGACACCACAGCCTCGCGAAGGTGCCAAATCTTGAGCGCCGTCTCCCACCCTATCAATTCGGCCTCCTCAGAAGAAACGGGGGCCTGGCGCTGCGCGAGTTCGGTATACCCCGACCTCAGCCAAGCAGCCACATCGTATCGCCGAGCGAACAAAATGCGCTGTATGCAATCCAGCGACGACTGCGCATACGAGTCAAGACGCTGGATGGCGAGTTTCCTTAACTCGATGAAATTCCACAAGCACGATAGCTTGAGAACGGAGATCCACTCGTCGGAGTTGTATTCCGGTGTAGTGGGGATTGGAGTCAATGGGTAGAGCACATGCAACAGCCTCTGAAAATCAATGGCGCTTATTCCTGCCAATATGAACGGATTTGCATCGAAGGATCCTTCAGCACCCTCGGCAGACGGAGGAAGTGAGAATGTAGTAGAAAAAATGGGAGAGTAACGCTCAAACATAAAACGGGGGACTTTGAAGAGGGTATCTTCGACCTCGGGCGATGAGTTGGGCTCAACGTCCGTGGAAATGGGTCCGAGAACCTTGAAAACAATAGTATCAAGGTGATGCTCGGATATGGCGACTTTGGAAGCCATGAGTGAACTGAAATTATCGAATTTGTTGGTTTGGTGGTGGTGGGAGAAAGCAAGTGAATGTGGTAGCTACACTGCCACTAATGACTCTCACGCGTTCGAATCTCTGAGCACCGGAAATATTTATGTAATGGTCTCGATCGTTAATTCACAATTGCCAGGCTTCTCGCGACGACTTTTACACACAGTTGCTCAAGACAAAAAAAAACTGGACAGTATATTATCTGGGGGTATCATACGGCCCAGATTTGTAATGAAATTCAGAATTACTTATACAGGTCAGATGTGTCAATTTTTCTCGTCCCCATCCCAGACGTGATGTTCTCCAGTGAAATAGGAAGGCGGCAAGTCAATGGGCGGCGGTGGTGGCCCTGCTGGTATCACATCGGCGTATGCCATATCTAACGATCCAGCGACTCCGATTGAAGGCGGCGGGCATGCCAAGCTGGAGTGAAGCTGCAGAGGAACATCCAATTGAATATCATCCCCCAGCATCGGGAACGGGATCGTGAACCGCAAGAAGTACTGTCCAAAAATGAGTTGTCGGGGTCTGAATTGACTGGGAGAAGGAGAACGACTTGCCCGCCAATTAAGAATGTCGGTTTGCACTGTCGGTGTATATGGTATGGTTACCGTAGTATTGAAGTGCACGGCACGTCTCCATATGCCCAATCCCTTCTTGTCCTTGGGACCCTTGGATGGGATCCACTCTGGTTCATCGGTAACCTGACTGACGGCAGCAAGTCGTACAGAGTCGCCCAAGCTTCCTTTAAGCGGGAAATCGTCGTCGTGACCGGAATGTAAGGGTCGAACACGGATGTCAACTGTACGATGGAGGCGGAGTCGGACATGTGACGATGAGGCGGGAGGAGCGGGGAAGAACGGGTTTCCATGTTTGTCTACAGGAGCATCGGACATGGGAAGGGGTTTGGTATCTGTTTCCACATGCAGCCTAAATGGAATAGCAGTAGCGTTGGGGTACGATGTTAGATCAGGGATATCGAGCTGGAAGATGGTGAGCACCGAAGAAGCGATCAAGCAAACCGACTCGCCTTGACACGGACATGAGAGTGCTTGCCCCATAGTCCTTCCTTCAGTTTTCCGTCTGTAGTCCAAGTCTTGTATGCGCCACTCCAACCTTGCCTCAACGATTCGGTCACCACAAGTTGTGCTTGAGATGCCGCGGAAAGGACGGTGATAGGTTGTCGCACGTTACGGTTCTCCTTGAAGCGACCTGGACGTTGTCCTACGACTTCCAGTGCATAGCTGATAGTAGCTTTTCGAAAATATGCCTAGTCAAAGTGAGTGAGAGCACGACAAAGGTCAAGAATTGAACTGAGATACTTCGCAGTGGAAGGACGGCGGGGCTGTTTCAGGGATCGTAAATTGGAAGGGGCAGGAAAGAATATGGGAGCCGGGTGGAGGAAAGGCAGATCCCCGATCCCACAAACAGATCTGTTCATCGCATAACTGCAAAATGTATTGGAGCGACGTGGGTTAACTGGACAAGGGATATACTGACTGTGATAGTATCGTAGTGATGAGAAACACCACCTGAACCGTGACTCGTGCTTATTCTGCTATCCTCACGGCGAGTGCTTGAGAAAAGAAAAGAAAATACGAACGATGGACATACCAACGAACGATTCCTTTGAATTTGATTGTGAGACGTTCCACGTTATCATTCTGTGCTTGTGCGACATTCAGATCGACATGGCCTGTCATTGTTTCTCCTGCAACCCGTGAAACATCAGGGAAATGAAGGTTTATTGGGCCATTGCCCCGAAGTCCGAGAGCCATGGGGAAAAACACTATTGCTCTCTGAAGCCGGCCTTACCCGCCTTTTATACTGGGCTTTGATTACTGATATGCGTTTTTAGCTGTTTCAAACAGTCCAACAGCCTACAGGCTACAGCTTTTGCATGTGGAAATGAATCAGCTGGTCCCACGAAATTGTCCCGGACCAAGGATGAGGGCAAGTTAATTGAAGTGGGGGCAGTGGCAGAGATGATATCATGTATTCAATGTTGTGGGACGCCTGGAAATTCATGATGATCAGCACTGCGTGCCGCGTCTGCCGCTTGGCCAAGAGGTTAAACTTCGAAGTCGTCGCATACGGCGAAGTTGAGTTGAACAGAACGTTGCAGGATTGCAGTTCCAGTCAAGAGGCATGCCGACGGGAATTGCCGGCTGCGGCGCATTTCACGTATGTTAAGCCACCTCTCAGTTGGGTTACCTCAGGCTCCAGGTTCCCCACAGAGTCCAGAATTCCCGCCGACTGCATAATATACGAGTAATAAGTATTGTCCTTCACCATTTGAAGCAGTCAAGGAATACTGTACAAGAAAAATCTGTTTCCGTTTGGTAGAGTACAATGCATGAATCGATGAATCGCGTGGCCAGCTTTTACAATGTCGATTGCTTCACAACTTCGCTTCAGGTTCGATAGATTCTTCGGTAGACGCCGCAGGAGCAGCGGGTTTAACGGGCAAATGCGCATGAATCCAAGTAATAGCGTCATCGAGCATCTTCTGCCGGTGGTTGGGTTCGTGTATCAACTCATGAAAGCCGTCCTAATCACAGAATCGTCAAGGTAAGCCCAACAATACAGAGAGATTGGAGTACGTTATAGAAAATTATTTGCTTGTCGTCAGCGACAATCTTGTCATGGAACTCCTTCGTTGCATTGTGTGAAGTTACCTGCGAAAGTTCAGTGAGAGCTGCCGATGAAAGCAACAGCAATAAGCCTCACTTGATCACCGGTGCCGTGCAAGAACAGGACCTGCGCCGAAATGCATACCAAGCAAGTATTCGCCTTTCAAAGAAAACTCACGGGCAAAGTCTTGGGCCATTTTTTATAATTCACGCTCAGTAGCAGATCACCCTAGTATAGGTGACTGAGTGCTATATTCACAGGCAACGCAAGCGAAAGCACAAACCCAATTGAACATGTCAGATACACCACGAAGAGTTCCCTGGAGCTTAGCGAGTGGATCGGTGCTGCACATCCTGTTGTACTCAGCGTCGTGCGAGAGATCATTGAAAGGAATCGGTGTGGTGATGGTCATGTACGGAAGAGGTGCGGCAACTAGTCCTCCGAGACCCCGAGCAATCTAGCAGGGGCGTCGAAAATTCATCACGCATGCTGATCGGTGTTCAGGATACTTACCTTGGACGCCGGTTTGGTCTGCTTAATGAGAGGGCTGCACGATACTACTCCAGCGAGAATGGAAACGGCGTCGCGATGAACAGAAAAGCTCAGCGTCTCTGCTCCGCCCATCGAATGACCGCCCAAAAACAATGGCAAGCCCGGAAACGTCTCTTTCGCGTGATTCAAAGCCCACTGGATGTCCTCCAGCTGATCCTCCGCTGAGGTCTTTCCGTATGAGCTCGACTTTGACTTATTCTTTGTATCAAGTGCAGTATTGCCAAAGCCACGCTGGTCGAAAGTGAAGACGTTGATACCGTGTGCTGCGTACTCGGGATGAGCCTCTGTGTAGCGACCGATATGTTCTGCGAAGCCGTGAACGAAGACAAGAACGGCTTTGGATTCAGAGGGAGACGCGTGGTATGTGCGAGTGTAGAACTTTGTCGACTGAGGACCATCGAGCCAAGCCTCGGTATATGAGTTCGAGGACATGTCGTTGAGTGCGTGTAGAGGCATCTTGGAAAGCTTAAGGTGAAGGGACCTTCAACGTTGAAGTTCGAGAACGCGCTCGGCTAATTTTGATCCTGGCCCCTGATTTCGTCAGCTACACAGAGATTCAGAACAGCCAATGAAAGGCCTTCCTGCAACAGCCTGCAACTTGGCGATTTTACCGCGAATAGAGGGAAAATAATCGTGTTCAGCAATACTAGTCATGATCGTAGCGAATGATCCTACTGCAAATACACTACTTGACATCATTCAGGTCAATCGGATAATCCTACCAAATCCCATCGACGTTGGCACCCTGAGCAACAAAGGACATCTTCGGAATTTTGACGACAGGAAACTCGCTGATACGCAGTTTCGCGGCCTAGTACAGCCAAGGTAAGCTGAGCTTTCAAAAGAGCAACAAGTATCATACCCCGAACGGCCAAAGCGTGATGTTCCTGAACGCGCTCAAACAAGTCGGTTTTTCAGGCGGCGGCGCAGCGAACATATCACCAGCAAGAGGCCAGTCAATTAGACACGCGGACACGGTCAAGGTGAAAGGCGGAAGCCCAGCGTCGTAGATTGGCGACGGCAGAACACCTGAAGGCGGCGGGGTATTGACGAACGAAAGCGTCGCAGGATCGATTGCATATTGCCAAGCGCCTTCAGGAATGAATTCTAGATCGACTGCGCGCGGCTCCTGTGGATGTACAGAGAGTTGTTTCTCCATTCGCGGAACTAGAAAGGAATTTCGTAAACATGGTGAAGGAACACGCTAGAAACCCACTGTCAAAGGCGTAATTTAGCGGTCCACGGTGAATAGCAATCGAACCGTGAGGGCGGGTCTCTGGCGGACAGTTTAGTTGCGAGGAGGAAGACATAGGAGCAAAATATACCAATCCTGATCTCAGCCGGGAGCTCGAGCACCAATTTCGTGAAGCCAGCGCCAACAGCTACTGAATGGAGACCATTCTCATTGGGTTTGACGGGTTCCGCTGGGCCATCATTGACGGAGACCGTTCCGCAAGTGATCCAACTTGGTATTCGCACAAAGTACGTGAAAGCCTTGGTTGCGCTAATCCTCGTGGTGAGGACGTCCCCGAACCTAGGACGGCGTTAAACGGAGAACAGGCACAGAAACACGGACAGTCGTACGGATAGAGTGTTGAGACGGCTACAGTCACTGGATTGTCTACGAAAGCTGAGGTTCCTGGGGAGAACGAAACCAAGATGGTGACCTACTCGAAGCGAGAACAGCGGAGACGGTAAATGGTCCCAGGTAGAGGTGGACAAGTGATTTTTCGTCCGGCGTGATAAGAAAGGCATTTGTAATGAATTTCGGCCATCCCTGAGGGAAGTCGACGGTGCAGCAGCTATTCAGGCCTCACTACTGGATTGCACAACTGAGAGAAAACTGCATACGGATAATTGGGCTCCAAGCCATATGTATTCGATTCTGGTCCGTCGTTGGGAAATGGATCTGGCTTTGAGGACTTCCGTAAGCACAGAGCCAATGCGCGAATACGAGGAAACCGTTCCAACCGTCATATTTTTGCTAGCAACTTGGTTCTGTTGTTGCAAATACTGACGCGCCCACATGTCTAGCAACCAAGTTAGCCTGATTCGGCAACAACAGCAAAGCGAACCTCCAGTAAGAGTCGAGGGCAGCGCGTTGTATGCCATCCTCTCAACCTGGCAAAACCGTCAGGCTCTACGCATGAAGCAGCGGCAGAGGACTGACTTGGTCCGCAAATTTCAGATCGCCAATGACTTGATACATGTACGAGCCACTGGTAGACTGTTATCGGCGGCATTCACACGTCGTAGCGGGAGACCCACGAGAACATAGCTTCCTGGCGGAGGTACATCGTGAGCATTAGATACATTGTCGATGCGCATTCGGGGAACGAACTTACGACCACGAGACATAATTCCGTGCTGAAATAACCGGTATGAAGAGTACCATCGTGGCCATAGCATTCGTATACTCACCCTCGAACCGCCTCCAAACCAGCAAGGTACTCGTCCGCCGCAAAAGCCCCCGACGGTCGACCATGATATTGGAACAGCAAATCCCATCCCTTGCTGGCGACATCAAGATCTAGAGTCCAAAGTATGTTCAACACGAGAACACGAGAAAACAGGAGAAAATCGCTCCTACCAGATTGATTGTGGGTGAAACGGTAGGTGGCAGGAAGAGCCTTGAGACCTTCTGCCATGTTCACGCCATGCCACTGAGTGCCTCGCTCTTCGTAGATGAACAATATGGCGAAGGGGCCTATATGCGCACCGAGAGCTCAGGGAAAGGATTCTCCAATTTCTCCGCTAGAGCAAGCAGATATGGAAGGGGGGTTTTAACATGCATTTTGAAACTAACCTTCGATTTTGGGAAAGAACTGAGTATCAACCGATCATGAGTTTCAGCTTGTTATGGAAAAGAAGGGGGTTACCTTCTCCGAAAAGACGAGCTCCCACGGAATACCACTCAATTTAGAGAGATGCATGGTTTCGAGAAGAAGATCCTCCTGCCCATTCGGATGATTTTCATAGAGCCATTGTAGAACGTAGACGAAATCTTCCCAACGGGTAGCAGCCCATTCATCTGTACCATTCCCTGGCACACTCACAAGTTGAATGGAAGCGAAAGAAAACGCGCGGAGGCATACATACCGGCCCTGAGCATGGAATTTGCGAGGGGTACGAAACGGTGGAGTGCTGCAACGACTCGTTCAGTTGTACTTGGGTAAACCTCGGTCATTTGGATCGCGCCAATCATGAAGGGGTATCTATTAAGGTGTTAGTCCCTTATTCATTACTGGATTAAACCGTGGTAGAGCATGCACCTCCCCCAGAGCAGTCTTCTTTTGTTCGTTCCAACCTCAGGACCGAGCCAGCCGCTCTCGTCTTGTGTGTCAATTACATAGTCCAAAAATTGTCGGGTCTTCTCGTTGATCACATTCGAATCTGCAAGGACGCCGCTTGGCACCATCGCATTGAACCAATAGCTCCCCGCTGAAATCCCGTCCAGGTGATACGCGTCGGCAGGATTCGTTCTACGAACCTTCTTCAAGATAGGAATATGCTGCACTTCCACCAACCCAATCCGTGTCTGCTACCCTTGAATACTGTGACCATGCACTCCAACGGATCAGAGAGATGGAACCCACCACTTGTAAAATTCGTGTTCGTGGCCCGCCAAGCCATTCATTTGTACCTGTATAGCGGGCACTTTCAATTCACAGTAATTGGCAAGGTTCTGGCAGGGAACTCACCATGAGTTGGTCGAATAACCATCCGGTAGGCCGAATCTGGCTGAGGGGGAGACTTAGAAAGCGTTTAGGTGCGACTTTGCTGGCGATGAGTTTGATGTCTGGCGAACACGCGATGAATACGCACGCGTCGCGTCGACCAATGAGGCCAACGAGAACAAGACCTGGACCACAGATAACATGCTGAAAGCAACTGCCAATGGCTTGAGAATGCATCATGTTGAACGGAGAGAAAGCTCGCGCCGGCCGGGCCGCCAAGTGGCAAGCTTCGAGGAGAGGATTGCAAAATCGTGATGGAAGCGCCTCACGGCGCTAGATTGGACGTAATATACAATGCTTAGATTCTCGTCTATGTCTTACTTACTCGATGTAAAAATGCTGGGACAAACATTTCAACTCTATACATTACACCACCAGAAGAGCGCCGGTCTCTGGACGCTCCGAGAATAACAAGCTGATGCTTTCGCCGTTGTGCGTACGGCGAATACTCTCGGCAATCGTTGGGCTGATGTCTATTGTGACAAGCTTGGAGCATAGTGCTTGATGTTTTGTTTGAGGAATCGTATTGGTTACCTGGTCTATGGTGAGTAAAATACACCGGAGAAGGTATACCGAAATACGATACGCACAACAAGCTCCACTATCGGCAGCTGGTCAATCAGGCTCAGATTTGTCTCTGACAGCAAACCTATAGAAACTCTTTAACACGACAAAGCTCGACACAGGGAACGAAAAAATTACCATGAGATATGACGGCATAGATAGCTTTAGCACCTTTCTCATGTAGCGTATTGACTGCAAGAGTAAGAGTGTTGCCGGTGTCGATCATGTCGTCCACGAGAATCGCGATTTTGTCCTTGACATCACCAACCAAAAGTTCCATTTGTTCTGGCGCGTTTTGCCGCTTTCGTTCCGGTTGGCGGTGGATGAGGGCAAACTCAACTCCCAGCTTGTCTGCGATAGCCGTTACCCTGTGCGCGAGGACCGCTAAGCATTTGACTGAGAAGAAAGGAGATTTCTCAACACCCACCGCTTAGCGCCACCGGCGTCCGGGCTCACTACAATGCTGTCCTCCCAACCCGATATCCGACGCTTGATATACGTGAGTATTAAGGGTTCACACCACAAGTTATCCACGGGGATGTCGAAGAAGCCTTGAATTTGGCTCGCGTGCAGGTCCATTGTGATGACATGGTCACAACCGGCCACGACCAACATGTTTGCGACCAATTTCGCAGTGATAGGTGCACGACTCTTGTCCTTTTTGTCCATGCGCGCATATGGGAAGCAAGGAATGACGGCAGTGATACGGCGAGCGGATGCGGTTTTGCATGCAGAGATGAGAATGAGCAGCTCCATGAGATTGTCGTTCACGTCGTTGCATCCCGACTGCAAAATGAAAACGTCCTCGTCGCGGACCGACTCAGAAATTTTGACATTGATCTCGCCGTTGGAGAAGTTTTTGACAGTACAGGGGACCAGGGGAACGTTAAGCCTGGATTAAAACCAGTCCATCGACTGAATGGTCTCCCGCAAGAGGGCTCACCGCTCGGCTACTGCCTGGGCGAGCTCAGGATGGCTATTCCCTGTGCACAAAGAGCAAGAGAAGTGAGAAGCTAAAACCTTTGAGCAATCGGCCTCAGCGCACCGGTTAGAATCCTGATAGAGTTGTTGTGATACATCGGAGTAGGAGATGGAGGGGTGAAATGGGTTGGATAATGAGGGCTATTGCATGGATGGTGGTTCAGAGCAAGAAATGTGTGCACAGGTCAACTTTGTCCTAAAAAAGAGTGTCCACCCGAGCACAGCCATCTGCTGGTTCCTGCCAATCGATCTTACGTCTCATACACGGTGTTCAAAAGGGAAACCGATATTTCTGGACTATTGCTCATGAAGAACTAGGTCCAAAAGAAACATCCATCCATTGAAAAAGCACGATCTAGGGTGGCACACGAATTGTAATATTCTCTACAACGTATTCCGAGTCGGCATAACCCAGCAACTGAGGGATGTAGGAGCTGCCGTTTGTATGTTAGCAAAACAAGGCGGCCGATCGAGTGAAAGTACAAACCTGTTCAGACCCTTGACTTTTATAATCTGGGCAGAGTTATAGCTCGCTAGTCCCCGCCCGACCTCAATGACATCCGCGTCACTAATTTCGTCAAGAGGCTTGGGAATGACTTCCGTCGCACTCAGCGACGGGGTCGACGTAGATAAAGGTTCGAGAGACGCGATGGAAGACGACATGGAGAAGGCAGCAGGTAGTGCCGGGGTACCAGGCTGCGTCTCCAGCGAGGCAGGAATCCGAGCCGCCGAATCGTCTGCCGGAACTTCTTCAGCCCTTCGACGAATCACGATGCGCACGGCCTGCCCAGAGGCAAATGCACCAATGACTCCATGCACACCGACAGCAAGCAGTCGGCCACCAGATTCACGGCGTGACAAGACCTTGTGTGCGCCAGCGTCAATGATTATGCTTCCAGCTGGGTAGAGGGTGTGACTGGTCCAAGACTTCAAGTCGCGCATTGGAAGCGGCGAGGCCGTGAACATGGTATGTGGCGGACGAGTGGGCGTCAGATCCGACATTCGTGAAACGACCGTCGGACTGGTTCTTCCTGACGCGGGTTCTGAAGGGGTTCCCGGGGTAGACTTTTGCGTGTGGTACTCGATTATGGAGAATATGTTCATGGGATTTTTGCTCGAGCAAATTATAGTCGAAACCCCGGCTCCTGTTGCAATTTCGGCAGCGATGAGCTTCGTCTCCATCCCACCCGTTCCAAGATTCGATCCAAGAGTAGATGTGCTTACTATAGAGCTATTAGATCGACATTGACCTCGTTCATAGAGAGAAGCCAACCTTGGGACCGTATAGATGCTACGGACGTTACTGTTTCGATCTGCTGCGCTAGAGGATCCTTACGCGGATTTGATGTGTATAGTCCGTCCACGTCAGTCAGAAGGAAAAGGTAGTCGGCATGAATCATAGAAGAGGTGACGGCCGATAGGGTATCGTTGTCGCCGAATTTGATTTCCTGTGCGCGTTCGATAAGAATGCTAGATTTTCTGAGAGCAGTCAGAGCGATGTTTGATGAATGATTACGGTCATAGGCGGAAGGCGACATGAACCACACAAAACCGATGATAAGTCGCACAGACTCGGTGACCATAATCAGACTCAAGAGATCTGCTCTTCCTGCCTGATGAAATAGGAACACTTACGCTGACAGAAACGGTATCGTTTTCATTGACTATAGGTACTACACCCATGGACAAAAGTTCCTTGAATGTATTCACTGCATTTAGATACCTTGTGCGCTATTGAGTGTGAGCCATGCCCAGTGGATAATTCATAGTCCTACATACATCAGCAATGTCGCCGCGTGTTAACAGAACCTGGGCAATCGGCTGCTCTAGCTGACCGAATAGATTGTCCCACAGCGCAATGAGCCGTCCTTGACCAATTGCTGCCAGCGCCTACCGTGATCTCAGCATAAATTCATGCTACAAAACCGAGGAACGACCTACCTGCTTACCAGACAGGCTCTTTGGCCTGCTTGCCATATCCATTCGTTTCAAGCCCACGCCAATGGCACCAGAGCTGACGAGAACAACCTTGTGCCCTTGCTTCCGCAACGCGACCACAGTTTCGACGACAGAAGAGAGAGTTGATAGTAAGGGCTGATGTGTTTTTTCATGAACAATTGAGGAGGTTCCTGAAAAGCAGAAAAATACATACATAAGCCACAAGAGAGAGGCGCACCCGCTGTCGGGCTAACCTAGTTTAATGACGATGGTGCATGGGTGGCGAATGCGCGCCATGGTGGTTTCGAGTCAACAGGTTGTGCCGTCGGCGCATTTCGGCCTTGGAGACTTCAGTCGGCTCTTTTCCGACGTGACATATTTGTGTGGCGTGTGACAGACGCGTCTACCTCTTTCACCACTACCGCCATTGACGCGTTTTTTTTGCCACAGAACACCGAGAAAAAGGGCTTAGTGGCTGGTTAAATCATGTCCTCCGACTCCCAAATTTTTGCTTTCGAAATGAATGTTAACGACGCGGCGTATTATCTCGAGACTGTGATCTTCAAGGCGCGTGGCTTGGGATCCGGGTCTTTCAGACTCTGAATTAACTTACAATGCCAAATTCTTTAGGTTGAGAGCACCTTGTTCAAAGTCCCTCGTTACCAATTTCAGCTCCACTCTGGGAAATTTGCCACTATGCTTGCTCCTGTCAAAGACCAGGAGCCTGTGGGTTCCTCTCGAGAGTCCCCCATCAGACTAGACGGCATAAAATGCGTTGATTTCCGAAGACTGTTGAGAGTATTATATCCTTTGTACGCTTGGCTTTCGATCTCGTTCCAAATCCTAAGAACTCATATCCTCTAGCTCTGAAGTTCCAAAAACCCCACTGCTAACTAAGGAAGAATGGATCTCTGTTCTGAGATTGGCAAACATATGGCGCTTTTTGGAGATCCGTAAACTTGCCGTGGATCAGCTCTCTCAGCACGCAGAATCACTGGAATGCATCGAGCGGATTCTGCTTGCTCGAGAGTGCGATGTTTCCGCTTGGCTGCGGTCAGGATACACAGAACTGGCGAGACGCAAGGTTGGCCTCTCCACCGAGGAAGCCCAGAAGATAGGCTTGGAGGCGGCGATGCAAATATACCAGCTGCGAGAAGGCATGGTTTCGTCAAACAAAAATCCGTATGAGACCGTCCAACTGGGGACGGCATTTCAGGCCGAATTCCGAAATGCAGACGCTATCATTGCGCCAGCTCCCCTGGCAATCGCAGCTGCAGCATCCACTCCACCACTGGTAGAGGCACCACCCCCGACGCTACGGAATAACCAGAACCCTTTGACCCTCGATATTAATGGGGGATTCAGCTTCAAAGCCGACACCAGTGCATTTCACAATCCCTCTTCAGACAAACCTATCACATTTAAGACGCATAATAGCGATGCGCCCGTGGCACCTGCGTCTTCCACAAATTCCCCGACCCAAAGCGGGAGTGCTAGCACCGTTGCGGGGCCAATGTCGTCGAGCAGTATTTCGAGTAAACCCAAGACTTCGGGCTCCCGAAGCGCCACCAACGGAAAGCGTGGCCAGGATGCACAGTAGAGTATGTTAGAGGGTATATCTATATGCATTCAGTATGATCTAGAAAAATAACCTATGTCCCATCTAATGCAGTCGCGTTGCACCATTGAAAATTGTCCTTCGTGTATGAGGCATGTCCAGACGACTGACACTCCGCCAACCAATCGCAGAAGATGGTAGGTTTCCCGAGACCCCCACTATCTTCGGATGCAAGAAAGAGATGCCCGACCGCCTATGTCGTAAAGATCGTATGATACTGTTCCATATGCGTCCTAGCAAAATATCAGCACAAACTCCGGACTATGAAGATGAAGCTCACGTATGAGCCCTGCGCGTCTCTTTCTCGACAGTTGAGCGTAGCAGCATCGGCGCTTTGCCTTCAATCTTTTCCTCGACTTTCGTGCGCACCTGCCCCGTCTCATCCGCTGCCAACTCTTCGAAAGTCCGTAATTTCCAGATAAGAATGCCACCAGCTGCACTGCTCTCGTACAGAGCTGCCTTGTGCTCGCGGTCGCTTGTCAGGCAGCCCGCGATTGTCACAGTGTGCTTGTAAAGGCCGCCCAAGAGAGGAACGACCTCTTGGAGCTCAAAGAATTGACGGGGTAGAGCTCCATTCGACGAGCCGTCAGATGGTGGCAAACTCCTGCATCGCACCTCAGTCAACGACTGGCCCTCAGGAAGCGAGACGTGATCTAGGGTGGTCAAGAGAAAGGTAGAGCAAAGGTCGGAAAGCCTGACGCTGGCTTCGAGAGTTTCGCCGCACCCGAGCTTGTCGAAGATGGTATCAAGGCTGTGAGGCAGTACTACGGAGTGCTCTGAGGTGAAATTTGGAGTGAATGAAGCCGGCTGAGCCAGTAGACGCTGAATTTGAGAAGCAGAGGCCATGGATGTTGGGAGAAGACTGAGTCCGTTGGGAACAATTCTCTCTGAGAATTCGCGTAGAATTCGGGTAGAATTGATGCGAGGCTAAAACCGAGCAAATGATGGGAGAATTCGGCTAGACTCTCGATTCCCGCGCTATCTGACGCGTCACTGCTCTGCCTTCCACCACTACTTATCGTGCACGGTACATGCCCAGCGTCGACGACCCGTGAAAAAGGAGCATGTAAGACTCATCGCTCTGAATCTCACAAAGCCACGAGTCGATAATACTGTATTCAATTCCAGATAATATTTGCGGAGTGTACTCAACCGCCCACTGGAACAGTGGAACGCGCTTTGGTATTACATATATACTGTCATAAATAAGTAGTATGATTTGATTTGCATGGAGCTTTGAGATTTAGTGCTATGTAGTAGCAACCGGGCAGGGCAAGCCAATAAGCCCAAAAAAACTGTTGTTGATACATATGTACCCCAGCGAGCTCGAGCCTGCAAATTTCGGACCTCCTGGAGCAGTTTGCAGATTCGGGAGTCGGCCCCCAGGCTGACGGGAGAGGCACCGTCGCCTCGCCCTTTAGGCTTTGGCACCGAAAATGATGAGTGGTACGAGAGAAGGGAGAAAACATTTGATATGCGGCCTCATTCTACCCGAATTCTACGCGAGATTCTCAGAGAGAATTGTTCCCAACGGACTCAGACTTCTGGATGTTGGAAACAAGTGCGAAACGCATTTACGTAACTGCAGGGCTCCACCAACTTCGCGCTAATTTACGGCTCAAGATCTATCGCGCCTGGACTGAGGGAATGTCAGATTTTAGGTTGCAAGCCATTAATGGCTAGCAGAAACAAAATTTCTCAGTAAAATACAGCCATCCGTTTCCAATTGCAACGACCGCACAGACCAAATCCAGGTAACAACCGAATGTGCAATGCACGTCAGGCGTCAAGAATCAGCGAAGAAATAGAAAGCATGGCGTTATCAGATACAATAGACTATAGTACTTACTTCGGGGTGAAGGCCGGGTATTGGCTCTGAAATCCACCCAGCCAACCCAGCCAATTCCCCATCACATAATTCGCGACACGTCCTACATTCAAAGGCATTTCCAAAACGACATCTGCAGAATGCATGAACGTCAGCATCTGGACAGGGTTGGGAGCCAAGTTCTGCATCGTGCAGGAAGACAAGTATCTGAGCACCATTCAGCATATACAGAGTTTGGAATCAGGTCAAGAATCACCCGTAAAAGTTGCGGACGAAGGTCTCATCGAATCCCGGATTCGGACCTCCTCGCACGGTGATGTTCACGTCCAAGTCAACTCCAGAGGCAGGGTCTGACCAGAACTGAAACGCGCTCGAATGGATTGTTCGGCGATGTGCAACGACATACCGTATGCCAGTGACCTGGAGGAATCGTGGCGCTTTCCCCGGCTTGAAGCTTGTGCGACTCGCCGTCAAGAATGTAACACAAAACCCCGCTATTCTGGAGACCAAACCAAATCAACTTGAAGACGGGGCAAGATATGCGTGATTAGCGTACGACTTCGAATGTCTCCGTCTGGTACAGATGCCAGTGGTATGGTGCTATCGTCATGATATCTCAGAACAAACGCGCGTCTACAAATGAGAGAACCGACGGGTCGCAGTCGAACCTCGCCCAGCACTAAATTGAGGTGAGTTTTGCCGCAAATGACAGGAAGCAAAGCCTGTCACCCGGTATGAGGATTCGAGTGGGCAAATATTTGCCTGGACGTGAAGCTGCGATCGTCCGGGCTCTGGAGCGCATATGTGCGAAGTGCGCCTCCGAAAAAGGCCCATGCGCCATCGGCTTCGACGATGGGAGGTTGCAGAGGGTGCTGGTATTGATTAGATTCATGCTGTGTCCCAGACTATAGACTGACTTTCGGAAACAGAAACGAGAGAGCCATAGTCGTGTGCGTGGGGAGAAAGCCACGTTACATACTGTTCGTGGCGGCACCGGGCAAGTAGGAAGTTCGAAATAGACGTGGGACCCATCAAAGAGTAAATAAGAGCAAGCATCGCGGTCAGGTGATCGCGTGTAGCTTGTCCCAGTTCCGCCTTGCCGGGCGTTGGGTTGTGATATAATACGTTGAAGTTGTGGGTTTCAACTCGCAAGCCACAGACCTTCAGGCTTCGAGAGCCAGGGCTGCATGAGTCAGACTCCAGACCAACGCGAGACTGAACTCAGATTCGAAGCAAATGTCACGGTTGAACGACTTCAGCCATAGTCATGACTGATAAAATGTAGTGAATCCCGACTTGAGGGTAGAGTTCCCAGCCTTAGGGTGTAATGAATCAGATGGCGGAGGTCAAGGTCAAATCCAGTGTCATCGTCGATGAATTTGCAATGAGTTTTGTTGCAAAGAATGCCCAGGTATAGAACCATTTACATAATTAAATCCGTATTCAATCATACGAGGCGTCTTGAGATTTCTTGGAGAGGTTGAACAACCGTTGTATGACATCTTTCGCCTCCATGCGAAGGCCGTCATGATACAGCTGGTTTGTGATGAATTGTTCTGTATTCTTGATTGTTGACGCGGTTTCCTGCGCCAGACCGAATTCCACGTATCTATTGAGCAGTGAAAAGTCAGACCTAGATCAACAAAGACTGAGAACTTACAGGTCATCGAAATAGCTAGGTAAACGGTGGTAAGCACGCAAAGGCAAAAATCAAGTTGAACCACATACGTCGCAGCGGTGACTGGAATCTCGTTCTTACGCAGCTGTTCCAGGTCGTACAGTGGCCCCCAGGAGTTATCGTTTGCCAGAATCTCAGCAGCACCCTTCAAGGCTCGCAAGTTCACGTAGTCGTCAAATGCGTCCGGAAATATCTGAATATTCAAAAGACGCGATCAGAGAGAGGCGGAATATGAGCCCACCATTTCCCCGTAGAAATAGACCGGCTCCGTTTCTGCCAATGTCTTAACATGTGCCCAGGAAAATTGAGGATGTTGTGCCACTGTTCGAGCCGCAGACCACTTCGGTGCTTGTCTGAAAGCAGTTTTAGATGCCAGGAAAGCTATGACCAGGTGTGTTTTGAGGACTGCCTACCCTTGGCAATAACAGGGTTCATGCAGAATAGCGTACAGAGGATTGCCGTCGAAAGGGTACATGGATTCAATTTTTTGCAGAGTTTTGAAGCTGAACTTGCCGAATGATTCGAGGTCGCTGGATGCACGGAAGACCGTTTCTGAAGAAAATAATTTAACATATAAAAAATTGTAGAATAGAACTTCTCACGATGCATTCGATCAATTCCACCTGCATGGCAATTAGTCGATGCGAAAGCTGTCCATTTCAACCAAGAGCTTCATCACCTGTTTGACCAAGAGTAACCCCGAGCTGAAGCCAACGACTGACTGTCAGCTGGCCACCGTTGGGGAGCAATACCTCGTTTGCTTCAAAATACGCAAGCAGATCTCGTATCTGGCGTACATAATTCATTACCGAATCCAAATCGTTTCAAGTATATAAACCCACCCGTTTGATGTCCTGCGGATATTTCTTGTAGTAGATCTCATTCCGCTTTCGTATTATTGCTGAGTAGCTTTGAGCCAAGCGTCAACAGCATTAGAGAAAATACTCACGGATCAGAGAAGCATAGACACGATCAGGGCCCTTTTCCAGAGGAGCAAGCCCTCCAGTCAGAAAAACTTCCTTCAAAGCGGAAGGAAAGAAAGACAAATAGGTGATGGCGCAGAACCCGCCAAAACTCTGCCCCAACACGGTCCACTTCCTATCTTCCGGGTCGGGCTTGTCACCAATGAGTACCTTGCGTATTTCTTCGCAATCTTTGACGATGCTGTCTGCCCGAAAATGCTTGAGTTAGTCTGCCTTGGCTTGATCGGTGGTGAGATGCGAAGGGAGGGTCTCTGGCGAGATGCATGTGCTTAAACCGGTGCCGCGTTGGTCGATCCATAAGGTCTATAGGGACGTTGAGAGAAGAAATCGGATTCATTTGGCGACAAGCATGCCTGATATCCTCGCTCGTGGATCTAACGGTGGATGAGAAGCATATTTATCATGGCACCAGGGAAAACCGCTTACCTCCCCCGCAAAACCTGAATTTCCTTGAAGATCAACCTCAAAGCCAGGGCCACCTGTTGATAGCCTTTAAAAACGTAGGGATCGGACGGTATACTGACTAACCTTGCAAGTAAATAACTGAACAACGCGGCAAATTTCAAACAGTCAGCACGTCAAATAGCCATTCGCCTTGGTGAGACAGCTTCACGGTAGGGCAATCCCTCCTCCTCCTCAACAGTTTTGGCTTTACTTTTCGGGATAAGATGTCGAGCAAACACGCGTATTTTTTCGCCAGTCGGGTTTCCATAGTCCAGAGGAACAGAGAAAAATCGCTCGATCACCTTGACACCGTCTGGCAGAATATGCCTTCGAGGTTAACGCGTAGTCTAAATCCTGGATTGATCAGTAGCCACCTTTCGTGGTGTAAGATTCCGGGTCTTGACTCGTCTTGTCAGCCATTGAAGGAAGGGGGCGAGTGGTTGCAGCGGTGGTAGACAGTGGATGGCGAAAACAAGGTTGTCCAATGATCAGTCGTGGATGTCTCTTGATGAGTGGGAGGACGGAACGCGGTAAGCCGCGTCTAATTGAACGAAGCGTCCCAAACATGGATCCGGACGAAAAACAAGGGGAATCTTGTCCTAGTCCCGGCTGATTGCCGACATTCAGTGGCCTCACGAGCGAGCAGCCATGTCAAATGCTTCCCGAGTCCCGACTCGAGGTGTTGAGATGAGAGTAGTATGAGGTATATAGCGTGGAGTATACTATAGCTACGATTGACGCGGGAGTGTCTCAGGCCCGGGAAAAGTCCATTGCCAGCCATCTTTCTGCGTGCATTTACAGAAGCTCTGTGCTCGAGATTATGTGAAGAGGTTCACTTTATGAGCGAATGAATTGCGAAAATACCCTAGATCCATATGATAGAATAAATGATACATGCCTGGAGCTATCTCCCGCCCCTCATCATCCCTTGGCCCTTGTCCCGACCCAAGTCTAAAGGGTCGGGAGTCAAGGATGATGCACCTATGGGTTCGTCGCCGCATCCACAGTCGTAAGTGTCGTCTAGATGAGCGCAGTCGAATTCCTCTTTCTTCAGCCGCTCGTTTACTACATTATGAACGGTGCATAGCCTGTAGTTAGGTAGAGATTGGGGTCAGAACTGGAGCAAGTAGAGAAAACTTGGAGAACGGACCATAATGATGCTGCTCGCCGCGACGAGGTCTTGAGCGGAGTCAGAACAACATGGTACATCGCAAAACCACTAAAGAGCGCACCTGTGGCGGAAACTTTTCTAGAAGCATCTGAAATTCGGTAGCACATTCCCCGCAAGGATAAAGTCGAGAGAACAAATGGAAATATGAGTTGAGAGCATCTCGTTCATCCTGGGTGGGATTCTGAAAAGAGAATCAGCAATATGAAGCCGCAATAACGAAGAATCTGCAGACTTCAGGATAACGAAGTGTCATAGTATGCCTGTTAGCGGACACACAAGTCAGTCCTGTTTGTTTGAAATTGGTGCTGCGCGTTTTCTTACAGCAGCTTCCAAGTTGCCCGCCCAAGAGCAGCCCTAGAAGAAGTTCGATATCGGTTTATATGCTGAGGAGCAGAGGCACGCACTTTGCTGTTGCATTGCCGAGCTTGGACATTATTACACCTCCATCTGCACCTATTATTGGAGGATTTGACTTGGATGTACGGAGCGATTGCTCCATGCCGCCTTCACCGAATAGTTCCCCGGACCATGGGTCAATGTATGACCGCGACGGAGGGTGAAAGAATGTGACGGTCGAAAGTAGAAGCTAGCATTTGTTGTATTAGCCTGTGCGGCACGAGCCCAGCGTCTCTGGACTCGCCAAAATGGCAACGATTGCGATGAAAGCTTTGGCGAAACGAGATATCATATCCTTTGAGAGTCGCGGCAAATACAGTACCCTCAGTCAATAGCCAGTCGAGAGTTGAAGGAAGGAAGTAAGGCGAGAAATGTTGGTAACGTGACAAGTATTCTCCTTGTTGCCGACTTCCATGGGAGGCCCTCCAGCTTTTGTTACTTTCTCAAGTCTTTCTGCTAGGCCACATAACTGGCTTCCAGAAGAGTCTATGAAATCTTGTTACTGTGTTCCAGCAATGTCCTAGTCCTCCGTCCACGACATTCAATTCATCGGATATCGCTTTGGCCGTTGCCTTCGCTTGCACTTCAGCAAGTTTTCTCCTCTGCCTCGCACTGCTGAAAAGCACACGGATCGCGCATCCTATTCAACCTTCTCGATTCGCACAGAGGCAGTTCATCAGACGCTCATCAAAACTCGACGCAGTCAGTAGAAAGAGAGTTGGGAAGGATAGATAGGGAGAGCAACACTCTCCTCCATGTCTTTGCGAGGCACAAGTTCTTTCACAGACGGCCCGCTGACTCTCCATCTACCTAATATCACGCGAGTAGCGGAGAAACAATCAGTGGCCAGGTCGATTTGAATGTCGCTCAAGCACAGGAAGATAACATGGAAGATGTCATGGTTAAATTCAAGGGAAACATCGATTGGTATGTCGATCATGCTATTCCTTCCAAATGCTCACTCCGAGATAGCAGAATTACTACGAGCTCGGGCCAAACTACTGCGCATCACGATGAGAGGATAATAGTGGGTACATTTCGTTGCCCTAATGGGATCTCTCTCACAAATCATGCAGCTATCCAATGATAGGCTCACTTTGTGGCAGCGAGGGTCTGCCTTTCCTCCAGCTGGCTCCCCTATCTTGGTCATGGCCATTTCACCCGCCGTCCTTTCCCTGCGAGGTCAGTTCACTCCCAGCCATTCATTGCCATCATCTGCTCAATCATACTAGGGGTCTCATTGCCATGGTACTATCACCTACTCGGTGGAAGTCGTGGGCCATCATTCAGGTTCGTTCAGGTCTCTCTAAAATGAATCGTAGCATAAAACGCCTGTTATCAGTTGTTCCCGCCGCATCCCCAGCCCAGCTTCTGGCAACCGAGTCTCTCAGACAAGGCTGGACCGGCAAACACAAACTTTGGACAGCGGAGAAAAAAAAATGAGGCAGGGAATGTGAGACGAATACTCTCATGGCCCGTGTCAAGGCAAGGTCCTTTACTCAGCTTTCGAAAATGCTCACCGTTTTCCAGATGATGTTCCCCAATCTAGCCTCGTTTCCTCTCCCCACCGCCATTCCATTCAGTCTGCATGTAGAGACAAATAACAAGCCCTTTCCAATGTCCGATACTCCAGTCGATAAGCATGGAAAACCGCTCTTCCCCGCTCCTCCCGCCTTATCGTCTGAAGTACGACTACGTCTCCATCGCACAGCCCATCCAGGTTCGTGGGCATAACCGCGAGGTTGATACCGATTTCGACTTGAAGGGAAGTCTGGGCGATGCTACCCCAGTCGCTGCCGTGCGCCAGGATACCGATGAACCAGAGTGGATTCCAGCGCCGGGTCCCAAAGACAAGAAGGGACTGGGCATGTGGAGACGTGCTGTACGTTTTGAATCTGGGGTGCGGATACCCTTTTCACCGACAACAAACACCGAGACTCTCAGCTGGGAGGCAAGTCATATGTGCAGCCAAGTCGGATATTCAGACTCTGGCTCTCCGACAGTACATCCTTCGCGTTTTCATTCCGTTTCCCGGGATCGGAAACGACCTTCAGCTTGATGTTCCTATTCATCTTCATTCCAGCTCGGCATGCCCACCTCCTCCAGCCGGAGTGGCTGGGTCATCAAACAAGACATACGCCGATGTGTTGCCTGCAGGACCGCCGCCACCGATGCTTGACTTGCCTCCGTCATATTTCACTGGCGAACATCACGTTTGGGACGGGGACGAGAAGAACTAAATGGGTTCTGTCCCTTTTCATTCAAGATCCTTTCCTTCGGTATGGAGCAAAACACATTCCGAAGAAGACCGTATTCTCCTTCAGGCCTTCCTTCAGGCCTCACATCCAATGACACTGCCGAGTGCCCATTTGTTGCCTGGACTCTCCGTGCTCTCAACAGCCTCTGGGAGCAAAGTGACGCATAACGCTGACCACCGTTTTATCGTGCATGGGAGTTCACGACGCGCAACACAGACATACGACTCATAAATTTCCACATAAACTTGCGCGAATCCACAATCGAGCTTCTCCTTGTTCTACATCTGCTCCGGATCTCACTAGCTTGACTCGCGAAATGGAGTTCCAGGGTCCAACTTGACGCAGTACTAGTGAATCCAAAGTGAATCCGTAACAACTTACCTGGTACCATAAATATTGCATGGTTTCCTCGAGTGCCGAGGACGGGTCCAACCGATTCCGATGTTGGAATATCCGACTGCGTCCGCCTACCACCTACAATAAATGAACTGGAAGGACTGAGAAATGATTTCGGCGCGCCTGATCCCTTGATGATCGGATCATTCTCCGAGCCGCCTTGCCGTCTGAACTTTGGTCCTGTTGACGGCCATTGAAGTTGAAGTTGACGCTCAAGTTCTGCGATTCGGCTGTTCTACTTCAGGTCTGCTTCATAGCGTTTATCTCTGTATTGTGAATTGCCCTGGACGTCAGCCAGGCCCTCCTGCACTGGCAGAACGTCCGAGACGTCCTCCGCATGACACTGTCAAAGTTTAGCAAAGTTTTCTCTGCCAGTCACGGTTAAGACTCTCTCATACTCACTTTCCTTTTGCTAAACCTCGATGGCGGCCGAAGTTCATCCAAAGTACATTGACCGCGAGCTCGTTTCCATGCACTAATGGTCAACGAATCTCTGCACACTGGACCGCCGTCCGGATCCCTGTGCATGACTCGATCATCCTTCCAATCGTCCTCGAGCCACTTCCGAATCTTCCCGGCGCAGCCGCCTCATGATATCTCTTCTCAAGTCACTGGATCAAGAAAAGTGTTTGACCTTGCACACTGCGCGCGCATTTAGCCTCTTCGATTGGAATGCCAAAGCTGTTAATTAGACGCTTATCAAAACGGCGATCCGGTATAAAACCCAGACAAGATTGAGACTTTAAGAACATTTTCTACATACAACCACATGGCTTCGCAAGGCAGCTCTTTCACAGACGGTCCAGTGACTCTCCATTTCCCCGACATTACGCGCGTAGCGGGGGAAACAATATCTGGCTATGTTGACTTGAATGTCGCTCAAGCACAGGAAGATAACGTGGAACAGATCACCGTCAAATTCAAAGGAACCATTCGCTGGTAAGGTTCATTGTCTTCTTCTGTCCTCAAGGCTTATTAGAGTAGCAAAATCACCACCGGATCCGGCCAAAGCAGAAGGGAACACCTCGAAACGCTCATAGTTGGTCCACCAGTGCTCATGTAGCTCAGCATCGTTCTGACAGGTTTCGCAGTTATTCAACGAGAAGCTCACTTTGTGGGAGCGGGGAACAACATTCCCTCCCCCTGGATCCCATATTCTCCCATGTTCGTTCCAATTTACGCTTCCCGAGACCACCCCACCGTCCTTCCACTGCGAGGTAAATCTTGTTTTCCGGATTACATGACCCCGCTGACGGTTACTTGCTAAAGGCATATCATCGTAAAGCAACCATCAGTTATGCACTGGAAGTTGTGGGCAGACGTCCGGGTCTCTTCAGATTCAATCGCAATATTCGGCGACCAATTTCCGTCATTCCCGCAGCATCTCAAGCTCAGCTTCTGGTAACCGAATCCCTAAGACAGGGCTGGAGCGGCAGATACAGGAATTGGACCAAAGAAGACAAACTGAGGCAAGGAATCTGGGGTGAATACTCTCATGCCCGCGTTGAGGCAAGTTTCTTATTTCTGACAGCGCTCTTCGCTCAAAATTTTCTACTTAGCTCAAGATCCCCGATTTAGCATCGTATCCCATCGCCACTGCTATTCCGTTTAGTTTGCATGTGGAAACGGATACCAAGCCGCTTCCAATATCCGATGCTCCTGTAGACAAGCATGGAAAACCGCTCTTCCCTGCTCCTCCCGCCATATCGTCCCAAGTACGACTCTGTCTCGTTCGCACGACGAATCTACGTGTTCGTCGATATTCTCGTCAGGTCAATGACACTTTCGACCTCAAGGGAAGTGTAGGCGACGCCACTCGAGTTGCGGCCGTTCATCAGGCTACTGATGAACCCGAGTGGATCCCAGCGCTGGGTCACAAAGACAAGAAGGGACTGGGGACGTGGAGACGTGCGGTGTATTTTGAATCTGCGGTCAAAATACCTTATACGCCGACAACTCATGCTGAGATTGTTGATTGGCAGGCAAGTCGTTTGTAAAGCAGTTTCATACACTCAGAGACTGACTTTTCCACAGTATCACCTTCGTATCATAATTCCGTTCCCCGGTATCGGAAACGACCTCCAGCTTGATGTTCCTCTCCATCTTCGTTCCAGCTCGGCATGCCCGCCACCTCCAGCTGGAGTGGCTGGATCATCGAACACGACATACGCCGATGTTATCCCAGCGGGACCACCGCCGCCGATGCTCGATTTGCCGCCGTCTTATTTTACGGGCGAACATCATGTTTGGGACGGGGACGAGAAGAACTAATTTTTCATTTCATCGATGGATATAATGCCTCAATTTCACTGCTGGTGTGGATTATCAATTATCCGGTCTTTTTTTCAACCTGTACATCTTGGAAACATCTCTCGCAATTTCCTGAGTGACGAACAGACAACGCCACCCTCCGCTCGCAGTGACGGTCAATCCTTCTCACCCTTCCGCCATATATTCAAACGCCATTGTTTCGTGTGCAGGCGCGATCAGCGAAGGAGCTGTATGTTTGTTTTATGCCTTTTGTACGCAAGTAGACAGGTTCGAGTTTCAACTCGCACATCACGTGGATATTTGGTTCAATTTTCCACCTTCCCGAAAATTCACTGGAACATCATAATGACACAAGATTATACATTCCAAAAATTTCTATGCGTGGAGCTAGCTGTTTCATCGTTTTCAGAACCCTGCGCCGAATATGTGAAGAACGCTCGAATCTGACTTAGATTGACTCGGAATCAACTTACTGAAACTTTAATCGTCGTCTTCTTCCATATCCTCGTCATCATCGTCGCTGTCTCCGTCAAGATCCATCCCTCCGTCATTCGAATCTTCATAGTACCTGCCCCATCGCTGACCACTACCGGGCGTATCATCCAAACCAATCATCCTCCGCACCAGTTGAAACTCCAGATCATTAGCGCAACTCGGCAAAGACATCCAATCTTCATCGTCGTCGAATGTCTCTGAAAAGCTATTGTCTCCTAACGGAGATTGCTCTCTGGAACAATCTGTGATTGAGTCGAACGCGTATTCGATACGACCTCCTTTAGCGAAGAAAAATTGGGTGTATTGATTGGCCGCGATGAAAGGGGCCACAGCATTGGCGGATAGAGGTTCAGCAGTGGTTGTGTTCAGAAAGTCGTATATGGCTCGTAAAACGTCGCAGTAGCCTTTGTAGAATGAGAGGTAGAAGTTAGGATAGAGTGCGGGCGGAATATAGCTGGAAGGGCTATCCATCATGTCCAACGGGTTCTGAGGTCGACCCTTGGTGAACATGTCAAAGTTCATCGGCATTGAATCAGCCCAGAAAACGGCGTTGGCTTCAATGCATTTCAAATCTAAGTCTCAAAGTATTTTCGAACGACACCACTTACTGTCTAGACGGAACCGCATACGCGGGGAGAGCCAACCGCCAGCACACTGATTGCACGTACATCCGTATTTCCTTTTTGCAATGTAGTCGGAAAGAGTTGCATCGACGTTTTGAACAAGACCTGTTATAGACACGATGAAGAGATCAGTATCGATCTGCATTTGCGTTGGAAACACAATCAGGAGAGACCTTGTTTCAATAGATACTGCATTGTCAGCTCATCGTTCGAGTATCCATTCCATCCCAAAAAAATCTCAGCAAATTCTCGATTAGACCTCATGCTATCTGCGAGACGCTCCAAGGGCGTAACTCCTTCTGAATTGGCTGCGTTTTTCAAGTCAGCACTGATATCCCATTCAAGCAATTTTCGGATGGCATTCAGGTTCTGGGAGCCCGCAGCTACGAGAATGGGTGTGGCTCCCATGTTATCCGGTTTATGAATAGAGGTGGGGTCTTGGTCGTAAAAGGATTGGATGACGGACATGATGTTTACGGTTTTATCGTTGACGATTGCGGAATGAAGAGGAAATTGAATAAATTGCTCTTCGGGACTGGAAGCAGTGTTGGAAAAGCTATCGTCAAGAGCATGGGCATCGTCAGCCATTGGTATGTTGCGCGATGGGTGATCCAATCGAGGCGAAAAGCCAAAGAATCCGGTGCGTCCAATCCGACGAAAATGATTCTAGGAAGTGACTGAATTTCAGACACGAAAAAAAATATTCAAAGGCAAAATGGATCGCACCTTCCGGAAAAATGCAATTTGTCTGGATCTTGTCGCTTTCCAAATCTCCTTATCGCGAATACCGACAGGGGTCGGCCAGCAAATGACAGTATCTTCTGCTTTGACGTGCTCCGATTCGAGAAATTTCACCAGCGCCCATGTTCCGACTGCCTGCCCTCGATGCTAACCAATGGAGTCTTGGGAACGATTGTCATTTAAGGTTTTACCAGACACCCACCGGTTCGTTTATTGTAATACCCAGAATATAAATCAATTCTCCAGAGTCCATTTCGCGACCCCAACAGCCCGTGCCACTTCGGTAACCTGCGTCGACCAACTCGGGTCGCACATGGCCACATTTGTCAAAGAGGGTGACGGAGAACTGGTGCATTTCATCCATGTCCTCGTCCATGATCTCTAGGAAACGGTCGCCGCAGTGGGCCCCTCGAGAAATGCGCCACGCCTCCATAGAACCGATATCGCCTAGCTGAGCATGTTCAACTTGAACGGTTATTGTTTTTATAACTCGAGGATATTCCCAATGGTTCTTGACTTTGATTCGGAGTCCAAGACCACCAAGGAGAGCGCTCGACGTATTCTGGGTTTCCATCGGTTGCAAGTGAGACAGAACAAAGGAGGAAAAGTGTTGAAAGAACGTGACTTGGTGATCGTGACGAACCTTGGGCCTTGGACCGTACCTTCAACGGCATTCATGCTGTTCTAGGTTAGATTCACCTCGTAGCCTCGAGGTACAACGCAAAGGTTTTGGGATGTTCGAGACTCGGTTGACATGTAATTTTGGTATCCATCAACTTGACAAAATGGCGGAAAGAAATTTTGAAATTATTCTGGATAATGGGCGACTGTATCGCGCCTTGGCACAAACCGGTCCAGCTCTGCTCGTACTACGAGGCGTGGTATGCCATCCACACTCGTTCCAAGCAAGTTGCACAACTTGAAAGAGAGACTTGATAAGTTGATTCGGCCATCTCCGTCGGGCGCTGATCCGTTGGTGGGATTACCCCCACATTCAACCACTGATCCGGACAAAAATCCCAACTCCCCAGTACTATCCTAACCCGTGATGTGTCCTCGAAATTGATGCAGGCCCATATTGTTCCGAATTCTTCATATTTTTTGCTCGGCATTGAAGGGTATGTATAACCACATGTGATACATACTTTTGAATATTTAGGGGATTTATGAGTGAGTGCGGCGGGGAGGATGAACCTTCCGAGGTGGGGACAGGAAGTGAACTCGTTTTTGGCAGGCGTTTGGCGGGGTCACAAAATGTCACAAAAACATCCTTTTCATTTGTTCAGACCGCTACAGGCAACGAATGGCTCCAAAAATTGATATATGGGCTCAAGATATAGGAAGAATTGTCACTCTTTTTTTCTGAGTACCGGAGAGGGAAAACGGGGTGAGGATCAGCAAAAAGGACACATCACGGGTCAAGGACACATCACGGGTTAGGATAGTAATACGCCCGGAAAACCCGAGGTCAGCCGGTCCGCCATCTACCGGTGACTGATGACGGTGACCATTGTCACATCCATCAACAACCAACAGCTGCCTTTTTGGGACTTCACATCCAACGCAAACTAGCCACAACCAGCGAAGGTCGCTGGCTGCCACCGAACTGAAAGGCTGGCGGAGGCCATCGGCTTCCATCGGCATAGACTCATACTGTATCCAAATTGTATTAAAACTATCGGAATGCGGTGGAAGTTATCACTTGCCAAAGTCATCAAAGTCCAGCGGCCGCCAACGGCCTCCATTGTATCGCGAATCCATCGACTACCGCCGACCTCCGTCGGCCTCAGAAATTTTCAAAAACCATCGTACACCGGCAACCTTTGATGGCCCACCTTTCCATCTGAAAACCATCGGAAACCGCCGACATTTGCTATTGAAACCTCACCGTTGCCTCACCGTTCGAACTCTTACTCAATGAAAAACTTTGAAAGCCAACGGTTGCCGGTGGACATTCACCATTTGAAAAGCCAGTGATAGCCAGCGGATGCCGGCGGTTGTCAAAATCGCCGGCATCCAGCGGAGGTCGGCGGCTGCGAGCGAACTTGGGCAAACCCAGTGCAAATTGTTTCTGGTGCACTCTCATTATCTGTGAATTTTCTGTGAAGTACAACTATCTAGAAATACCCCTCACACTTGTCCATTCACCTGGTCCCAAAAATCATCTGTAAGCCCACGATTCTTCTCCTGAACACGAATCTCGACCTTTTCTGCGTAAATCATCATCAACACATGGACAAAAAAATCGAAATTGACGTCAGTCATTTGGCGTAGCTGAGATTCGAAGCCATTTAACCAAGAATTAAGCTGTTCGGCTGTTTCCGTATTGAACGCCCTCGCTTGGTGCACCACACCGTTTTCGTCAATTTGAGTAATAACCAAATCGGGTTGTGATCCATCGGTTGGCGCAGGATTGGTCCGTGTGCGACAGAGGATATCTGAGGTCCTATGATTGATATAGTGCCAAGCGTCAACAATGAATCTGGTCGATGCAATCCAGAGATCATTTCCGTCTTGAGTGACAATATGACGGAGCAAGTCACAGGCTTTATCGTAGGCCATGAAACTTGGGCGTAAATCCGGACAGCCTTCCCAAATTTTGTTGATAAGAGAGAGCACTTGAGGAGTGCTCTCCGAGCGGTAGCATTTACCCCAGCCAATTGGATATCCGCAAGCCCATTGGACCGTCTGAAGGCAGTAAGTGGTCTTTGCCGTGAATGTATGAGCCACTTTTCCTCCTGGCGTGTCGCCCAAATTCGGCAACTGAATCTGGAGTGTGGGGCCCCGGATGTCATGGTCTGCATGTTGCGCTTCCACCATCTGGCGACGGATAACACGTTGAACCCCCGGAAAAGATGCGCGGTGATAGGCCTGGGATGAAAACACCCCGTGTTTTCTCAAATTTTGAACATGTTTAATATTATATAACGCGTGTTTGAACTAAGAGGAATAAAGGAACATCTCTAGGATACATCTCAGAGGGTTAAAGCGTACCCGCGCTGTTAACTAAATGATGCAAGGGAAAGCTAGACTTGTCTACGACTTATGATTATCCAGAAATGAATATTCATACACGGTAGTCGAGGATAACAATCCCTCTTCTAAGTCCAACCATTCTACCAATTGAATTGGGACCTAAGGGGACATCAAGGAACATGGGATAACATTGAAGGAATACTTAGGCAGCGCGCCTAGACCAATATCAAGGGATTCGAGTCGCGGAACGACAAACCAAGGGAAACCGAGTAGCGGCATAAGGATTGCCGAAGATGCCGAAGAGCGGATCATCATAGGATCAATGATTTTGAGGGGATTTCTGTACTCAAAGACGAATTAGAAGTTCTGGCAAGAGCCGGAAGGACCTTACCACGAGGCGAGACATGAAGCAGGAACATTCGTATCCTCAAAAGGCTAGCCGCGATGAGTGGGATAGAAGCCAGTATCAAGTCAAGGATCGGGAGGATCCATCACGCACACGTGACCATCACGAGGGATCGACGCGATAGATGCGATAATGACTCCTCGTGTATTTACACGTTACTCGCGCGTGCAACCACAACACACAGGCGTGACTTAACAGCCTCGTCTGCTAAATAAGGACAATACACGTACCAGGACACGTAGGTAGATACCCAATTAAGATGTAAATATTTATTCGAGCGTAGTATATAAAGCCTGTAAATTATTAGCTGGGGCCAGTGGATTGCTCCCTCCTTGATTGTCCGTGTAAGCTATCAGCCGCACGTTCAGTAAAGAGTGTTCACATCCAGTGGGACAACCCAGGGAACTTACTTAGTTTTCTGTTTTGTTTTCAATCTATAAATTGGACTTGTGATTTGATCAGAGAATTGTTAAACGCGTGAAATAAGTAAACTTGAACGGGAATCAGACGCGTGAAACGGAATTCTGAGATAAGAGAAACGCGAGTACAAGGGATTAAGCGCGACTTAGCAGTCTAGTGCCATATTCCATCGGATTGAAAGGAAACTTGAACAAGATAAATTACCTAGACTCCTACAACCAACCGACATTGCGAAAAACTAAGTCCTGAGTTCGAAAAAGCTCAAATAGGATCGAGTCGCGCCAACTCAAAGCAAGTTTTATCGAGTCAAGACACCTCGAATTGTATAACATATATCCTCGGATTGGGGAATATAGCCAGATTGCCACAGTAGATACATTACTGGAACCCCGACTCGCACGCGAAGCTGAAGTTGTGGATTTTGTTTGAAGGGATTTATTATCTCAACGAATAAAGTTATACAATAAACATATAGCAAGCGTTTCAGCGGTGAAACCGATCCTCGAATTTTTTAAACCAGTCAATATGTGCGGGGTCATCGCAGGTCATAGCACCATCCTGAGATTGAAGAGGACGTCCGCAGGAAATAATCCCGCATTTGGCCCCGTAATCCGCTAAGTGCGTTTCACAAAAACGACCATTTTTGAAGTTGTATAGAGGGCCACAACAGTCTTCGAGCGAACATTTCTTGGACGAATGTCAGCAACTTTTCCTTCCGAATGTCAAACCTCACAAACTTTATGGGTCAGACTCTTTCCATCCATCACCGACAATCTGCAATAGCCCCTAGGACTTCCCGGGGCTGGTCGCGGCTGTCGCGGCAAACTCGAAGCCAAAGTTGGCGGAAGGGGAGCAGCATCCGGTTCAGCCTAAAACATGGTATCAGTCCGAAGAATCCTTGATTCAAAAAAACATACTGGTCCAGCCGGTCCTGCCTCTGAGCCTGCAATTTCGGTAGCATTCCCGTTGGGTTGCGGCACCTCTTCGTCCGCAAAACGCTTTACATGGGTACAATCGAGACATCCATGATCCAAAGCTTTGGCTATGACACCTCCATCCTGACCAATGACTTTACGAACAGCATCAACGAGTATCTTGGTAGCAGAGTGAGCGTTACAAGTGAACAAATCGGCTTTGCCGTGGAACTTGAGTAGTCGCCGTGCAAAGTGTTCAACAAATAAACGCTGAGACTGACGCGTAGTGAACTTTACGTTTATGTCTCGTGTAGTGCAGTTGACCCATTTCGCCCAATTTGACCATCCTGCGCGAAAGCAATCGAGCGAATTCTCCTGTGCGCGTGCAATATCTCGATGAACCCATACTCCTTGCTTGGAGACACGCAGATATTCAGCGTCGTATTCCAGCACCTGTTGGCGTTTTTGACCTCTCCCCCCTGCCTTCGTGGTTATACAGTCGGGATAATAGTCTGCGTTGCATGTAGCACAATAGCCAACGACCAAGTCAGCCGAAACCCAGCGAAAGTTCGAATCAAGCAGCCAAACACGCTGCTCAGTCTTCCCCTGTCTCCGGCGGCGTAAAGAAGGGACAAGGTTACGATGGCCAGGTGGACAGAACTTGCAATTCATCCGGGTTGTGCACAAAATACGGCGTGCAGGTCGAAAAAGAAAGGAATTTGGGTCGGAGAGGTTGGTATTTTCTGCGAGGCCCATTAACGAGTGGAGTCGGTGAAGGTCTCTGCAGATGTATTCCGTATATTCTTCCGCTACATTGACCCCCATGTTCCATGCTTCCTGATCGTTGGCCTCATCATGGAAGGCCCGACTGAGCAGAGCATATACACTGTTGATCCATCCGGTGCGAGGAGACTGCCTGTATGCTTCTTCCATTTGATTAAGATGCAGCCGAACCAGAGGGTAGAGAGAGATTATGACGCCAAGAACATACAGCGCTTGCTGCACTCCAAGTTCAGGCGGAAAGAACAGCTCAAGGATCCAGATGAGGCGCCGGACAGTGAGCTGCATGACTGCACAGAATCAAGATGTCGTCGATCACAAGAACAGCGGAAGCAAATCAAGCCAATAGATTACGAGATAAATAGAGGTCTAGGTAGAAAGGATTCCCTCCTGGGACAGTTTGGGAGGCTCTACATATGCTAGAGGATCATTGGAAGCCTCTAGTTTGAGAGAACAGACGGAAATCTGAGTGAGAGGTTTTCAATCACTCAAAGCAGATCAAGTCTCACCTTCCACCGTCCGGCGTCGATCTCGAGGTCGACAGCCACGATTGACTTGAACATTCGTTAGTATGTCCTAAACAAAGATGTTAACCCTTTAGTTTGAATCAAACGAGGCAGTTTTGACCAAGATCTCGACGTACCGAGGTATAAGATCTATGATTAGTGCCCGAACGTTGTCGGCAACAGCGCCGACGCGTTCGGGCAACGTTCGGTTCGGGGTCTCGCGGCATACTAGTTAAAGCCTAAATGAATATGTTAGCACTTTGTCTCGAGTCAAACGAAGCCGATTTGACTGAAATCCTGCGGTCCCAAATTCCAAAGCCTGTAACTGGTACCTTGCGATTGCGACTCTGTGTACCAACCTCGCTTTCTCGCCACCTAAACACTTGCCTGACATGTCTTTATGCAGGAAATGGGGTGCTTCATGCGCAGCGGGGCGCAATGGTCTCCATATAAATTCAATGAACACTCCGCAACTGCAATCGACGTCGTGCAAACAGATGTCTCGCTTTCGCCTGGCTTTACTTCAAGTTTGCAAACGGTCGCACCAAAGGCTACATACAGAGCAGAATCTGTGGATTTTATCAAGAGTATGTACTACAGACGTCTGAAAGAGTTGAATCTTTGATTGGCTTGGGCCAATTGTACTGATCAGTTATCGAGATTGTCGCTCGTCATTCCCTCTTCATCGTCGCTGAGTTGCTCAAACTTCCTCTGCATATCCTCAAGCTGCTTCTTCAGTTTCTCCTTCTTCGACATCTTCTTCTTCATCCGCTTCGCCTTGCTCCCCTCCTCCTCCTCCTCGGAGTCATCATTGTCCTGGCGGGACCGCTTCTTAGCCTTGGCCTTTCCCTTTCCCTTCAACGCCGCCTTCGACGACTCCGGCTTTTCATCCTCTTCCTCCTCAATGAGTTCTTCGAGTAAATTCTTAAACTCCCCAAAACGCATCCGACCAAAACGACGCTCCTGCTTCACGATCGCCTCGTCTGTACTACCGTTTCCGCCAGAAGCGAGATACTTGGCAACTTCATGGTTAAGGTCTAGCGACTTGCGTATGATGCTGTGCATATCTCGGGTGCTGGATCACTTGAGCCCGGCCGCGAGGATGATGTGCTCTTGCGTGAACGTAGTGTTGAGATGGTCCTGCCAGTTGGGAAGGTTGGATTCCAGAAGATCGTTTCCGGCATAATCTAGAGACTCAGACGTCAAACGATGTGTGCTGAGGGCGATTATCCTCACCGTGGGGGACGAGATACCCAGACTTGGTCCCAAACTCTGCAAAGAGCTGGAGGAATGGGTCAAATATTCTATAGTTAGCCAAGGCGTCGGCTCCGGTATTGTTCTTGACCAGCGTGAGGGTCTTCTCGTGACGAACAAGAAGGCGCAGGAAGAGATGGTACTGAGCTGTGTGAGGGCCAGGGGTTGGTTTGGACTGAGCCGAAACAGCATGACGGTTGTTCGCGATGTCCTTGGGGCGATCACTCCCTGCTCCTGTGAGACTGGTGGGGGGAGGGACGACCTGAGAGCCTCCTGGCCTGCTGGATGACTAGAGTGATTTCGTTAATTCTCTCGCCATTGTCTCCGAGATCAAGAACAAGACTTACATTGCTTGTTGGTTCATAGAACACACCGCAGCTAAAGAAGCCATTTTGTTCATCTTCGTTTACGGTGAGAGTATTCATTCGAGTGGCAGTACGCCTGTATTCCTCGTCCACCTCATTGGATTCTTCAGCATTGGACTCCTGTTGCGGATCGTCGACGAAGTCTCTGATTTTTCCGATGACCATCTTGCTGTTGGGCTCGCTGAAACCGGGACGGCTGATCTTACCGGACCTATCATCTGGAAACACAATTTCAGCTGTCTGGCGTAACACAATAAGAACAGACTCACTTTTGACTGGGGACATATTAGGATTTGCGAGCGCAATTGGAACTACCTCTCTCAAGTCTAATTCGTGTCTGATAGCGCCACTAGTTGTGGTAGTCTTGGTAATATTCACGCCGTGTACGAAGGTCTCATTGACAGCTGCATTGGGGTCTGCCGCATTGATAACTTTCAAGAGGACTTGCAAACCAAATCTTAAGAGGGAGTTGCGGCAAGGGGTCAAAGACTGACCAATACGCTTGATAACTTCGGTGTGTTTAGCAGTTGTTTCCTGCTCTCCCTGAGAATCGGGATCGTCTTCATGGTCACTGGCGCTCGGAACTACTTCTTCTTTCCCATCTTCTTCAACGTCTGATGTGAGAGGCGAGGAGAAGGAAGCACCGGCGGGTTTCTTTGAGGCAGCTGAGAATATAGGTCAACATTCGGGATGAGTTTGAGTTGAAGAGATAATATACTACCGGAATTCAAGGGACGAATCTGGCCTTTAGGGTCAGCCGTAACACCCATCTTTTGAAGCTTCGCCAATGCCCTGCCAAAATATATCTCAGGAAAAAATAATGCGGTATAGTAAGAATAAAAGGCACCCAGAAATCACCGGCGCGGGTTTTGACTGCTCCAGAATATCCTCCGCAGCCTTATCGGCACTTGTCTTACTTCTACCAGGCTGTCTTTTCTTTCCCTCGTAGAGACCAGCAAATCGAGGATCGGCTTCAAGAACATTTTTGCTGGACTTGAACACTCTTTCCTTGATTGCACCGAGAAAGTCGTCTTTGACAGGGGTTTTCTTGCCGTTGCTTCCAGTTACAGTGAGACCAAGAGCAGCACTCAGCTGCTTGAGCTTATCGACTTTATATTTATTGATGTCGCCCTCGAACTTTTGGGCAGCGGCAGAAGTGCTGGTGGACATTGCTGGAAGTCGATGGACGGAGTCAAGGAGACAGAGGTCACGCCATTTTGGAAATTTGAAATTCAATCCTATAGCAAGGTCGACGAAAGCCAACGGAAACTGGTGGTAGTCGACGGTTTGTGATAGGAGCTGTTCAACACACATACAAAGCTGGCGGAACGTGCCGGAAGTCGTTATCTAATCTCGGTGATCACCAATATCCCTTGGCTGCCGCCAGCCAACGAAAACCACCGGCGGCCGCCGCCGACCGTGTCTTATGCGGGCATATAACTCCAACTCCCAACATTTTTGTCCTTGACAACTTGACATATCCTTCCATCGCAGACAGTCGCCACCAGCTGCCTCAATCTCGCTGCAGTCGTATGAGGTGGGAGTATGATCATTGCAGCTGGCCCTTCTACTGAATCGTCTTCAGTTCGATAGCAAAGCGAATGTGTGTTCTATTTTCAACATAATTAATTTACTTCAACAAGCGACTGACCGTGTCTCTGATCCCTCAGTCTCGCCCTCACCGTCTTCGTTTCTTTGTTGACGGTATTCTCTCCCGCTCCCGGAAGTCCGCCAAATGGTATCCTCGCAGCGTCAACTCCGCCCTCAGTGAACTCGACCAGTCCCGAATGTCTCAACCCGCCTCCAGACAGCTGCACCTTCTACGCAGACTGCCTCGAGTCGCGTTATCAATGCGGGTCTTCCGGATATCCTTTGGGGTACGGCCAGAAATTCTGCACCAAATTTCAGACCCAGCGGGCGGCGCTTAGCGAGAAAGGCCAGACATGGATGCTTGCAACACTCCATTGTCTGCAAGAGGCACTTGTTCCCGATGCGAGTGGCGCTCCACACGCGGACAACAGCTGTGCCGCACTGAAAAAAACCGCCTTCGACTCGCACGCTCCATGCTACGTCTCCAATGGACTTTGCACTCTCAACCCATCGGATTGGATTGCCATTGTCGAAATCGTGGGGATTGAGACGTTGTTCGACAGTTGGGACGCTTTCAAAGCGACGTTGACAGCCGGAACGGATTGTTTGGAGTTCTATGCATATCTTCTTGAACAAAAACTACATGTATAGTAGTAGTACAGGACATTTTATTTAGCGACTACGTCACTCATTTGCTGTATATACAACCCGTTTTGAGTTATCTGCGGGTACGTTTCGTCGAAGGCTTCTGTCTATAATAGTTCATGCCATCGCCGTGAAAGCATTGAAATTATAGACCGCTGGCGTGTTTTCAAAAATGAATCCTTCGGCAATGCATTCCTTCACAACTGTTCCTCGGCGCTCGATCACGACTCGCATTCCTTCTCCCTCCTTCAGATGCCGCGATAATTTGCTCATTCCGCTTCCGACCTCGACCGATATTGGGTTGAAGTCCCCTGCGTATAATTTCACGGTGGCCGGTGCGATACACATAACAATGACCCAGAACCTGTCGTCGGTCTAGGCGGCAAATCAGCGTCGCAGGTAGAAGGGTCAACCAATGTTACGAACCAGCTCCCAATTCCGAGGACGAGGAATGGTCTCTAGTGCTTTTGCCGTGCGGGGATGTGGCCGACCCCACATAAATATGCGATCTTGGTCGATAGACGGATATGCACCGTTCTTGAATGTGCGCGCAAAAAAACTGTTGAGATGTAACCACGCGTCGTGCGGAAAACCGTCCACCCAAGCATGTGAGTTGGGCTGTGCCCCACGTATCGTTGGGCAAATGTAATGAGATTCTCCATAATCTAGTTTCGCAATGGTATAAGCCTTCTGTCCGAGATAAAAAGAAAGCGTCGAACCATTCCACGAAATCACCTGTACAATATCGATTTGAGAGCGCATGGCAATGAGCTGCTCCCATCTGCGAGCGAAGAGCCAGTCATCTGCACGATATATCCACTATCGTGTTGTGAGAGAATCGAATGGACTGGTATTGAGCAAATACTGACGTTTTTATTCCAACTATCGGGCCCGTAGTGCTAGCGGGATGTATACATTGATTACTCCAAAATTCTGCGAAGGACACACTTACCGTGAAAAACCAAGGAGACACAGCTCAAGATTGTCCAAGTACTCTTTGTCAGTTTCAAGTTTTGGTAATTCGATCTCTTGACGCGAATGCATTGGTGTGAGATGCAGCGGCCAGCCCCCGTTCCACTACATGGTAATAGTGTTTAGCACCCACTGGACAGCGGAGAAAATGACCACGTCTACATTGAACACGCCATCCAAAGTCGTCATCGCTCGAAACCTGGCCGGGTCGATGAAGAATGCAGGGATAAAATGGACCTTTTCGCGGGTCACTCTCACCATAGGTGCAAAACAGAAAGGAAAGAAAATTACGGGGACAATACTCTCCAACGCATTCTTAGCAAACAACCAAACTTTGTCAAGGTCGTGGCCAGTTTGTCCGAATGTTGCGCCTTCCCCGGCAAATGTCGAAACAACCACCTTGTCTTGATATCGAAACATACGGGGATGATTCCCGAAAGCAGTCAGATAATTGCATATTAGATTGACATCGGACTCTGAGCTGGCTGGAATTGAACTGTATTCGACACGGCAATATTCAAAATCTTGTATTGTCGTGCAACCCGGAGTAAAAGAAACAAACCTCATGTCGAAGCTCATGAAAAAAGAAAAGGGTAAAGGGGAATTTTCAGCTGCTTTGAAGCACATTGCCACCCTATCCAGCTGCCAGTCTTCTTTACCGACATTCAGGACGAAGCCATCTCTGATTTGTGTCAGAGAGGAGCAAGAATTATCCTGGGCCGCACATGTCGCCTGCACTGGCCTCTTCAATGTCCGCTGTCCAGTCCGCTGAGGTGTATGGCTAAAATCAACACAGGTGGTCAGCTCAATTCCAGCAGATTCTGAGATTTCGTCCAGCGTACGTATGTGTTTCCAACCATAAAGCTAACAAAATTCGGTCATTTTTTCAAAGGATTTGTTTGCACCTTCTACTTACTGCGCGAAAACAAATTTTTGCGACGACATGGTTGGAGATCAAGAAGTTTCCTTTCTTGGGATCAACAAACCCAAACAACGCCGAGTGGCTGCTTTAGGAAATTTTTGGGATGACGTTATTTTTGGGGAACTGCTTGTACCGGGAACAATGAGCCATACAATCAAAACTGACGCCCCTTAGATTCACTCATACAACAATCTAGAATATAAACAAAAACGAGACTGTTATTGCAACAAATTACTAATTAGACTCTTAAGGCGTCGCGCGACCAGGCCATCTAAACAGCGAATCAGTCAGGATGGAGAAACTGGGACGAGAACATACCTAGGGTACAGCGAGCACTCGCGCACAGTGTATCTGTTAGCGAGCCATGCAAGCAATCGCTGCCGAAAACAATCAATCTTTCATAGCACTCGCCGGAATCCAGAGATAACCCTCACCTCGACTCCGACTCCATAACCACCATGCTGGCAAGTGCCATATTTACGCTGGTCAGTGAACCAGTAGTACGGTTCCAATGGAATTCCTTCTCGCTTATACGCCGCAATCAGCTCGTCCATATCGTCTATCCTCATCGATCCACCTGCACCTCTCGTGAATTCCTGTACGAATGATGGAGCGAGATGTACACACCAACAATCTCTCCAACGTTAGGCATGAGAAGATCGCAGCTTTCAGTGAAGGTGGTCTTGCCATCCTTAGCAGGGATCTTCTTCATGTAGAATGCCTTCAACTCAGCCGGGAAACCGTACAGGAACATGGGCTTCCCAAGGATATCCGTCATCTGGCGCTCCGCCGCCTCGGCAATATCGTCCCCAACGACGTGGTCCACCATTGTGACTTGGCCGTTTGCGTCCAGGATAGGTTTCTCATCGGCGTCCTCAGCAGGGCGCTTGATGCCGTGCTCTACAAGCCACTGAATGGCATCCTCGTACGACATGCGAAGGAAAGGTCGAGCTGGCGCCTCAAAACTGGGGTTGAGCTGTTTGATGAGGGCGGCGGAGGAAGGGTGGGCGAGGAGAGTGTCGACAGTTTCGCAAATCTCGGATACAAGTAAGCATGATGAATTGAGTAGTGGCTGCAAATACATACGATAGCCTCGATATGGTCCATCAAGTCGTTGAAGTCGATGAAGGCAAGTTCTGCTTCCATATGAGTGTACTCACTCAGATGGCGTCGGGTATGGCTGGCAATAATTCCTGAGTTTCGTTGTGAATGAGATAGAATAGATTACGAACCTGTTTTCCGCCCTGAAACTCTCTTGAACACAGAAGACATCTCCTAGACTGGGCAAACAAGTCTCGAGGTACAGCTGGGAACTCTGCGTGAGGAAGGCCGGCTGCCCGTAATAATCCAGCTTGAACAACGTTGCGCCGCCCTCGACCTGCGTCTGCACAAGACAGGGTGGAGTGACTTCCAAAATATCATGGGAGGCGTAGGATTGCCGGAACGCGCTCATTAATGCTGCCCGAAGGCGGAGCACGCTGGATGCTGTTTCGCCACGTAGCACAAGGTGACGCAGATCTGCTTGGATCGAGGGGTCGGAATGCTGAGAGACCGTCAGCAAGGTGCGTAGATAGATGAAGGGACGTAGATCGCACTTCGTTCAATCTCGTGCTGAACGCATCGTCGCCACCGGGTGAACCGCCAATAAGTCGCCAGTAGTCGACCGCGAGTTCATGACCACCTGGAGCAGTCTTGCCTTCTGGTACAACCTGCAGAGTACCGACAAGCTCTACCGAAGACTCAAGAGCTAACGTTAACGCGTCGTATGTCTGAGTCTATGGGACTGTTAGTGATTTTTGACGAGAAAGAATCGATGGATGTCTCGCACAGCAGTACCAGTCAACACGGCTTGGAGATATCCAGTACCATCACGCAGGACAATGAAGATAAGTCCTTTCTGCACGCGAAGACGATGGACCCATCCGAATATGCGGACTCGTTGAGATCGCAGAGGTTCAAGGTGTACGATCTTTGCCTAATCATTCGGGGAAGTTGCAACTCAGCTCACACTTGGTTATCGGTATAAATTGCGTACCTTTGAAGCTTTTGGAAGACTTGAATCCTCAGTGAGCACGATTTTCTTGCTCTGCTCTAACACCTGCTGCCGCTTCTCCTTTTCTTCATTTTCTGCGCGTTCAAGATCTTCCGCTTTCTTGCGCTTTTTCTCCAGACCTTCAGCCGTTTTCTTGGCTTTCTTCAAAGACGACTGTGTAGGTTCTTCGTAGGTTGCAGTCGCATCCTTCCGTGTTAGAAAAGCAGCCTCAGCGCCATGCTTGAATAAGGCGAATCCAAGTGACTGATAAGGCTGATCAGCTGCGCCCGTCCCCGTAGGGTCTGAGCCGGCAGATTCGTCGATATGGATGGCTGCCATTGCAGCGTCAGGGTGAACAAGGAAAGTGCTTGTGGTAGTTCGAAGCAAGTTTTAAATAAAGTTTTGTGACTGCGATTGACTCGATTCAAATTTCGATAACACAACGATAACACGTATCGCTTGGCCGTGATTAGACCGGGATACATCCTCAGTTCTCAATCTCGCGGTTGTCTCGGTGCAATGCAACGAACTCGAGTCATGGGTGGTCAGTCTCTATTTTGCTATAGTACAACAGCATAAAAAAGGCATCCCTCGTTTACTTAGTACTGTAATATGGGGGATCGGTGGGGAGGAGGGTTGGGGAATGATTCCAAGATGAGTAGGGCCCGCCGGTTCACGACAACTGCTTGCCCACGACGAATTGCAATGCGCACACGACCGGATCAAACGCCACGCGAAAAAAATTCCTCCTCTGGCGGCATGCATACGGAGATTCAAGAGGCGGCCGACCAATACTTATCCATACGACAATGCAGACGTAGGAGGATAGCGAGTACCGCGGTCTCTACTATGAGACTACGCCGCCAGAAACCAGGAGTGATTGCAGTCGCCAGTTGTCATTGGAGTTCTTCGATTTTTCGTATAGCCCTGGAGCTGGTGTTCAGGATTTGACTCGAGATACTCGAGTTTCGACGAGGGGCTTGTCGT
This sequence comes from Favolaschia claudopus, assembly GCA_037176885.1. Taxonomy (NCBI): domain Eukaryota; kingdom Fungi; phylum Basidiomycota; class Agaricomycetes; order Agaricales; family Mycenaceae; genus Favolaschia; species Favolaschia claudopus. The sequence goes on along the minus strand of JAWWNJ010000022.1, from coordinate 1,401,219 downwards.
GTATACTGTTAACTGTCGCGATTTGTGAAGCAGTGGAGAGCAAGATGAGAGGAAAGAGCAAAAGAGTTACGCGTCACTGTCACACATCCTACTCTTCCTCCTCCAAAATGGTATGAACGGGCCTCTCTCCACCCAAGTTCCCCGCTCATCCCGGGTCTCTAGCTTCCATTATCCCTTCTCAATGCAGCTCAGAACAAGCCCATGGTGCGCGCCAGCCCCGATAACCCTCATATCAAGGTACAGACGAATCCCAGTTGGTAGAACTCAAGAATGGCGAAACATTCAACGGACATCTAGTCAACTGCGACAACTTCATGAACATCACGCTGCGGGAGGTGTACCAGACCAACACCGATGGCGACCGTTTCTGGAAACTCAAAGAATGCTATATCCGGGGAAGCACGGTGTGTATCCAATGCTTTTTTCGTTCGACGCGTTTTTCACTGAACCCGGCACGAAGATAAAATATCTCCGGGTACCCGATACACTACTTGACGCGGTTAAAGAAGAACAAAACCGTGCTCGAGACGCTGGTCGCGGAGCAAGGGGAGCATATGTTAGTGGGAATAATCGCGGTATGATTTTCTTCAAATTCGCGTCATCAGGTAACTGATGGTGTCTGTAGGGCGAGGCGCGCCTGCGAGAGGTACTTTTCTATTATTCTCCAGTGATTTCATTCAAATCTTCCATTTCCTAGGCCGTGGCGGGCGTGGTGGGCCAATGCGTGGCGGCAGAGGGCGCGGTCGAGGTGTATAGCGTTTTGATTCTATGTTGTGTTTGTTTTGGGTGAGCACTTACCTGCATCTCTGCTGTACCAGCAGAGCCGAATGATTCGGAGCATTTCTGCACTTTTCGTAGATACATACTGATCTACGAAGGATTTTGTACTTGGAGACATCACGTATTCCATTTGTCTCCTTCAACATCTGTGATCACATTGAACTTCAAACTCTGCTCCTCCAAAGTCCATTTTCCCTGCACAAATAAATCTGGGTGCGTAGCGGAAACCAAGAATGAACGTACTGTGTAGATAACCGAGTTGATTCCGATGGTTCTAAGACGAGAGTTTTTGCTATGAAGCATCCAGCGTTTTGCCTGGTCAATTGTCAACCGTTCTGAAACTGGCTGGTCGTCGATATGTATCCAATGAACTTGGAGTCGCAACATCTTCAGATTAATTGCTTTTTCAACTGCTGTCGTAATCGACTCCTGCGATAAAGTTCAACTTCGGCTGGAAAAACCGCGAAATTCACTCACCACGTCCGCCGCGACAACTAAACATTCGAGCGTCTCAAGCTTAGGAAATTTGTAACAGAGACAATCAATGTCGGCCAGAGTCAACTCGGCGTCGCCCGCAATAAAATGTTTGAGGGTATCGGCTTGCGCCGTAGCCAGATCCAAAATGAATGCTCTCGGAATCTGAGTATGGCCCATGTGCAGCGTGAAAGCGTGCAGCTTCAATGTCTCGAGACCCGGTCGTGGAAGGATCATAGTGATCCACCCCCATAATTTTAGAGGTCCCATTATATCGATACTGCTCGTTCGTACCGTCAGAGTTCGCAGAGTTGCCATTTCATCCGCGCTGGGCGTTAAACGCGGATTCAGAGGGCCTGAAACTAGATATTCCGTGTCGAGGGAACGAAGATTGCGTAGTAACGCAAGTACGCGAGGAATGGCGTTGGATGGAGCGCCTGTAGTAATTTATTTCAACTTGATGTTGATTTATTTTTCATTTGAATGAACTCGCCTTTCAACCGGATGTCTTGCAACAGCGGTACTTGTGAAAGCATGGAGAATAAGAGCGTATTTGGGACTCCAGCGCATCGCTGTACACCAATCGGAATTCCCAATCAAGAGGAAAGTTCAACATATGAACAACTAGATTTACTGACACCCAATTCCAGATGCGTCAGAGTGCTTCGCAGCCGAGTAGCCCAGCCATTGCCTAATAAGTATGGAGGACCTTCCAGACACCAGATTGAGACTCTTTGAAGACCTGTCAGCGTTGTAAGCTGCGCCCAAGCATCGGTCCCCAAATCGCCGTGAGTCCGAATTGTGAGTGATCGGAGCGGATGGTTGCGAACAACGGCAAGGAAAGATAGCAAGACAGCGTCAGAACCGGAGAAGCGCTGAAAATCGTCGATCCAAGTCAATGACCGAAGGTTGGTGCAGAGGGAAAGTGCATGTAGAGTGTTTTCTGTGATGTTGGGATGTTGAGGGGTGAGACCGCGATGTACAGCACCTGTGTATTTGTCAGTTAAAACGGGAACATAGACCTGTTGAGGGAATTTATCGGTGATGCCACGACGCACCCGTTTCTGTTACGTGACGAACGTATTGAGCAAGTTCTGGCCGCCTATTTAAAGTCATGGAGGGATGATAAACCAAAGTCTGAGAGAAGATGAGTACGCGTTATCAGTCTATGTAGAAATCTGGCTGAATTGCCCGCTACTACACCCGCTCAATGTTGAGCGGGGGTAGCACCGTGCCTGATCTACTATACTTATAACGCACCTTGTCTGATTTGGAGACAAGACGAGAGTCGAGTACCGAGTAGAGGAGGGGCATGGCAGCATGATTGAAGCTTCGGTTCACGAGAACACAAGCCGACAAGGCGCGCCTACTATCGCTGAGTTGCTCCATAATGGGACCCAAGAGGTCTAGAGGAAGCCCAGAGAAATCTTGCCTATGACCGGAGAGATGCTACTTAGAGTTTGCAGATAGCAAAGAACAAAACGAGACCTGCCTGACAGAATTCATCGGTTCGTCTGAATCAAGGCAAATCGAAGACGCGGGAGTACCACAAGTTGGAATGCCCACATTTTCGATTCGATTCCGTTTAAATGTGATTCTCCAAGCTCTTCTGTGCTTTATGGCATTATTTATCGGCAAATATTCGAACTCAAGTTGCGAAGTCGCAACAATCCAGGCGGGTTGCTTTCGGCCGATAAGTGAAGTGACTGTATGAACGCCATGGTTGATGACCGAAGTCCGAACTTCCTAATCGGGAGGCAAGATACAATGTTCTTTACCACAAACTTGCAAGACGAGCTCAAGACTCCTCGTGCCATCAGCCACAGTTCACCCATATAAAGCAACACCTAGCACACTGTGGACACCATCAACCACACCGCTCACTCAGAATTACCGAAACGACCATGGCCAAATGTCTTTTCTTCAAGTCCCCTCGTCGACTCTGCTTCCCCATCTTTGCCCCCATCTCTTACTGGCAAAATGGCTGTTCGTTATTGAAGTCTTTTTTTTCGATTCTCTGGATACTGATTCTGAGCTCAGACGAATGAGAATCACAACAACATCCCTCCTGGGTTTCAAATTATTCACCAATTTCGTCGGTTCATCGACGAGCACCCGGAATACAACAACATTCACGCCGCCCTTCCTTCAACGCCGATCCCCGCAGCCAGAACTGGCGGCTTCGCGGAGGATGAAAATCGGGACAATAGTGCAGGTGCGTTGCAAACCCGTCAGAATGAAATTTGACACTAAATTTGAGCACTTTCAGCTCCTGTCCGCGATCGCTACGAGAGCGCACGCGCTCAAACACAGGCACTAGTTGCCCCGCCATCCTATCAGTCCGCTCTGGGTCCAGCCACCCTTGCACCTTCGAATCCTCGTCACGTCAATCAAGAAAGACTTGGAGTCTCCAATCTCAATACCTCTGCCGTCAATCGTGACCGCGTCAATCACGCCCTCGCCACCCTTCCTCGCAGCTCGACATCTTCTCTCGCCGTTCGCAATAGACGCACCAGAGGTCCAGCACGCGGTGGGCCGGTCCTCGCGAGCCGCCCGCAGCGACGAGCTATTCCAGATGTTTCCCACTGCCTCGAGGCAAATGCAGACACTCCGACAGCCAGAATCATCGTCCTTGTATATCCCCCCCTCGTAAGCTCGCTTCAATCTTTCTATATCCTCTTATTTATCTCTGATTCACAACCTCAGAGTCAGCATGCTGGCCCCCGCGAGTTTCTTGTTTACAATATCCTCCATCTCGACTTTCTGGAGATCCTGGAAGAAAACCATCTGCTCTACCGATACATCCTTCCCCTCAATACGCGCGTCAACGATCTCCTGCGCATGGCTCATGGTGACATGGTCGTTTCGGGCGCTCGTTTCGGCTTCGAAGAGACCATTCGGTCATCTGCTGCCGCGGCAGTTGCGGTCACCACCGTCCAGCCGCTGGGACTTGCAGATCGCGGGCGGACCTCTGCCCATTTTACTGGACCCCGCCTTCGCATCATACCTCAACCCCTCGAGACGACCCTTCACGAGCTCTCGCTCGACAGAAACCACTTCGCCGATCCCGGGAGCTTCCGGGATGGATCTTGGATTATCAGACTCGGTTCGTGCCTTTCTTCTTACTTTCGGTTGCCTACTCACGATGTTAACAGCTGTCATGGGAACTGAGCTGAGCTACATTTCTTCGGACGGCCGCCGCCATGGCCATGACTGCCTCGGTCAGCACATTTACTCGCTGTTTCCGTGCGATGGCAACAGTATGCGCTCTGATGACGACGTGAATACGTCGGGAGGGGAGGAAGTCGACAGCGAGGAAGAAGAGCGCACAGTAGCGCGTTTGCTCTGGGTATGTGGAAGCAAAACTCCTTTGCTTTTCTCGTTTCAACTGATATCTTCGCAGCGCACCCCTCGTAACACCGCCGCCCAGACCCCTCGGTTGACGCGTTCGAACGCACACGCTGCACCTGCTCCTCAAAACACTCCAGCAGGCAGCGCTCCAGCCACCACACCAAGCCGTCCGCGTGTGCGCACCACTGCAGATGCCGCCACCTCCACTTCCGAGCTTCCGCGCCGCGTGCTTCGCGATCCCGCCAGTACCGCCAGTGCCGCACCTGCGCCCGCAACCGTCTCCGCCCCACCTGCCTTAACTCGCCCACCTCGCTCTCGCCGTGTGCTTGGTGACCTCCCCGTCCCCCGAGCCCGCACGCGCTCGTTGTCCCCGGAGCCCGACTTCTCTCTTCCTCCTAGGATCTGGGGCGACGAGAACACATACCAGCCTCACTCTCGTGGTGATTTCAGCCCCAACCGATTCACGCATGACCTCAGGCAGTGGGCTGTCCAAGGCGCAGGATCTGTCCCTCCCCTGTCAATCCGCGGAGCCAATATCGACGAGATGGTGGACGCATTTGTGGCAGTAATAGATCGGCTTGGTAGAACAGGTGATTATACACAGCTCTTAAATCCGGAGCGCAGTTTTGTAATGTAAGTTCTTTCCTGAAATTGGAATCCTTCTTGTCTAACTTCAAGTGCAGGACCACGGATGAGGCAGTGGGGGAAGGGGTGGAACGCGAGGTTGTTCACGCAGCGCTCCAACGGGAGCTTGCCGACGAATCTACCTATTTCAACCACGGAGAGGACAATGTGCTCACCCTTCGCATACTGCCCTCATCCATCCCTGCTTCGCCCGCACGGCTCGTCAAATTCAAACGTTTGGGCGCTCTCTGCGGCCTTACCCACATCCTTGGTCAATCGATCCCCTCGATCAGCGTCGCTCTGTTTCAGTATATTGTAAACCACTGCGATCTCCGCGCCCTCTCGCGCAACTTTACCTATGAATGGTTCCCCGCCCTCACACGCCAAGTGCTAGACTTCCTTGCGACTTCTGAAACGGACGATCTCAGCGCTTTTCAAACCCATCTCATCACTTATCATGGCGCAGGGGTGAGTGTCTGCGCTGCTTGTTATTTGTAATCTCAATGCTAGTTCAGGCTTCAGCGTTCCGCTACCGCGATCGTGCTACGCATGACTCCCTTGGTGTCCACATGCTTTATCTGCCTGTCGTCGCCAATGACACGTTTGACAAACCGGAGCCCACCTCTTTCCGCACGGGGTATCTTCTGGCATGCAGAAACGGGGTCAACCTGCCTTGGGTGAGTTGTCCTCATTCACCGTGTCTCAACCTGCTTACTGAATTCTTCACCACAGGCAATCCGCAACTTCGAAGGCGGGTCAGACACGTTCTTCAGCGTGATGGAAACCTCTCGCATCAGCTCTGCAGACTCTCTGCTCGCTGTTCTCGACGTTGTGAACGCTTCCAACTCGGCGGAACTCCTCGACTCTTTGCGCGGTATCACAGGCGACATCACTCTCACCTTCCACATGCTCATCGAGCGTTACCTGCGTGGCATTGGCACTCCTTGTCCTGCGATGTTCGCTGCCGCAAAGGGGGCCTTCCACTCCATCATTGACCTAGATCGCATCGACTCCCCAGCCTTCCGTTCTCAGATGCTTGTGTGGGCTGCTACAGGCTCGCCCTTCGTTGATCCAGCGGGTGCTCATATCTCGGTGCGTCTTTCCTTTGTTCTCTGATTCATACACCGAGCTTAATGGCCCAACAGTTGGGCCCTATCAACACCCATGGAGAGGGTTATGGAGTTCCTGGCAGTACCGCTGCCGAGCGCGATGTCTTGGCTAGGGAAGGTACTTTTCATATCCAGACCTGCCACCGCAGCATCCGCTTCCCAGTTGAATATGCCCTCCGCCTCGCCGAGGTTCGTTATGTTCCAGAGGGAGAACCTCGCGACTTCCAAGAAGCTTTTGATTACTGGTTTTTGACTCAATCTCTCATCGCTATCGGTCGCCATAGTATGATGTAGTTTTCTCTCCCTTCAATTTGTTGATGCTCCACCTATTGTGTAACACGTACTTGCTTTGTCTGCTCTAATGAAAAATGGTGTTGAGCTTTAACCACTCTGAGCCTCTTAAAGCTCTCAACGAAGAATTGGGCCTCAAAAATTCGATCGGAGTTTGCGTATCTTTGGTTTTGAGACACCATTTCAGAATCCTCATTGCGTCGTCAATATTGGGCCGGATGCCTTGATTACATTTTTCCTCTGTAGTTCATACAATACTCTATACCTATGAGGCTTTTTAGCATGAGTTTCCCTTGAATGTTAAGGCCCCATAACTCGAGCTTTGCGACGCCTTTCTGTCACACATTGTGACATGCGTGACAATCGACGCTTTTCCACCACAAAACTGCAAGACAGTGCAAGTGCAACTCAAACAGGCTCAATACACCTAATTCTTCCTTGTATGCGATCATTCAGAAGCTCCTCGACGATTCCTACCGCCACTGCTTCTGTTTTGTGCCAAATGAGACAATGGCAACACCAACATAAGTATCTGCCCTCCAGGCTCCAGCTCAAGAAGCTCTACCGTGATATCACAGCAGCCTTAGACACCGAGGTTAAATGAGACCGCGGACGCTGGTTGGGCTCTGCTCAACACCAAGGACACCCAAGATGTTCATGATGATGCCAAAGTCGAAGCTTCAAATTGAGGATCACGAACAGCGCACTCGTTTCATTTTCCAATTAGAATGTTTTGCTAATCCTGAATTGGTTGTGAGACTCACAGAGGCAATTCACAGTTTACTTGAAATATCTCAACGCATCCCTCCGTAACATCCCTACCAAATACAACATCATCACTCGTTTGTGGTTGTATAAACTTCTCGAGTCACTGAAGTAGCTAACTGTAGCTAATCAATCTTTCCCTTTGAAGGTTGGCGTTCCTGTACGTGTTCCCAGATCATTTGTTCAAGACCGTGGTTATGAATACTATAGAAATCAGACATACCAAACCTAGGCTGGGTGCGCGTTGAATGCACGAGGTGTTCACCTTGGTTTCTTTTCTGCGTCTGTTTTTCACCTGAGCTCATCCAGCTCATTTCATTCCCGCCGCTCACTAACCTTTTTTTTTTTACCGATGGCATTTACCTTCAAGTGTGTAGCGGTAAGTAAATCGACTCTTGCTTGAATTTTCATGTATCTGTTCGTTTTATTAGCTTTTTCGAATCTCACTACATATCTACCTTTCCGATTGCAGCAGGAAAATACTCACACGCAGATTCGCTAGCCACTGGCAGACGGCAATATGTGTAGTCAACACGATAGTGCGTTGGTTTCTTTCTCCAATTCAAATGTTTCGCTGATTTTGGATCTTGGAATTGGTTCTCAGACTCGTGGAGGCAATCTACAATCGTGGAGGCAATCTACAATCTACTCGAAACTATCCCCTACACCCAGTGTTCACGCATCCCTACCAAATACAACATCATTGGCACTCGTTTACGGAATCTCGTGCCCTATGTACTTCTCGAGTCGTTGATGCCATTTCCTCTGCCTGTGCTCTCGCCCTCAAACATCTCCAGGATTCCAGCTATTACTTTTACATCGGTGTTAAAGTCTAGACTGTAGAGGAACCCTCGCTCAAGTTTCAACCTGTTCGAGACAAGGTGCGTGTTTCGTCCACTCTTGTTATTCTTCCTCGCGCGTCTTCAAATGTCAGGTCTTCATGGATCTTGAATCTTGTGTGCTTGCCAGTGAATTTCGGTTCAAGTTTTGTTTTGAGGGCGAGGTGCGTCAACTTCATTGAATTTCTCTTCGTCCGGTTCTCCGCTGATTAACGGAAAACAGTGAACTTTTGTTGAGCCAGGCTCCTGCTTCCCCAAAAGCAGACTGCCTTCATTCACGTTGTCGCCACCGGATGCCGCGTCGCTCAGGCTTTTCAACTGTCCCCGGTCACTCCACCTGGTCATCGATAATACACAGTTTCTTTTGATACCGTGCATACTAACTTGCGGACACTCCTTGATTTATTCTATTTACTACTCTTTTGTACTAATACCTAGGTTTTCCCGTACGATTTATCGACTTGCAATACACAGATCACAGATTTTTGCGCATGCCTTGAATCCCGTAAGTCAAAGTGAATTGGCATGGAATTGAGACGGAAGCGTACCGTTTTGACCCAAGAATCCGTCAGTACAACGAGCTGTCTGAGATACTCAGACTGAATATGACGCACCTGATACACAACCTCAACGGCAACAAGAACTCGAAGACTTGAAGAAGAGAATAGGATAGACGTATTGAGACGTCGGGAAGTGTATCCGAATCGGCGGCCGTTTTGCCTTCGATTCAAGAATCTTGTTAGCAACGAAGGAATCAAGAGAAGAACAAGAATATAACAGCAGAACTTATATGCGATTCAAACTCAAGGCGAGTCGAGTTGAATCTACTCATTCAGGACAAAGAAATCAAGAATTTCAAGATTGAATCGAAAATCAGGAAGCAACACGAAGGTTAGCTGAGTGTCAGTATGGACCGGGACGACGGAAGGAAAGGAAACAAATTATACTTCGACAGCGACTCGGACTTCGCAATGATTCGTCGACTCTTGAAAATTTTTGTGTGCAATTTAATTCTTTGACCCGTTCAAGATTAACCCCTTGAAACTTGGAATCTCGTGTTGACGGCTCGACAGGGCCCTCGACGAGCGAGCACGCACGTGCGGCGGCGGGTTATTGCGGCAGCGGTGCGCCAGGGACCGAGTACTGTTGAAAGCGAGACGAAACATCTGTTTGTTCTGGTTCAATTCATGAAACGACGCATTACTTGCAGCAAAAGAGACCGACGGCTCAGGATCAAGGCGACTCTGCTTGAGGGATTACCACCAGAATTGGAGGAAAATGATTGGAATCATGACTGATCGGAGCCAAGAGAGCGAGAGAGCGACCTGAAACTCTGTGTTGTGAGTTGGAATCCGCGAAATAAAATGAAGTAACCAAAGAATGGTGACGTACTTTGAAGCTGAGATTCGGAGTTCAATTATCAAGGTACGCATTCTGGGCAGCGTTCCGGCGTCAGTTCGAAAAGATTTGTCGTCAAATATCAAGAAATTGAACTCATGAGCATAACCAGCGGCTGGTTCGTCATATAGTATGTCGAACGAACGAATACGGCCCTTGAATTTCTTTGGTTAGATTTGACGCAGAAAGCGAAAGATCGTACTCACCTGAACCAAATCCACCCAAACTCGACACATTCAACCTAATATCAATCACACAAGTCACATCCTGCGCGATTGTCAACAAAGGAAGAACAAAGAAACAAAAAGCCGACTCACCGGGGATCCCCGCGTCGGCGCCGAAGTCCACCCACGTTCGAGTTTGAAGTGTTAGTTGAAAGCGTTTGGTTAAAGGTATAGGGCAATTGTCGTTAATAACAGCGGTATTAAACCTTACCTAGACAGCCGAAATGTGCATCTCACAAGGCTATCCGGCGGTCAGTCATTCAAATTTTGAAGTCAATAAGGAACTCACTTACCTTGCGCACACAGTCGACATGTGCATCTCATGCGAATGAATAAGAGCTGGCTGATCAGTCAGGAAGGCCTTGAGGTACTCAAAGGGTCACTCACCCGCACAAAGTCACCGAAATGTGAATTGAAAGTCAGCGTTAGGTTAGTTGTGGACGCCGCGTTAGGAAGAGAACTATATAAGAAAAGGAAAAGAAACTGGGGGTCAACTCGAGTTCATCTGGCTGCGAGTTTCACTTACTTGAATCCATAGAAGATATGTATACCTTTGATTGCGTAGGCCCGCGCACGCGATTCAGACCAGCATTTCGACTTATTGCGACCAACCGGCCGTAGATAGCACTGTTTGACCAAAGAATTGGTGGGAGTCAAAATGAAATTAGACAATGAAAGGGACCGAATCAAGTGAACGAATATCATACCGATACTACTACTTACTACGGAAGAGGAAGAGAGCACCTAGATATTCAAGCCAGAGCACATACCTTTGAGTGTTAAACTTGAGTCAAATTGAATCGGAAAGGGGCTGAAAGGAATAGTAACTCAGTTAAAATGCGAAGAGATGAGTGACTTGAAAGCGCGCGCTGGGCTGGAGTAAAAGGAGTGGTCGGGATTGGTGTTGCGAGAGTGGTTGGTACGGTCGGTAGTTTGACAGCAGAACCGCGTTTTGCTGTTGTTGTTGACTCGGAGCCAAGGAAGGAGGGAGCCTCAGGGAAGGAGACGACATCGTTCATCGAGGACTCGGAGACTTCACGGCATTTGTGCATAGATAAATAACATTCAAGACAGCCAAATTGACAATGGAGTCCACTGCAGTAGGCGGCAGTCAAACGTAGTACAGTAGTCGCAGCCGAAGAGCGCAACGTCGGGATCAGTTGAGTGGAAAGGTCAATGCTGGTGAAGGGCCGTGTTGGCCGCGGCCAATGATGACAACAGTGACAAACAACCTTGAAGTTGCTCAACGCCGCCGCTTCATCTCGATGCTGCCTATCACCCGGTAATCGATACCCAACGCGTTGTCTTGTCTCGTGCTCGCTTTGACCACACCCATGCCGCCCCACCGACGTGCTGTGTCAACACCGCGCAAATCTTTTAGACGTCGCCGACTGCGACTCGCATCCAGGAGTCTACAGCAACTCCCCACTGTTATCGCCCGACAATTCTGCTCAAGTTGCCCGCAACCCCTCGACTCCGATACTCCTAACCTGGCGCTCAACAATGCGCTGCTTCTACCCCGCGTGAATCTCCTCAACTACTCGTTTCGACAACTCCGTTTCGACAAGATCAAGTTCTCACCGCCAGCCCATACGATCTCGCCTCCACAACGGCGCCGATGCCGCCATCTCCGCCGCTCATCTCCCAGCTCCGTCCCGCTCGGGCTGAGTGCTAGCAACTAATGGGGCTGTCTGCATCTCCGACACGCTTTCACCACCAAGATCAAGTTCGCTGCGGGATGATCTCGCGTCACTCTCTTTGACGACTCCGACTCGTCTCGACACCCCGGCACAACTTAAACACGCTGTTCCCCTGAAAAATGCCCTGACGTGGCGCTGATACCGCCGTCTCCGCCCCTCAAGTCCTGCTGTTTCCGTCAAGATCGAGAATTCTTTGTTCAAATCCCACTCGAGTCCCCGCCCATTCAAAGACGGTGCCTGCCTGCCGACCACCCTAGCCAACTACTAGAACAGAACGCAAACTACGTCGGAGTCACGTCTCTAATGAGCAAAATACCACCTCCACCTCTCTTTCAAAGTCCCATCTCCTTAAGAAATGCTGTCTTCACAGCTTATACTAGTCAAAGGTGCGTGATTCTAGCCTATTCTCTCTCTCTTTCTGACGCTGTCAACCCACCCACAGCCTTCCGCGCCATTTCACAACCGCGCGTTCGCGCCTTTTCTCGTCCTGTTATGCCCGTGCACAACACCCGACCAGTCTACCCCTCATTTGGATTCATCTGGATCTCCGACTTCTTCCCAGGACCTATCAGCATCAACCATCCTTGCTCCGGCCTACATAGCCATCCAGCCTGCCGGAGCAATATGGATATCCTTGATCCTTGTCCCTATGCTGATCTCCTACCGGAGTCCTCACCCAACCGATCCTATGTTTCCTATCCACCTTCCCTCACTCGGATTCATACCGATGCTTGACTTATCCGTTGGACCCTTCCGCATCCCTCATCAATGCTCCGGCCTGATCCATCACTTATGATGCCGGAGCAATGCAGACTTACCCTGGTTCCCATCCGCTCTCACCATTCCTCTCACGGAGTCCTCCCACATACGATCCTATCCTTCCCATTCATCCCCCGCATCATCTTGGGCTCATATGGATCTTGGACTTCACCGATGAACCTTCCTGCATTACTTGTCGATGCTCCGGCCTGCACAGCCACTCGTCCGGCCGGAGCAATGCGGACTTCCTCCTGGTCCTCCTCTGTTCATCCCAATACTCCTACGGAGCCCTCTCGCATCCCAACCTATGTTTCCGATTCATTCCCGCTTCATCTGGATTCCCGTGGAAGTCATCCGACTTGGTTATCACGTTCATCCCGCTACTCCTCCTATTCTCTTATGCTGATGACATCTACTCAGCCGAGACATTGGACGAGGTGCACCCAAGGTTCATCCGGATTCACTTCTACCTCCCTCGGATCCATTCCTGTTCATCCTCGAGTTCCCCGCATGTCCGACTTGTTCGCCCGGTTCACCCGGCCATCCGTCCGGCCCGGCTCCCCCGGCCCGGCCGGTGATCCGATCAATTCCCTTATCCGGCCATACTACATCCCTGCGGACTCATCCCCTCATCCTCAGTTCGCTCGGACGTGAGATGCCTTGCATCGAACTCTGCAGTCCTCCTCCGGACTCAACATTATGTCATCTATCTTCCCCGGCATCATTGGTATGCATCATATGACTATGCTTCTTTCTTATTGTCTTTATTGTTCTCGCCCGGTACTTACCTCTTGCCTTATTGTTCTTACTGCTGTACCGCACTTCTTACTTATTGTTCTTATTGTCTTGTACATACTTCTGGCTTCATTTGGATATATCTCCGTACTTACTTTAAATACCTACAGTCTCCCGATTGTATTCCTTAGTTTGATAATTAACGTTGTCTCCCTGTCTTAACGTTTGTTCTGCTGCACTGTCCGGATCTCCTCCCGCTCATCTCCCTCTCGTCCGGACTTATCCCTTTGACAACATCTCTTGGTCTTGTGTTCGGACGCCTCTCATATCCTCGTCCGAACTCGTCCGGCTCCTTATAGCCTTGGCCGACCTTTCGTCCGGCTTGTTCCCACGCCCTCGGCCAAGCCTCCTTTACTCACCTGGACCTGCTCGACTTCGTCGAGCCTCGACCTCGAACCTTGCTCATCCTTTGGCTCTCGGGCAAGCCTCCCCGTACTTCGTTCTACCTTGCCCAGCTCGCCCGGCTCCTCCGATTCGCCCGGACCTTCGTCCGGCCCGATCACGTGACCTCCTTCGTCCGGCCTTGCCCCAGCCCGGCCAAGTCCTGCCTTGGTCCTATTGCGAATCGGTTTCCACCAGCCTGCGGGTTCTAGCCGCCCTTGTTGTCTTCCCTCCTTGTGTTCCTCTCGTGTAGGCTGACAGTTCCCACTCATCCTTAATCTACCTGTGGTGTAGTGGTTTTGATATCCGTAGTTCCGGGTTCGACCTATCCCGAATTCTACTTCGACATCTCTTCTGTTCCTCCCTTGCGTCTCGGACCGGAACCTACCTCCTCTCTCCCTCTTCCTTCTTCCTTCTTTCCGGCACGGATATAACACGTCCTCACACCCCAAACCCATCACCGATCCGTCGCTTCCGAACGCGACGCGTCCGCTCACGCACACCGGTTCGATGGTTCCTAATCGCGCCGCCGACGGCGTTGTCCGCTAAACACACGCTGAGTGTGTCTGACACCAACACGCTCAAAAACTGTGGAACACAGGTGCGTGGCGCTCCTATTCTTTCTCTCAGTCATTCTGACTTGTTTATTTGAGTCACCCGGACGCCTGCACCATTCATCTCGAAGTTGTTGACTACGCAGCCAAAACAGAGTCCGTCTTTTCCGCCGCGAAATATTTTACTTCACCGAGTAACATCCACCATTCTAGTCTACCCGTGTCCGGGAGCGACCAGAGAGAGGCAAGGAACTGCCGCAGCCACAGCCTCCAACGGCTCGCAAGCATCCGAATCCGCAGCCAGTGGTTTCCGGTCCACAGCAAAATGACACAGACGGACGCAGATGTTGACGACTTTTCTCGCCGTCTCAAGATCTCTGCTTCTCCCACTCGCCATTCCGCAAAGCACTCTGCTCATCCTTGTCGTTTGCTCAATCCCGACCGAGATCCAATCCCTATGCGCAGCGCCCCAAAGGCAAGTCCGTCCCCGTCGCGTGATACCGCTGGTCGCCAGCTCTTCGATCATCGGAAGGACGATCCCGTTCGCTTCGTGCTTCGCGGCAAACCACCTCCGACACCCAAATCTTCTGGCGAATACGTCTCTGCCTCATCCACCTCTTCCTCCGCAAACTCCATGGCATCCTCCACCTTCACCCTCTCCTCCACCACAGACGGATCGTCTGGTCTGCGTCTTCCGCCCTGTTCGATCGTAAAAGCAATCCAGCAGACAAGTCACTGGCAGCACCAACGTATTTGCTCTCCAGCTCAAGAAGCTTCACCGTGCTATCACGGACCTCGGATGAGACCGAGGACGCCGGTTGTGTCCTGCTCAAGGCCAAGGACACTCAAGATGATGATCCTGAACGCGACAAGGAACGGGAACAGTGGAAGCGTCAAATCGAGGATCACAAAGAGTGAGTTTCGTTGCATCTCCCAATTCAAATGTTTCGCTAATTGAGAATAGTTCTCAGACTCGCAGAGATCATCCACAATCCACTTGAAATAGCTTTTGCACCCAGCGTCCCTGTATCCCTCCGCAACATCCCTACCAAATACAAGAGCATCACTCATTTGCGGACTTTCGCTTTTCATAAGCTTCAAATTCTCAAGTCGCTGTGTTGTGCCTCCTTCACTTCTCTCGGCCTCGATCACAAAACTGAACGTTGAATCAAATCTCCTCGTTGAATCAAATCTCCTCGTTGAATCAAATCTCCGACGGGGCTGTCTGCTCGACGCAAGTCTGATTGCTGAACGGGGCGTCAGACCCGAGACACCCATTTCCGAAGCCTTGTTACATCGTCAATATTGGGCCCGATGCCTTAGTTACATTTTTCCTCTGTAGTCCTTACAATCTTTTATACCTATGAAGTTTTTCAGCATGAGTTTCCCTTGAATGTTAAGGCCCCATAACTCAAGTTTTACGGCGCCTTTCTGTCACACAATGTGACATACGTGACAACCTACATTCCACAACCTTGACGACAAAACCGCAAGTGCGACTCAAACGGAGAGTTAGTTCTATCTTACATGCGACGACTCCTAGCTGCCCTCAACTATCAATATCACATCTGCTGTCTTGCGCCAACTCAACAATTTTCGATCAACTCAATTCTCAGACTGCTCCAAGACTGCTCTGCTTAGTACCTTAGAAGGTAGGTCTACCTTGAGACTCAAAATTTGTCCAGAGTCTACAATTCAAATCAATTTTGAACTGCTGCTTGACTTGTCTTACAGCATTCTTCAACTTGAATTTCAAAATCTTCGCTGTCTCAACTTGCCTTGATTTTAATTTGCTTCGTGCTTCGAGTTCGCGGCAAAGCACCTCAGACACTTGAATCTTCCGGCTAATACGTCTCTGCCTCATCCACGTCTTCCCGACACCAAACGATGCTCTCTGGTGTTCCCGACACCACCGTAGGTGTTGAGACACCCGCGCTGACACGTCGAGCATGATTTTCGGCGCTGACTTTTTTTCTTTTTATCTTTGTCCAGTGGACCCGCGCTCCCTACGCCGTCGCGCCTCCAACGCTCCGAAATTACTGCACCGGACAACGCCCTGAGGTCCTCCCCCGGCACCACCGCAGCCCGGTAGACGTTAGCGAGATATAATTTCTCGCCGCTCGCCACCGCCCTTGTCGACATCTTCATCGCCTGTCGGCCGCTGTCACACCGCTATTTCTCCCGGTCTCGATGAGCACATTTTCACAGATTCGTTGGAATTCAACCAGGTCGGTTCTTGCTTCTCAGTGAATGACCATCATATTGACCTACTGTTATAGGTTGTTATCTTTGTCCAGTCTGTGGCGCGGGCGAACGAGCTCGACAAGCTATTGGTCTCTTGCAACTTCCCGAGTATCAGTATTCATTCGGGCCTTGCACAGGAGGAGCGGTATGTCGTGTGTTGTGTGATTAAGCATTCGAGAAGCGTATACTGGTTGCCACTGATATCTTCGGTCGCGGACATCGACGTGGAGCGGGTCAACATTGTCATGAATCACTACTGCCCGCCTGATGCTGACAGCTACCTCCACCGAGTCGGGTGAGTGTGTTCAGGATCGGATACGAAGAGAAGCTTATAGTCATGCAGGTCGGTTCGGTACCAAGGGTCTTGCAGTGACTTTCGTCGCGTCAGAGACAGACCAGCAAGTCATGGCAACGATTCAGTCACCGTTCACAGTCGCCGTACCTGAACTCCCTGATCACATCGACCGTGCTGACGCTACCGCAAGCTGAGGCGAGCTGCCTTCACGGTTTTTTCGCGTCTGCTGCCGATGTTCGCGCTTAGAAAGGACTTGAGAAAGGCAAGAACAGCGCAGCGCAAGATTGATGCACGTAGGTGCTTCGGCAGGAGGCAGATAGAATCGAGGTTGGCGGCGGAGAGGCGAGTCGAGACGATATAAAGTCGGTAGCGTAGAGTGATGCAGTCACAATGTAACTATGAATTTGAATAAAACGAGATATGTGCGGGATGAGTCCCAGTTTGTCAGTAAGTGATTAATAAAGAACGGCCCGGGTGTAAGAGCTGAGATTGGGGTTGTAGAGGGTTGTAGACTGTTGTAGACGGCCATTTCATGTGACTTGTTGTGACATGTCGTGTCTCTCTCTTCCACAACATCGACGCGTCGACAATGCCTGAATCTGACATAGCAAAGGCTTTGAAGCATGAAATTGAGAAGGCTCTACGCGACGAGGCCAAAATCTCTCAGGACTGGCCTGAAGGTGCGAAGATTGTCTCGTTCATATGGAATCCACGCGAATGTCTTTTTAGGCCACCTCGAGATTTTGCCTAGGTCGTTTACAGTGGGAACGAATGTTAAATCGTATACGACGCTCACCGTAGATCGCGGGGACTACCTTGAATCTCAAGAGCCTCTCCCTAATCTCCGGTACTACGAAAACGAATGGGACCGTGTCCGCGTTCCTGAAAATGCCGACTGGGCCTATCTTGCGCAACACCAACTCAAGGCTGGACCCGTTCATGTTGCCGTCCGTGGCAAAACTCTTGCTCTTGCTGCAGGCTTTGTGAGTTAATTGGATCGGTCAAACGTCGTCTCCCCTGCATTACCTTATTTTCTTAGCATGTAGTGGTGTGTCACCTCGGGCTCGAGGCAACCATTATCCCTATGAAAGTGGTCGATTACCGCTCACTGGTTGCACCTTGGAATTGTATTGATGGTCCCAATGAGGACTGCGATAAAGCCGCCCTCATGCGGAGCTTTGATTTGCCGGAAAGATTTCGTGATCGTGCCCGCCACCTGGAAGACCCCATTGTCAACGTATTCGCGGCCGTTGTGACTGCCAACACCGCATTCGTAATTTGCGACTCCAGCCGGCTCATTCGCCTCTGTGTCCTCAGCTCGTCGGCTGTGGTCACTCAAGACGATTTGATCCCTGGCTCAGATGTATTGTTTCTTTTTCGAAATACATCTTGCAGCAGCTGACTCTTGTTTATCAGATGTGGAAGTCTCGCCTCTGGAAGGCGTTCCCTGGCGGCCCTGACTGGGTGTCTGAGCTCCCCGAAGCTTTAGCATACCTGGACCATTGGCGCGACGGTGTTGTGAAGTCGGGTAAACGCAAGACAAAATGCATTGTGGATGTTCTCACTGAGGCGAAGGGCCCTGGTGGTGGCATTGGAAAACATTTGGCCAATGACTTCCTCTACGAAGTCGCTATTCATCCTGACACTCCCAGCTTTGTTCTATGCACCGACGAGGCATCTTTTTCTCGCCTCCGCACCCATCTCCCGATTTTCATGGCTCGCTGGGAGTCCCCTCAATACCTCAAAGCATGTGCTGGTCGAACCAACTCCATCAATCCCTTCGCGTTCAACACAACATCCGACCGCAATTTCTTCTCTTCGTATGTGCCAGTCTACCGTCGCACATCGGTACGGGTTCGTCAGGACCTATACAACCTTTATCTTGTGAACGGTCTATTCGATCCAGAGCACATAATTGGTAGCGCTTCTCAGACTCCTTTACCATTCTTTGCCAACAAGCCAACTGAAATGCTTCCAGGGACTCTGTATACCAAGCCAGTTACGCTTTTAAGCAACGAATGGAAGGATGTCCCCGTGCGCTTTTTCCCCGCAAGCAACACCAACCGATACCATATCATCAAGGCTCAGGTTCCCAATGGCTGGAAAACACGAGTCGAGGTTTGGCATTAGTCTCTATGGGTGCGATTTGTCTGTGGCTCACAGATTTCAGGAGCCGATGCTGAGTGATGTAACTAATGCTGGTTTTGCGACTACATTGGGAAGGGCGTCGTTTCGTGAACAAGTGAATAACAAGGTAGATTTAGAGCAAGCCAAGCTCTTAGTACACCGCGGCCGCCCACGTAAAGTCTGTGCAATGTCAATCTCACCAGTTTTTCTGACTCACCTTTTCCAGGATAAGACGGGACTGCCTGGGCGCCCTCGCAAGACTGACACGAAGGCCAGAATTGCTACGAAGGAGGCCCAGGCAAGGGTTATACGCCCTATAGTCTGTGTTGAGCAAGAGAACGATGAGCTGTTGGGAAGTGAAATCCCTGAGGATGGTCCGCGTCGTAGCAAGCGAATTCGTCTTACCTAGCAGAAATAATACCAATCTACAAACTCACTTGATGACTTCCTTAGTCTTGAAGCCTGACTCTTGGGCGCAGTTCGGTTTGAAAAGAACTCGATTTGCTATCTACAGCATACAAATTCTCCGCATTGCCTCTCTCGAATCACTGACTGATTCCACATAGTGTATCTACTAGCTCTATTAATGGGAATGGTACTTTTATTCTACGCAAAACATTCACCCTGTGTTTACCACGCACCGAACCCTTCTGGAGCGAGCATTTGGCGAGTATGTTCGTGTTTTAGAGTACCATTTTTCTAGGCCTCACAACGCGATCAATTCTGGGAACAAATCCTTGGTTACATTTTTCTTGTATTCTTTGTAGACTGTTCTACACTCCTGAATTTTTTCAACATATGTTTCTCTTGAAATTTGAGGCCCCATAACCCAATGTTTGCGGGTCACGATTCCGACCTCACTGTGACAGTTTGTGACACGCACTCTCTCTCCTCTGCTTTTATGGCTCATCTTATCGTCGTTGTCCACCTTCTCACTCACAACCAATACTCAGCACTCTTCTCAAACAGTCCACGCCCTCCAATCCACCTCACAACAATACAGATAAACATCCCAACAACTTGCAAATTTTTCTATGCTCTTTTTTGGCTCTACTGACGCGCCCTTCAATCCACCACCACGGTCGCTATTCGATCCGAAAATTCACATACAACACAACGTAGAAGACTACCAGCCCAGCTTCTGACTCACCGCCGCAGCGCTCGTCTACATCACCATCACCAGCGCTGAATGACGGACCTCATCCCGCCTCCCGATGCCACTGTCTTTCTCTTCCGATCCTTCCACTCGTCCTACCCACACCTCCCGCTGCTAAAAGTACCACTCGGTGACTCCACGCTGCCTTCGTCGCAGTCCATATATGGGTAAAGGTGCGGTCTCGGTTTATTTTCCTTGATTCCTTTCTCTGACAGGTCTCGCTTCCAGCTCAGCTTTCACGTAGAGCCGCCACAGCGTCTCCCCTTCCCTTCCCCTCGTCTACGAACCTACACGAATTGGCGGCACGTTGGTCTGTTGAAATAGGTGAGTTACTAGTCTCATTCAAGAAAACGGAAGAACTTAGCTTGTTTTGATGTAGCGGTAGATTTTGAAGTTGGTCCCCCCCAAGACGACGATGGCGATGTTGTTGGAGACAAGGTTGGTGGGGCAATGAGGGCGGCAGTCGCTGGGGCAGAGTTGAGAGTGTTGAGTCAAGCACCGAGGTTGTGCGAAGAAGACAAGACGGGAGGGCGGGAGTGTGATGGGTCGATGAGGGGATGGTGGCACTCTTGTGAAAGTATGGGCATTGTCTCATTTCTCGCTGCCCACCTCCGCCTCCCCCACGAACACGCGCGCGTACATCAAACACCCTGTGCCGCGCCACTCCGAGTCTTCCTCCCCCGCCTTGCTTCCTTTGCGTGGCCGAATCGATTGCAACTGGACTTTGTCGTCTGCACCTATCTACAGGTGAATTATCCGTTTCTCTCGTTGGCAGGAACGAAAGAGCTTACGCGAGTTTATAGCGTGTGGTCGGCGCTGCGCTGCGAGACGACGTCGACATTGTCTGTGGATGCAGTTCTGCTGTCGATGAGAGCAGAGGTGACTGATGCGGGGGAGGGGCGTTGACGGTTGGGTGGGGAGTGGAGAGGAAAGGAGAGGGCAGAAAGGTGGGGAAGGAGGGTGCGGTGGATGGAGCGGCGATGGTGACGGTGTTTCTGTAAGAACCTTTGTACCCTGATTAATCTAAGTGAATCATCTTCTGTTTGTTACAGAATAACTTGTTGTGCACCTTGTCAGTGCCGAATTGCATTGAAGTACATTCGTAAATACAGTACGGTGAGATTATTTAGGGGAGGATCAAACGGATACAAATGAATTAAGTGTGCAAGGCAGGATGCGAGAGTTGAAAACATGGGAGGATAGCTGGGGTAGACGGAGATAGGGGAAGGTGGACAACAAAGCGAAAGCATACAACAGCAGAGGGTGAAATGGACGGAAGGGAAGAGTTGATGACCAGAATCAACGAGATAGGTAGGCTGCGAGTTGGGTCAGTTTGCTGTAAAGTTCATTCTGCGACAGAGTAGATGCACGGTGTTCCTCATTGCTGCTGAGGGCATCATTTCTGGGAGGAAAAGGCTGATCACAGAATCCGGTGGGGCCAAACATTGACCTGACGGCTCGCCAAAATACATATGTAGTATGGGCGGTCAGCGAAGACGCGAAGGCGGGGGGCGAATTTCTCCAGGAACGTGTGCGAGCAAGAACCTTCGCCTTGCGATAAGCTTTGGATTTTTTGGCGAAGGTGCTAGGGTTCCAGCCAAGCTCAATGACCACATCTGCTGTGGTGAGCTTCCTGCCTCCGTTAAACTTCACGCAACTGTCCTGCTTCACAACGGAGAGCCCAAACCATGAAACTATCTCGCATGCGTCATGGTGATTTCGAATCATGCCCCATAGTGTCCCCGACTCTTGGTGATGGCCTCGAGTTATCTCGTCGTCTGTAAATCCAGCCCTCTGTAGAATAAAGGCTACACCGACATTATCTGTGATTTCCGGAGAACGCAAGAAGTCGGCAAGTAGGGGTTGGGCGGGCAGAAAGGAAGGGAGGGTGGGTGGCGAGGGGAGGTCAGGTAGATCGGAAACTGTTGCTGCTGAAGGCGATGACCCATTGAGGGGAAAGTACAGGTCGGAAGAAGAATAAGCTGAGCGGAATGAATGTGATTAGATTGGCTTTATAAAAAAATTCAAACAAGGAGCTAACCATTGTCAATCGAGTACCCGACATCTCGAGCAATTGGAGCTTCAGTAGCAAATGATTGCGAAGCAGAATAAGACGTCGAAGCTTCGTCTGGCAATGCAGGAGGCAGTGATGGAAGGAAGCTGAGGTCGAATTCGGGTGAGAGTTGCTCGTGGAGGTTGGACAGAATAAGAATAAAGTGTTTTGCAAAGGATCGGAGACCAACTGCTCGAAGACATCTTTTGTAAGTAAAGATTTCGGGCATCTCCCCCCACGCCCTGTCGAGGGCAACTGAGTCAATACACCGTTCGGTAGAATATGGAGGAAGAAACTGATGGAATGAACCAAGGCTACGGTAGCCATATCCCGGATTTTTCTTCCGACTGTCAAATATCGGGATTGAAGTCGTAGCAATTTGCATATGAGGACGAAGATGGGGGTTCGAAAGGATATTGTAAAGGAGGATGGGCAATTCCGAATGGGAATTTGATAGATTTTGAACCTGAAAAAGAATGGAGCCCACCAGGGACGATAGTTGAATGGACGAAGAGTCGGAATCTTCAGGATATAATGCAATGGCTTGCCCAGTGACAAAAAGGTTTAAAAAGTCGTGCGACTCCAAATCGAAATGGGAGGAACCATCTGGGAGAGCAACGACAGTGCAGGAAACAATTTCGGCGGGTGGCAGACCACCCGTCGCCATCGTTGTCATTGAAGCACGAAGGAACGAGGGTTTGTTTGGTTTTGTTTCGAGTCACATGTATCGTGTGCTTGTCCGGCCCGGTGAACTATCTCTCTGCTTTACTACTATGGCGCTTTCTGGGGCGGCGTCTCAAGAGCTTTTGAATGCTTTTCGACAACATTATCATCGCTATGAAAGCAGGGTTCATGAGGCTATAGCCAATTCTGCGGATGCCATGGTTCTCTGGAGACTCGGCGACGACTTGGAGCAATACCTTGGACTGGTAGACGAGGTAGGGTGAACGTCTGAGGCAGTCTAGCATTGGCTCTGAGAATTGTCTGTAGTATCACGGTATTTTTCCTGAAGAAGAAATCACTCTCATCTTGCAAAACGGAGCAGCAATGCAAAATGATATAAGACTACAATACCAAGATGCTGTTGATCGGTCCCACCATGGCCACCCTGTCGTAGTCCGTACTGTTCATACTGGCTCTCGAGGCAGACCCTCCATCGAGATTGACCCCGATTTTCTTCGTTGGGCTTATTCGCTGCGATCTACATCTAGCATCGCTCGCTTTCTGGGAGTCAGCCGCCGCACAGTTAGATATGCTCTGCTCGAGCATGGCATAGCTGCCCCTCGTCAGCAACCTGCCCCACTCGCAGCTGCCCACCGGGTAAACGACACTGAAGAGAACGACGAGGAGCAGGAAGTTGATGCCCCCAATCTAATGTCATATACCGGACCTCTCTCTACCATATCTGAAGACGACCTCGACGCTCTACTCATTAGTCTGAGGCGGCACTACCGAAGGGCGGGTGTAACTATGTTAGATGGTATGCTGCGGCGACTCGGTCACCACGTCCCGAGAGAGAGGATCAGACAGTCTCTCATCCGAATCGATCCTGTTCATCGTGTATTCGAAAGAATCACTATACGGAGACGCACCTACCATGTTCCTGGCCCCAATTCACTTTGGCACCATGACGGGCAGCACGGTGAGATATCTGTGACTTCATCTCTCGATTTTCTCATCTTTTATACTAGGACTGATCCGCTGGCGAATTGTCATTCATGGCTTCATAGACGGATATTCTCGGCTCATTACAGGTCTCCGCGCAAGCGATAACAACCGCGCTCAGACTGTTTTAGATTTATTTTTGGCAGCAGCAGCTATTTATCTAGCTCCATCCCGCATGCGTGGAGACCACGGGGTGGAGAATCTTCTAGTTGCGGCGTACATGGTCGCTCTACATGGAGAGGGCAGAGGATCATATCTTTGGGGCAGGTTCGTGCTTTGATTGCTCGTCGAGGGTAGAACTGACACAGATTTTACAGAAGCGTACATAATGTTCGGATTGAACGGTTATGGGTGGATGTTACGGCTCAAATTGGCGCCACCTGGGCCGATGTCTTCATTCTCTTGGAGCTCCATCACGGCCTCGATATCAACAATTCTTTTCACATCTGGCTTTTACATTATTTATTTTTGGATCAAATCAACAGACAGCTCGAATTCTTTCAAGAGTCGTGGAACCACCACCAGATCCGCATGCGTGACGGGCCAAACCGGAGCCCAATAGACATGTTTGGATTCGACTCGTTGGTGCATGGCGTGCGAGGAACGAGCGTGGCTGAAGAGCCTATGACAAACGAGGAGTTGGAGGTGTACGGGGTGGACTGGGAAGGTTTGCACGATGAGAGTCTCCTTGAGTCGCGCCAGGAGAACAACACAGTCGACGAAGGCACAACTTCTTGGATCGGTCGTATCGGTCCACCTCCTGCAGACCAACTCAACGAGGTGTTGGTTGATCCGCCAATTGGTCCGCTGTCGCCATTGGAGATGGAAGAGATGGACGCCCAGCTGGGTCCTCTCTTTGGTGCTGTGGAAGATGCGGAGGTTGCAAATTTGTGGACGCAGGCTTTGGTATTAGCTAGACAAATGCATCCAGAATTGTTTTGACTCAATGACCAGTGTATTCTATTGCTAATCTATTTCTTTCTGCCACTCTATACTCTTGTTGGGCTGCCGGGCATCTATTCGAGCAGTCGGACAGTTCTTTTCAGCATTGTTCTTCGTTATTTTAATTATTTTGATTGGGTAGACACGGCATCAGACACACTTCTGGGCATCAGACACACTTCTCACGGCCAGATCAAGGGACTCCTTGTACCCTCCCAATTTTCACTTGGTAGTTCATACCTTACTAGTTGTGCTATGTTATTGCGACTTGAAAGTTGCGAGTTCGGAGTTCGATGTTCAGATTACCATTTTCGGACATTGACATGGTAACCATCTCCGCATTGTTCGGTGCTCGACTTCCGAGTTGACGAAAACTTGGGAGTACCGGCTTGAAAGTATCCTGAAAGTACTCACTTCCCACTTGTGAGTACATCCAAACTATGCTCTTCGCACTTCCACCTCAAATAAATACCGAAAAATGATCTCATAGTGCTTTGTCCGTGCTGCCCGCCTATCTATTCGCGTCAACAAAAGTCCACCGAGAAGCCCGATATTCAATTCCACGAGAGTTGGTCAAAGCACGAGGCACGAAACTGTCTGATTCGAAGATGCCCCGCGTAAGCGGAAAGGGCAAGAGTTGCGTAAAGGACCAAGGTTGAAGTGCGACCATGTGACGTGTCACTCGATCCCGCTTTCTAGCGCTTTCTCTCATTTCATCATGTTCTATATCATCGGACTGGGATTGTCGGACGAGAGGGACGTTACTGTTCGCGGACTAGAGGTTGGCATGATTTCGACGCATTTTCGGCTGCTTTATCTTATTTTTTCAGGCGATAAAGGGCGCTACTCGCGTATATCTTGAAGCGTACACGAGCATCCTCATGGTTCAGAAGGAGCGTTTGGTTTGTGTTCAGATCAGTCATTTGATAAAGACCATCTCAATCTCGCATGCAAGCAAAGGAAGAATTCTACGGGAAGCCGCTGATCATCGCCGATCGGGATATGGTTGAAACCCAAAGCGATGAGATTTTGCACCAAGCTGACGAGGTTGACGTTGCACTCCTCGTTGTCGGCGATCCGTTTGGGTAATTAACTCCGTCCCTTGGTCCTCGGGCTCGCTGCAACACAACTCAATCCAACAGCGCGACGACGCACACCGACATCTTACTCCGGGCCCGAGCTCTCCACATCCCAACGCGCATAATTCACAATGCCTCTATCATGAATGCAATTGGGGCTGCAGGTCTCCAGCTCTACCAATTCGGACAAACCGTCTCTCTAGTATTTTTCACCGAGACATGGAAGCCAGACAGCTTCTACGATCGAATCAAGGAAAACGCTGACCTAGGTCTCCACACCCTCGTCCTACTAGATATCAAGGTCAAAGAAATAAGCGATGCAAATTTAATGCGGTGAG
This sequence comes from Favolaschia claudopus, assembly GCA_037176885.1. Lineage (NCBI taxonomy): Eukaryota > Fungi > Basidiomycota > Agaricomycetes > Agaricales > Mycenaceae > Favolaschia > Favolaschia claudopus. Next base: position 1,375,276 of record JAWWNJ010000022.1, on the reverse strand, counting down.
TGCCCGGCAAGCTACATGATTTCATTCCGGTTTTGACTTTCTTTTTCAGCAATCGGAAAATCTACGAACCCCCACGATATATGTCCATTCCCGTAGCCGTGAAGCAATTGCTGGAAATCGAGTCTCTTCGAAAAGCCGGCATCTTGGAAGCAGACAACACACTCGCTGTCGCACTTTCGCGCGTGGGTGGTGGGGATGAACAGAGAATTGTTGCTGGCACTCTCGCAGAATTGGCTAATCACCCTGAAGCAGCGTTTGGGCAACCGTTGCATAGTCTGATTATTGTCGGGAAGCGTCTTCATCACCTCGAAGTCGAATACGCCGAAGACTTTGCTATCGATAGGGAGAAATGGCGGTCCGTCGCCAGCACGGTATATGGATGTGCCTTGGATTGACCGTTTATATATTCAATCCCACGAAAGAATTCGAGTCTGTGCCGTCGCGGTTTCTCCCAAGTTTCAATTTTGTGAACGAGCACTCAACTGAAAACCAGCCATCTCACAGTTCGCAACCGAACCTGCTCGAATTCAGGTATGGCAAATCTCTCATCAATTTCGCAGCGAGATCCGACTTAGATCGGAGGAAAGAGGTATTGCGACCTGCAAGGTTTCTGACCAGTTATGCAATCGGAATCATCTTTCTCTGCGAACAATTTTGCTGGATAGATATAGGAGACTCTCTTGATTAGCGACTTGATATGCCGTTCGAAAGCCTTCCTTGTGGCACGGAAATTGAAGAACCCAGGTTACAGTTGAATATCGCCTTCGGCTCCAAAGTCAGACAGAAGTTCCGTTAGTTGAAGCTGAGCAAGCGTCAAAATCCAACCAGATCAGCTTGTCGTCCGTGAGTTGGAGTATGCTACCGCAGAACGGTCACTATTATACTATTTATTGTGAATTGAGAGACGTACAGTAGATGCAAACCATAAACTTGTACATGAATTTAGCAAGGCAGGCCTCACATATCAGCATCACGGTACGAGAACATACTCTCCTTCCAGAGCTATGATCTTTTCGACGGCTCTCTTGTAACTCTCGCCTTTCTGGAGCTCGTCTGCGTAAGCGAACAGTTTGGGATAAGTGGCCCTGTTCACACTGGCCACACTGGCCAAACTCTTGTCGTTCAACACCCCAAGAATGGGGAAACTCATTATGATATCTGCCCCCGTCAATTTGTTGCCGCATAGGTGAGAACCACCGTTCGGGGAGGAGGCCAGCTGTTCCTCCAGAAAAGTGAGATGAGTGATTAGGTTGGGGATCACGTAGTTGTTGATTTGCCCGGAAATTCGAGAGGTGATGGGTCGAATGAAGAAAGGAACGGGAGCAGATTTTATGTCTGGGAGGCTGGTCAATTGTCATATGCCTCGATATGAAGAAAAAACAAACTGGTAGCAACAATAGAGGTGAGGAGCAAAGGCATGAAGGAGCCTTCAGAATAATGCATCAAATAGCGATATCGCATATATTCGTCTGTCTCGCCGGCAACTTTGCCTTCGAGTCCGGGTTTCCATTTGGTGGGGATGAGATCGGAGCCGAAGTGTTCGGTGAGGTACTCGACAATGAGCGCCGACTCGGCAAGAGTAAGATCCCCTATAGTTAACACGGGAGACTTCCCAATCGCGTGAACGGACTTGAGCTCCGGAGGGGCATAATTAGTGCCAGGCTCGCGCTTGTACCGCTTGATTTCATAGGGCAGATTGAGTTCTTCGAGCAGCCATAAAATACGCTGGGCTCGAGACTTTTCAAGCCAGTGAAGGGTTATTGTTGGGAGATCAGACCGGTCGAGAGAAGACATTCTGAAGTGAATGAGCCACGTAGTTATGCGAACAAAGAGCGACGTACATGAACGATGCGGAAGAGGAATATCAACACCGAGTAATCAACACCAAATAATTTATATTCAACCATGTCCCGGCATCTTCCGAAACCCTCCGCTCTCATCCGGTCGCTCTCAAGCATTCAAGGCTGATTCAGCGTCGTAACTCCCGAAAGTCGGCGAGACTTGAACGGATTTCCCCCCGATTTTCTACGATCTTTTGTAGGGGCTATCGTATTGGAGTCCACTGCTGCCCGGGCCGTTCCATCAGTAATATCCTTTTATGGACGGGCCATACCCTCAACACACCACGCTTCGATAAAATAGATCTAAAGCTACAGTCAAGCTTTGATAAAGCAAAACGATAAAGAGAGCTAATATAAGACTCCTCTAAAAAATTGGTAGATTCAATTTGCTTTTCTGTTGAATTCCATTCGATGCTAGCTTGAGTGTTGAAAAAGCTCTGTGAGTAGCATGATTTTTTCCGTTACCGATGGGAGTGAATCGTGAATACGACAGCTTGTCTGGATAAATCCTGAGTCTTTGGACAGGCGTGTTTCGCAGCGGACGGTGCGTGTGCAAGTCAGGCGACTCGTTGCTAGTCTGTGTTTGTTTGGTGACGAATCAAACTGACTATCATCGTTTTCCTCTGTTCTCCCAATTTCTCCGACTCCCACCATCTTACGGTCATTCGAAAATGGGTTTTCGCAATCTACTCGACACTTTCGCAACTATATATGCAGGGCTGAAATACGGTCTTCCTGCAGTTTTTCGAGCGGTCGTTGCATCTCCCGCGTTGCTTCTCGATCCAGCTGCGCTCTCTCGTATCAGCATGGCAGGCATCTGGGTCTTCTTTGGGCCAGGGGGCGACGGAGGCAGACGTGCAGAGAAAACTCAACTCATCACTCCCAATGCACGAGGCATTGTCCTCGATCTCGGTGCAGGTACGTGCAGCGGCCCTGTTCACAGTTTCAAAATGATAACCCACGACTCTAACTCAAGGTCATGGACACACCGTCAACTATCTCGACCGTAACGTGGTAACAAAATATATAGCTCTGGAGCCCAACACCCTCATGCATCCACAAATCCGTGCTATGGCCGCCGCGGCGGGCTACACAGAATCAGACGGAACCCTCCTCATCCTCTCATGCGGCGCCGAAGACACCCCATCCATCTTATCCTCCTTGAACGGCAAACCCGTGGACACTGTTGTTTCAGTCCTCACGTTTTGCACCATTCCCTTCCCCAAACAAACAATTCGTTCAATCGCGCTCGATCTCCTCGCCTCGAACGGCGGGGAGCTATTGTTCTTTGAGCATGTTCAACATGGTCGGGATCAGCCGAATGCGGCATGGTGGCAAGGAGCTTTGACTCCGCTATGGAAACGTGTATTCGATGGATGCTGCCTCGACCGTCCGACTCATACCTGGGTAAAGGACGTTGTTGGGGATGATGGACAGACTCCGTGGCGTCAAGGAGAAATGTGGGGCGATGAAAACGAGTCCGACTCGGATCTTTTCTGGATTCGAATGGGACGTTTCGTCAAAAAATGAACACCTGTTCAGTTTCAGAGGGCGATAAGTTGTTTCCAAACAGCGTCAAATATTTATCCTAGTGATCAGTGATTATTTATGTGGCACACTTCAAAGACAGTGCTCCTAGTTATACGGATGGATGCCGACGACCACTTGCATCACGAAACTTCGCCAGATGAGCGACCCTCATACTTGACTGACTCGTAGGTGGTCAGCAGGTCTGATTCAAGCATGGTACCATCCCTCTGCGCGCAAATTTCTGAAAATATATATGCTCAGTCGCAAAAGCTTTGATGACTTAGCTACTGGTATGTCCTGTAACATCCGATTCTTGTCGCCGACGCCATCCACCATGCCCAATCTCTGATTCAGCGCCGCTGGATGGTTCATCCGTTCATGAGGTCCATAAGAACGCGCAAGAGTCCTGATTAGACGTGCAGAATCCAGATTGAGAAGCGGTGAGGAGCGGTTAGGTTGGATAGTGAGCCCGGAAACGAGAGTAGAAAAGGCGAGAGACGGAACAGAGACGGCCAAGAGTCCAACGCGACGCGAACTTCGCAAAGCTTCCAATGAGATGCCACAGGCCCACAGTTCAGTTCGTTTGATACGTTGGCCGTGTTGAATTCGAAGTGGAGGCGGCGCTACGTAGAGAATTAGTACTCCAGCAAGATACTGCACGGGAAACAGTGATCATTGTCGCGGGGAACGTTGCGTGACTACAGTGGGTTCCGGCATAATCGGGCCGACGGTTTTGGTCTAAGATCAAACTAAGATGCAAGAGGATGCAAGGAGCGGGTACCTCAGGTAGAAGCGCCGTTGGCTTCAGATGATAAATAACGATGACATTGCATACAGTATCGAATGGGTCAAGAAACGAAGCAATTTGAAACTATACAGTGTGGTAGTACGCGAGATGCAAAAAAGTCGAGTAGGGCAGCTGAGAGCAGGCAGTATTCCTTTTCTATCGTTGTTCTTCATCCTGCAAAAAGCATACATTGGACAGCTTGACACGATATGGTACAATATAGCCCGCACCTGTGCTTGAAGCAAAGATGGTCTCAGACCACACTCGACCCATTCAACGAACGCAATACGGAGAAGTAGTCCACAGTAATCAGAAACAGAAATAGGTAGACGCGAAAGGTCGAACAGCACAGCCCTTTCGAAAGCGGAAGCATCGTCACGTTTCAAGATTGGAAAGATGAGCTGAGACTCTCAAGAGCACAAAAGATTATTAGCTCCATCATTTTTTTGTGGTCGGACGACTGGGAGAATGTTAAGACAGAAATCTAGGAGTAGGATCGACATAGCGCACCGGTCTTCGACATGTGCACTATCTAGTACGAGATATGCGCCGCTTGGCGGACGCAATACAGAGAAAGAATACTCCAATTTCACATCAGGCGGCTCGAACATCCTGTCCCAGTACATATCCTCCAGTTCTGACATGCAAACCGAGCAATCTGCCGCAGAGTGCGAGTCACAGTCCCAATCCAAGTAATAACAGCGAGTGGAAGCGGGAAGGATATCGGCAGCGAGGCTGATCTCAACGCGAGAGAGCGTCGGCAGAGAAGGTAAAATTAAATTAAATTCTTCGATATAAGCATTTGGAGGGAATATTTCTTTGGCTGGCTGTTCATGAAGCAGAAGGGAGCGAGTTCGATAGTGATGTACGCGCAGACTCTGCAATTTGGTCAAGACTGTGAAGTGGTCCCGATATTCTTCCTGTACAAGTCATATTGAGCTGCAGAGCTTGAGCTGCCTTTCAGCAAGCCACGCACCAGGGGTCGATTAATGCTAAGATTTAGATGTCTGAGGTTCGGAAAGGAAGAAGCTAGATGAATAAATGACGCGGGAGACACTTCGCTCGTGTCTTTGGAGGAGGAGCCCCAAACACCAGATGTGTGAATTCGGAGATGGGTCAACGAATGGCAAACTGGCAGCAGGATTGAAGTGAGCGGAGGGGTTATGGATGTGCCATATAGATCGTCGTGAACCAGCTTGAGTGTCAGCTGCTGCGGCTGACGAGGATCGGAACAGATGACAACAGCATTATCGCAAGTGCCAGTGAACCAACGAATCCGGGATAAGAGAACGACTCCTTTGCTCAAATCGGTGCCGAGAACATTCAATGTAAGTTGGCTAATGTTCGGATGAGAAGCCAAGAAAGTGGACAGGTCAGTTTTGGGGCGGAAGCTGCGAGATGGTGGGTCTGTGTCATAAAAATCGGGTGGAATAAGATCAACGGAGATATTGAAGGTGGTAAGAGCGGGAAGATGTATGCTGTTAATGGCAGCAACCAGGTCAGGATAGCCATCAAATGGAAAGTCTTCATCGTCCAAAGAGATCGTCATCTCCAAGCATAAAGCATGGAGGAGGGGCGAGGAGGACGGTAGCATTTGTATAGATTCTGCGAACTTGAAGCACAGCTTATCAGCGATGCGATAGTCCCGGTCTGGTTCTCATATAAAGATCCATCGCACAACGCATGAGGAGAACTCACTTGTAGCGAAGAAATCGAGTTTAACATGTAGTACTTCGAGTTGTGGAATATGTACAAACTGCTGCGTTTGAGCGCTTCAAGTTTGGCAAGGACACAAAGCGGACGCTCACATTGAAGTTCTTGATATCACCCCCTGAAGAAACGAAGAGTTCTTTCAGGTTAGGAAATGCTCCTGGGACGCCCATGATTCTGCCCAATTCATCGACGCCCGCCACCAGATTCCAATGCAGAGTGCGTAGTCCATTTGCAAGAGCAGGCTGTTTCAGTGCCTTGAAAATTTCGGTTTTCTCCTTCAAAGCTTTATCGCCATAGCGGTTGACCAAGCCAAGCTGTTTGATGAGGCTTGCGGGGTGAGGATGATTGCGAGAGGGCTTGGTGATCGATATCGACTTGGAGTCAGTGCCGGTGGCAAGCGTTCGAATAAGAAGAACAGATTGAGGTGCGGTGAGCGGAGGGTCGACTGTGTTTGAATACAACGAGGACGAAAACAACAGGTAGAAATGCTGGGAAACGGAGCAGAGTCGGGCAACAGTCTGGCGAGAAGCAAAACTTCCAATGAGAGACCACAGTTCGTTCGGCACGTCACTCGTGTCATAGAGACGGCGCTACAACAGGTTATAAGCTCTCCCGACGACTCATTCCGTTGTCGAGTACCTTCAGGCCCACCATAATCGTCACGGTCAAGACCAAGTTCAAGATTTCTATTTATGGCAAACTCATGCCACATCCTCACGCGAGATACAAAATTAAGGGTTCATTATACAGCAAGAGTAGGAGTAAGGCTACATCAGTACTTATATCGAGGATAATACTAGTAACTATGGTAATGTACTTCTAGCCTCAAGGCAGTTTTGGATTATTTCACAGTCCAGCCTGTGCAATCAAGTGTTCGATGGAGTACGCCCTGCAATCGGAGGTGGTCAACGGCCAAGCCGTAGAAAAAAGGACAAAATCGCTTACGGAGGAGGCAGTTCGTCTATCAGCCGCAGCGGGGGTGTACCTTCAGGAGGCACATCCGCGTAGTTCAAGGCAAAAGAAGGACAAGTATGTGCAGGATGTAAACTGATGGGCACATGAAGCTCGAGGTCATTGCCCATTCCGGGGAAAGATAGTTGGAAGTGGAGGAAGTACTGAAGATTTCCGTCAGAAGAAAAAATCGGTTAGACAGAGCTGTAACTCACCTTGGAGTCAATGGTTTCGGTGCTGAACGTGGGGGCGAACGGCAGTGTCACTGTTGTATCAAACCGCGCTGAACGTTTCCAAACGCCGTAGTCCTTTCGTTCAGGATCAGGGATCCACTGCGCAGCCTCGACATCAGCGTCGACCGATGTGTTGAAGTCGCCGAAAACACTGCGCGTTGGGAAAGTGTCCGCCACCACTGCGGTTTTCCGCCAAGTACGGATGCTTGCCTCACGTTCGAAGAACAATTTCACCTCGGCCGAATGCGTGGGAGGCGCAGGGAATAGCGGCTTATTGTACTTGTCCGCAGGGATAGCAGTCAGTGCCATGGGTTTCGTGCGCGTTTCGATGTACAAGCTGATAGGCACCGGAGTTGCACGCGGAAAAGACTCCAGCTCTGGGATTTTTACCTGGGATGCTCTTCAATTTCGTTGATTGGAAGAGAGGCAGAGAAAAGGCTTACCTCGGCACGAGCATGGGCATGGTCCCCCCAGATGCCTTGCCGGATCTTTCGCTCGACACTGACGGCCTTCCAGGCCCCGTGCCAGCCCTTCTTGAGAGACTTCCTGGCCACGACCTGTTCAGGCGATGCGACAGGGAGTACAGGGAAGATTTGGTGAACAACATTATCCCTTCGGAAACGGCCAGGACGACTGCCAACAACTTCGACTATGTATTGGATGGTGGCTTCATGATTGATGACAGAAAGATGGAAAGAAGGTGGGAGTGAAACTGGAAGTTGAAACTTGAAAGGGAGGTCGAGTAGATGCGACCCTGGGTCAGGGAACGCGGTTCCTCTAGCCCATAGTAATTTGCTGAAATTTATTAACTGGATCGAGATCAGACAGAGAATATGCTTCAAAAAGGAAACATACTTCAATCTCTCGCTCATGTCTAGTATCTGAGCCGTCAAAATTATTCTCAATGATTGTTCTGCAAGAATATGAGAATAGGGTTAAACCAAAAGACTCATACGCACGTTACAATATAACCTCTTAAATAAACGTCGAGGTTCTCGATCCCCTCTTCTTGTGCTAAAGCAACGTTCAATTCGACACGACCTTGGACGGACTCTCCAGCGATGCGGACCGCATCTGGGAAGTGGAGAACAAAGGCGGATGAATCGATGTTGTTTTGAGGGGACATGGGAGGGACGAGGGATGTGAGCTACAGCGGGATCGCTGCGCCCTACTTATGAGTCCGGCGCTGTTTGAAAAATCTCGTACATCATATCAGTTTCAGAGGTTACCGTTCGTTGTGAGTCGGAGCATTGTCAACTGGGGGAATGATGTCTGTAAATACCCTTTGAGGCAGAGACTGTTTCGGCACAGCGCTGGCGTTAAAAAATTGAATTGATCAATCTTGTCAATCTTGATGACTGGAAGAACCCAAACTACGATGGTGCCCTCGGTGTGCATTCGTGCCAGTATGAAGCTCTGAAAAGCTTTGCATGAGCTACAGGAGGCCCGGAAAATAGTTTCAGGTGAAACCGTCGCGGCAACGATAGCCGACTAAGGCCGACTGAGGCGTGGGTGCGGAATGGAGAGAGTGACTCGAGGGCGGTACGCCGGTGGGACCCAAGTTTAGACGACCCTAGTTGGTCGCTGTCGCAACAAGTCCGCTGCCGTCAAAGACAGATCGCGAGCACCGATTTTTACGTTCAAAGACGGGAAACCAACAAATGCGTATATCCGCGAGATTTTTTTGCGGCTTGAACGTGGGAAGTGAGCTGAATAGCTGGTGGCCGGCGTGTCGTCACAATAATCATTGGAAATGCAATTGAAAGTCTCCATTCTCTCGTCGCCGGTGGGAGCAACGACGAGCTCGCCGCGCGGTGGGAGTTGAGGATAAGCTTGATTTGTGACTACTGTATGTGACACTCGAATCAATGGTTGGTTTCTGTCGTTCGCCAATGAAAGTCTCATCAAACTGGTCTGGATACTTAGGCTCTCTACAGCGTTTTGTTTTTCAATCGCTCTATGTCTTCCAGCGCAACAATCTGCTCTTAACTGAATGATCCTGATTTCAATTTGCATCGCTTTGAGGACTTGTTCAGGTTGTCGATGGAACTCGAATCAATTATCACAGATCCATGAATTCCAGTCTATTCCAGTCGTGGTGTTCTTGACCTCCTTGTTTGTTCTCTCCGCCTCTGTAGGTTGGGTACGACAAGCGAACCGATTACATGACTACGGGGGTGTCGAAACAGGCTTAGAAAAGTTGCAAGTACTGTAATCCCGCTCAGGCTGCGATATACCGATTTCCCGCATGTTTTGCTGGAGCTTTGGACGACCTGTCCATGCTCTCTTGACACATTTACATGATGTGCCACTTCATACGGCCCACATCCACTCTTGCGCTCCGGTTCGAGTTTGCTTCCATGAACTCTCGATCGAAACTCTATGAACAAGTTGTGGCCGACTCTCGGTATCAGCTTCACATCTGCGCTCGCGACATCCCGCCCTACTGGATAAGATTCGTCAACATATCGACGTAGGTTTGCCTCCTCTCGCCTTCCACTCGATCATAGCAGTTGACAGCATTCCGTTCTCTCTCTTCCTCACTGTACGTCCAGCTCGCACCAAAGGAAGACACCTCCCATTCGACACACGTATCTCAAGATAGAACAACCGTGTGTATTCCCCTCCCGAGAATAAACACTCTTCTCGTGCAAACCTGTGCAGACCCTGTCATGCAGCAAATGACGGACGTCGTATTTTTGAAGTCCTGTGTGAATCACACCAACAGCGCCCTGTATATCCTGAAAATTGGTCCCTCTTAGGATTCTCCTTGGATGAGGGACCATTTCCGCAGTAGCTGTGGTTGATCATTTCCGCGGGCTCGAGATGAACGCATGCATTGAGCTTGGAAAGGACTGTGAAAGAGTGGCCCGATTCTGCTCACTTTTGACACGCAACTACTATAGCGCTGCTGGCAGCGGGACAATATCATTCACCGATCCGTCCTTAAAACCTGTTCCGTCCCTGAACTTTCAATTGAAAGAAAAAAACCAAACACATCCGTATTCACCGGGGTCAAAACCCGCATTCTTTTTATTTTGCTACTTATTCCGGCTATGGATATATACTACAAGAGACACAGAGACACACTTGAGACAGGCAGACCCACCCGCGCCGAGAGAAAAAAACTACTGCTACGTATGATGCTGTGAAATGATGGAAAATGGGGACATGAGGAGGTCTTCTAACGAACCCAACTATGGTGCGAAGAGTTGGTGACGCTGGGGGCATAACGCGCGACATAAAGGATGGGAGGTAGGTGAGGCACTGCCGACCAGATACGGTGGAGAGCGCATTACATACAATGCGAGGGGTTGAAACGAGCGTATGCGCGTTGCGTAACCAAAAAGAGGGCGGAGGAGATGCGGTTCGTGAAGATGGTGGGGTAAGAGATCGCGGTGAGGGTGAGGTGTGTGTGTAGGCGGAGCCCCGAGAAAGGTATGACGATACGGCGAAGATGTATAATACTAGGTGTTGGTGTGATGTTTAATAGTGGTGTGATGTAGAAGTATGTCTGAGATGGCCAGAAATCGGGGGAGATGGTGCTGCGCCTGCCGTCGCGCTAGATCGATCCGTGGACATTGGGCCTCCGTCATGATGGGGGCTGGCCTGCGAGAGGTATCCCGCCTGCAGGAATTTGTTTCCAAGGTGTGCGGTTATAATCCGCCGCTGCACGTACGTCGTATCAGCTTGTTATCGAGAGCGAAGCGTGGAAGGTACTCACTTCGGGTAAATACTGTGTTCCCCCACCAATTTGCTACGATCTTCCCATTTTTGGGGAACTGCAGCGTAAAGAATATCACGATGAGCGATATAACCGTTCCGCTATCCAAGGCCGCGCTCGTCACATAATTGAACTTGCTCCACCATGCAAAGTGCTTCTTGCGGATGTAGTACTGGAATAAAGCGCCGACCGTGAACCACGCGCTATAGTTGATTCCTGTCAAGGGCGGGATGCCCGACACGCCGTTCAAGATCACGGGAGTACTTATGTACTTGATCCAACTATTGGGGTATCGTCGCTGCCAGAGCCAGAAAGGTATGGGCAGAACAGCACCAATAACTAGCGCGTAGACATGCGGGTGGTAGATGGTTCCAGGTCCAAATTGTCTCGAAGGTCCGATAATGCCCCTAACACGGGTATTAGTATTGAACGTAGAAGCCAGGTGAAGCTGCATCTACCAGATAATTGATGCCGAAAAGAACACCTGGTTGTGCGGACACGTGAGCTGGCTGCTCTGTGTTGGCGAGCAAATATCCTCGACGTTGGAGAATATCCAAGTCTTGACGCCAATTTGGAGGAACGCAGCGACGATTGTGCCGATGAGTTGCACCAGGAAGGAAGCACGCGGAGGGACTTTGACGTAATGTCCAAGTTTCAGATCCTGGATGAAAGACGTGGCCTCCGTTAGTGTCTGTACTGAGTAGGACTTGAACATCTAAAGTATGTGCAATGGCGTTAGCAGATTATTGGTAGTGCATTCAAACAACTTGCCATGTTGGCCAATGGGTTTCCCGGTAGCAGAGTTCCCGGAATGATCTGTGCCAGAAGATTGAGGGTGATCTACAGCGGAAAGGTGAGTCTACTAAACACGACCACCAGAGGAGACCGACCTCTTGTCCCGTCATGGCATAGATGAATCCTGACGGCAAGACGTAGATCATTGGTAACCCCACCGCAAGAACAAGTGCCCAGACAGGAACTCCGGTATGCCATACCTGAGGATTTGGGTCAGTACATATGGAAGATTCCAGCGGCCAAGGCGAAAAGATGTAAAACGCACCTCCATCGCAACGATCGCCAAACTGAAAAATACACAAAAACTGAGGGCGTACCACCAATCCGGTACCTCGGGGTAGTGACGCATAAGCTTAGCGTGAATATCGTCGCTCTCCACCCTCGTCTTCTTCAAGCCATTCCACAAACTCCGCCCATGGTACAACAACGTATGTACAATGACACATGTACTGAGCGCGAAGGCTAGTAGATACGTCATGCTGTAGGTTGCAGGCAAATACAATGGCGAGTAGGTGCCGAACGCAGTGGCGTTGAACTTATCCTCAGCAGTCAGAACCCGGGTGATATTGTACTGGTTGCCGAAGCGATCGTACGGGATGTTGGCGCTGATGGGGAAGTACGAGAGATACCAGGTGTTGGTATAGTAGAGGGCAGGGGTAAGAACCCAGAAAAAGAGCACGAAGCCAACGAAGACGTGGACTTCAGCCCACCAAGGAACCATGAGCGGGGAACCGATCCAGGCAACCTCATTCCAGTCGAACGTGATGAGGCTCATTCCCAAGCCGGATGAGACTCCAAAGAGCTGATTGACAGGAACGTTGTTGGGCACAATCCAACAGACGAAGGAGAAGACCGAAAGAGCCTTGAAAAGGAAGCCTGAGAGAAGTCGGTCAGTTTCCAGTTTTGTCTGTGGGGCGATAAGAGTAAAGAAGTACAGACCTGGAAGGAAGCACCAAAAGAAGGCGGCGGAGGACACAAGCATGAAATAGCGGTAGCGTGTTATGCCGCCACTAGTCTCGTCGTCTTCAGCATGGAGGGTGTTGAGTAGAGTGCAGGCAACAAGGTTCTGTGGCCAGACCATGCTTGCGGGCCATACCAGAAAGCGACGGCATATGCCGGCGAGACCAAAACCGGTGAGCTGAGTAGCAAGCACCAGCACAAGCGCGAACCAATACGAGACCTGCACGAATCGAATAGTGAGTACCGTGGCAGATAGAGATAGGGCGTCAAATGAGGCGCGTCCTTTGCCATTTAGGCAGACAGGAAGATTGTGAAACGCCCGCCGGGATAGACAGAGGGGTCATACCTTGATATGATAGTAGTACTCGGATACGACGATAGCGTTCAGCGCGTATGGATTGCCGACGGCCACGTTAGCCATTATAAAGACAAGGACGTGCTCCTTGATGTTCCAGGGCCCGGGGTTGAGCGAAAACTCGAAAGAGCGGAAGCGGTAGGTGGTGATAGGGAGGATGAAGGCAAGGAATTTGCCAAAGGGGTAGGCGATGAGGAGGAGGGCGAGGGGGACGACAGCGGGAGCAGGAGAGCGGAAGTTGAAGAAGACGTTGAGGGAACTTGAGATTGTACACAGGACGAGTCCGACAAACCACATTCGAACGGTCAAAGCTGGCATGTCGGGGTCATCTATATTTGATACAGATGCTCGAACCTCAGGAAAGGGCGAGTCTTCCTCCTCAATAGCGTCAAAGTCAAACTCCATTCTGAAAACCCGCAGGATATGAGCAATCTATCGCGGTATTTTCTGGGAAAAACCGACTTGATGGAGCCATCCTCTGTCCCTGTGCCCGCGAACGAGTCTGGCCGCACAACATGGCTCTTCTCTGTGCTGGGGAGCGAGACTCGCACCGGGGTCGTTGGGTCGTATACCGGCGCTGGGTACTCTAGTGGTGGGTACTCATGCTGGGAAGCGTCACGGTCGGCGGTACTCGGGGGAAGAAACGCAAAGACGTCCTCGGCGCTGCTATCGTCGTCGTCGTCGTCGTCTTGCTCGGTGCTGAAGGTGTACTGTGCAGGCCGATCGTCATCGACAGAGTATGGGGACGCGATGGACCTCGACATCGAGGAGAGGAGGAGGAGGAGATGGTCGCTGGTCAAGGGAGAACTGATGTGGTGCCTGACGGGTGTCACACCTGTCACAAATTAATCTGTACCTGACACTCTGCGAAATTATTGCTCTAACTATCCCTCCTGCTGTGGCAATATGTTCAAGCTCTCAGGGTCTACGTTCTCTTCAGGGTCTTTCAGTATTTCTGCGGAAACGGGTTCATTCCTCGAGCTCATCATCAATGATTAAATTCAAGTTCACTTGCGATCCCACACCGTTCACTCACAGAATCAGAGCCAGTTACTGACAACAGAGACTATCACCGTCAGCTTTATTTTCGTATCAAGGCTGCGAGTACTGTACAGCGTTAAGGCACGGCTCAACAGCAGCAACGTACACTTCAATGCACCCCCAACACATTGAGGTAAGTACTACTAGCGTTCCTGGAACTTGCAGCCCGTGAAGTGTATCTACTTCATTTCCGACACGGTGAACACCGTACAACGCCACTAGCTGCCACCGCAATACCGAGAGACCCGGAAGGGGATCAACCTCTAAGCGAAGTCTTCGATTTCCACAAGCCTGTTCTGCGTGATTGCTTGTATTTAGCACATATCCATGGCATCCACCAAGCCTCAGCATCGTCTTGGACCTGGAGGCCTTGGAGTGCATCGATTTACCGCTGGTGAAGGTTGGAGAATTGATTTTGCGGAGAACGGCGTTGTAATCGAGTCTCCAAAAACTCATCCAAGCCAGGGTCCTGGACCACTTATTTTCTTCCATTCGCACGCTTCGATCATCTATGACAGCGTCCTGGCTCTTCCGTAGCTCAATCCACCAGGTTGGGACCCACAGACGCATTTGAGCTTCCATTCATTCCTCCGATCATCCGATGGCGATGGATGGCGGGGTCCAAAATACTGTGTGTTGTCGAGCGGTGCCTGACTGAATGTCTGAACGTTAATATTGACTGTCTAGTTATCCGCCTAGCCCCACAGTAGTCCGACTACAGCACTTACTCAAACTGTTAAGGCTCTGTGTACCAGTGCCTGATCTTGAAGCTGCTGCGTTGGACCTCAGCAAACCTTCACTGATTTTAACAATATGTTTTCCAGAAAGTTACCAAACGTTGTATCACGCCCGAATATCTGTTATGCAGACGCGAATCATCGTTTGACTACTTGGTCACAGATTCATACGATATAGGTCTGTATTTTGTCTGTATTAGGTCTGTGCAGCATAAAGAAATGCTTCGGCCATTCTATAGAGGTTACATGGCTTGAGATACTACCATCGAGAGACCTGGAAAAATTACAAGACGGAAGACAAGGCGAAACAAATACATTCCCTGTTTACTTCCTTTTCGGGAAGTAAAACGCCGACTTCCATAAAAGGATACTATCCCATCAATGCAAGATATTGATCGACGTAATTTTGATCCCAACCACCACGATTCAGTATGGCGCGCTCGAAGGTACTTCTGCCTCTGGAAAATGAATCCAGCCACTGCGAGAGCTGATATCTGGCTGTAGCGCCATCTCAATCACACTAGCGATGTGCCGAACGAACTGTGGTCGCTCATCGGAAGTTTTGCTTCTCGACAGACTCTTGCCCGACTCTGCTCTGTTTCCCAGCATTTCTACGTGGTGTTCTCGTCCTTATTGTATTCAAACACAATCAACCCTCCGCTCACCGCACCTCAATCTACTCTTCTTCTCCGGACGCTTGCCACTGGCACTGAGATCAAGTCGAAATCGAGCAAGACCTCCCGCAATCATGCCCACCCCGCGAGGCTGATTCAGCAGCTTGGCTTGGTCGATGCTTTAACTTACGGCGATTCAGTTCTGAATGACAAGGCTCAAATACTCAGGGAATTGGAATACCCCGCTCTTGCCGAAGGATTGCGCTCTCTGCATTGGGACATGGCGGCAGGCATCGATGAGTTGGGTAGAATAATGGGCATCACAGGAAAATTTCCTCATCTCAAGGAGCTTTCGGTTTCCTCGAAAGGAAGGCTAACCAACTTCAACGTCGGTCCTGACCGTTTTCTTTGTTCTCTTTTAACTCACTCAAACGCCAAAGTTTGTGCACATTCCGCACCTTGAGGTTTTGCGTGTCAAACTAGATTTAACATCCGTTCTCGATTGTGGTGAGCTTGCAATGTGCTGCTATGTGACTCATTTTCATTCGGAACGCAGATATGGGATACGATATTGGAGACAAGTTATGCTTCAAATTTGCGGAGGCCATACAGATGCTACCATGTTCATCTCCCCTTCTTCACACTATGCATTTGGACCTCAAAATCCCTTTCTGGGAGGATAATGGGTTTCCTCATGACGGTTACCCTGATCTGATTGCTGCTCTCAACGGCATACGTCTTCCCGTGCTGCTCGTATTCGACATCTCCGTGGATCTTGTTCCGGCAGACTTCTTTGACTATGGTCCCCCACTGTCTCTTGATCACTTGCCACAAACAGACCTTGCACCATTTCTACGTTCTCATCCCAGCCTCGTACATCTGACGCTAAATGTCCTTGGTACAAAATTGGAGGAAGAAGTCACATTCTTGCCCGAGCTTCGTTCGTTTTCCGGTACTTTCGCTGAAGCTTCCCTATTGTATGCACCTCCGCGTCATCTGCAACAGTTAATGATCAAATTGGTTAACGAAGACCGTTTTGCCTATCCCTTGCCTCAATTTGCGAGTGCCAAGCTACGAGGCTTGTCCCTGACTCATCTTCGAATTTCCGTTTATGATCTCTTTGGACAATACATAAAATATACAGACCAGATTTCTCCCACAACCTTTCACGACCTCGCCTCTTCCCTCCCCAACCTCGTAGATCTGGATATCAAAATCAGTTGCCCCATGGTGAGTGACTGTTTATATCTTAACAAATCGAATCTTCATGACTCATTTACATTTTTCTCAGAGAAAGTACCGGGACCATCTAACTAGTCTCACCAAGCTCCAGAGCCTGCGCATTCGTCAGTATAGAGTTCGTTACCTTGGACCTCCGAATTGGCCGGCCCAGCTTGTGTTCCCTTCAGACGAATATGTCGAAGAATTCGCTTTCGTACTGCCTTCTCTGCCTCAGCTCACCCGCATCGAGATCAGCGTCATTGGCGACATCTTCCCCCTTTCCGAGCGTGACTGCAACCATAATCACGAATCCACCACAAGCCCTGACTACGACTCTGACTGCGATTGTGCTTTCCCAGAAATCTTTTGGGAGAGCCAGGATGATTCACCGGACGTAACTGTGTCATATTCTTTCAACGTATTGCGTCATTCCAGTGGTGCCCGTCTTATTTTGAATAGTGCTCATGTTGAGGACAGGTAGGCGGGAATTACGCGTATTAAAATTTCTGCATTGACGCCGACTATTTTGTAGTTACACACGGGCTGCTGGCAAGAAAAAACAGTGACCATGATTGTACTGCTTATCTCGGCTGATATACCTATCCGGCAAGTTCACACACTTTTCCCTGTCATAAGTACGGCCTCTCGTCTTGCGTTGCTTCAGGTGTTACAGTGATCGACGAGACTCTTCGTTGGTAGTGTATGTGTGCATTCTCGCCCAAGGAACGATGCTGTAGTCAATACTTTCAATCCAATATGTAGCGCTGCTTTGTCGATTTTCGATTGGAAGGACAATGCCCAAGGCATTGTCGGCTTTATTCGGCTAGCGCTGTCCCGTTCACTTGACCTCGACCACAATAATTGAGCTGTTCGTATTCTGCGGAATTAGAGCCTCCTGCTATAGGCTGTCCTCCCACTGTTATCTGCCAACTCCCCACAACACTCAACTATTCAACGATGCAGTTCAGTCGGGCTCCAACTTACCAGGTTTTAAGCTTCGTCAGCCTCCGTGGAGAGCGTCGCTGCTCAGCCTCCCCCATGTCCTCAAACGTTTACGGCAAACGCATTGCACCACTTCCGGAATTTACTTGGAGCCGTTGCGAATTTCAAGGCATTACTCGCGCCAAAGGCTTCCCATCTGCCTCAGTTCTGGGTCGGATTGCTGAGCTACGTGACTTGCAGCTGGATAAACGGGTTCTCTATACCTGCAGCGCCTGGAAAGACATGAGCAAGTAAGCTTTACTCACTGCGCGCCTGTTGCTACGGTACGCCCCGTGCGCGCCCAACGTTCGAGTGCGGCAGTGCCAAGCTCGCTAATCTTGCTCGATTCATGGTGCGATCAGTGATGCATATGCATCGCCCTACTCGATGTTATAAAAAGAATGAGCGCTCTACTCTACTCAACTTACAACCCTCATGGCCGAATCCCTCTCCCTCCGCTTTCCAGACATTGTTCGCGTCGCTGGCGAAACACTACAAGGCCAGGTCGATGTCAACATCTCCAAAGCCGTAGAGGACAAGATTGAGAACGTGCGAGTCAAGTTGCGCGGCTCTATCGTCACGTATGTTCTGCTCTTTCCAGTTCCAGCGTCATCTACATCTTTGTCTGCAGGAAGGTCACAGAAACTAAACGCGAATACGGTTCGGAAGGGCCAAAGAGCGAAACTCATTACAAGACAGAGAGAATTCAGGCAAGTCGTGGAGATGAACCTTGAATCCAAGCTCTAACCACCTTATCACAGGTCCTACACATTGACCAGCAGATCTGGGATCATTTCAATTCTCAACCAGGCTCCGAAATCATTACATGTCCCTTCTCAATACAATTACCCCCAAACTTGCCACCATCTTTCCACTATTCCCACCACAATCGTTCTGTGGTCGTCAGCTATTCTCTCGAGGTTGTTGGCTCGCGACATGGCGTCTTCCACGCTAATCGTCGCGTCCGGCGGATTTTCTCCGTTATTCCTGCTGCGAATCCATTCGAACTGAATGCTGCCGTGGCGCTGAGACGGGGATGGAATGGTCCCTGGAAACCCATTGCAAACAACAGGCAACTGAGGCATACAATCTTTGGCGACTATTCTGAAGCTAAGATGGAGGTAAGCAGCAGATTCAAGATTTGCCGGCGAATTCAAACAGTTCTCTATAGCTCACCCTCCCCGATCTTCCGTCTTACCCAATGTATGTTGGCATCCCCTTCAGCCTTCACGTCATGACACGAACAAAACCTGTCCATCACGACGACCTGGAGCACAAGCACGAGAAGCTGTTCCCTGCGCCGCCCGAGTCGCCTGTCGATATCAGTCTCGAACTTCATCTACGCGGCCATCTACGCGCCAAAGGAGCGGTCGAGAATCTGGACGAAAAATACGACTTGAAAGGCGGTCTGGGTGACAAAGCCGCCGTTGCCACTATACGCGTCACCAAAGACGAGCCGCAATGGACGCCCTCGACAGAACACTCCGACAAGGGCTCCTGGGCACGCGGGGTCCGCTTCGACGGCTTGATGACAATACCGTTCGCCCCAACGTTCGCTGCACCAACAGCGGAATGGAACGTCAGTGAGCTTCCCTACGGTTGACTGTAGCATGCTAAACCCACCAGTATATGCTGAAATATGATATCAACTTCCCTGGTCCCGGAAACCACCTTGAACTGGAGTTCCCTCTCCATATCAATTCCGGTTGCGCCTGTCCTCCACCTCCTATGGCGCAATACACCCCAAATATTCCATACGTATACCCTCTGCCTGCAGGACCGCCCCCAGTCATGGCCTTCCCCGAGTAAGCGCGATTTGTTGTCCTCTTTTTCGCTTCATGCTCACAGCGGTCGGACAGAGATTATTGGACTGGAAAGGATCACGACTGGGACGAAGACTCGTAGACGGTCGCCCTGTACGTTCGACAATGATACCCAACTCAATTGTTCCATGTTATTCTTCCATGTGTCCTTCATGCTCGAGCGGAGTAGATTATATTATATACATTGCTGTAACGCTATGGATCGTTAGACGTTGAGTATTTCAACAATACTAAGGTTAGCGAAAACGCGTACCTATTCTACGGATACATTTGCAGTCGTGGGGTCATAGCTATTTCGAATCTTTCGATGGGGGCGCGGAGGGTGGAAGTGGTTCACGCAATGGGTGCTCCTCCCTAGCCTGTTGAAGCAAAGGCTCGATGCCTTTTTGCTTCACCGCATTCTGAGGCACCATGAGCCCACTAAACTCAAAACAAAAGACGGAAGCTACCAACCTGAATACAGCTTTGATACTCTGCATACACCTTTCCGCATCTTGTTTGGAACTCCTCTGCTTTCTTCTGGTAATGTGCGGTGCGTTGAGCCTCAGTAGCATTTGTAGCGAGGGAGGGTTCGAGATATTCCTCGAACCAAACATTGAAACACGAGTCATACTCTTGTTTGAGGGCAGTACATTGCGGAGAGAGACTGTCTGCCATGCCAATGTGGAGGTTTAAGAAAAGCTGCAAATCGGCCGCGTCCGCTTGCGGCAGAATCGCGGTCACGAGACTGATCGCGTTCTGCGGCCCTTGACGGCGCGTTGGATTATAGGTGCTCAAAGAACGGATACAATTCTACGAAACGGAGGGATCTCAGGGTCTACATTACGGACGTATATACAAAACAACGAGAGTGCTACAATGATCGACATCTACAGTCAGATAACCAGGCATTTTTTCTACGCGTTCCAGGTCGAGAAAGGGAAGCTATCCACCGGGTGCATCGTAGGAGAAAACGGAACCCTGAACTCAGAAGACGCAACACGAACCAGTCGCAACGTTGGCCCTCCGTCCCGCGCCTCCTCAGCCACCTCGTCCTTGGCGAAAGGATCGCTCGTAATTTCGGGGATGGCCGGAAAGGTGAACGAGTCTGGCGTGGAAGGTCCATCCGACACGGGTGAATACATATCGGGGGCGACTACACCCACAACATGAGGAGAGGTCTGAATATTCGGTGGTGGACCACGGCGACGGCCCACAATACCCGACGAAGATAGCCCGGCGGGTTGTGACCTCGCCCGCCGGAGGATGTTCTTTATCCCTAGTCCGCTGCGCAAGAACTTACTGGCCACTGAGCGCTGCGTAGTGCAAATAGAGGGCTTCGAGTGATTTGCGACGGGGATCCTGTATGTGAACCCAATGCCCCTCCCAATCTGCTCCACACCCGATGGCAGGTCCAGGATGGGCTCTGACCGCCTGAGCCCAAGACCGGGTGTGCTAAGTGGACGCCGGAGCTTACGCAGCTTGTTGGTGGTAGCTTGCGTAGCCGAAAAGATGGAAAAGCGTTGCTCCTGTGCATGGATGGTTGAGGTGGAGCCACACTTTCGTAGTCTGGGCTGACGGGGGGTAGGGAGAGGCGGGCAAGGTAGAGCAAGCTTCAGAGCATCGCGCAACTCGAGGGGCGGAACGGATGAAGGGCAAGGCTGGTCCTCTACGTCGTCGAGTGTCTCCCAGAACTGAGCCATTCGCTCGCGAGGGCTCATCTCGCAGATGGTAGGAGAGGTAATGGCCGACGGAGGTTGAGGGTACTCCTCTTCCTCGACGACTCGTTCGTCCAAGACAGTCGGTCGAAAGATCGGTGGTAGCAGATCGGGTGTTTGGACTGGCAAGCTCAATCGTGAGGAAAATGTACCGAGAGGATCTGGGGATGGGACGTCGACGGCCGGCGCCGACGCCACCGAGCTATTGCGGCGAGAAAGTATGAACGGTGTGCTCGGGGATTTCGACGGCAAAGACAGTCGCTTGAATGCATTCCGGCGGCTCCGTAGATCTTCCATGGAGTGAGAGGAGCGGAACGATGGTTTAGGTTCGCCGCTCAAGATTTCGTGATGGTCGGGGATGCGCTCCAAGCGCGACTGGAATGGAATTGCCTTGTTGGCCGTCTGCAATGTAAACGATATATCGAGTGACGGGTCGAAACTGAGAGAAATTCGTGGAGCCGGGGGGAGCGGAAAGTCCTGGCTCGTGGGGCGTATTTTGGGGGAGGGTGTCCGGGATAGGGCGGGAGGCGCTTCAACATCATAAGTATGGCGGGAGAGAGGGGTAGGGAACAGGGAGCTCACAAAGATTTTTCTGCCGAACAGCCTGCCAATCCCTATGTGTAAGTGGAAAGTGAGACAACGATCGGTGACGTTAAAACGCGTGGCCTACACAGAGGCGAAATAATCATGTTCCTTTATCCGCCTGATCGTCAATCGGAGAGCAGGATTCCGCTCGAGGCACTGCGGAAAACGATCAGGGCTACCAATCTAGTCCATCGTAGAACGGACCTTTTCAATCAAATTCTTGGGCTCAACTGCCGTCAGATCGCCCCAAATTATATTTCCACTCAATATTTGACTCCTGAAGGAGTCGAAATTCTCCACATCCACAACCGGGTTCTAAGTAAGAGCATGTTACACACGGACAACTCGATAAAGGACGACTTACTGCGCCAGTGAGCAGGAAATGCAGCAGAACCCCAAACGACCAGCAATCGACGGCAAAATCATGCGCCCAGCCTAGTACAAGTTCAGGGGCCATGTACTCTACCGCCGGGCATGGGGCCGCTTCACACTGTGTGCCAATAGAGAACAGAGTGGCGTTACTGAAATTGGACAACACCAAATGGCCGGCGCTGTCAAGGAATATGTTGAATGGGGTGAGGTTCCGGTGAACGATATGAGCGGCGTGCAGAGATGTGAGCCCCTCGACCTGATGCTGATCAGGGAGGGCACGTCTGAGCCACTACGAACTCACAATTTCGCAGGCATAGAATAAGGCATCTGCATGCGACAGAGGTCCTGAACTTTGCACAAGGGCAGCGAGATTTTCATCTGAATGTGTTTCCTGAACAATATTGTGAGCAGTTGAATTTGCCATTGAAGGACATGACACCCACCGAAACTAGATAGATACGCCCTCCCTCTCCGGAAAAAGTCCAAGACACATGTTCCACGAATATGGGGCATGAAGCACGAAGTGATTCCATTACTGACTTTTCCGCATGTGCCTGGGAGTTCAATGCTTTGATTACATAGACCTTGTTGCTGGAGCGCCTTCTGCAAAGCATGGGATAATCTGTGGTGGGTATGATATCGAAATCCGCAAGACTGACAGCCTGCTTGGGCTCTTCGGGCTCCTGCGGAGAGATTGAAGAGACGCTGGCTTCGTTTGATGCCATGGATAATTCTTCTGTAATAGTAGGTAATGTGCTGCATCGTTGCTGCTTGGGCGATAGAAACATTATTTCCTAAATTCAAAATCAATGGAGGACGAGGTCATAAGGAGTCATCGACTTACTGCGACGTCGTCGTCGTCCCATTCAGGATCCACGTCCATAATATTCGAAAATTGCTACGGGATGATGTGAGAAGGATAGCGAGGGGGAAACGTACGCACATACCTCAACATCGTAACTCATCTCGCTTTTCATACGCTGTTCGTAATCGTCATCATTCGTGCCGTCGCCGTCGCCGTCGCCTTCCAATAGTCCCGAAAACGACTCCTAGAATGTCATGAGTCACCGCAACGAATCCAGACTGTGTTTGCAGACCGAAAAGGGTATCATATCCAAAGATTCGATGTCGATGTGGGGTATGGCGGAGGGAATCGTGGTCAGAGTGGTTGTCGACTAGTATGAACGCCTCAGTGCTAAGAAACGTTCCGCGCCTAGCGATACGCACGCCGCGCGAATCACACTGCTCGCCAAACGCCATCGCAGGAATTCAGGTTTCGCGTCGTCCAGGGTGGATAGTCGGAGCGGGTTGCGGGTCAAGTACAAGAAAGGTATCGCGGGGAAGAAAAAGACCAAGATCGACGCGTCGAGCGAACTTGAACACGCGCCGTTTACCTCACTTTGCTCCGTCCATTTCGGGCAACTTGAATTACTCAATTTGATTACTACTTTCAATGTCTCTCATCCCAGTTGCAAGCAAGCAGTGACTAGTCGATGGAGCAGGTCGAGAAGTTCAACGTAGCTTAGATATCTACTTTACTTACTTTTGCTATTACTTTGTGCCATTGTTCTACAGCTTCTCCAAGGTCAGGCTCTCTGAAAGCTGATATTCAAAATCACGCACATGCAATTCATATCCTCAGCTTTTCGCCATTTCCTCCACAAATTGTGTCCATTCTGTCTGGTCCATGGTGTAACTCTCTCGTTGAGGGTCTGGGAATGAACCGTCCTTGACGGCATTGGCGTAACTTTGCACTCCCACCTCCCGCGCAGTTTGCAAATTCGCAAACCTCCGTACAAATTTCGCCTTGTGGCCGAGCCAAGTGCCCATCGCATCGTCCCAGACAAGAACCTGCAAATCAGGTCAGGTAAGAATGAGCAGAAGACCCGACATATATACCTGTCCGTCCGTCCAAGGCCCAGCTCCGATTCCAATGGTAGGAATGTTTACATGCTCGGTAATGTATCGACCAAGTTCCTTTGGTACAGCTTCAATCACCATCGAAAAAGCTCCTGCTTGCTCCAACAACCTCGCCGTCCGCACCATGGCTTTCGCGTTGGATACATCTTTCCCTTGGACTTTATACCCAGAGAGCGATACATGTCTCTGGGGCAGGAGACCGATATGGGCCATGACGGGTATCCCAATCGAGGTTAATCGATGCACAAGCTCGACGATCTCCTCGCCACCCTCTATTTTCACAGCCTCTATTTGAGACTCACGAATCATCCGGACAGCATTGTTCACTGCGTCATTTATAGAACCATGGTACGACCCGAAAGGCATGTCCGCGACAAGCATTGGATGGGTCGTCCCCCGCGCAACAGCACTGGCATGGTGAATCATTTCGTCCAACGTGAGTTGCGTCGTCGATTTATAGCCCAAGCAGACCTGGGCCAGCGAATCCCCCACCAGAGTGATCTCGATGGCAGGGTCAGACGAGCACGACACCGCAGTCGGGTAGTCGTATGCGGTCAGCATGGATATAGGTATTTTTGACGCCTTCATCGTCTGGAGTGTTTGAATGGTCACTTTCTCCCTCTCTAGTGTTTGTTAGACGTGGCAGCAAAGACATGGTCAACAGACGCACTTTGTACGCGACCATCGCTCTCCTTCGGACGGACACTCATCCACCGACGATGCACTCGTATCGTCGGGGACGCAACTCGGGCAAGATATGTCCAAGACATGGTGCAACCACAAGAGTCAGCCCATTCGACTGCCAAAAATTTAGAATGAACCCATGTTTTACCGGACCACAGTTACCCGACCAAAGGCTGAAAGGGGCAGATCGCAAATGATCTTGATTCTCGTAAGCATAAATTTCCTTATTAGGGTTTTGGCGGTAGTGTTTGCCCCTGACATGTCGCGCGACCACAAAAAATGGCACAAATTTTGCGTGTTATATTTCGAAGCACATTACGGGAGAAAATTGATGCAATTCAACCACGAGAACTTGTTTATACAATGGAAAAAAACATACAAGCCCACAAAACAACCCAACTAATTGGGAATACTAAATGCTGGGACACTATGTGGGTCCTGTACACCAGGTACGTCCATGCTGGGATTCACAGCGAAGAATGAAACGGGTCTGAACATGATACTCAGTTGTTCAACAGGCATACTGCACACATGTACATCAGTGAACGAACGAGTCAACACAGAGAGAAAACGTACACTGGCCAGTCTTCAGGGCGAGGGATATGGGTGACACCAACAGTCAGGAAGACCAGAATATCCTCGTTCTCAATATTTTGCCCGCCTTCCACCCATTTGCTAATGGAATCCGGCGGTGTGTCCCTTGTTTGTGCGACATACTTTCCAGCAGGCCACATTCGCCCGCCCTTCGCATCCTCTACATCGCGACAAACCCACACCGCTTTATGAGTGAACGGCGCACGCCTCCCAACCCATCCGTCAGTTTGTGCCATCAGCTGAATCGCACCTGCCTTGACCCCAAGCGTATACCCGACAGCTTTGCCGGTGCTATAGTGTTGCCGCGCGGGGTTCACAATGCGCCAGCGTCGCTCCTTGCCCGCTTCGTGGTCGCGTCCTGACTCTGTCTTGAGGACGATGTCTTGCGCAAGGAAAGCGTTCCCGCCGAAGTTCTGGTCGGAACCAGTCGGGTAGGGAGAAGGCATAATGTCCGTCTCTACAACCGAGTTGAGCAACCCGTCGACCATGGGGTCGACACGAACAGAGAACTATATCTGTCAGAGGATTCGGGCCAAAGAGTATGAACGTACGATGTGTTGGTGATAATGAGCGTTGATATTAGGAGCAACGACCGTGCCATAAGGATTCTTCTCGCCGTTTGCGGAGATGTAAACCTGTAAAATCCCGGTGAGACGGATCTCCATCTCAAGGCTGCCATCTTGGTAGAACATATAATTGAATATATATTCTAAACCGCAGTCGGAAAGTCAGTGCCAACGACTGCAAAACTCGACACTGTATTCACCGTAATTCGCCAATGTGCACACCATGCTTATGACAAGCCGGCGGCGGCGAACCGTCTGCGAACGACCTCCGGGACGGAAGTCAGTGTGCTTCCACAGGACCCCAGCGTCCTCTTCATGGATGCAGATGCAGTTTTTGATGACGTGTGGCGTTCCATCGTGCTTCACGAAGGCTCCCGGCTGTTGACAGTTATTCCAAGTAGAGAGGGGACGACATCGAAGACAAACCAGGTAATGTATCTGGCCGAGGCAATCACAGCCCAGCGAAAGCTCGTTTGCCATGACACCCATACCGTATTCTCCGCTACATTCATATTCAGAGAAGGGAATAGACTCTGTCCAGTATCACGCACGAATCAAATGCAAACTTCCGGGGATGAGGATGTTCAGGCGGTGCATACGGGACCACCATCTCGGCCAACGACAATCGATAGAGCACAGGACGAATTTCACCGTGGTCATTATAAGTGATCGTCGAGAGCGCAATACCCTCGCGGTGGTTGAATCCTGAGCACGGTCAGAAGCTATTTTTTTGAAAAGAAACAGTCAAATCGTACCAACGTGCATCTTCCAATTCTGCCATTCCAACTGCGCTCCATTCAGCTTGAAGCTCACTCCTTCTGGCTGTACGATGTGCAAAGGCTTCACATCGTCCCGGGGCTTGAAGTCTTTCTGGGTCGTTGCCATGAGATCAGGCAAGAAGTCGAAGGATGCGCGCGGAGGCGGGATACGCTCGCGCCCTGATATTTCGAGCTGGTTGCCTTCCAAAGAGGTCGGGGGTTTGGTTGACGGCACAGAGAGCTGGGGACCGTTCGGCGTTGATTTGTAGTGCGGGGCATATTCTGTGGATATGAGGTCCGGACCTTGCGAAGGCATATGAATGGAGAATCACCGATGTGCAGTACTTTCTGCTCATTCGAATCGAAAATAACGATGAAGTCCTGCATGAGTAATGTGAATACAACGAATCTGAACCCTCTTGCTTCCACTGACCATAGGATGTGCGTATAGGTTGTCATGGCGGGAAAAGCGCGCGAAGAGAAGACCCTGCTGAATCCTCTGGGATGTCGAGAAACGTTCGTCGTATCCGATAGACCACCCTTCGCAGCAGATTTCCTCTGGGTTCACTCCTATATACACTCGTTCAACGACCGCAGCGGGTATGCAATCAAGTACTGAAATCTTACCAACATCCTTTGCTACCTGTTGTACACGAGGGTCATTTCGGACCACCATATCACAGTTCACAAGCTCTTCAACGGAGATTTGAGGCTGCAATCCTTCTTCAAGCAGGTCAAAGATATCGACTTTCCACCTATCGTCCTGCAGTGACAAGATGACATTGTACGAGCACCTAAGTAACGCAACATCAGTCCTGTATTTCCACTGAAGTCGATCCGACTCACCCGTTTACAAGATCTACGATCTACTAGAAGGATCAGCATTTGCACAATGAGGAGACTCTCTGCACACATCGACTTCAGCCTTTCTTATGATCGGGACAGGAGACTCTGGTTTAGCTCCTGGCGCAAGCGGTATGCCAAGGAAAGCGAGGACAGTCTTCTTTGGAGGAGGCAGGAGGTAGCAAGTGATGAACTTGATCGCTTTGACCTCTGTCTGTGTAGCAATGTGCAATCTCACAGCCGCACAGGCATTCAAAATCTCGTCTGGGGTCAATGGGTCGAGGGGATGTCCTGCGGATTGGGACATGGTGGTTGCAGTATGACAGACGGGAGATGGGTGCGATTAGTCAGACCCTGAGGTGCAAAAGCGCTCCAGACAGTCCACTGTGGGAGGAGATGGCAGTCTATCAGTCTAATTAAGGGCAGAAGTATGTGAACCGAAGGGCGCTTGTTATCGCGAAGCAGAGTGAGAGGAGTGTGGCACTGTGGCTTCGTCGCTCCGAATTCGAAAATAGGTTATTACCTTTTCTGGTTATTGATCCAGCTCAAACGAGTCTTTGTGGACGTGACCTATCTTTTTATTCTCGAATTACCCCCACTTCTGCCTATGACATTGTGAACTCACCTTTCTTGACTTGTCGATCTGACGAACCTCACTTTATTGACGCAACCACAATTTAGAAAACTTGACTTGACCCAGGTTTTTTGTTGTGGATCCAACATAATCAGCTTGTTGAACGGACCTCAGTTGCTTATCAAGTTGACCCCATTTTATGGCTTGTCGGCTTGTTGAACTGACCCCACTTTTTACCTGAGTCACGTTGTTGATCCCACTGCACTTTTTGGTATTCCGATTGTTGAACTGACTGCACTATCGAAATCTCAAATCGTTGAACCAGCCTTTGATTCAGGCCCATCCCTCCAGATTAAAATCAGAGACTCAAGTTCCCTTCAGTACACGGTGAAAAAATCCCCGAGAATTGCTACTCCTGGAGATAGTAGTACATATCCTGTGCTAGTAGAAGCCATCCCTCGAGACGAATCAAGTTCTGCTTTTACAAAATTTTGGCGTACAACTGAGTGTTATTAAATCAGCACCTTGCTATTCTAGCTAATATAGCATGGTTTTGCCGTGTTTGACGCGTCCTGGAATTAAGCTTCAATTCTTCAAGTTCAACTTTCGTGACGCGTCGCAATGGCCCCGGCGGTCCCATGGTATCTATCAACTGCGCGTGATTTCCAAAAGTTGGGCTGATTCCACAAGCAGGAGCTGGAAAGTGAGGTTGGTTCAACAAACTCAATGTCTCAAAAGTAAGGTTGGTTCAACATATGGAATTCGAAAAAAGTGGGGGGAACTCCATAACTATGAAATGCCAGGTCCATTAGCAAAATGAGCCAGGTCCATAGCGGAAACCTGGCGTCAGGTCAACATTCTTAAATATGGGGTCAAGTCAATAAATCGCGAAAAGCTCGTTCGGTAAGTCAAATCACGGGTCAAATCCATAGTTGCACCGCGCCAGATCAAGAATCGGGAAATTGGGCTGAGTCGATTACCAGAAAAGGCAATAACTTGTTTTGCCTCCGAATTGCCGAAGACGAAATCGCGTCCCCGTGATCGCTCCTCTCGTATTTATTAACCACATTTGCTCTTGCAGTTTCGCGTTTTGGGCGGAAAACCAATAGGAACGTCAGTAAAGCGGAAATGAGCATTACAACAGCGGGGAAATACATGGACCGGTTGGTCAGTCAGCAGCCGGGAACTCATACAATTCTAGTCCGAATCGTCCGAGCCCCCGTAGTCAGATACATCGTTGATGAAGTCGTCGCCGGACAAAGGTGGAGGAGTCGGAGGCCGCAACGTCCACTCATCTTTCTGTTCATCGATGGGGCCTCGCATTGCGATCTGGCGGAAAATTTCAACGAGATAACTGTATCATCATTGAAAATCGAAGTCGAACTGCAGATATCGTTGAACGACTCACAAGCTCTCGTTACCCGCGTTGGGTCCTCGCGGTAAAAACAAGTCGTACACTTCTTGCAGTCGTTTCGTCATGGAGAATACACTATCAGCTCCGTCCTCTGTCCCAAGCA
The DNA here is from genome assembly GCA_037176885.1 of Favolaschia claudopus. Lineage (NCBI taxonomy): Eukaryota > Fungi > Basidiomycota > Agaricomycetes > Agaricales > Mycenaceae > Favolaschia > Favolaschia claudopus. Next base: position 1,345,860 of record JAWWNJ010000022.1, on the reverse strand, counting down.
CTGCCTGGTACATCGATTTTACGTCGACGACATAGACCGGCGCGAGTTGTCGTGGTGGTGTATGCGGAGGCGATCTATCTCTGGGACGGGCATCACCGCGACGGGGGGACTGAGAGCGACGGCGAAGCTGCTCGGAAATCTGCCGCGGGTCGTTCGACGCTTGGCGAGGTGGAGCAGGAGACGGAGCACGCTATTGTAAACCGTCAATAGCTAGTTTGCAAAAGAAAGAGTGGGCTTCGCACCACATCCCTGAGCAAGCTTTTGAGAGGGTTTTTGTTGCCTTTTTTCCACTCATCCTCGCATGAATATTCCCATTGAGACACATCGACCTGCAGAAATTTCAAGACATCTATGGCACTGGGCCCGCCCTTAGGTCCATCATGGACCAGCAAAACAACTGGCTTCCGAGAATTCTGGAATAAATCCTGCACTTTTTGAGCCGCCGTCTTCTGGTCACAAACTTGTGTCGGACCATGATTGTCGTACTCATAGTTCTGAGTATACGAGTTAGGCGTACAGAATGGGCAGATTAAGATGAGAAACATACAGTGCGTTCATATTGTTGCTTCCAATCCGTATGTTGGGTAGGTTGGGGTAGTTGCGTATCGCGGGAATCTTGAGTTTTTTTCTTGTCTTCTTCCGTGGTCTTTGGCAAATCCAGATTGAGGAGATGTTGGTTTTCCGAAATCATTATATGGCACGCTGTTTTTGCGCGGTCTGATTCCAAGGTGGGAGTATACGCCTCGCACCATCCAATTTCCAAGATCTTGGGAGACTTCTTCCTGTCATCAGGGCCTCTGAAGTCCCTCTTCCACACATTGTAGCAAAAACTGACTACATCGACCGTATCTTTCCAGGATGTGCTCGCAAGATCAAATTTGGCTGGGTCCGAAAACGCGTCCTGCAATACTCTGTAGAACACGCTGAGATTGTGATTTAGAACAGAGTTGAACAAAGATGGGTGAATCAGCACCTACCGAGTGTTCTCGAATTGACCACGCTCCAAGCCAATCTGGCCATCTTCCTGATACGACTTGTTGGCTTTGGAGGTATCCTTCCCGCGATGCGACTTGGGCGGTTCAAGCGATTTGAGCTTCCGTTCGAGCTCCCCGACATCGCGAAAAAATATTGGGGACAGCGATTCGAATTCGGTTGCTTCGGAAGGACGGGGCTCCTTCGAAGCCAAGGTCTCTGCTTGCCGTCTTGTCAACAAGATGTGCGATGTTCCCGACTTTTTGATACCTTCAAAAGTGGTCGTTGTATTTTTACCGTTCGACAGAAACGGGGGAGGAATAAACATACCGAGCACAAGCTCGCCGCTCTCTTGGTATTCAAAAAGTCTTTTCCGGACCGTGTCTGGATTCTGGGGGAGGCTGAGACACGATTAGCAATTCGAAAAGCTATTCCGAAGCCAGAAGAGTTATTTACTGGATAGCAAACTTCCAGCCACCCAACTGATAATACCGGGTGACGCCGCGCTCCATGAAAGAGAGCTTGAGTTACGCGGCGCCCTTCAAAGGGGTCCGCTGTGCGCTGTGCGGAATCTTCTCAACAATACGGGTACAAGAGTGCGGGGCGAGAGCGGGAAGTCGAAGACGACCGAAAGCCGCAAGGCATCCATCAGTTCCCGTGATCGCGAGATTTCCTTCGACTCTCACTTCCATGTCCCTCTTGAAGACTCCGACTTGATATTGCTAGCTTTATCTGACCCAGAATCTAGTTTTCGTCCCGCAAATGGAAGGATGCAACTGCGGGGACCCGAATACTTGCTCTGCTGCTGACTGGAAGGCTCGAAACCATACTTGGCCGGAAATGTCATCGAGAGCCGAATCTTTGGAATTTATATTCGCTTTACGATTCAAAACATCCATCCTAACTGTTCAACGGCTTGAAGTTCAAATCCAAGGCTCCAGTTTGAGGCTTTGCTTCAGTGTAAGAAAACCGACTCTGACGCTGCGAAAATGTCATGCCGCCTACCCGTGTTCCGTACCGTTGGAGCGAATCTATAAAGGTGCAGGACACAAACCACTGAGAGCACTGGACTAGAGTAACTCCCATGTCTCAAGACAAACCCACTGGCGAATCCTATCTAATTGTCGGCGGCGGAACGTCCCTCGGCGAGGCTATTGTCAGACTTTTGCTGTGTCGAGGCGAAGCGCGCGTCTCCATTTTCGACGCTCTACCACTGGCGCCAGAGCAAGTCGCCGAATTCGGGGATCGCGTTAGGGTTTTTGTAGGAGAGATTCTGGCTCCCAAGGTTGTCTCTGACGCTATTCGATCGGTGTGTCTACCCATGCCAGTCGTGAAAAGAGACATTCTGAACACTCTAGTGCGAAGCTACTTGTATAATTTCCACTGGAATGGTATCTATACCCTCAGTGAAAAATATTCGATACCCATCAGCCTACGCGTCCCCTCTCACAAGAACTCAAGAGGATCAAGTGAAAGAAGAATTGAGAATTGTTCATCGGCGGACAAGTATTGACGGCAACCGTAACCTCGTCTCCGCTATCTTCAAGAACTCAGTCAAACAGTTGGTCTATTTTGGATCTGCCGAAAGCATGTTCAATGGCATTGAACGCCCGAATCTGCGCGAGGACGATGTGCCTTGCTTCCCGAAACCCTGGATACCAGAGTTAGAAGTTGCTGCAGTTGGCGAACGCATCGTCTTGGACGCCCACGGGCAGATGGGACTTGCGGTAGCCGTCATACGTTCTCCTATTATTTTCGGGTGAGCATGCATACACTCAACGCTACCGTCACCGCCATTTGAAAATATGGTCTCGTCTCCAGCCCAACCTACGATCAATATATGGCTCTCAATCGATCCCAGGCTAAACCCCAGCTTTCTGCAGTGTGTGCCGGGGATAATACCAAGCTCTCCGACATGGCATACACGGACAACACAGCTCACGCTGGGATTCTTGCCGCCGATCGGCTTGCTGTTTCACACCCGAGGCATTCTGCCACCATAGGACGTGCGTTCATTGTCTCGGATGGTGACCCTCGTCCCACGTGGGACCTTCCACGCGATTTGTGGGCAGCGGCATCACACACAACACCTCCAACGCCAGTCAGAGTACCCGTCAAGTCTTTCTACAGTCAGCCTGGGACGCTTGCCAAACTACTAGGACGGAAGGAAATTCGCGGCGAGAAAAACAGAGCCTGGTTTTGGTATTGCGCGACGCGTACATATGACATCTCTCTTGCGCGCGACGTGTTGGGGTACGAGCCCATTGTTTCACATGACGAAGGTATACGTCGGACGGCGGAGGTGCGTATAAATTTACGTTTTGTTGAACTTTCGGCTCAAATGACTCCGTTGAGTGGTGGCTCAGCAGGCAGAGAAAGTTGAAGGAATTGAAAGAAGGGAACCAAACGGCTCAAACCCCTGGGTCGTCTTCCGACAACCCACCCCCTGCATATGGTGCGGAGACCAATACTCGAAGTTGGCAGGCGGTTGTGTGATCAGAATTTGCGAGTTTCTTCTGGACGTATCCAGCTCTGTATCATATAAGTACTGTACCAATTAATACATTCTCTCGTGCGCTTTCTCCGCGATTTTTTGTGTTTTCTCCAGAGCATGCGAAGTGGGATCGGGCCGACTTCCGCGTTCTGATCTCTCCGGCCATTTTTCTCATTCTGTGTTCTGTTCTGTTCTAAACTTGTTGAACGCAACACTCTTGTATCGACTACCGTCACCACAGCTGCTACTGTAGCGCTCCGAGTCCCGCTATCGGGATGCTGTCCGACTCCGACTCCGACAGTGAAAATGGCCACGATGTCCACCAACTGACTATAAACGAGCACTACGCCAAAGCATTTGAATACAAAAAGGAACGTGAAGAGCTTCAAAGACGTGCGTTACCTCGACATATACAATATACAGCGTTCTCTGGTTAAGCACGCTTGTTTTCAGTGAAGGAGCAATATGGTTCAGACCCGGACTCGTCTGAAGAAGAATCGACTGACTCGGAAGATCTGGAGTCGGAAGATTCAGATGGGGAGGAGCTTACTCCCGCTATGGATGCTGCCATTCTGCGCACCCTAGCGAGAATCAAAGCTAAAGATCCCGATATCTACAAGGACGGAAAAGACATCTTTGGTGGTACGACTACTGTACCGTCGTCGACTGTTCGGTGCTAGAAATCCTAACAATTTGGAACAGAGGAACAAAAGAAGACTACGAAATCCGCCATAGCTGCTTTGACGCGGCCTGCTCGTCCAAAAGAGTCCAAGGACAAGGTACGCTACTCAATATTTTAGAATTCAAGTACAACATTTGATATATTCTGTACAGAGCAAACCCTTCACTATTCGCGCTGCAAACCTCCAAAATGTGCTTGATTCGCGCTCGCCGACGCCCGAAACTGCCCCGGAACCTCTGGAGACATTCGCAGCGGAGCAGCAGCGACTACGTGCCGAAACAATCGCTGCATTCCAGGCCGCTGCGGAAGATGACGACGAGGATGATTTTTTGGTCCCGCGGGAAAAGACGATGGACGAGGTGGCTAAAGAGGAGGAGGAGTATCGCCAATTTATCGAGAGTGAGGTTGGGAATTTACGGGACTTGGTGGATGTTGGAGGCGATGCCCATGTCGAGGATTCTGTCAAGGAGGAGGAAGGAGGGGAAATCAAGAAGAAGAAGAAGAAAAAGGAAAAGAAGGGGGCCGAAGAAATCAAGCCAGTCGGCGAAGAGAAGAGTAAGCAGGAGCAAGACCAAGACTTTCTTGTCGAGTAGGTTTCTTTCACTTTCATTACCCTGTATTCGACCGTCCGCTCACGATCTATTTTCAATAGCTACATTCTCAACCGCGGCTGGATCGACCGCGCTTCGAAACGCCTGCCGACATATAAAGAGGTCGTCTCGAAGAAGAAAGGCAAAGAAAAGGCGCTGCCCGCTGACGAAGGGGATGAAGGCAAGGCTGATTCGGATACCGACTCTGAAGATGATTTCGACAATATCGTCGATCGCTTTGAGAGCTCTTACAACTTCCGGTTCGAAGAAGCGTGAGTTTTCATCACACACTCACCCCATTTTGCGAGATTAAACCTTGGGGTATAGCGATGGAAGCCAAATCAAAACATATCCTCGAAATTTGCCTTCCCTGGTGCGCCGCGAAGACACGACGCGGAAAGACGCCCGTGAGCGACGTAAGCAGCGTAAGGAGGAGGAATTGGCGAAGCGGAAGGAGGAGGTTCGGCGGTTGAAGGGTTTGAAGGTCAAGGAAATCAGGGCTCGACTCGAAAGAGCCGGCGTCGCCACTAAGGAAGCAGATTGTAGGCAATGGTCTTTCCTTGAAGCCCTTTTGAGCTGATCCGTCGTTTGAAGCCCTTCAAGAGCTCGGTCTCGATTTGGACGCTCCGTGGGATCCTGAGGCGCACGACAAGCAAATGGCAGGTTTGTACGCGATGAATGGCGGGGATGAGGACGATAACGAGTACGACGATGGAGAAAAACCCAACTGGGATAACGACGTGGACATCGGTGATATTCATATGTCGCCAGAGCCAGAGCCAAGCACTAGTAAGTTGGAGAAAAAGAAGAAGAAAAAGAAGAAAAAGAAAGGCGGTGAAGATGAAGACGAAGGGGTGGATGTCGACGCTATGGATGCAGATGCTCCTCCACCGGGCGGTGACGACGACGAGGAGTGGGACGGTACTGAGGAAATGAGAAAGCGGAAACTAGACGAGTGGATGGACGAGGTTTACGCTCTCGATTTCAATGACATGGTCGGTCCCTTCTTTACGTTGAGACTGGGAATTCTGCTGACGTCCGCAGGTTGGAGGCATGCCGACGCGTTTCCAATACGCCTCCGTCGCGCCGCAAAAATATGGGCTGTCCCCCGTGGAGATACTCCTCGCCAAGGACTCGGAGCTCAATGAATACATGAGCGTCAAAAAGTACGCGCCGTATCGAACGGAAGTGCGGTGGGACCAGAATAGGAACGAGCGGCTACGGGAGTTGCAGGGAAAGATTAAGGAGCGGACTGGTGGGCGTCACGACGAGGGTTTGGCTGGAGAAGGGCCTACGAAGAAGAAACGAAAAGGGAAGAAGGAGCGTATGAAGGAGAAGGAACTTGGGCTCGACAATGCGGAGGAGGCCAATGGTGCGGAAGATGCACCGAATTCCAAGCGTAAACGAGAGGTTGAGGAGGAAAATGTGGCTCTGGACGCACATACGGAGGGGAGTAAAAAGAAACGGAGGCGAAAGAAGAATCAGGATGCAGTAGAAGTCGAATCGTAGTCATTCTTACACCAGCCTCTCAGACTAGATTTGCCCCTCTTTCCGAGGCTGACTACTTTTCGGCCGTCGCTGACCGTGGCATATGGTTGTGATTTGTATGCGGGTAAGTATACTACCGTATTACCCGATACTCATGCTCGAGAAACTCTCGAGTGATGCTTCAATGTTCTCAATCTTATCTGATTGCGCAATTAATCAAGTTGCAGCGCCACCGCGTGGCAACTCTTCCCCTTGGATCGCTCTTCTCTCCCTTTGCTTTCGAGTGCTAGACCAACCGTGTACGCGACTTTGATCTCCGATTTGTTCCCTCGTTGAACTGCGCCGCTGTCCCCTGGTCAACCCCTGGTGTCCCTCGGCTATTCGAATTCATACCTGCTGGCAGGCTGCTGCGCGACGCAGATTTTGTGGAAGAATGTGGTGCTCAAATCTTAGACCGCAGTTCACGGACTGTCAATGCGCGGGACCAGGATCATTGGATTCCGAAAACTCCAGTGAAGGCGAAGACCTGCGAAGGCTGTTGAACTTGTCATCGTCCGATTTCTCGGGAACGAACTCTGAGTCAAGCGGGTAGTACACCCATGAAACCTGAACAACAGCTCTGTACTTTCCTATGACTCGCATCCACTTAACGATTCAAACGCTGCCAGCCGGTGAGTCAGATTTGAATTCCGACAACAGGAAAGCTGCGCATCCAGGCGACTCGAACGTCATGATCCTCCAAAAAAAGTTGGCGCCAAAGCAACTTGCGGCTGCGCTCAAGGCACCGCAGTTGAAGTGCAAACATATAAAGCACGCTTCCAAGTTCCTTGCTTTGCAACAAACACCACCGAGTCAGCTACTGAAGTAAACTCATCTACTTACAAAACACTTTACTCTATTCATTTCATCGCATCCCCTCCACCAGAAATGTCCCCGAAAACCCACTCCACCGCTTCCCTCCTCTCTGTCTCCTCGCGCACGCCTTTGAACGGCTCGCAACGGAAAGACTTCCAGGCCGCATTCGCGAGCCTCCAATCCACCTACGGTTTCGCCGGGTCCGCGCCATGTCCCGTGCCCCAAACATCTGCTCCTTCGGCGAAGTCTAGCACCCGCACCCTATCTCCGGTCAACGCACCTCTAGCGCAGAACAAAGCGAAGAAAGATTATCGCTCTGCTTTTGGTGCCCTCCAATCGACCTACGGCTTTTCTGGCGCCGCCCCTTGTCCCGTTCCAAAATCCAACAAGTGATAAATTCATAGCCAATTTCAAGCCAATTTGCCAATGTTGGTCGATTTGCTCCAGTTTCAATTGATTCGTTTATCAACTAAATTGTTACAGCATTGTTAAACTGTCTTCGTTGACCCTTTCCCGACCTGCGCGCGACCAAATTGCCTGAGATGCAAGGCGTTTATGTCTTCACAAGCCAGCTCTCGGCCTCCACTCTGGCTGCATATGGCGTTTCTGCTAGCAACCCCATAGAGGGGATGAATCTGCGCTGCACACTCTCAAAATCGCGATCGTTTCTTGTTGCTTCCTTTCTCCTCGTATGCACAAGTCTATCCGTCCCGTAGTTTAATTACCGCGCTGTTTTTAATCGTTACCTTGGATTCGACTCGGTCATTTCTCAGCTCGAACTCATGCAATGCAGACGAGGAAGCACGGGGGATAATCGAATGTGCTAAGACGCAAACAGGAGTGCAGAAGGTAAATAAACACGGGAAGAAGGGCAGAAAAAATCGAACAAGGTTCACGAGAGTTGGTGGGCTCGGCGCCGACCGCGCAGATGATAACTCAAATAAATACGCGCGTACTAGAAAATGGAGAGAAGCCCGCGCCTTCTTTGAGAAGGAAACACTGACCTTGGACTGGAATGCGACGTCGCATCGTTCGAAGCGCACAAAATAAACTGGTGAAGGGCCTTCCGACTCACCTGACCGCGATTTCCCACCATACCGGCGTTCCCCGGCGTCCAGAAACCCGACAATCTCCGAGTGTGCGGCTGCTTCGACAACTCCTCCTCAGGCTGCATGCTACTAGTCTCTCTAGACAGACCCTCTATTGTCTCCAGCTCGTGCCTCGCCCAATAAAGCATGCTACAGCCTTGGCTACCTTTGTGCCCAACCCTAAAGAAAACAAGCGACCTGTTTCTCTGACTCAGTTTGAAGTAAATATTCGACGTCGGAGCAAGTACAGAAAGCACCGTGACTGTTCAGAGTTATCCAATGTCCAAACGACATCAAGCTTTCTCCAGACTCAGCCGGTCATCTGCCGTGAAGTACTGGTGCCAGTAGCCCACACCACAAGATTATCGCAACGCTCAAGATGCGCAATACTGCGCCCCTCACTTTGCAGACGATGTCGTTCTTGCTAGAATGGGTACCTCAACGCTCGTCCATAAATCTAAGCAGCTCAAAGGCGTGGCAAGTACCCAGAACGATCCATCGCTCCTCAACGCCATGCTTAGGCAATGTCGCGGCGAGTTGCCCCCCTTGCTAACTTGGATGAACTGGATGACAAAGGGCTGTTACTGGTTCTCTCAGCTCGCGGTGCGGCATGTTCCTCTCGCTAACATCTTCGAGCTAACATTTTACGGGCTGCATCTAGCAATCCATTCTTCCCAGTGAACTATCCTGCCACCGCTAAGTACTAAAAGCAAGCAACGCTGCTATGCCATGTTTTAGATTTCTACTGAGTTTTTGCTTGCTGTGGAATCATGCTCTCGCTGCAAATAGGAATTTTGACCTGCCTGGTAGAGTGACGTATGTGCCGTCTTCGCAATTGGAGCTCGATATATCGCCATTGCGGGGAAGGCGGAGAAACGAATTCAATTCGCAGAAAAACTGGATCCATGGATCTGGGGTTTCTCATGCGGATCCTACACATATACACCGCCGCTCGGGGACCTTTTTCTTGACTTTGTCTAGTGGTTCTGGTCGTTTCAGGTATTATACCGAAGCGCCTCCAAATGCAGTATGGCCTGCGACTGTCCTACCCGGGTTACACAAGCTTAACGTAAAGTGAGTGGTGTACGCAGCCTATGAGATGTATAAGAAGGATCGAAGGTTAATTCAGGTTTATTATTTTGAAATCTGTCTATTATGGTGTTCCAGTCCAGCCGTGACAAGCGCTTCCCGGACAACGGAAACCTACCCACAGAACATCCTTCGCGCAGAGGTAGCGAGGGACCGACTCGCATGCAATGGCTCGGCATCCTCTGCGCATGTGTTTTGGGCGGATGGTTCTTAGCGAATGCCCTTTACAAGCCCAAGGAGGTCATTACGGTCCAGCTCGACAGAGAGCTGACCGAAGCCTTGGCTTCAATGCACCACGCGCCAGTTGACAAGTCTCCTCCAAGGCCCACCGATCTCGCCATTCGGGCGGTAGGAGACTTGACTGAATTCGATAAACGCGCACTCAACCCTTTTGCTACTTTCTCCTCTGGAAACGCTGGTGCCAAGGTGAAAAACGTGATTCATGCCAGATGATGCACACTTTAAAGGGCTCGAAATTCAGGTTGGCCTCATTGTTGGTGGCGTCTCCCTATTCAACAACGGAGTCAGCAACTGCGAACAAAGTTGGTCGTAAAGGACTGGTTCAACCGTTCACTTATGATCTTCTGTAGGCAATTTTGGATCCTGTGTCACTGGCATCATTGGCGGAATCATCCTCACCGCTGCCGGATTATGGGCTCCCATTCCTGGTCGACGAAGCCTCCAACTCAACTACGAGAATGCCACAATCGCAATCGGAGACCACGACGCGGCTTCGGACCACCCTACCCATCGCTTCATCACCAACTATCTCGGTGTGCTGGAACGCAACCCATCCTTTGCGCAAGGCGCACATGTTGGCTTTGTACACTATGCTCGAACTGGCAATACCCGCCACCGTCTTGTTATCCAGCCCGCCAACAACACCGGAATCGGACGCCGACAGGACGGTTCGACCAACGATGGAGGATCGGTTTCGTATGAGTGGACGTATGCTACTTTCTTCCGAGATCCACGATTGCCTTGAAGTTTGATTATCGATAGCGACTTTGGAAGCGACGGTGACTCGAGCGACCGCAATCCCAGCGACTATGATGCTATTGCTGGCGGTATCGCTGGTTACATCCAGGGTATATTTGAGTCTCTGCTTCTCTCCTTCAAGTCCTGCTCACTATCTCTTACAGATAACGAAGCCAACAACATCTGCTACACGCAATGCATTGGGACTGCTGACGTTTATGAAGTAGGGCAGATTCAGACTCAGGCAGGCACCGACCCGAGTTATGATACGGAGTGCGAATTCAGCGATGACATGGTTGAATGTCAGACGCAGGGCTGATGTCTCAGATCTTAGTAGCGCGATCGCTCGTAGTCATTTAGCACCAGCTCAACCAATAATTTGAATCAAGACAATGATTATTTGCTTGGAATTTCGCAAAGTTTGGGATCAGAAATGATCCGGCAAGGTCGGACTCGTCTTGCTTTCCTCACCAACAAGTTGAACAACGCCTTCACTCGACTCGTTGAGAGACCATGGAGTCGTCAAATCTATAAGTTCCCCGATTCACGCTGGTCATCAATTCTCTATCACGACTCGTCGTGGCAAAGCTGAAACTATGCCTACAAATGCCACACTGGCATACCACTGAGCACTCGTACTTGCGGCCAATCGACAGCAATATCAGAAATATCAACGCACGCACGCACAGTATCAACGCGGTAGGTAGGTGGTATCATTACAAGTCAGGGACCCCCGTCAGTGTCTGGGAACCAATGCCATACACTATCTCAGAATCAAAACGCCAGAAAAACACGGTACACAGAATGGAGTCCACCGCAAATGGAAACATAATAAACGTCTTCTCGGAACCGACTCAGATGGGACAAGGGAAATTCGTAAGACATCCTTCGGACTTCATCCCCAGAGTTTGCAAGCAGTGATATCATCGCAAGAAACTGGTGTTCGAAATGCTGGTTGTTTGGTTGATTCGGAGACAAAACCATCCCGAGAATGGTTCATTCGCCGCTCAGGAAAATTACCTTCGGCAAGGCGAGCTCATCGCTGACCTCGCAGGATGTTCAGATCATGTTCTGGATTTTTTACTTCCCGTTTCAGGATCTAGGGCCGTTTTGGTCAGAACTGAGTAGATCAGCTTAGCGCGAAACTTCTACAGTTGACAGAAGGCGAATGCTTCCATGCCTTCACTACAATAAGGTCATACCGCACCATGCTGGAGGTAGATTCGGTCGGCCGCTCATCTGTTTGCGGTTCAGGTCTCCACTTTGATTCTCTGCAGTTTCTTCCACATAACACGCAATTGGAGCTCGATATGTCGCCAGTGCGAGCAAGACGGAGGGAGACATTCAATTCGGAGGAACGCAAGGTGAATTCAAACACTTGAAAGGTTCCACTGCGCTCCACTTCGACGTTGGTTTGTCCTGTATTTCGTTGTCTTCCTGCCCGGTGTAACGATATTGGTAGGTTCGAACCTATTTTTGTGATATTTGGATCCACGCTTCGTGTTTTACAATGTGACGAATCGAAGGTAGTACAGAAACAGACAGGTTGTTAGCTTGTCCCAATAGATTTCCTGACGATTCAGAACAATGCCGAACCTCACCATTCTGCGTTCTCTATTTTGGGCTCACCCCGCACGGTGTCTCTCACTTTGCGACCAGTCCCCAGCTCCGAATTGCGAGGATATGCAAGTCATATGCGGGGGTCCGGGCAATCTGCTTCTATGTTGACGAACTGCTAGTGGTTAGCTCAGATATTTCACCGAGCGCCGCTGAGTAGTTGGGAGCGCAGTGGGCTTACCTCGGGCAACGAACGAGAACGTAAAAGTGAGTGGACCACAGCCCCTCATAACACGTATATAAGATGATTTATACGACGATGGACAGTAGCCTCAACTTCAGCGTTGAGGCTTTAATTCTTGTTCTCTATTATGGCGTCCCAATACACTCAGGAGAAGCTCTACTCCGACAACGATGATCTGGCGAATTTCCCTGCCGCACCTTCGTCGCGGACGGGAAAGGACGGACCAACCCGTTTTCAATGGGCCGGCATCATCTCCTTCTGCCTCTTGGGTGGATGGTTCTTGGCGAATGCGCTTTACAAGCCTGACCAAGAGATTACGATGAAATTCGACAAAGAGACGACCGAGGCCCTTGGTTTGATTCTTCATGCGCCGGTGGAGAAGGTCCCTCAGAGCAGCAACGAGCTTGCGGTTCGTCAAGTCGGGGATTTGATTGAATTGGACAAGCGCGCGCTTAATCCTTTCGCCACTTTCACCTCTGGCAATGCTGCCTCCAAGGTGAAAAGGCTGACTGACGCTCGGCGATTCACCAGCTGACTTGTCTATGTTTTTAGGTCGGTCTGATCGTCGGCGGTGTGACCAATTTCAATACCGGAGTCAGCAACTGTGATCAAGGTTAGTGTTTCTTTCAGTCATCCATTGCAGCGCTGTCTGAACACAACCCTCACAACAGGTCGCTTCGCATCTTGCGTCACAGGAATCCTGAGCGGGATCATCCTCACCGCCGCGGGTCTCTGGGCTCCAGTTCCTGGCCGACGAAGCCTCCAGCTCCACTACGACAACGCCTCCATCGCGATTGGAGACCACGACCCGAGTTCAGATCACCCGACTCATCGTTTTATCACGAACTATCTCGGCGTGCTCAACCGCAATCCCACTTTCGCACAAGGCACACACGTTGGCTTCGTACACTACGCTCGAACTGGTGATTCCCGCCACCGTCTTGTAATCCAGCCCAGCAACAACACCGGAATCGGACGCCGGCAGGACGGTTCGACCGACGATGGAGGATCGGTTTCGTATGAGTGGACGTATGCTACTTTCTTCCGAGATCCACGATTGCCCTGAAGTTGATTTGATTATCGATAGCGACTTTGGAAGCGACGGTGACTCGAGCGACCGCAATCCCAGCGACTATGATGCTATTGCTGGCGGTATCGCTGGTTACATCCAGGGTATGTAATGAGTATCTGTTTTCTCTTCTTCAAGCCTTGCTCACTATCCCGTTACAGACAACGAAGCCAACAATATCTGCTATACTCAATGTGTTGGAACTGCTGACGTCTATGAAGTAGGGCAGATTCAGACTCAGGCAGGCACTGACCCGAGCTATGATACCGAGTGTGAATTTAGCGACGATATGGTTGAATGCCAGACGCAGTCTTAGTGAATTCGTGGCAAAGAACTAGTCGGCTATCGGTGTAGGAACCTTGAAATCGTTAGAAGTCGGTCAAACGCTCACGCAACCAGTAATATATAATGCAAATTGTACAACTCTTGGATTCTATGTTCTAAATTCACTCTGCAAAAGAATCCATTCACGGAAGCTAAGCAGATTGGACGTCCTTCTTTGCGCGAATGAACTTCATCGTTGTAGGTTTGCAGACTAGGTGCTTGCGCTCACGAGAGGCACAAATAAACGAACCGGTCCCAAAGCACCGACCTGGAGCATACAATTGTCTGGACTGCAGGTAAGCTACAGAAAGGCTACATCGTAGATAGTACAAGATTATATGTTAATTTTATGGTAGATTAGCTATCGAGACACCAGGTTTGTTCTAAATCGTTAAAACCCAAAATCAAATCCAAATCCAGCCTTTCCGGGCCGCGTTGGCTCTTCTTCTTCAGCGACCACGTCTTCTCCAAATACGCTAGAGAAGAAGCCTGCCGGTGTCTCCCACCCCCGTTCAGGAGGGGGCGGATGCGAGGTAAACACCTCGAGCGTCATTTTCTGCATACACTGCTGCCACGCCCTCTCCTCAAGGTCCGCGTCAATGCCAGTAAGCTCCAACACGCGCAACCCGTTCTTTTTTACGTCCCCTTTACCCAACTCCATGCGCACGAGAAGCCGATGTAACGCCGTGCCCATTTCTACAGACGCGTTCGCGCGCCGGCCGTCGAGGTCGTTGAGGTGCAGTACACGGAGGGAGGGAAGGATGAGGTGGTCGAGGAGCGCGATGATGTTGTTCGCGCGGAGATGGAGGACGGATAGGTGGGGGAGGAAACATTGTTCCAGGTCCGATGTACCGGCTGTAGGGTCCGCGATTCGCCCGTCGAGATCGAGCCTTCGTAGTTGTGGGGCGAGGCGGATGAGCTCTACGATGTCGTCGACGGCCATGGGTGTCGAGACGAGGGACTGGCTGATCCGTAGGCTTCGCAGCGTGTTCAAGCCAACATTTAGGAGGGTGGTTATGGGGATGTTATTCACATCGAGCTCGACGATGGTCGAGATGGAGGGGAATGGTTTGACCGTCGCTGGTGAGGGGGAGGGGGAGGATGTAGCGGCGTTGATGGAAAGGGTGCGAAGGGCTACATTTGTGTTCGCATCCGCAAGTTCGGAATAGATTTCAGCCAAAGTTGTCTGCGCCTGTGAAGGCGTCTCGCTCCGAACACAGAACGACGCGATACGATCTGTGTGAGACCGAAGCGTCTTGCTCACTGCAAGCGTTTTTTCTGCCGTTTCGCTGACCCCGTGCTGTTGAGGTCTCCCACTGTGCGACGACAGATTCATCTGCACATTGACATGATGGGCTTTTGATTGTTCGAACCAGAGCGCGGCCTTCTTGCTATCGTCGTCGCGGTCGCCCAGCTCGAGGTGCGACCAAACAGAGGGGGTCGAAAACGCGACGGACCGCACGCGCCGCGATACCGCGCCGAGGACGATCGGCGCGTCAGGAAAAACAGAAGCGTACGCGGTGAAGACTTCCCCCAGCAGCTCAGCAGGCAATGTGCTGAACGTATCGCGCAGAGGAGTCATAGAGAGGTCCCAGAAGCTTTTGGGGTGAAATTTTCTTTTAGGACGTGGGGCATATCTTATAAGCGCTATGGCCGGACGGTCGAGGCCCAGTCTGAGACCCTACCTTGGCGTAATTGGAATAGCCCAAAAATACATAGCATACACACCGGAACGAAATGAAATCCAACCGTCACTCTTCAACGTGTTTGAGATTCTGAGAATTGCGGAACTTACACGCTTACAATCCTCGCCTGCCGCCGCTTATGCGTTCCACACGGCTTGGGCTTCGATTACGCACAAGAGTTCAACACCGAGGGGCGCAGTAAGGTGCCTTGACCGGTGAGCAGCGCAAAGCACAGGACAAGATCATCGAAGAGCGTCGCCAAGTCGTTTCGGGGATCTTCAACGACGGGCGATCCACTGGCGGTCCGCTGATCCGACTCGACGACACTCGGCGTTAGGCAACTCAAATTCGTCGAATTTGTCATACACACAACCATACAATAACTCAGATTTGTACACCCCAGAAAGAAACAAAAAAAAATTACAAGACTTCCTCGCTGCCAGCCCGCGACGACCCCGGCAGCTTGAACTCATCCCAGGCCATCTCCTGGCGTAGAGCGCACGTCAATACCAACTCCCGCGAATATATCGGATGCGTATTCGCAAACGATAACCAAGCTGCTTTGTCTTCCTCACATGAAATAACATGACGACGACTCGTGTCGGTGCCAAGGGCGCGCGTTGACACCTGCGTTACCGTCTACAACACAACAAAGGCGTCAACCAACCACGCGTGCAGTAAAAAGAAAGTATTCAAATTACCTGCCCCCCATTTGCTTGTATTACGTTCCGTAGAATGTCGATAGGCTGCACTTGAGGTGTTATGAAAAACGTGTGGTCGCGGAAAAGTGTGCCCTTCAGTTTCTTAGCGCGGGCCACCGCTTCGGGTAGTTTGAAATTAAATTTGGTGTTCCCTTCTTCGTCCTCGAGTAGATAATCCTCCTCCGCTGCACAGTTCACTTGTAAGGAGAATCGTGGAACAAGGGGGACGGCGGAACTTACGCAATAGTCTCTTTGCGGCTGCAGATTGATTCGCCCAATCAACGGTCAGTATGTACGGTGCGGCAGTGAGCGCGCATAGAAACTTCTCGGTTCGTGCGAGATGAGAAACAATGAGATGCGTGCATTCCGTCGCTCGACTCGTGACTTTGGCGCCGAGCGTAGCTAACGTCTGAGCAGCGAGTTCATGTCAAACAAAGTGAGGGCAGCACGTAGTAACAGCATACCTTCAACACCTCGTCCGTTATATCAACTTTTGTTATCATGATTTTTATGGCTTTGGTTCTGCGCAAACAGCTCAATCCTTATGTTCACCAAACGCTAAATTGCACTGACCTGACGATCGGCTCACTCTTCCTTGCTTTAGGTCTCGCAGGCGGTGGAGGCACGCTCTCCTCGTCGCTCGTCGAGGCCCTCCCCGTCTTCCCGCCATTCAGCTTCCTCCGCTTGTTACTAGGTTCCTCAACAGACTCCTCTTCTTCATCTGGCCGTCCAGACGCCCGCCGACCCTTCCTTCCGCGGTTACGCATCTCATTCTGAAACTCCAGCACATCAGGCATAATCTTGTCATGCAACCGCTGCGTCGCCGCAATCGCTGCAGACCTCTTCGCTCGCCCACCAGCACCGTTTTCCGGTGCGGCCACAGACGACGCCGGCGACGACGCACTCTCCGAGACCGTCTCTGCTCTTCGATGATGGCTTCGCGGCGGGGCAGAGACCGTGGCGCGGTGGTTGTCTACAGCGGCCACACTCTGCTTCTTGCTTAGCGGTGCGGGCGTTTTCTTCGCGGAGGGCGAGGTCTCCACGTCTTGGATGTGAGGAACAACGACGGATATCTGGCGGCGCGTCGGAGCTTTCGGTGAGGGAGTGGCGGGTGCGAGGGGCGACGAGGGAGGTGTTGGCGTTGCTGCAACCATGCGCGGAGATTCCTCCGCCTTCTTTCTCTTCCCGTTCGGCCGTTCTTTAGCTGACAAATGCGCCTCCGACGTGACCAATCGCCTTGCCTTCACAACACCATTCGTCCCGGCAGGTGTCTTCGGCTTTGGAGGAGCTTGTGTAAAAGCTGCAGGGTCGAGCGGGAAATCCTCTTCGTCAGAATCATTGAGCGCGCGCGGACTTTTCAGTGCTTTCCTCGGCGACGCCAGAGGCGAGCGACTCGATCCCGGATCATCGTGAGCGAAAGTGTCAGCCGGACCTGAAGCACGACGGACGAGGTTACGTCGCGGTTTCTGTACAACGGGCTCATCCTCGGACGCTTCGTCCTCCGATTCTGGTTCTACCGCTTTGGCCTTGCCCTTCTTGTCCGACGCAGGTTTACTTGCACTCGCGGGGCGGGCAACAACGATCTTTTTCTTGATCGCGGGTTTGGGGGATTCCGATAATTCTGGGGAAGGAGACAGTCTGCGCATGCCCTTTCTGGGCGATAACCTTGTCGGTGTTGCGACCGAGTTTGGCTTGGACTTCGGTGTCGCCGGAGATTTGGCGGCCGCCTTGGGGGTAGATGGAGCTGCCCGTGTTCTTCTGGGCGGTTCGTCATCAAGAGACATACGCCTGTCATTGTCATCCGGTAGCCCACCAGCAAGGTCCATATCCACATCTTCATCCATGGCAGTTAACCCTCCCGCCACCTCGCTCTCGTCGGCGCTCACTTGAGAGTCATGGTGCAAGTGTTCGTCCTCCATCTCCGTATCCTCTTCATGCGCGGTTGTTCCCTCCTCCCCATCCTCCTCCGCCTGTTCCTTGGCTTCAGCGTCAATGATTTCCGCCAGGTCTGCGCCGACTCCCCGCTCCCCGACTATTGCCGCGAAATCGACACCCGCGGGATACGTGACATACTTCTGAGTCGCGGGCGTCAGGTTTCTCCAAAGGATGAAGCAATCCTCGAGCCAAGTGTGGTTTACGACTGGGATTGACCACTCGTTGGCCTTGTCCGTTTTTGAACCGGTCATTCTGGAATTTGATCAACTTTGGTTTCCCGAAATTTTGCAAAATTAGTGACATACTGTGCAGCGACAAGTGCGGTATTGGCCTTTGAAAAGGAGGGAGTGACGGTACCGCCCATGAGGGTGACTAGCTTCTTGAGCCAGTCGCGTACCTGGGCACGCATATAAGTTGCAGTCTGAGAGCACCAAAAAGGACAGTGGCGTACCTCGCCCGTGTAGTTCGTAATGGATACAATCTGGTTCTCGAAACCTTTGACAGGGCCGGGCGGGGTCGGGAAGTGCAGAAGCTGGTCCATAGGACTCGAGTGAACGCCCGTAACAAGGACATTGAGCAGCCAACTCAGAGTTCCAATGGTTTTGCCCTCCCTCCAAGCCTTGTGAAAAACGCGCCCCGACCTGTAGCTCGTGATCAAAACATCGCATCCGGAGTCCAGTAGTTCCAGCTCCTCTTCTGGTGTCCCGTCCCCCTGGTTGGTCAAGTATTTAATTGGCACGCCTTTCGCTTGTTGGATCCAAGTTTCAATAATCTTTCGCCTCGATCCTTTGAGATCGAGGGTTGTACTGAGCAAAATTCGGCGCCCACCCCAGACATTCTTAGCGATTCGACCAAGACCAAAGACATTCTTGGTGTTGTCCAACGTATTGGGCAGCGTGTCTGCTGAAAAAGAGGCAGTCTTGTACAGAGTCCTCTTCTGCGGACTCAGACTGTTGCGGTAGGAGTTCTTCAGCTGTGTCGGAGTGAGGGGTTGTCGCGAGAAAATTGCCGGATGGGGCCACTCATAATTTGTAGTACTGAGGTCGCGAGTGCCATACTGGAGAGAGTCGTCAAACCAGCCCGGGATGAGCACCTTAATTTGTGTCGTGTCCGAGTTTCGGTAGCCCATGGCGGTGGCATATTTGTCGGAATTTGTTGATCCTGCGAACAAGTGTGTTACATCCTTGAGGAGACCAAGTCGCCATTGTCCACCAAGAAGGGTTATTCCGACAGACAGGAGTTCTTCGTCGGAATTGTTAAGCTGACAATTTTAGTATATTCTTACACAGAATGAGAATAAAGCTATTGTAACTCACATCCGCCCCACATCCTACAACTCCAGAGAATATTTGTGAAGGTGATGCCGAGTAGAATTTCGGACTTGAGAGACGCGATTAGCTGAATCAGGAGCAGACAAAGAGCCGCTCACTCTTGCAGCTTCTTTGCCGATACCGAGCGCTCAACCCAAAGCTCCTGTACACAGCTGAGAACGATGCATTGTGCCACAAGGATATACCTTACGCTGACAACCGCTGTGTTGGGCTTCGTCGCCTGTATCTCTTGCCACATCTCGAATTTGTCCGAATTGGTGATTATATGCGTAGCGTCGAATACCGAATCCGCGCGCGTAGCATGGTGGTTCTCCAGGAGAGTTTCCAGTTCCGATTGCCTTTCATCCGACAGAGTGGTAGGGAGATGGTACCTCACATTCTGAAATACCATTATGAAGAGAAAGGAACGGCGACAGAGTTCAGATACAAGGTTGTGGTCAAGTATGAGTCGGCATCAACATAGGCGGTGGCAGTGACGCGTTCTTTACCAGCGCCTTCAGATCTAAAGTCAACAAAAAAGTTTGGACCTTAAAATTCTCAACTCAGTCGGTCCGATTGCTTGCGCGTTAATTGCCAGCGAGTGCTTGGGCTGCAGCTTAATCTTAGAGCTCAGAACTCATTACAAATGCATTAATCAATCTACAGCCATCAAAGAGTCTTCGCGATTTGGAATTGCTCAGCAGTTTGCTCTCCTATAGCCTCATAGAAAGCAATCCTCTTCTTATACCCAGCGATTTCCTCCTCTTGCCTCTCAATGGTGATTCGTTGCTCTTCTTTCATGGTTCGATACTGTTCGAGGGTGAACCGATTTTCCTCAATGGTAGCTTGGTTCTGTTGACTCAACTGAGCCTCATAAGCGCTTGGAATGTATTGAACTACGTACCATTCTTTCCTGTGCTTGGAGCAGGGCGAGCTGGTCCTGAGCCTGGCCAAGCTGTTCTTCAAGAGACGCAATCATTTCGTCGAGTTCCTTCAATTATGAGTTATAAGTAACTTAATATGTCGCAGAGCTGTAACCATCAAGAACTTACTTCGACTCCCCGAGGCATGGGAAGGGGGTTATCATGGTGCGGAGGCTGAGACAATTAGGCTCAGTGATAAATAATAAAAAATTGAGCGCACCTCATTAAATCCGGGCTGCACCAGCTCATTATCGTCGACGTCCATAGTCATATCAAAGGAGGGTTGCGGGCTCGGTGATGACGAAGGTCGATTACGGATGACTTCTGGGCGGCGAAGAACAGATATCGGAGTCGGGAGCTGCCCTTCATTTGCTAGCATCGACGCTGTTCTCCGGATAGGAGTGGACGGGCCAGCCTCGTTGGAGTCGACAGTCTGTCGTATGACCTCGGTCGTCGCGGTTCTAAACAATGAGAGTGTCAGAGAATAGTTTCCACAACTAGAAAAAAGTCACTCGCGGTGAGGGAAGCGAGAGTTCATGGAGAACACGTAGTTCTTCCTGTAATTCCTCAATCTCGGCATCTCTTGCATCGAACCCCGCAGCTATTTCACGCTGTAACGTTTTGATGCGAGCTTCTTGTTGATCGTTAAGTCTCTCCAGCTATAATCGGGCCAGCGTTCAGTAGCAATCGCATAGACATGAACCCTCTTACCTCCAAATTAGTGCGAGGTTTGATGGGCTCAAGGAAGTGTGGAGTAGCACTGAACAAAGCTCCCAACTCAGCCTTCTTATCGTCAATGTGCGCGACGCCGACTTCAAGGTCAATGTGTGTCAGTCTATGTGGGGTTCAGCTTTCGTGAAAGCAGTGTGTGACCAATACGGACACTTGCTGGCCTTCCAGAGTGAGCTTAAGGAAACTTCTCTCAAAATCGGCGTCAACATAACCACGACGGTGCTACGCAAAGAAGAGGTTATTGAAGTGGGGATTAACGGACGAGGCAACGAACCATCGCTCGAATAATCTTCTCCAAAAACATCTCGAATCTGGGACCCATGATCCAACGGTTATAGATTGTAGCATTACGCCGACCTAGAGGCGACGAGAGGCACATCTCAGTACTGATCATATATATTGGCCAATCCAAACCAAGTTAAAAGCTCACATTCAAGCACAATATCCGCGAACAAGATAATTTGAGATGTGTCGAAGCACAGGCACATATACCAGATATTGTAAATTGCAATCATGATTTCTGTGCAAGTTTGTCTGTGGGTATACACTACATGAACACTGAAAGCACCTACGAATTCTGATAGGAATATTCTCCTTCTGCCGCTTGGTTCTGAGCGTCCGAACAGGGGCCATTGGAGAGAGAGAGAGACAGATCGTGAAAGGTAAGGAGAGAACGTAGTTGGGAGCAACGCCAGGCTGCTGATAAGTAGGTTGAAACAAGGAAAGTCGGAGGGGCAGTAAATCGAGGCGCTCTATATATGCATTCCACGAGCTTTGTGCTTCAGTGGCTCGAATCCCTTGGTTCCTTGCATTGTAGTTGACTGTAAAAGGCTGCCTTAAAGGTGAAGAGGCATTGTATCGAGCACGAGGCGCTATTCTGGTCCGAACAAAGATGTAACATGGTTGAAAGCAAGCCAAGTTCAAATTGATGGCGATCAAATTCAACCCTTTCCTGGACTGCAATGCCATTCTCTGGCAACAGACGAGCGGTCTTCAATGCCATGCTTCTCGCACAGGCTTCCTTCTTTTACTACTTCAAGCGCAAAACCACCACTGCCGAACGAAACAGATCGGAGGCGCGGATATCTGTTCTGGAGTCTGTTGTTGAAGAATTGCGGTCAAATAAACCTCTCTCGGACAACGAACTCGCAAGATTGAAACGACTAGCCGCACCCCAACCACCAGTGACCGAGCCAGAGCTCACTTACGAACCGGTACCTTTCAAAGAAATATTTTGGGGCGGGAAGCAAAAACGACAGAACGAAATGACGGACGCGTATCTTGACCAAGTACGTCGTACTAACTGGTTTTGCTCGGGTACTGCTGAATATGTATCCAGATTGCGGAGGAACTCGAGAAATCTCGCCAAGAGCGATAATTTTAGAGTTGGGCTTCCGGTGCGCTTTGCAAAAGTGGTCGATGTTTCCGAGCAACTCACGTTTCTTCTTTGGAAGATGACCAGCATGCTGTAAAATACACTAATCGTAACGAATGTTCACATGAATATGTACCAAGACTTGACGCGGGACTAGGGAACCGAGAATGGGTCGAATTCGGCGGGCGCTTCTCGAGAGTCGTAGAATTGCTCTCCCCCCTCGTCTTCGGACGCGGGAAGAGGAATGTCAACCTCACTCGACTGCTTGCTCTGCGTCTGATCGCCTCCCTCAAAACCTGGGATAGCTGGGCCTTCCACTGTAGACTCGACGTGCTGTCCAGCTCCAATCATGGCTTCGCCAACCGCGGCCGTCACTGCTGAAGCTTGCAACAGCGAAGGAAACCCAGCGGGCACCTCGACCGTCAGTTTCGGTTTACCGCGACTCAGTGTGCTATCTGCACTCGTCGTCGCAGTCTGTTCGCCGTCTTTCGCTACATCTATCGCAACTTGCTCGGTGTCTTCCGCTGCATCCCCAGCTGCAGGTTCTGTTACTTGTACACAGTCTTGCCCTCGATGATCATTCGCTGCTACCTCACCACAAGAAGTACTCTCATGATGTCCGTCTGAGTGGCTATCCTCGATGTCGACTTTGGCTGCCCCGCTCTCATACCCGCTGTCCCCATCCTCCTTCCCACCAACATCCGCCTCTTCATGCACCGTTTGGTCCGCCTCCTCCGCCTCCCCTTGCCTTATTCTTTCGGTTGGCGCCGGTGCCGTTTTGCTTCCCGCCGGGTGTTCCAGGTGCCTCGGTCCCGGAGGCGGCACCCGACTCATCGGGCTTTGTTGTTGAGTCGTCGGGCTTCGGCGTCCCAGGTTTGTCGGCGGGCCCCCCAGTGGGCTTTTCGGTGGGCTTGTCAAGGGGCTTCTCTGGAATCGGTGCGACCGGCGGTGGCGGTGGTGGCTGTTGTTGCTGTTGTTGCTGCTGCTGCTGACCCTCGGCTGCTGCAACTCGTCGATGAGTGCACGGCCAGCAAAAGAAAGCGTAACCCATCCACCTGCAGGAGCCTGCTCAGGCTTGATACCGAAATGCTCCTTGATGATCTCCGTGAGCTCTGTTTGGCTCACACTCGACGGCGAGGGACTGCGCAAGCCACTTGAAGCAGCTCCATTGCGCAGACACTCTCGCGCCCGCGTCAACGGGATGACCGTCTCCATCCCCAGCCGCAGACCCTCGTCTACCGTCAGCAGTTCCGGCCGCTCGCACAGCGCAACGTATCGCGGAACGCAGAACGACTCGTCGACGTGGAAGTTGTGGTACAGGACTATGCGGTCGACGTCGAGCATTTCGAGCTTCTCCAGCTCGCGGACGGCGAGGTTTTTGACTTCGAGGAACGACCAGCGGTCCGCGAGACTCAGAATGACCGACCAGTCGTCAACACTAGCGTTGTACAGCGAGTATTTGCTACGGGATACAGGTTAGCGGGACCGACGAGCAACGCGACACTACTCACGGGTTGTAGAAGACCCATAGCAGCCGATCGAAATCCGCACTCCTCACGTTGTCCAAAATGACCGCGCTGTCTTCCGATGAACCCAGCCGAAGCGCCCCCGGCGTTGCCGGAATTGCTAGCTGCTCTCGGAAGTACCTCGATTCCCTCTCGAAAAAGTAGCGGTGGACGCGGAACATCCGGTTCTCCGTCTATGCACCATCTGTGAGGAAAAAGAACGGACGAGGTAAAGCAAGCGCACAATGCAATAAAAATCCCCGCCATTAATGTAGTATTTGTCGGAACGTTGCAAGCCCTGTAGGCTGGCGAGGCTGTCCGAGTGCAGAGGCATCATGTCAATCGAGGGAAGAGACTGTGAAAAGGATGGGGACGGCGAGGAGCTGGGTTTTATAACCTCGACCAACACGTGTTGGTCGCATGTCATAGAAACTACGCACCAGAAGGGGGCTGTCTCTTGTGGTGCTCTAGCCGATGTGTCTGATGAGCGGCGAGCGCAATAGCTATGCGAGCATCGAGGCATCAAACGTGCTGATATATCCGCTTTGTCCGAGCGTCCCGCCCCCGACGTTTGTAGCTCAAGTGCGGAGAGTAACTCACACATTAAAAGTTTGAGACAGTAAAAGCGCGATCGCGCCAATACAATGTATTCGTGATCGGCGCCGACTTTGCGGTCTGTACCAGTCGAAAACGGACAGATATTTGCCCGAAGGTATCCGAGTCTTCGTAGGTCTTCGTTGCCGTTGTGCGACATTTGATGGACAGAAGGCTCTCTTTTCGTTCTCAAGATTCTACCATCATGTAGATTCATATCTTATACTTTAAAAGAGCACGGCACAGCCTTTGACAGGAAACCACGTGCGCAGCACGTGGATTTACCCACGCCATCCGGCAAGGAATTCACTGCGGGGTTTGGGGCGGCAGCCCCGACGAGCTGTGCGACCGCCGTAGGCACGCCGCGAGCGCAGCGAGCGGCTCCGTGCCGAAGGCAGGGAGCTAAAGCTCGTTGTTTTCTAAGAAGGAATTCGCAACATGTCTTCTGCGTCCCACCGCCATTCTCGCGGAAACATTTCATAAGGAAATGTGTCGAGAAGTATACGTTAGATTGTCCGGCAGGGTGGACACTGGAAATTACAAGTAAATAACGGTAAAACGAATTACGGTGCGAAAAAGACCCTCATCGAATCCATCTGAGTAACTATCCCGACTTCGCAGTCAAACTGTCGAGCTGTTTACAAATAGCCTTGGAATCCAAAGTGGGTGCGTCCGAGGCCCCAGTTCGAACGTAAGGGCATCCACCACTCGAGCTCCACTTGCTGGCGTCTTTGACCGCGCCGGTCAATTTGTTGACAGAGGCGGGATCCAGAGTACACGATGGCCGAGCCCAGCCCTCAGCAAAAGGCAGGCGCTCCTCGCGGAACCAAATTTGTACGAAGCTGAGGGAAATGTAAGCAAAAACATTAACCTGTTGATGAACGAGCCTACTTCTTGGGGGTGACTCCGGTGGTGACGTTGCCGAAAATGGCCAGAGTAAGAGCGAATGTGAACGACCTGAAGCCAATCTCTTTGTCGGTGTTCGTGAGATCCGGGTTGGTGCGCTAAACACAAATGAATTCAATTCATGAATGAGCGTTCATTGTGTGGATACATACCTGCGATATTGCGAGTCTTTCGGATTGGACCTGACCCGCAGATGTCACGTTGTAATATTCCACGCCAGGATTCGAGTTGGCCAGAGTGGAGAAGATGGTTTCGTTGAAACGACTGTTGTCTCCAATCGCAAAGTCTTCCCGCGAAAGGGAGGCATCAAACTCGATCGTCCCATGGCTGAAAGGGTACAAATCAGAGGTAGCAATGATGTTGGCGAAGGTCAACTGACAGTTTGAGATCGTCAAGAGTGAAGCTGTCGGGTTCATTGGAGGTGAGAAGCCCTAATTTGGCCACCCCAGTGAGGAGAGCGGGGTCGACGTTATATACGTCTTTGCCGGAGCATTAATAGAGCCTGTTGTGCAAGATTGGCTCACACCAACCTTCACAAGCCTGAAGAACGCTACGAATGGTGATGTTGCGCCCAGTTCGAGGAAGATAGCCATGGTTGGCGAGACTGTACAGTCAAATTGAGCGTCGGCAGAAATAAACGAGGTCAAGTACTCACGCATTGAGAGCAGGACAGGGTCCTCTTAAATCGGTTGGTTTTGGCGGTAGAAATCCATATCTGCTTTTCCCCGGGCAAGCAAAGGCATTTGTGGCGAACGTCGAGACAATGAGAAGGAAGGAAGAGAAGCGCATCGTGTCAAGAGCAAAACTGTTGAAGGGAACGAAGAGAAGAGATGAAGATGAAGTTTGTCGTCACCCAGAGAGGATTTTATACGAAGAGTTCTCTGGCAATTACTCCCCGCCATCAGAACAGATAGACTCAACCTGACAAGACACAGCGATTGGAAGAGGTGTGCACGGTGAATCCATGGTTTGCAAGAGAGACGTGTAATGGCGGGTACGTACTGCCACTGGGCGGTATCACGCAGTGACCGTGTACACCGTGCCCGCCAGCACAAGCAATCAAGTTTCACGATGATGGCGGTCGGTCGCGTACTTCGCTAGCTTAGCAGTATTTACCCTGGGTTGTGATATATGGCTTGCTGTTCAGAACAAACAGCATGATGGTCCTGGTTCTATAGAGGGTTTCGGTGACCTCCGATCACCGATCGCTCCAGTCACCGCCCGATTAGGCAACGGGTCACTCGGATTTTAAACTCCGCTGGCTCGATGCCGAACCTTTTTGGCGGGTGGGTCACTCAAACTCTCCGCCTCTCTCGATCGTTGATCTTGCTGGGTCACCACATTCTGGGTAGCTAAGTCACCCTTTTCAGCTTCCTGGTATGGAAACCCGCGCTCACGGTTCAACTTTCCCTTCCATTTATGGTAACGATGTTCAACTTCAACTTGAAGGTCACATCCTGCAGTTGTTCACATAAGGTCATTGAAGCAATGTACGGTATGGTACACAGGTTATTTTCTCCTCATTCTCAGAAGTCCCTCTGCTCAATACCTCAGCAAATGTTCAGTTCTCTGTGCAATTCATCTCGAGCTGGCCATGATTTTTTTTCCTCATCCATCTGCAGTCGACTCATTCCTCTCGTCTTTCGGATGGCCCGAGTTCTTGATAGTCTGGAGCAATTATGTCCTGAAAATCTTCGTCTCAATTGTTGGGTTAGAGTTTCAATTTCTATCTTTGCTAAATCCTCTTTTAACAGAGACTCCGTTTCCTTCTACATCGCCCGAGCCGCCCTCTCCCAAGTCAATATCAAGCTGAAGAAAATGTGAGAATACTCGACTGCATACGCTCATGACTTGGCCGCATGTGAGTACAAGTACGATTCGGCATTGTATTGCCAGGTATGTTGCTTTCGTTCCATGGCAATACAATGCCGAATCGTAGTTGTACTCACATGCGGCCAAGGCTTGTCAAACCCATTCAATTCGAAGAAGTCACGCAATAATATTGCAACTCGACATGGATGCCAAGGTAGACCTCTGCTCTATGTCAACTGCTAACTGAGTTTTATCTGAACTTGCTTATCGATCGGCGGGCTCTCTATGGAAAATTAAATATTCAAGGCACGTAGTCTCTTCATTCTATTTCGTTCAGCTGGTACAGCCCTTACTGTCTCACGAAGCTACATATATCATTCGAATTTGAATAGGACTCAATCAATTTAATTCACCACTGGGCATGAACTTTAAACAAACAAGTGAGAGGACGTACGATATTCGTTTGACATGCGTTCTCCATCACCCACCTCAATCCTTCTTGAACGAGCTCGCACACAGCGCTCGCTGGTATTGTTCTTCTCGCATACGCTTGCATCTTGGACCACATTGCATCTTGGACCACACACCTAGATTTTCGGGTTAATCAAGTAATTACAATTCAACCTTCAAACGGGGTCAACTCGCGTCACTTGTAAGTTTGAAGCAATTCCATTCAAATTATCCTTACTGACTACCCGGTGCTATGTAGGTCATCACCTTCCTGTGCCCGCTAATGAGAATAAGAGACAAAGTCAGTAAAGTTCGAGGAGACGAAACTAAATTGAACGCACCTTATACCGAGCATCCAACAGCTTACACCAACGAGACTTCAAGACTTGAAAGCAATAGGGTATATGTACTAGTGGAATAGAAATGGTCAGTGAACTACGGGGCGAAACGATAACGAAGTTACTTGACCCACTTTTAAACGAGACAAACAGTATCATAGCATACTAAAGATAACAGATTCAGTTGAATATCGAGGCGTTGAAGTAAAGACTCCACGTACCAGTCGTACTATCATAAGCGAAGCCGGCTTCGATTGTGCCGCCTTCGAGAGGGACACTAGCGCGCCAGACTCGAGCCTGCGAAGTCGTCAGGAAAGACATTACTGTGAGGTACGCGCAAACACATACCTTTGGACATCAGAAATTTGGGTAACGAGTCTCACATAAGCGCTTGATAATTGAGCGTGCACGGCGGCGTCAACAGGTTGGGTGTGGATGGCTCCGCGCGCTGGAGGGCGAGTACTGCGGGAAGATAGGTGCTTGACAGTCCGTTGAATTTATGTAAGACTGAATCGTCTTCGTGGCCCGAGTCGGAGGCGGACGGATCAGGACTGCGAAGTCGAGAGCTGTGAAAGAAGGCAGAGACAAAGCTGCGTATGAGGAGGCAAGCACCCGTCGATGTTCCAAGTCATCAGTGAGCCGCTGAGTTGCTGCTGATTCGTCGTCCCTTAAGCCAAGAAGCGCGTGTCGACAGCGGTGGTAGCGTTGGCACAGAGCGAGGACGAATGCGAGGGTGGGAGGACGGGAATTGACGTGGTGCGGAGGCAGTCAAGCATAACATATAGCCGGTTAGAAGGAGGCATTAAAAACAGATTTGTGACGCACACAGGGCCGCTGAAACGCCTGAATTTTCACTCGCCGAGTCAGATATTGCTTGGGGTAGCTGGACTCTAAGCGGATAGCAGTTTCGACGAGAAGGCGAAGGCTTGAAGGTCGACCACTCGATGCACAAGTCGACAGAAGATCGTGACATGATCAGCGAAGATTGTCGCGTCCAGCGTCTCAGACAGGCAATAGCGGTGACCAGTGATAGATGCGGAAAGCAGCGGCGAACGTATCAGCCCTACCGCGCTTTACAACGAGGTTGAGCGAGCAAGTCGAGGGCGGAGACGAGGCAAAGACGAGGCGTAGAAGCGAAAAAGTGTTGCTCCATTCGGAACAGCTTCGAAGCCCACGCTGTCGTCGCTGCCACGGCCAAATTACTTAGCGAGCGTAAGGTGCAGCGGAAATATATCCGAGTCGCGCATGAAATGTCTGAAAAGAGAGGTGTTGCGAGTGTGGGCCTAATAAGGGAAGTTACTGGGTTTTCCTGCGCCTCAACGAGGTCACCAAACTGGGTGACCTGACAAGGCGATTGATTGATAGGTCACCCAACTTGGGTGACTTGCTCTTTTGATATACCACTGGGGTCTCCTCGTTCCAAACAAATCCTTGACTGCGCTGAACGGCATTTTGGGATCGCAATGCAAAAAGTCACGGCGAGAACGGGCGGTTCATTTTGTTAGTACAAGCACCGATGGTCAGGATCCGAGTCTAAAGCATAATATGGCGGTCAGGTTGACCAGCAAGGCCGTACAACAGTCGCGCAGCCTGTCGACAAGACTCGAACGAGAATGGAAAGCGATAATTGGGCCCACTGAGGTCCAGGACGCAATGCATATTGTACTCTCAAGGAAAGGCCAGTATGCAGTGGGGCGAGCACGAGAGTGTTCAGCAGAAGAGCAGCCCCAGCGTCCCCCATCAAGCGACCAGACGAGTCAAGAAAAGGTCCGGGCCATCCGGGTCCGGGCACAGCGTCACATAGTGTCACGATTTAGATCACGACCACGTGGTTAAAACGAACCTTGCCACTTGCCACCACCACCGTGTTCTACGCGTCCTACCCAATCCAATCCACCGCGCTTTCTTGCTTATTTGTTATTCTTGAATATCCATCATGTCAAAACCTACAAGTTCTACCACTCAGAAACGTCCTTTCCAGGACATAACCGATCGATTCCTTTCTCCTCGCAAACGCAAACCAAAGACCCCAGGTGGCGCTTTCGGCGAGAAGCTAAAACTCAGAGTAGCAGAGAAAAAGATTTTTCCGTCCTCACTCCCCCCTTCGTCTCCGCCACTCTACCAATCATCCTCATCCTCTCGAGAGCTGCCCGCTCTCAACTCTGAGGATGAAGTAGTTCGAGGCATGCGCGTGGAGGAGGATGAGGAAGAGCAAGCGCCATTCGGGCACGAAGATTTTGGGACCATGCTACCATCTGAGGACGGTGACTCGGATGCAGAGAATCGCTTACCCGCCAACCTCTCCGATCCGTTCGGCTTCTTTGCCGTGGAGCGAAAGCTCAAAACGCAGCGGGAGGTGGAGTCGATGCTCGTGCATACACGAAATACGCACGACAAAGAGCGCGACGATGGACTCGTCATGCCACCCACCCCGCACAAACCGGTGATTGGGAAACGCAGATTTTCGAATGTTGTGAGCCCGAGGAGTGGTTCTGGGACGCCTTCCCCCGTCAAGGGAGATGGGGCTGGCGATTCCAACACGAGTGCGAGCCACGGTGATATTTCCCTCGTCGCAGATGAACGCGAGGTCGAGGAGGAAAATGCGGAACCAAAGAAGAAGCGGGCCCGCAAGAGTGCAGAGGAAGCGTTGCCCATGCGGCGGAGTACTAGGACGCAGAGTAAGACTCCTGCGGCGGAGGAGAAAGAGAGAGTTCTTTCTAAACCGAAGAAACCTGTTCGGAAAGCCACTGCCAAGGCAAAGGAGAAGGGGAAGAGTAAAGTCAAGAATGTGGTCAAAGTTGAAACCAATGATTCGGAGGATGAACAAGAGGCACGTTCCCTCCACACTCTTCAGCGCTCTCCGTGCTAACTGGAAGAACAGAAATTCGCAGCAGAGCGCCAAGCTCGACTCGAATACTTCAAGAAACTAGACGACTACAGTTTCGAAAAGGAGAACGTTTATGTCGTTTGATGAAGAGGCTTGTGGTATCCTTGTAAATG
Source organism: Favolaschia claudopus (assembly GCA_037176885.1). NCBI lineage: Eukaryota > Fungi > Basidiomycota > Agaricomycetes > Agaricales > Mycenaceae > Favolaschia > Favolaschia claudopus. The sequence goes on along the minus strand of JAWWNJ010000022.1, from coordinate 1,315,164 downwards.
TAGCAACTCTAGCACCCTTGTACGATATGTAATAGTGTAGCTATATCAGCCCATCTCGCTCTGCTTTTGCGCGTGCCGATGTTTCCAGCTCTCCAAAGTAACCGCTCTTCAAACACATACCCCGGAATATGCCATCCTCTTTGTTAATCAAGCGGTACGGCGTGTCGAATTCCACCAACTGTTGCCAATAAGCAGCTGGTCAGAGCAAGACAGAAGATGGTCCCTACCTTCCCCTTGTCCAAGACCAACAGGCGGTCGTAGTCAATGACAGTTTTCAGTCTGTGGGCGATAGTCAACAACAACGAATCAGTGAATTCTTCGCGGATCGTTGTCTGGATCTTCGAGTCGGTCTGTAACAGCCAGGTTAGTCGAGTGACGACGTAACAAGTCACGGTAGACAAACCTTGAAGTCAACACTAGAGGTAGCCTTTCGGTGCGTCAGACATGAGAATAGATAATCGAGGCATGCCTATCCTCACCTCATCGAGCACAACAACGGAACTTCGGCGCAGCAGGGCACGCGCCATGGCAATGAGCTGCCTTTGTCCCTGCGAGAAATTGGTCCCTCCCGCCGAGACCTGCGTGTCAAGAGAAACAGTGGTCTTGGCGTCAACTTCAGTGAGGGCGGAAGCGATGGAGCCTGTAGTCTCTTCGCGTTCGACGCCAGTGATAGAAGCGGGGCGCGATACATCTGGCGAAGGGACGACAGAGTGCTCTCGCGAAGTGCTTTGAGAAGCATTGTTGCTACGGCTGATCATTTGAACCCGGTACAAGACCTCGAGACAGGTGGCATCGTCGTGTTCGTCAAACGGATCCAGATTCTCTCTAACGGAGTGTCAGCACAAGACCCTCACATCAGGACCCGCCACTCACCGCAGTGTACCAGAGAACAGGGTCGCGTCTTGAGGTATGAACGTCAAGCGCGAGCGCAGATCTTCAACCCCGATTTTGGTTATATCAATACCATCAATCAAGATGCGACCACTCGACGGATCGGTCTGAAAAGGGTCAAACAGTGGATAATCATTGAGTTCTGGTACTCACGAATCGCAGAATACTCATTGCTAGTGTTGATTTCCCGCTGCCAGTCCGACCCAACAGCCCAATCCGTTCCCCGGCCCTGAGGTTGAACGATACATCCTGGATGACTGAGGGGAGATCTGGTGCGTATTTGATGGACAGATTCTCCGCGACAATCAGAGAGTCGTTCTTCGCGCTGGACGGCCAGTATGCAGGGGGACGGTGGTCGTCGATCACAGCTGGCGGTTCTTGGGGGAGTTCGAGATATTCAACAACACGCTCGACAGAGCTGCAAACACTTGTCAGTAAAACGAAATCTGATATGCACCAAACCAAACTTGAGATCCAACTCAAGCCCCGTCCAAAACCTGCATGCCCAGTAGACGGAGGTGGTGAAGTTGAGAGCCGACTGCGAAAGCATTCAGAACGGACACTGGTGGCAGTTTGAGAGGCATTACATACAGTAATGGCGAGACCGGCGAGACCAGCGTTGTTGACGAGGAAGTGAATAGAGAACATCGAGGTGAAGAAGACAGCCTATGATGCCTTCAAGCTCTTGTTCCAGTGGCGCAGAATAAACGTACCAGTCCGCCTATTGCAAGGATGAACATTCGAGCAAGGTACCACGGTTAAATTCTCACCCAAGAAGTCAAAGTTCAAGAGAAGCCAGCGATTGGTCATCCTGGCAGATTGGTCGCGTTCGAAAACATTGTGAAGAGGATTGAACAAGGGCGAACCAGAATGTATACCACATTTTAGTGGTCTTATTGACTATCAGCATCGAACGACAAGACAAGCACGAATCACTCACCAGATCGACGCGGGCGTGCAGATTATCCAAGAACCTCTTCTCCGCCGAGAAGGCTGTCGGCGTGAACGAATAAGTATCTGAGAGAGAATTCCACTAGACATTGATGATTTACCTCTGACGGTAACAATCCCGTTTAGAAGCTCTCCGAAGTCAGAGAAAATAGGGGAGCGAGAGTTCGATTCCATTCTGCGAAGATCCCTGCCTGTATTCAAGTACCCAACAGCAAATGTATAGTAGAAATATCCAATGAATGTAGCACTGAGGGCGACGATATGAGACAATAGAGGGATCGAGGATTCAAAAAGCTCACGGAATAAGGAAAACAGGGAATACGACGCTGAATGACGACGTAAGCGAAAGAAAGGGAGTAGAGTAAAAGACCCACGTTACGGTCAAGAGCGCTGCGAAAAATCCGGCAAGAGAAGAATTGACTTGTTGCAACGAGCTGGCTAGAGACGAGTCGATAGTATCGATATCTTTGCCACTACGAGACAGACGAGACTCAGATTCGGGTTCAGTGGCGAACGTAAAAATCATACAATCGGTTGAGCATCCGTCCTGTGGAATGGACATAAGTTGTAGAGGGTTAATCATGAGGCGAATATTGCCTACCCTGTGGCGTAGTGTCATGGAAGCTGGGAGGAGAGGTATGAGATTGGCCAAACAGGATTCCGACAAAGACGTACCGAAACGTTGCGTGGACCACTGTCACTAGAAGCTGTCTAAAACATTCACAGAATGAGTTCTAATCAATCGACTCGACAACACTGCATACTTGAACAGCTTCCTTGACGCTCTGAGAGCCCCAGTGATCTGCGCAACCGAGGAGGCGATCGTCACAAAAGCCATGGTCAGGCCGATCGCGGCATATATCCCAACATAGAACCTTGCAAGGAATTAGTAAAGAGATGGGTGAAACAGTCCTTTGCGCACAAAGGATGGTCGATGGCACTCGGCCAGTCGATACTGAGGAATCCAGAGGTGGACGCATGGGGCTCGTATGTGTGGAAGCGAGATAATTGACCGTCCATGGGGATCTCATATTCAGGTCCCATGAAAGACCGATAACCAGCATAGAGTGCCGAAGCATTTTGAGGTTCCTTGTAGGCTTCGCCCCACGTCTATCGCAAATGTCAGAACCTTCACCGAGAGCCTAGTTAAGCGGCTCACTTTGATCCAAAGCTATGAGTTTGAATCCATGTCAGAACCGGAGGAACAAGACATCAGATCGAACTACTAACCTTTTCGCCCACACCCAGCAGTTGTTGGAGGAAGATTACGATAACAAGGAAGACCCAAATCGAGTAAGAAGAAGCCTTGAGGTAGCTTTTGTATATATGCCATTTTACGCCCCCTACTTCACGGTGTTCGTCCTTGACCAGTTTGCGTGGTTTTTTCGCCTCAGCGTCTTTGGGATCTGCATCCGCGTCGACGTCATCGGTGGCGATCTCTTTGGCAACGGCCAACTCCTCCTTCTTGACCTCGACAGCAGCGTCTTGAGCGATGTCCTCAAGAACGCCTTGTTCTCGCAGCTCACGAACGGTTCCTTGCGTATCAATTCGGCCATCGAGCATTCGGACCAGATAGTGAGCGCCAGGGAGAACGAGTTCAACATGATGCGTGACCAACACAACCGTACGGTTTTGCAACAGAGGTCCGCACAGACATTTTTCGTACAAAGTCCGCGACGTGTGACTATCCTGAAAGACATTTGAGTTGAACACCGCGTTTCCAACAAGGACTAACTTACTACAGCGCTCAGAGGATCGTCCAAAAGAACGAACTTGGTCTTGGCATAAACAGCACGAGCGAGAGCGACGCTGAAGTCAAGCATGAGTTATGCAAGCTAGATGAACCCAAAAGCACCATACCGAGCTTTCTGACCGCCCGACAGTGACACACCCTTCTCCCCGATCTCTGTTATCCGTTAGCACATAGCACTGTATGGCAAGGAAGACCTGCCTGTCTCATCGCCTAGAAGAAAAGGAGCGTCGGAAAATGTATACACGGAATGGAGAAAGCCAACTTACCGTCTTCCAGCATGTCGAGGTCCGCTCTGAGAGCGCAGCAGTCGATCACCTGGTTGTAGCGAGCCTCGTCGAAAGGATAGCCAAAAAGTATGTTGTCCTTGATAGACTAACAGCGCACACCACGAACCAATCTTCAACGACATGTGCGGCTATTGAAGGATGGAATTACCTGGTGGCGAAGCCAGGGAGTCTGGGCGGCATAAGAAATCACTTGCATATTTCCGTTGCCATCAATTTTACTGGGGTTTTTGGCCATGATGATGCGACCGTTCAGGGTGGTCATTTCGCCAAGAACAGCCATCTAGGATTGAATGAATCATGAATCCATCATAACAATTCCAGCTTCAGAAGGTCACTCACAAGCAAAGCTGTCTTGCCGCTAAGAAATTGGTGAGCAGTGAAAGCCAAAAACAAAGAACAAAAAGAGGTATGGTCGCGAACCTAGCAGTGGGCCCGGTAACAAGGGTAAGCTTCCCATCTGGGAACACGACAGATAGATCCTTCAACTCGAACTTGTGATCCGCTGCTGTGGCCGTTTCGCCACTGCCGGTTGTAAGGATGGAATCGGTCTCCGACACATTCGAGCTTCTGTGTCCGTTCTGATTCTGGTCAGCTTTGTCACTAGAAACCTCCTCGACTTCGTTCCACTTGAAAGACGCATTTTCGAAGCCGAGACGGTCGTCCCCTGCCAGACTTGCCACAGGGCCGGAGCGATCTTTCTTGAGGGAAGATACTTGTTCGTTGACTTCTGCTTCGTCGAGGTAGGCCCCAATTCGGTTGAGAGATACACGCGTCTACAAAAACGAAGGTGAGCGGGGAAAAATATACATGACGTCTCGGCGTACTTGCAGAAGCTGGACAATGAACGTCGGAATGACTGAAATGATCTATGAGCACATGCGTAGAAGTTGAAATAAGACCATTTACTATTGAGTGGTTGACTATGAGGAGATAAAGCGAGTCAGGAGCTAGTCAAATGGACTCGAGGGACGAACACACCGAATCATGCCGAACAACGCAATAGCCTGTTGATAATGAGAAGAAAAAAAAGCCGGCAACGAAGGTACAGATTTTTACATACGGTAAAGGCGGTACCGATGGTGAGTTGGTTGCCCAGCATCACATAGGATCCGAAGGAGATGACGGTGAGCAAAATCGGAGCTGTGATCCATAAACTGCAAGCAAATTAGTTTACGGAAGTATAAAGGAGACAAAACGAGGTACAGGTAGAATCCGACGCCATTGATACGAGCTAATATGGATAAGTAACAATCGCAGTGTCAGAATGAGTAAACATACCTTTGATCATCCACTGAATCTCCGCCTCTCTCGCCTTGAGCGCACGATCGATCCACCGCTGCTCCCAAGCAAAGAATTTTATGAACTTGACAGCGCTAATCAATTCGTTGAGCACCCCCATCCTGGTGTCCTTCGCCTTCAACACTCCTTTCTGTATGCGAATGCTCCGTTTGGTGAGATAGCTGTTCAACGGCCATCCCAAGAGAAGAACGACGAATCCAGCAAAGGCGGAGAACCCGAGCAGCTGATACAGGAATATTGAACCAATGATTATTTCCATGGGGGCGCTAATTCGTTAAAGACTGAGCATGCACGGATACCATAGAAGATTGTGTACTCACCCATAGAGGAAGTACAACCCTTGGATTGCCGCAATCAACATACAGGCGTTCTGAAAAAGGTCGTTACTCACCAGAAATCTGCATAGCAACCCTATTCGCATCGCCGGCCATAAGGTTAACGATCTTGCCCGTATCGGCCGCTCCCGCCTTGGGGTCGTCCTCTTTTTCTGCCTTCTTCTTGTCTTCTTTGGCCTTGGCCTTCTTTTCCGCTTTGGTAAGCGCAGGAGCAGTACTCGAGGCGGCGGCGGCGGCAGCCTTCTTCTCCGCCGCTTCCTTGACTTTCTCTGCGTCCACGACACCACTGAAGTCACGCCGTTTTAATGCCTTGTCGTAGATTGCTGCCATGAGCTCGGAACGCATCCGGGTGGCGGCGCGACGTCCGAGCCACAGGTGATAGACGTCACACTGCGCCTGCACAAACGACTTAGCAAGGAACTGCAGTATTGAGTAAAAAGACAGAAAGAACCTTGGCAATCTGGGATAAGAACATCAGAATGGCGTAAATATACGCTATTCCTTTATCTTTCTCGGATTCCGTAGTAGTATCAACTGCGTCTAGAATGCGTCTATGATGCATAAGAAAGACAGAAGCGGGCTCAATATGAAATGCTCACTTGAGGAAGAATGGCCCCGCGTAGTTGAATATGACGCTGAACATGGTCAAGACGAAATCGCCGCTGAATCCAGACCGAATGAGCGGGCGCGTGGAAGATAGTAGAGGAACTTACATGATATCAAACGAATTGGCAACCCATAGCTTTTTGAGTAAGGACTTCTGCCTGAACCGGAGAGTCGGCGATCGTCCAAAGCAGAGAGGTGGAACTCACGGCAAGGAGCTGAATTTGATGAAGATGGGACGCGACTGAATATTCGGACTCAAAGACCACACATCCTTTTCGTTCAGGGTGCTGTCCCGTCCCTTGAGAACAATCAGCTCAAGTTCAGCAGCAGCATAGTAAGACGCACCCGCTTGACCAGAGGATAAACCCAAGTGAACTGACAGGAGCGGTCAGAGAACGTCGGATAGTTTAGACATCATACTCACAGTCACCCAGCCCCAGAGAGGAGTGTAATCTTCGGGCGACACACTTGATCCCTGTACCCAATATGAAACCACGAAGTAACCGAAATTTGAGTCACTCACGATGTTTTCCTTCTTAACAAGGTAAGAGGGCAAAGCCAGCGGCATCTCCATGATGACCACAACCAACCCTACCAACACCGCTAGGTTTAGTGAGAGACCAACCACTACCCAAGTCCCCGGCAACGGCGCCCCCGACGAATTGTGCGCGAAAAGGTATCCTCCAAGTTGCAAGACCCCACCGCAGATATGGGCCAGATATATACTGAACGTATCGTATGGAGGAGTCGCTGTAGGCCGCATAACCGGGCGTGCAGCAGTGTAAAGCCACGTCAACGCGATGAGAAAATGCTGAATACCGTCCCAGGTCGGCCTTCCGGTGATGAGAAGAAAAGACCCGTTAGCCAGCCACGCTAGGCATTCGAGCAATCCGAAAAACACGAATATGAGCGTGCGCCAAAGCGGCACGGTATTTTCGACTTTCAAGCTCGCATTGTCCTCTGCAACGTTCTGTTCATCGGCCAGCATGAGCCCCTCGGCTTCGTGTAGAGACATATAGGGTGTGAATGGTCGTTTGACCGCGTCGACGACATTCCGAAGCGCGTCTGGAAGCGGAGGATGCACGAACGAGAGACATAGGGCTAAGACGAGGATACTAGGCACTAACGCAGCCCAGGAGCCCCGAACACAGGGACTGGAAAGGTCAAAAGCGTCGGAGTCACCACACAGCGCCATGTGTGGGTGGGTGAGAGGAGGAAAGCGCGATTGTATAACATCAGCCAGCTATGAGAGTCCAAATTTAAAAATACGTGATGGATATCATGACTATCTTACAAGCGAGACCGTAGCTCGTGGACAACTAGGATCCTCCCTCGTGGAGGTGTTGTATGTAGCTCGCTGACAATCAGCTGAGAAACTGCCTCAGACGTTTGGGAACAATATATTTTGGTGAGTCATGAAATTTTGAGGCAAATTCGCGGATCCCATCCGAGAAGATGGCTCACACTCGCCGTTTGCTCGCCGTTGCAAAAATTCATGTTACAGGCAACGTATTCACAGCATATCTCGGCCGTTTTCCGTTCGTAAAATCCTCTAAACTTTCAAACAGTTGAAGTTCGGCGTCGCAAAAGGCCTGCCTCGTGCGCCCCGTCATGTGTGGCTGAAAGTTGACTCGATAAGTCATCGACGGGTCGAGGAGACCAGGGTGAATGTCTGGTTCTTGCTCGAAAACGTCCAGTCCGACGCGAGAAACTTTGAACAGTTGAGTCGAAGAACATTGTACAAGGAAATAAAAATATGTAAACCTTTCCCACTTTGGAGCGCTTGGACTAGAGCCTTTTCATCGATGATTGGCCCTCGAGCCGTATTGACGATGAATACACCGGTCTTCATCTTAGAGAACTCTGCCGGCCCCAGAAGATGACGAGTTTCAGGTGTGAGGGGACAGTTCACAGAGATGACATCCGCTTTCGCGAGCAGTTCGTCGAAAGTAACAAATGTTGCTCCATTTTCCTCTACCTCGGCGTAGTAAGTAACCTCACAAGGCTAAGGGACATTATTTACCAGACTCGGCGACGCGGCGGCGATTATAGTAGATGATATTCATGCCGCAGGCCTGGGCTCTCACAGCGAGCGCTTTGCCAATGGAGCCCAAGCCGATTATTCCGAGAGTCATGCCCTGAATGTCTTCGCCTAACGGTATAGTATTTGCAGGAACGTCTCCACGCCACTTCCCTGCTCTCGTTAACAGCTCGCCTTGGCTTGCAGCACGAGTAGCAGCTAAGATGAGCATAAGGGCGCCATTTGCAGTGGAAACAGTGATCGCGGTCGGAGTATTGCAATAGTAAGTCCCTTGGTTGGTTAGGTATGCGATGTCAGCGATATCGTAGCCGGCTCCAAGACCACTTGATATGTATTATCCCATGAGCATATTTGAACTTATCGAAGAAAAAGATCAACCAAACCAAGCGGCATCCATTTCTTATCAGTGGACCCAGCATGTTTTCGTTGAAAGGGCCGTATTTCCAAGTATCGAAAAACCAGATGAAGGCGACGTATGGAGCCTTTCCGGCAGCAGCCCGAGCAGCAACATTCTCGGTAATTGCGTTTGCGACGCTGGTGTGGTCGGGAAGCTTATCGCGGGGAAGAATATCCACTTCGTGGTTGCGGCATATCGATTCCCAAGCCTGTGGATACTTGTTTCGTTGATCGAGAATTTGAAGTAACGAATGAGCTGACCTCCATCGCGAAGGTGGCGGAGCCCAACGTCAGGACGGCGCGACCAGACATGGTGGTTTGTGAACAACCAACAGTTGGTCCGGTAATCAACCCGCAACCGGCCGGCGATCACAAGTCACGTTGCCGCGTTCTTGTTGCCGAGTGTACGCGTCTCTCACCTGGCCAGGAATCTATTGCTTCAGCCATATGTTCTATTCCAAGGCCGCAGCTTGTCCATTGAATCTCTTCTATCCACCATGATTTTCCTCCCAGAGGATATTGGCTTGAATCCAAGTCCAGAGGCCAAGTTTCGCGGTCATACTGGCCCTGCAGATCTCGTCACCGCGTCTATTGGACGCGACTCCCAACCTCCCACTTATGAAGAAGCAGTTTTCGATGATTCCACCCCGGTAGAAGAGCATCGTACACTATCTGACTCTCCAGAGCCTTACGCCAGTCTCAATACGGCTGCAAAGAGACGTCGGTTTAGACGTTTCGTGTTGATCACTGTGTTCTTTGGCGCAATCCTCCATGTGGCTCTCAAACGTTCTCTCTCCGCCAAACAGGTGAGCGGACGGAGACCTCTGATTTAGAAGTACCTAGGTGCTGATTTGCTTCAGGCTAGAGCGCTTCATTCTTTGGGAAGATCATAGTCAATGAATGAGGTGCGACATCCTTTGCCTTTCCCAGCATGGACTCATTATTGCTGGCTACGGTAGCAAAATGCAGTAGACGTCGAGTCTGTCGGTCTATGTTCAACTGCCAGCTTGTACAAATGTGTAAATGTAAAGCGCTTTCGCGCACGTCATGATGAGAGAGCGGTCTGAGACTCCGGAGAGGTGCAAGAGACACAATGATTCCAACTTCCTAACGCGTCTTGGTAGCCTGTTCTATCCAGGTCCTCCACCGTCGCGTGTCTGCGGCATCGGCTCTTATTAGCAGGCTGATCGGCGTGTACGGCCGAACAATCTGCAACGATGTCTGCTTTTACCACTGCGCTGGATACATTGCTTGGATTGAAGAAAGTTCTCGATAGCGCCATCGAAGAGGTTTCCGCAGAATGGAAGGCCCATGGCGTACCTGCGAGTCTGCAGGATCCATCCTTCACAGCCCAGAGCTCGGAAGATGCTCTCCCCAGTCCCCGATTGTATGAGGCGACGAAGCGCGCACTGGGGGCTGCGGATATGCTCCAGGCTCTTCTCCGGTAATGTAATGGGAATGTTGATTCATAACTTTGGCCAATCGTTCCTCTAGAGATCCCCGAGACCAATTGATGGCTTGTGCGGCGCAGGTGAGTAGCGCGCATCAGGTCAATATAATAATTCGTTGGATTGACTTTCGTGCCCCACAGTATTTTGAAAGCCGGGCACTGCACGCCGCCTCGATAGCGCGCATACCGGATTTACTTCATCAAGCATCGCTTGAGGGCAAGGCTGATGGTCTTTCGGCTGAAGAACTGTCACAGAAGACGGGTTACGAGGAGAATAAATGCGGTTCGCATTCTTTCCATTGCCTGGTTTAACTAAGAACCATGTTCGCAGCCCGTATCATGAGGCTCTTGGCGACAAATCATATTTTCAACCAGACTGGTCCTGCCAGATTTTCGAATAATCGCACCAGCGCTGCTCTGATCAATAATGCTCCTCTGGCGAGCTACATCGACCTCTAGTATGTTCATCCTGATTTGTCTTTTATCTGTCTAAATGGTGACTTCAGTGGTGGAGAGTGGTACGCGTCTTCGCAGCATTTGATCGAAGCCTTCAAGGACGATTCCCTCGCGTTGGAGAGAGCTGCTTTCACCCGGGACAGGATATATAATTCACAGGGAAAAACGTACTGGGATTACAACGACGATAACTCGGCCCGCCATGATATGTTTGCTACGGCAATGAGCGGAAGCGCCCAAACGAATCTATTTGCGCTGCTCAACGACTATCCTTGGGACAAGTTGGGAACGGCAACTGTGGTCGATGTTGGTGGAGGCATTGGTAAGAAACCTCATATACTTGTTAGCACTTCCACAGCTGACTTGTATGATGAAGGCGCTTTGAGTCTTCCATTGTTAGAAAAATACGAGAATCTCTCAGTCGTCATCCAAGATCGTGAATCGGTCATCGAACAAGCAAAAGAACATTGGAACATCAATCTACCTGCGGCCGTCGAAGACAAACGCGCTACATTCCAGGTCGCTGATTTCTTCCAGCAGAATATAGTAAATGGCGCGGAAATTTACATGCTGCGCTATATCATGGACGATTGGAATGACGAGGCCTGTATCAAGATTTTGTCTGCAATCAAAGGTAGTATTTTGCTTCGATCTTCTGAGGCCCGGATTTCTCACTCGATGCAGCATCGATGACACCAAAATCCAAAGTGCTCATTGTCGAAGCGCTTTTAATTCCGGCGTGGCTTCCTCCCAGTACAACCTCAACTCTCAAAATCGCGCCGGAACCTTTGCCGCCAAACTACGGTTCTCCGCAACGCTTCATCCATTGCCGCGATTTGAATATGATGAATTTGATGTGAGTGCAATTCAAAGCACCCCGCGATCTTCCAATTGATTCTTTGTAGTAATGGCACTGAGAGGACGACTTCGGAGATGGCCAGTGTCGTTGAACGAGCAGGACTGGTTGTCCAAAAAGTCTGGGAATGTCGAGGTGCGGTTCATGTCACCGAATGTGTACTTCCATCTATGTAGTACATAGAACCAACCGAATATTACGGTGTCATCTGGCTAAAGGATGCTTCCTACACGCCGAACTTTGCTTCAATAATTCGAATCCCGCTTTTCATCCAGATATTTGGCTGATACAGATAAGAAGATCGACAACCCATGTTTTACATTTTACATACATACAGAGCAATGGAAATCGAATTACACCAAGCGATACATCTTACTTGGGCCACAGTCCGAATGAGTGTCATCTCATCTTTGCATTCCCTGAGACGAGACCCGCCCACGCCGAGTCTGAAATCGTCAGTTTACCCTCCATCACTTTCGATAAAAAGTCGATATCTCGTTCAGCAGCCCGCTCCTCATAATCGGCGGACTCGAGCTCGTGCTGCCGGCGAATGGCCGCCCGTTTCCGTTCTCCGATCCTGAACCGCTCCTCCTCTGTCAGCTGCTGCTCCTCCTGAGGAATTCAAAGGATCTCTCAGTCAACGATAAACTCCCCGAAACTCGACTTCCCTGGTAACTCATATGCTTGTAAGGACACTTGTCGCCTTTGACGCATGATCCCTTCCTTTCCCAGGCAAAGCAGTTCTTCGAAGCGGGGTTCTGGCGTCTAGGAGGTCCTGTTTCGATGAGGTTTCGTTAGCCTGTGCCGCTTCTCTCGGCCAAAAGATTGGACTGGCTGTTGCTACCACCAGGAGGCTCCAAAGTCTTGGATCTACAGAGTCAGCAGATATTTCTCTCAGAATATAAAAATGAAAAGTATACCGTCGGCTTCAAGTTATTGTCATCGCCGTCAGGAAGGTCATGGCGGTAGCGACAGCGATTCCCCCATTTGCACTTCCCCGCAGCGAACAACCTGCACGCTTCGTCGACCTTGGCATTGTCGTCTCTGGGATTCGGAGTCTTGGCCTTTTCCTTTCCTCTTCTGTTCTTGTTCACCGGTTTTTTACTGTCCAGTACACCTTTTTGATCATTGAGCGGATCCTCATCCTCAACTGCAGCCGTAGCGTCCGGCGGAGGCATGTAATCCGAGTGGTGGAACGAGACAGACGATGCTATACCCCACCCTGAGAGCGCCTCTAATTTAAGAGAGAGGCTAGAGCCTATACAGCGCTTAAGAAGTTGCTGAGCAGACAGATCGGCTGAAGGACGAGACTTGACCGCCTTGAATTCAACCATAGCCTGATGGACGAGCAGCAAAACATGCAAACTAGGCTCCCAGCATCTCGAATTATGTTGGGAAGTTGCCCCCAGTGGAGTTGCGGTCAAACTGTTCAATGTTGAAAAGCTCTCCCAAGACATGTTCGTCGCGTTCGGCCCCCAAAAAATCTGGGTCTGCATTGATATTTGTCGATCATGTAAACCCGCCGCTCAGGCTGTATGACTTTGCTTGCGAATTCAAATGCGACTCAAGGGCAGGGCGAGCCAAAGATGTTCGATTCGATTTGTTGACGGGTCCGGCGGCCAAAGCAAAGATGATCTGGGCGAGACCTGGCGAGACCTATGATATCAGACCAGCAGTGTCCCGATAGGTCCAAAGCGCGTATGACTGGTGTGGTTGGAACGGTCGAGTTTTACGGCCCCGGCATGTTCGGCACCGGGCGGGCGTTGCCGGTTTATAAGGACTTGCTAGTTGCGCAAATTTTCCCACACCCGCCCTTCGACCGTCACCCTCCTCAAGAATATAAAATGGTGAGTGTCTCGTCCTCTCCGTCGTGCGCTCCTCGTGCCTCGTTATTCAGGGTTCATACGCTCCCAACGAGCTATATGGTCAGTGCTCTTTTGGTCGTTGCTTTTCGTTCGAAAATTTCTCACTTTTGCTTCTTGCAGAACCCTTTGGTACAAACCAAACTTTTATGTTTGCGTTTGCGACATTGAGCCATGTACTCTGTACTCTGGCAATGACATGTCTATACCATGGACGCTGGGCCCGCACTTGCGCAAAGAAATTTTGCGCAAGCTCAAGTTCCGGGCGCTAGAGCTCCGAGGCAGCGTCGCCGACCTTCTTTGGTTGACGGAATGCTCACTCGTCTCCATGACCAGCCCAAGGCCAAGACCGGAACCGGCAAGAAGCCCGCCCCCGCCCCCTTCGGCGCTAGCAAGTCCACCAAGACGAAGAAAAACCCTCTCTTCGAGTCCAAACCCCGGAACTTTGGCATTGGTACGTTTCTTTCACTTTTCTCTTGCCATACTCTCGCTGACTGTGCGCTCAGGTCAGGACATCCAGCCCCAAAAGACTTGACGCGGTTCGTCAAATGGCCCGAATACATCCGTCTCCAACGCCAAAAGGTCATCCTGCACCAACGTCTCAAGGTCCCCCCTGCCATTGCCCAATTCGCCCACACTCTCGATAAGAACACTGCTACGCAGCTGTTCAAGTTGCTCAACAAATACCGCCCCGAGACCAAGTCCGAGAAGAAGACTCGTCTTGAGGCCACCGCTGCTGCCGTCGCTGAGAACAAAGATGCTGCCAACAAGGTGTGTTTTTCCGTTTCGTCCCTTCAAAGTTTCATGCCAACTCGCTATTTCCAGGACACCAAAAAGCCTCTTTACGTCAAATTCGGGTTGAACCACACCGTCGCCCTCATCGAGGCTAAGAAGGCGTCCCTCGTCGTCATCGCCCACGACGTCGACCCCATCGAGCTCGTCGTCTTCCTTCCTGCTCTCTGCCGCAAGATGGGTGTCCCCTACGTCATCGTCAAGGGCAAGGCCCGCCTCGGCACGGTCGTACACAAGAAGACCGCCGCTGTGCTCGCTCTTCAGGATGTCCGGAGTGAGGACACCCGCGAGCTTGCTACCATCGTGAGCGCGGCGAAGGCTAACTTGTATGTTGTTTTCCTTCGTGTCGTTTGCTGTAAGCTTACAATGCATGTTCGCAGCTCGGACAAGTACGAGGAGCAGCGTCGCCAGTGGGGTGGAGGTCTGCGTGGCAACAAGTCGACCCAGATGCTGCGGAAGCGGGCAAAGGCTTCGGGACAGACTATCTCTGCTGCTACTATCGGCAAGCTTTAAGCTGCTGCTGCTGTGTCGTCGTTGTGGATGCCGTCGTTATTCGTATGCAGATAGTATCACCACACCCTATGTCTATTATGCCCATGGTAATCTACGTGCATGCGTCTTGCATTCGAAACAAATGTCCCAAATTCTATCTGAGCTGCAAAAAGCAGATTGATTGAAATCAACCTTTTATGTTCAACGCCCATCGCGAGCAAAACGAAGCTTTAGCTTTCCTTCGTAAAGAGTCTCTTGACGTCTTTAACCGCATCCATTCCATCGCTCAAGATATCCTCTTCGTCAACCAAGTCCACGCCGCGTATCCAGATATCCCGATCTTGCGTGCGGATGTTCACTTTGGAATTGAGTTCTTCATGGAATCCTTGACCTGACCATAGCGAATTTACGCTGCGGCGCGTGGTACACCGATCCTGTTATCGTACGCATACGTCTATGTCTTGGTGGAGGCTATTCAACAAGATGTGTGCGGATCTCTAGGCCACCGACTGTCCAGCATACTTCAAATCAACAGACGGGCACTTTTCGAATTGGAGCTTCAACCTTCGACGACCGAATCTACATCTCTTGCCGTTGGTAGCAGCAAACGATGGTGCGGGGTGCGCGTTCTTTCGTCTCCCTTAGTGTAACAATTTTATTGACTGTGTTTTGAACAATATTCTCTCGCTACAGGATGGTCATCGTAGACTCAACACGCGCAGGGAAGCGTCTCCCCGACGCGCTCTCTAAAACTGTGCCGACTTGGTGCGCGGTAGTCAATCGTGCGGTTCTTCGGCGCTTTCCGTCGAAGAACGCTGTCAGTGCTGGTCCCGGTAATGAGTGGGATACCGCACTGTACACGCCGCCCGGCGCGGTCAGCGCGCAGGAACACGCTCAGATCGCTGCTAGGATCGATAAGTGGGCCGATGCGTTGGCGGTGGGTTTGTCTCTTCCATCCCAACCAACATGGCAAGTACAACATATTGAAAGTTGCACAGGCCTCCTCGTATTCCCTCCCCGACCTTCCGCATCCGCTCCGCCCTATGTGGCTCACCCCTGCATCCGGTGCGCTCCCCGTGCCGCCTCCAGGGTACATCCCCATCATCTGCGTCTCGGCGTCGAGGGTCGCAGCGGACGGCGCACAGCGGCGGGAGGGCGGGTTTGCGTACATTCAAGGATCGGGCGATGATCACGAGTTATGGGGTGAGGTAGGATCTCGATTGACCTTGTCCTCCAGACTATATGAACTGACGCCTAGATGTAGGGTCTGACACCGACATTGTTCTGGCGCCATCGGCAAACTCTGCTCGAAGCTGACCGCGCGGAGCTTCCTGCCTTAGTCGCTCGTCTAGTCGCTCATGATGCTGTTGCTGTTGTACGACTGCAGGACTCCAGCAAACGCGCCCCTAGCCCAATCACACGCGTCCGTTCACGAATTCTTGTCGGCGCTGTTGCGGACTTGCCGGGCAACTGGCAGGCGGACACCGCATACATCGTCGTAACTGGTCTCCCAACACGAGACGTGGTAATCCCGGCTGGAAGTCGGGCCGTGTTGCATATCGAGGCGTGGGCGGGGAAGAAGGGGCAGTTTCAATTCCTGCAGGATATTCTTCCCCGCGCGATTGACTTTGCTCGTGCGCAGCTCAGGTCGGGTCGACGTGTATGCACTGCGTGCGATACGGGTACGGATTTCAGTGTAGGAGTCGCGCTCGCCGCGATGCAACTTTTTTTCGATGGTGAGGGAGAGCTTTGCGAGACTGGTAAGTGTTCCGGAATAAGAGCTATACATTGTTCGATGAATACATTTAGATGCTACAAATACAAATGTTAACAAGGAATCGATCCGGACGCGTCTCGAATGGATCATCGCGAGTCATCCGGCTGCGAATCCCTCACGAACCACTCTCAAACGAGTCAACGAGTATTTACTCTCTGCGCGGGAGCTCCGCGCCCGACCTGCCCGACCCTTCCCGTCGCAGAAATCGGCAAATCCGCCATCGACTTCGCAATCTCCTACCTAAACCGCCAATGCTCGTCAAGGTCGCTCGACGATGGCAACGCGCGCCGATGTGCTGTTAACGACAAGCTGGAACTCGTGGAGGACACCGGGCGCATATGTCGAAGGGACGACCCAGTACCTGCCCACAGCCAAGGCGATTTGCGGTATTGCTACACCAGCGACGCCATCGTCGTATGCTCCTGAGGTGGAGATGTGGCGTCCCAAAGCTCTATTAGACCCTGGTTCCGGCGCTGGAAAGAGGGTGAGGTTGAGCGCGGCGAGTGCCTTGGGCCGGAGGAGCTGGAGTCGTATTCTGCAAGCGGGAAACATGAGCGAAGTGGCGAAGAAACCGTGAAAGATAACGCACTTGACCTCTGAGGGGGCTTGAACGTCGAGTTCGAATACAGGATTCTGGGCGTAGTTCTTAAAACTTGGGCCACCCATTGCATTGTCTGTAGTCCTATGCGACATATGAGAAGTAGTTTGGTCGAGAAAGGAGGCACTCATCACCATGCACCGCGCACGATCTTGGCGTACATGCCTGCACCTTCTTGTGGAATCGGCTTCAGGTCAAAAGGAAGCGAGCTTTGGACTTCGAGAGTGAATGCGCCAAACTGGTTGGGTTCGAAGGCCGAGACGATGACGGTGTAGTCGCCCGCTGTTGGTCACTCAGTCAGTGTGGGTACTGAGAACCAAATGGTGTATGTACCTTGAAGATACTTGTTCAGCCTAGCCAGGCCATAGCTGTAGGCGCCAGAGGTAGCGGCGAGATCTTTCTCCGTTAATCTGGAGTTCATTGACAAATGCGAACGAAATAGAAGAAACGAGCTTACTCGAAGACGCGACCCCCCTGAGACCAAGTCAATGCAATGTTAACCGGCACCTCTCGCCCGGTCTGCAAGCTGAACGAAACATCCGCCTTTCGCGTCGCCAGAGCATAAGAATGCTTCGGCGGATGGATACGCAAATGGTACTGCGGGTTGACCATGAAAGTCGGATGCGTACTGTTTCCTCCGCCGTTCTTGCTCGTCAGTGCCCCCTCGACCTGCACCACCACCATAACGTTAGACGCAACGCATAAAAGTTAGAACCATGATGACGATACCTTCGACGTAAACGGCGGCGTGACGACCCTTTCGTCCCATGCGATCTTGACACTGCCGGGAGCGTACACGGAGAGGCTGAATCCCACCTCAGCAGCTTGCCCATCGTACGCTGCGAATACAGAAAAGGTTCCTGACGAGGAAGTTGAGAGTTTGGCTCTGACCTAGAACATAGCAAGGTTGATATACATCAGCCGAAACAGACGCAGACACTTACGAGCACATGTGTACTGTTAGTATACGTCCCCTGCAAGATGAATTAGTTACGAGTCGTGATAGAAGTTCGAACAACCTTTGTAGCTAGTTTGGTGGGCTCGGAAATATCCGTGCTTCCGGCGAGATGTTCCTCAAGCTCAGCCCTGAGGGAAATGAAGTCGGACGTGCGGCGGGTGTCGGCGACATGTCGAGTCAACAATATCCATATCTCTTGCTGCAGACAGTCATCCGTCCGAGTGAATGTTAGGCGTAAATGCCGGACCGCCCCTGGTTCCCACCGTCAGTTTTGTTCTGATCGCCAAAGCGAAAGAGAAGTGAACGTAGTGAACGTACGTTGGTCGCTGGACCCTGTCTGTTTCCAAGTCCTGTTATGCTTTCACATTAGACAAGGAAGAAAAGACAATGACATCGATCGCACCCATGGAAACTCAGAGTGTTTGCCCATATACGAGGGTCCCAGCTGACGTACACGCTATCGAAGACGTCTAGAACTTCAGTCCATGGAATTTCGAGCATGCCTGTGGAGCGAACGCGTGTCAGTAATTATGTGTCGTTCTCGTTCTAGGTAGGAAACACGCAGCGAACGAGGAATCGATAAACCAACCTGAGGTTTGCTCTGCGTCTGCACCCGCAACATATTCTGCATCTGCATTATCGGAAGAAGTAGCTTCCCAAGAATCGAGAACAGTGAATCCGCGATATGTGTTGTTCTCATCCTCCTCCTTAACGTCTATGACTGCGTAACTGTGAGATGGAAGGAGGTTTACGCCACGCCAGGTGATATGAGGATTGATCCCGGTACCAACGGTGAGCATGCATTTTCCTGAATATGAGTATGCATGAGCGACATGAATGTGGGGTGGGGTCTGAGGGGGTTTTACCGGTACGAAAAGCATTCACGAGGCGGGTCCAGGTTGCTTCACGCTCGAATGATGCGCTGGGAATTGTAAGTCGTAATCGAGTCAACTGTCTGAATGAACCCTAACCTCTTTATTTCCAGATGTTCTGGAATCCAGCCCACGAGGGCGCTAGTGGACATATGAAGACTTCGTGCGATATGCAAGATGAGAGAACGCACTGAAGGTCGATGCTCGAATTTCTAGATTTGTTCTCTCATTTGAACCAGAACTGAGGCAATGAATGAATGTAACGCACGATCCAGGAAAGTCATATCCGCCCATGAGTTTCATATACTACTGCGACAATGAAAGACCATTCCATCGACATGATAAATGAATGTGGACCCGGACTTACCCCCTTCTCAAGAAGACTTGGCCATAAGGTAGTTTTGCCTTGGATAGGGGCACTTGACATGCAAACAAGGGTTCCGGTTGTCGGATGATAGGGTAGCTTGTCGTCGATAACTGAGAGGCCGAGGATACCAGTGAGCTCTAAAACGACTATCTGGCTGGCGGCATGCACGTACCTATCTGCACTACACGTTAGACTCATCTAGTCTCGACTTGGAGATAGGATGGAAGCTCGGGACTTACCCGTCTCCATGCGCCATTGAAGAGGAGTCGAAGGTCGTATCTGCCTGCGGCGCGGTCGGACTTGGAGATTGGACAGACGAGGCTCGCTCCGGCGTCTGGGGCAGCACGCAATAATTCAAACTTTGTGGTGGAGGATAAGCGGAAGGTTCGCGGAGAGATGATTACTTACTTCGGAGCCGAATCTTTGGCTATGTTCGAGACACACGGAAATTGAGGCGCAGAGAGAGCAGTCTGTGATGCTGTGTTGGAGTATATCCTGAGGACGAAGGCGCAAGCTCAAAGTTTCGTTTTCGGGAAGCGTGGGTCGATTCCAGGTTGGAGAGATGCTGCTCTGCTGGGGTGAAAGATCGAGGATACCATCTGGGTCTCTGCGGAGAACAAAATTACATTCTGATCAAGACGACTGACCGCAACCCACTCGAAAAGTGTTCCTGAGCAGGCGGTGGACGTAACCTTTTCGTTCCAGAGGCTAAACGACCGGCCGTTTACGATTGCTCCCTTTTTCACGGCATAGGATTGTTCCTCTGAGTTTAAGCAAGGTCATGACGGCTGGACCCGAAGTGCCATCGAGACATACGAGGTGAAAAATGATCGACCGCGACAGGCGTTAAACGATTTTGGACAGCCGATGGGTCGTTCAAGGGAGACTTAGTCTTGTTGACGAAAGCCTTGATTTTCTCAGCTCTCTCCAGGGCCTTGCCAGCGCTTGTTTTGTATTTAGTTTTGTCCCTGTCATGGTCTGCGGAGCGGCTGAGATGGAGATAAGATTCTGCTGCCTTGATGTAGAGACGAAAAGCTGCGTCGTAGTCTTTTGCGAATTCTGCTTTAACCGCCTTTGCGTATGTCGACTTGAAGGGCTGACGATTAGACTTGCGGCCGATAAATACGAAACTAACCACACACCTCAATGTCTTCCGAAGACGGCATATCAGCCAAGACAATGAATGGCCCGAGCGATGCTATTGCATAACACAGCCAAACTAACGCTTCGCATCCCAATCGGGAAAGTCTGGATTGCGGTCCGAGAGATGTCCTACTGAACATGCGTTTGGCTCTTCTGCTTTCGATCCAATGAGCTCCTTCCTAGATAGAAGGCTTCTGGAAACATGCCTCTCTTTTGCTGTTTCCATACTCCTCTCCCAAGTCACCTCCGAGCTCAATAGGCTCAGATATTCAAACTCTCCTGCAGATACGGACTCAACGACAAGATTTCAACCGCTGGTTTTGGGGCCGGATACCGCTGACAATGGAACGCAACCATTGACATTGGCAATGGGCGCCCACGGCTGCCCTGTTGAGAACCGCGGATTCTGCCCCCCTCGGAGCTGCCTCCTTTTTTACTTTCTTGGACAAGATTTTTTTTTGGCAAGCTAAGACAGTGGCGCTCGATTGCTCCAAGCAGCTCCAAGAGAATGCGGGTATATTGGGTAGGGTCGCCTGGTCGCTATGCCGAAGACTTGAATAGCCCCTTATGGAAAGTGGGTTCAACAATGGGCGAAATTGATCAACAAACAGTCCAAATCCCTTTTTTCCTTTCTCCCTCATCTTCCCCGCCCGACCCTCCGACAAGTCTCCTACTTAAGACGCTACACGACCTCCCACTCATTCTCTAACCGACCCGTTCCTTCATCATGTACTCCCTCTCCCTCATCGCAGCTCTGCTCTCCTCCACCTCCCTCGTTGCGGGCCATGGCCAAGTCCATCGCGTATGTTCTTGCCGACAACCGTCACTGGCACACCGTCGTCTGAGCTTGTTTTCTTCAGGTTTCTTCCGGGGGGTCTTCCAACACCGGCCCTAACATCTACTTCGCCGGAGACTCTGCCAACTCCAAGACCGCTACACGTGTGATGTACAAGGCATCCAGCCCCGCTTTTGTCCTCCCCAGCGGATTCACGGACAACTCGTACGTGTCAGTAACCTATTTCGAAATTCTAGTCCTTATTATCGTATGGTAGGCAAATGTCCTGTGAGGGCTCTGCCAAGAGTCCCGCTCCTGACACGATTGATGTCAACGCCGGTCAATCAATCGACATCTTCTGGGAAGGAGCCACCGCTGAGCTCAAGAACAAGGCCGGCACCGGCTCGCTCACGTCGTACAACCCTTGGGTCCACGCGTGAGTTTTGTGTCGAATGTTACACTTGCATTATGCCCAAGCCTTGCATCGTAGCATGGGATTCGTCTTCGACTACATCACCTCTTGCAACGGCGACTGCTCCTCTTTTGACGCCACCAACGCCGGATGGACGAAGCTCGCTCACGCAGGTATCGATACCAGCAAGTCCATCTCGGACGGCCTGCGTTCCACCATGAAGGGCAAGCCTGAACTGTACCACCCCACCAGCGGCCCCGGTCTCTGGGCTATGGCCAAGCTAGGTATGTAATTCTCCGTCGCCATATGTAAATTTCGGTGCTCATCGCGCATTCTAGTCCAGGATGGTTCCAAGTGGAGTAAGCCCTAGGTCCCACATGTTCCGACCACGGTCGTTGATGCCCGTATTTCTAGCTGTTAACATTCCGTCGTCACTCAAGTCTGGCCAATATATGATCAGACATGAGCTGAGCGCTGTCCACAACCCCAAGAACAGGTTCGTGTGCTTGTTTATCTTTTTGATCGCCACTGAAATTGGCACAGCAACCCCACCTCGGGGCCTCAGAACTGTGCGTATAGTCGGCCTTCCGTTCCCCTGCCCAGATTTATCTCATCAAATTAATTCAGACATCGCTTGCATCCAACTCAACGTCAAGAACGGTGGTGGCTCGTCCCTCCCGTCAGGCACCCAAGCCAAGGAGTGCGTTCGTTTCACTGTGCATCCTATTTCTTTTGCTCAAACGTCTTGGCAGCCTCTACTCCCCTAACGGTGCTTACGCCAACATCGATGTAATAAATTTTGTTCCATTACTCCTCAACTCGATTGCTAATCTTTGTCCGAAGGTCAACAGCCCATCTTTCGACGCATCCAAAGTCGAAATTCCCGGACCTGCAGTTTGGGACGGCGTTTCGTCCGGTTCTTCTGGTTCCAGCGGAAACGACAGCGGAAGCGGCAAGGCTGATGACAAGCCTAGCACCGGTGGCAACCAGTCTTCTAACAGCGGAAGCTCTAAGCCTAGCACTGGCAGCGGAAGCGGCAAATCTACTAACACTGGCAGCGGCAACGCTAACAGTGGAAATGGAAAGGCCCCCGCCACGACTACCACCTCCAAATCGAAGGCTGCCGCCTCTACACCCGCCTCTACATCCAAGAACACTACTGGCTCCGGCTCGTCAAAGTCACGCTGCCGCCGCCGCTCCCCCTCCTCACCGAAGCCGAAGCCTAAACGGCTACACAACGAGCCCGTGCGCCGTATGCTCCAGAACCGCCTCTCCTCTTAAGTGAGGAGGATGTGCGCGCGTCTGGTCTCCACATTCCTTTATATCCCTCATCGTCTTGCTTTCATGATTTGCTTTCCACGACTCAGCCGTTAACGCTTTGCGTCCCTTCATTCTTTCCTTCTACGACGTTAACGCCTTTACCTTCCACGACCACGATTGCATGCATCACTTTACTTTACCTTTTCACGACATTGACGCGGTACCGGCGACCCAGGTTGTTTGTGTCGTTTTCCAGCGGATTAGATATCAACGCATACGCGCAGGCGATTTACCTCGAGCGCGCGAGAACGCGCACAGAAATAGTAGTTACTCAATTGTTGTATTTTTTCAGATTCAAGTAGATCAATTCAAGTTGTATTTTTGCTTTTGAAGTTTCTTGCTGTGCTTCTTGTGTCCCAGACGGATCTGTGTGTCTCAGACGGATCTGTACAGCGAACACTGGAAGACCAACAAACTGAGCGATCTAATTATAAGATAAGATGAGGGAGAAGATCAACGTTCGCATCAACGATCTTTGTTGATCCTAACCTCGGGTGCCACAAAAGGCAATTTTTCCAAACATAGCAATCGAGTTTCCTCCCTGGAACTTCCAAGTTTCTATGGCGAAATGATCTCTGCGCACATGGACGAAGGAGCCCTCGACCTGGCCTTGTCGTTTCCCGCCATTTCGTTTTTCAGTCTCGCTTTTCTGGTTGCTTGCAACTCGACCGCAGGCCGAGTCTCACTCTCTTTTTGTCCTCGGTGCTGGCCCATCCCAACAAGCGATACTTGAGCCTTGTTGTTGGCCATGATTCCTGCCGGCCGCGGGACACCTCCACTCGTTTGGCTGCTAGCAGTAATACTCTTCTTCCACCTTGCAACATTCACAACTGCTTCGCCCACGACGCGCCACTTGATATCGAGATACAACAGCAATAACGATGATGTCCTACTCCCGCGCGCTTTCACCGTGAACAACTTGAGCGGCACTGTCGAGGTCTTCGATGGCTCTGGCAATCTTATTACACAGAGCCCCGCCACGGACGGCAGTGGCTCAAATTTCGACCTCCCCGCCCTCGTCTGGGTAGGGTTCTCCCTCCTCATCGGACTCCCCATGTCGTGTGCCGGTATTCGTGGTTGGAGGCTCTCGACCGGCGTCGGAATAGGGTTGGCCGCAGCTATGGCCAGCTGGGCAGCCATAATAAACACTGTTGGCGGGTCAGGCGTCGCAGACCTGTACGTCCTTTTGTTTTGTGTCCGCTCTTATTGTCTTCTCCATATCACTTGCTTACTTGACCATCATGCCCCCAGCTTTCTCAACGCGATCATAATCGTATTCTTCATCTGCGGATTCGCACTGGGTGTATTTGAGATTGGCCGCCTCGGTGGTATAACGATGATCGGTGTAACGGGCGGTATGGCGTTTGGCATCCGGGTCGTCCTGCTGCGTGCGGGACTTCTCTTGTCCTCACCCGGGTTATTTGCTATCAACTGGGTGATCGTGGGCATCTGTGCGGCCGCTGGGGGTCTATCCCTCATTTGGTTCCAGCGATACGGTCTCGTAGGTTTCTTTTTTGTTTCTGAGTGACTTTCTTACTCAACCACGCGTGTATCAGCTATTTGGATGTGCATCTATAGGAACCTTTCTCACTGCCGTTGGCGTCGATTTGATCATGTCAAAGCAGGAAGGCATGAGCGCCGGTCTGCGATTTCTCTTCGACCGTAACGATTCTCATGTCGCCGTCAGTTTTTCTCTCTTGCTTGATCCCCCCTTGTATCACCACTGACGTTTGACTATCTCAACAGTTCTTCCTCGCCCACCCATATACCGCTCCCATCCGCTCACGAATACTAATCATCGCGTCTCTGGCATTGATGTGCGTTTTCGGCTTGTATCCCCATCTACCGTTACTGATTCTCTCCAAATCACAGTCCCATCCTAGCCATCGCCCAACACCGCTTCTTCCCCCAACCCTTCACTCGCCGCCCCGTCCTCTCAGACGACATCCTCGCAGTCAACTACCCCACCGTCGAGATCGTCGACACGAAGCGCAAGACATTCCTCATGGATCTCTGGGACGGCGTACGACACAAACCCGACAGTGTCAACCGGTTCAGCGTTTGAATCACTTGGGTTAGCGAGTAATTTGACAATAGACAACGAAGCGATGACACCCTCTCGTCAACGGGGTTGCGGCTGCATGAACAAGTTTGAGCGGTTTGATTTTTCATCTTGTCGCATGCATGCGCTGTGTTCACTTCCCTCCTGGCGAGTTCACGAACCGACCAAGTACATAGTATAATAACACCTGTATTCCCTGTAAGTGTACATACCCATCAAGTATAGAGACTTGAAACCCGAGCCAACTTGTGACAATGAGTGTCCTCATTCCCGCATGATGTTATTTTACAGTGTTACATGTTATATCAAGCTCACGCTCCGTGCGCGAACATAATTTGGCCGATCTATGCCAGGCTGCGGCGGCGTCGACGGTGGCGGGGTACCACCACCGCGGCTCATCCAGGGCACGCTGTTCGGACTACCCCCGAGGATCCCCTTCAACGGGCTCGCAATAGGGGAGAACGCAACCCGCGGAAGTGTCGCCCAACTTCGCTGCGTCGTCGGCGTCTGGGGTGCTGCTGTGGGCACGACAACAGACGCAGCCGCAGCGAGCCGCCTCCCCCTTTCGACGGCGGCGTTCCACACGGTCTTGAAGGGCCCGCCCTCCTGCTTCACCTGCCCTTCGATGATCATCTTCTCCATCTCCAGGGTTAGCGTGTCCATTATGTCACCTGAAGGCTGGACGGGGAGCATCCGCCCGGGAGGGATGTGCTCGGTGGATGGTTGAAGGGAGTGCAATTCGAGATGGAGAAGTTGTGATGCTAAATGATTGTCAGGTCAATATAATCATTGCGTCAAGAAATTTGGAACGTACTTTCTCTATCGGAAGCACAGACGATTTGGAGGAGTCGATGGGTCATGGCTTCGGTGATCTTGGCGGCGTCAGGGAAGAATTGGGGTGCGACGCGGCTGAGAGCGATGCTCAGGAAGAGGAAGAGCTGGTGCAGGAAAAGGATGTGTTGATATGCGACTCGGCGGGGGAAGAGAGCGTGTAAGATGGTGCGGTGGGACGGACTATCCGTCGGAAGGGTCAGGGAGCCCAAGAGCAGCCCAGAAGGTGACAGGGAGGGTGATGGTGCTAGCAGGAGGAATAACTCCGAAGCAAGCAGGGAGAAGAAAAGAAGGTAGCGCCACTCAAGAGGAGGTAAGTGGAGATGCATAAAAATCTGGTAGAACACTCACAAAAGCAACGGGACTGTTATCTCCGATTGCAGTATAGAATATCAGGATGGCGCCTGCTACGACGTGGTAGCCAATGGATTGCATTAGACCGTGACGGAGATATTCTCCAGTCGTTGAGCAATGAGTCCATCCTATCACATCCGGTCCGAATCTGAAAGATAGAAGCGAGAGTCCTAGATACAAACATGCGTGTGCAGGCGTACCTATCGTATGCAAATCTAACGGTTGGGTTCTTCAACGCCTCAAATGCGTCTCTGACCCGTATGAAAAGAGCCTCCCCTTGCGGCCCTACTCTATCGGGGTGGTATTTCTTGGCGAAATGTCGGAAAGCGAGCTTGAGTGAATTATCGTCGGCGGAGGAGGAGACACCGAGGATTTCATAGTAATTCGGTAACATGGAGGTGGAGCCTTGGACCATGGTGTATATTAGATATCCGAGAACGACGGCGGCAAAGGTGTAGCGGTAATGACGTTGGTATTCGAATGTTCCAGCGGGCGGGGGAGGAATTCCCAGGTATGTTCGGAGAGTGTAGTGGAGAAGTTTCAAGGCCTGTTTTGTAGCCTGATGGGGGATGAAGGCCCATCCTATTACGCCGAAAAGAGCGACCATGGTCGCTCAAAAGATGCCGAGGAAGACGGTTCCGGGAGAACCGCGACGTAGCAATAATGATTCGTAGATTTCGTCTGGCGGCAAAACTCCACAAATTGAGCCAGCCACGTCGTCCCCCTGCTGAATGGAACCTCAACGTTTCAACCGCTAAGAGTCAAGACTGTATGTCGGAATCTTGAAGACCGAGCTGTTATTGAACCGCAGAAGAGGCCAGCCAGCCTCTCGAAACGAGATGAACGTAGAAAGCCACAACCAAACGCGCCGTGACTCGCGTGACCGTGACCTTTGTTCAACTTTTCCGTCACCACCAAGTCACCACTCACCCCTACTCACCCCCTATCATCTGGAATTCCACCAATTCATTGGGTCCTCGCTCTTATCCTTTATTTTTCAATCCCTCAATATGGGGTGTCGCGCCTACAGAGTCTATAGACATAAAGGTATGAAAAACGTTGATGATGGGCATTTTCAACCTTTTCTGACAGCGAACTTGGAGGTTTCTACCATACACACTACAGCCATGATGATAGCTATCCCGGTGGTCAGTGCTTTCTAGTTATATTTTTCGGCCGTTTCATCTCTATCTATAGTGCTTGGTCTCCAAATGGCCGCTGAAATTCCTCGTGACCCAGAGGAATACAAAAAATGGCTGGCACAAATTCGACAAGCGCTAGACCATCACTTTGAGATGAATGAAGAGCATATTGACTCGCCGGATGCTCACTACCGCATTCATACTGAGCAGTACGACATAGAAGACACGGGAGTTGACTACATTTATGACTCGGAAATTGACCTTGATCATGAGGTTTTCCTCGGTATGTCCCCAGGAAGAAAGGAAACCAGCGTATATCGTCACTCATACACACTCTCAGTTGACTCTTTTCCCATGTTTGCCCTAAACAATATGCCCGAAACTCGCGAAGTATTCTTGAGGTCATTCGGATTTGACGCATATGAACACCGTGCTTGTGCTGCTTCAACGCCAGACAAACACCGCTACAACTGGAAGGCTTTGCCACCCAGGGTTTCCGACGCCATCGTCGCCGACTATGCCGCTCGGTCGGTCTCGGATACTTGTTCGTTCCTGCCCGACCTCTTGGGCACCACCGGAATTGTTTCGCGCTGCGAAGCTGTTCGAACCGAACTCTACGAAGTTTTCATTGGCTGGGCAATGAGCATGCGGGAGATTGCTCACGAAATCCGAGTCTTGGAGACGGCAGCTAATATGGTTTCGAAGGACTTGCGTTCCATAGGCCGAGCTCTGGTTCAACTTGCATTTGGTAGGATGATATTCGGCGATGATCCCGATGACCTCCCTAGGAAAAATAAAATGAACAAGGAATACGATCAGTTGAAACAGTTCATTCGTGGGGACAACATCAAGCCGGTCGCCCGAAAATTTTCATGGCCTTTTCCAAATGTTTGTTTGTACATCACGACGCATCTCGACGACGAACGCCATCGCAAGAAACGCATTCTGAAGATGGTTGACCACATCGTCTCTAGCGACAAACATCAGAGTGGTTGTGCCACTTACGGTATTCTGTTTTCTTTCTTCCACTGCGTCGTCGTGCGCGTGGAGTCGGAGGACAATTTCAAGTCGACTATTGCGATGCAGTTTCTTCCCGATTATTTCGCCGATTCTCAGACAACGCCTGGAATCACTGCAATTTGCAGTCTCGCCTACCACTGCCTTCACGATATTCCAACCACCTCTTTTCCAGACTTCAATGCTCACAATCCCAATCATTTTTTGCGTCGAGTACCGCAAGAGGTCCTGGAGTTGATTACCGATTACCTTGCGCCGATGGACCACGCCGCCTTATGTTTAGCCGCACCCGTCTTCACCTCTGCGGCTCACAATATATTGCGGTTCCCACACATCGAAAAATATCGCTTGTTGAAGGGTAAGCCGGCACACGGGAGCGATTGGGAGGAAGAGAACGAGTTGGGGGAAACAATTATCCTGAAAAGCAGGAGGTCTCTAGTGACCAAGCGCTTTGAAACCATGGTCAATGGTTCACCTGGGCCAAAGTTGTCTGTGGGACGTGGGGCCAGTGGCGACGACAAAGCCTGCAAACCGTTTTCGGTGGGTGTTATCATCGGAGGTGATACATACAGAAGTGTCGGATGGAGGGTCACGCAGCCCACCACGAAGGCAAAGGAAAAGGAAAAGAAGAAGAAGAAAAGGAAGGACTAGACTGGCTTTGTTGATACTCTGCTCGAATCGAGATCCGGGATATCGAGGTCCACACATACCCACTTACCGTGATGTCTGAATTTGTTTGTCAAGATACAGCGATTTGAAAAAAATGAGAAGAAGTTAGCGCTCACTGATGTCGACCGGGTTCTCTCATACATAGCAGAGAAGGACCGCCGGAAAGTAACGAGTTTCCAACACTCTCCAAATCCACCGTTATGATTCTCAATCTACTTCCAAGACTACGAGTCAGTTAAACATAGCGCAAACTAGTCAATATGCCCTCCGTGTCAACCAAATGGACAGCGCCAGTAGCATCGTCGAAACATACTGAACAAAGATTTTTGGCGTCCATATCGTCCGGAATTGTTAAAGTATGCGAAGAGGTCGAATGACTTTCCGGATGATACTGAACCAGAATGAGATTCGGCGGTTCCAGCCTTTGATCAGGCTGTATCACAGCAGCTACATGGAAACCACTGTGATCGAGCCAGACGAGACCCATCGCAACGAGCGCACCCGAAACACAATGGGTGACACAGGGCGAGTCGAATGTAAGGGGTGAAGACACGCCATCGTCGGAAGCGTAAGATAGTGAATTCGGGAGGAATGTGAAAGATGTGACTCGGATTTCGTCGGGCTCGACATTATCATCGCGCCATTCCATCCGCACGAAAACTGCGCTGATACCGTAAAATTGTGTGCTTGGAATCATGAAGCAAAATGCGTCGAAATCGGTGTCAGACGGTTGGATGTCGCAATGGAATAGACCGGATTCCTGAATGTGTCCGGATTGCAGACTTTTCCGTGAGATATGTTGAACTTGAACAGATGAGCCATCTTCCAGTAGAATGTAAAGATGGTCGTTGTATGAGAAGGTGACTATCAGGGCAAAAGGGGAGATCTTGGAAGACGAGTTAGCTGGATGGATGATTGGGTTTGAGCACCTACAAGACGATGCATGTCCAATATACTTGTTGATGTGGGGATATTACTTCCACTAGTGACACCGCTGACGGTTAGACTGCATTCCTTTTCGTTGTCCACGGCTATCATCATTCCAACTATATCTTCAGTCACGAATAATCCTTCAAAATGCGACTGGGGGGGTATCGAGACTTCCGAGGATTCGCTCGTGAAACTGACCGCTTTGCCTGCTTCATGCTCGATAGTTATAATGTACCTGCAAGGAATCCTGATAGATTTCAGATTTCAGCGTGTGTGTAAGATCGTGAACATAGACTGACTGGAGCATGCCAAGTGGTACGGCGATGATAGAAAGGACACAAACACCAGAGCGTTCTGAAGGACATGAAACTTGGGTCACTGCTCCCCCTGTTTCAATAGCAGGAAACGGAAACGCGGCACCAAGCCTTGCGTCCCAACAAAACACCTTTCCCCTCCTACTGATTGTTGCTATAAGCAAGATGTCGGTGCCCTGGATGGCGAAAATGATTTGGGCCCGCTCAGGAAGAGGATTACGAGTCGGGGGGTGCACGAGTTGAGGGAAGGGAAGGCTCAAGTTCTTCTGAAGCTTCAACCACGAGAAAGCCTCGCACTTCAACGTATCCAAAGTCAATTGCGACAATTGGGCATGGCGAGGACATCCGATCGGAGAGATCTTCCGTGTCGTCTCCAGCACCGAGATCCAGAAGCTACGTTCAGTCGATAGCCGATAGAGGGTCGAACAAGTCTAATAGTTCCAAAAATCACGACAAATTCAGAGATGGTACCGAGTCTAGCAGCCCTGCAACGACATACGATCAATAGAGCTATAGCGTTTGATAATTCCAAGAAATTGACGATCTCAAGAATTATGTCAACTGGTAGGTCGTGTAGGGCCATCGAGTTAATACAGGTTGTGGAGGAGGATCAAGCAGAATTCGCATCACCACGGCTTGATGAGAGACTCCTATCCGACTTCAGCCGAAACTCAACCAACTGACTTGGACTCGGTTGCAGATATTTTCAAGAATCTCTTCACAAAGAAAGTCTCTCTTGCGCATGTGTGAGAATTAAAGCATTTCGTGTTTTTACAACGGGAAAAGTCAGTAGTATACGATAACTCTCAAGTACTTGGCCCCCACCAGCGAGTTCAATTGTATCTGATATATGCGGAAGGTTGCTGACAGCACACAGCTCTAGTGCCTCCCGGAATACAACGCAACAATGAGTTGCTCGACTCTGCAAACACGCAATCAGCTCAGGTATAATTCGTTCAAAAAATCGCTCGCCGTCCTTTCACTAAAAATGTTACACCTTGGCTCAAAAAGCCCTTGACGATTTGCATCTCGAGCCCTTGATAAAGCCCTGGAATTCCAGGAGTCTCCGACGACGTTTCTTCCGCCAGCAGAGTTTTCGGACGGCGACTGCGTCCCCTTCCTGTATAGGCGTCGTTCAACACCTCGGTCATCGACGTCGCAGATGTTGCCTGAAGACGCGTTTTTGCGAGCATGAGTGGGTATAGAATGGCAGTCGCTAAACTCTGGGTGTTAAAGTGGAGCAGGCAGCAGATAGTAAATAGAGTAACCAATCGAGTTCGAGACAGCTGCGCCGAGGAAAGCCTGGCGAGGACTTGGATCTGCACCGGTCATGGCAGACGTACGCATCAGAATGCGACGGTACACTTGAAACAAAGCAAGGGTGATAGCAGGCGTGAAGGATAACAGAGTCGTAGTTTTGAAGCCTGGCGAAAATCAGCACAATAGAAAATCAACATTAGACTGGAAGACCTCTCCAAAACCCTCCCAATCCGTCTTCTCTATAGATCTTCTTGAAAGCTCCGCTGATTCCAGTTGCCGAAGATTCCTGCTTTATTTCTGCTTCCTCGGAATCATTGTCCTTTTCAACCTGAAGTCTCAAAGTGACGATGTTCAAGGGTGTTGAAACAGCACGAGAGGCAACGCCTGCTATGAATCCAAGCAGAATTTCTTCCGGTAGGGTGGGCTTATGTGGAGATGCAATACGACCAAGCTTTGGATTTAATGAGAGCCGGCGGCGGGTAAGAAGATACCGGAGGAATGCATAACAATAAAAATATAAAAAGCTGAGCGGCATTGGAGGTGAGCTTTTTGCTCATACAAATGAATAATAGGACGTACTTGGAGACCAAGGTAGCACCCGTATCTGTTCCCAATCCATTGTACAGGTCCTGTAATCCATATTTTCTGATTATTCCGCGCAAGATACGAATCGCGCCATGGAGGCCAGCAGATTTTCTTGCTTTCTCGGGTGGATCGAGTTGGAGACGAGTGGTTACAAGGTCAAGTGGATAGGTCAACGTATTTGCTGTTGCGCTCCCGATTGCGCCGGAAAACGCCTGAACTAGCGGAGGCAGCGTACTGGTCATGATGGTGATGAAGAACGAGTTGACGCGCTGAACCAGTGACATCATACGTGCGACACGGACACGTGATTTTGCACCCTTTCCAATATACGACGCGCATTTGAAAATTTCATCTTCTTCCACTTCATCCCAGCTTATTTCAAGCCGACAGGAAAGCTTGGTCAGTGAATCTCGCTTCCGCGCTACAGCTGCGATAGGTCGGCAAGCCCCGAGACTTGGGACACGTGAATCATTCGCATCTCCTTCTTAAACCACCACCATGCAAATAGTCGACCTATCCCACAGCCTGAAAACGGGGTGAGCAACCCTTTCTTTCGAATTAATGGTGAACTGACCACTGCCGTAGAATGCAAGTCTACCCAGGAGACCCCACCTTCAACTGTTCCTGCGTCGCCACAATCCAAAAAGACGGCAGCGCAGTCCGCTCGCTCTCCATGGGCACTCACACAGGCACCCACGTCGACGCTCCCTCCCACTTCATAGTTGACGGCAAGTCCATCGATCAGGTCCCCCTCAGCACCTTCATCGGGCCCGCCCTCGTAATCGACCTCACCAAAAAAACCGCTCGCCAGGCTATAACCTGGGAAGACCTCGCGCCGCACGCGTCAAAAATGACTAAAGGCGTCATCCTTCTTCTTCACACGGGATGGTCGACACACTGGTGTACAGAAAAATACCTCGACCATCCCTTTCTGGAGCGCACAGCAGCGGAACAGATAATGGCATCGGGTGTACGGGTGGTGGGGATCGATGCTCTCAATCCAGACGAGACCCCGCTCGACGGCAATGGCACTTTTGGCGTCCACGAAGTTATTCTCGGAGCTGGTGGTATCATCGCAGAGAATCTCACTAATTTGCATCGCTTGGACGGAGACAACTATACCGTTCAGCTCATCCCGCTCAAGATCGATGAGAGCGATGGTTCACCCATACGCGCATTCGCAAGCAAAACATGATTGATTATTGTTCAATAAAGTAAATTGGTGATCTATATTTCAACCATAGAATTATATAGCTGCTTATATATCGTTTCCAGTCTAGATATCGAGTCCGAAGATCCTCCTCGTCCCTCTATCACCGATACCGACCTTCAATCCGCGTCATCGCATCGCCAACATTCAACTGTAACGCTTCATCTCCCAACAATTCAAAAATTCCACCCTTGGAGAACTTGGCAAGCACTTGCGGGCGCAAATGAGTGAAGAAAAGTCGAACTTCCCGACTCTGTGCTGATGGGTCAATACAAAACGGTGAATGAAGAATTCATCTCACCTGATACTCCTCACAAAGCTCTCGGAACATCATCACAGCACTAAACAAGCATTCAGATTTCAACAACTAAATCAACCAGTCAAATTCAACATACGATGCGTCGCAAGTTTCAACATCAGCCATATGGAAGACGAGGACCGTTGCTTGCTGCCGTCGCGGCTCTTCCGACGGATGAGTTCTGTTCAGACCGTAAAGCTCCAGCCGTCGCAAACGGTCTGATACAAGAAAGAAAATGAGAATCCACGACAGAAATTCAACAACACCAGGCAAACCTTTCAGAAAAGCCGTATTCGCTATCAGAAAGAGTCGTTATAAGCCAACAACAAGCCAGATGATAAAATTACAACTAACCGAAGTCGAGATTTTGTCGAATTCGAATAATAAGAGCGCCAGCGACGTCTTCCTCAGCTTCAGGATTCTCGTTAATCGGTTTCCATCGGTCTGTCCCTGGAATCCTTCCCTGAGACGACATTCAATTTATTGGCTACTGATATTTAAGAAAACCCAATACACACCAAAATGGTCATCCGAGTCTTCGACGAACGATAGACGACGAGCAACAGTGACGCAACAACACTGAGCGTGACACCGACTTCGATGTTCCACACGATGGAGGAAAAGAACGTAAGTGACATGAGACCAAGGTCTTTCCAAGCCCCCATTCTGAAGTGCACGGTGAGATCAAGTAAAGATCGATGACCACGACGTAAAACACTCACTTCCAGTAGTACTTGATATCGTGTGGAGCTTCTTGAAGGAGAGAAAATACGACCAAGCAAATGCTGTTCCGAAAATATGGGAAATCGAACATTGAACACGGATAGAGAAAACTCACATCGCAGATAGCACGCATTTGGGAAGATAATAGAGCCAAGGAAGGAGGAAGAAAGTCGCAAGCAACACGACTGCCGAACAGACGAGGGAAGCCATTTGTGTCCGTGCTCCAACATCGCCATTGATTCGTGACCTAAATTCAACATCATTCAAACACTCGAGTTTATTCAACAATGGTAGCGAAGAAACCTGGTAATCGACCCCCATGCCGGGAGAGTGCCCGGAATCAAAGAGGCCGCAATGTTGGAAGTGCCAAGCGCGACGAGTTCACGATTCGGACTAACTGAATATCCAAACCGCGAAGCATTTTGCTTAGCTGCTACGATACTGTCCAAAAATCCAACGACAGCAATGAGCCTGCGATTGATTGAGCACTGTTGATATTTTGACGTAAAAATGAACGCAACGCACATGGATGTCGACGTGGTACGTCGAAGATATTTTAGGTTGGCGGCTTGCAGAGGGAACTGCACGAAGGACTTCATAGATTTTATTGGAACTGCCCCGAGGATTTCTACACCGTCTTGATCCCAGTTGAACTCGTCGGACAACACTGCACACAACATTGAAGTTGGAAGCTGACAAAATCTGTAAAATACGCTCACCAGTGGAGAGCACGACGACAAGCAACACTTCAGGCAGGCGGTAAATCCACCAATACTTTTTGAAAGCTGATTTTACGGTACGGATCCCGACCAAAACAGCGAGCGCTGAAAAGCTGATGACAGTTGTCGTCATGTTGGCGCGGGCAAATACGTATTCCAGCAGGAATATAGCCTTGTCGAACGTGGACTCGGGGTGTATTTCATGCATGAGGGCCGACAGACCAAACATGGGCACCAGCTGTTCGATCAAGATGACAACCGCAACAGCGGTGACAAATCCTCGTAGCAGTGCGCGACTGAGGACGACGTCGAGGAATCCCAGGCGGAAGAAGCCCAATAAGAAAGCGAATAGGCCGACCTAGAATGGAATGAACGTGTAGGCGTTGAACAATGTATAACGGTGAATATTCTTTACCTGCATCGTGATTATAGTAGATATGGCGATTTTAACAGCCTCTGCATCCTCTGAATGTGGATCCGGAAGGTCAAGGAGTATCTCTCCAACTGCTTGCCCGACGAGGAGACTGATCGCTGCCTCGGGCGCGACATTTAGCTGCCGACACGTTCCCAGAAATGCGTAGACTATTCCAGGGATGGAAGCAGAGAACTAACGGTGGGTAGTGTGAGAAGAGAGTGTGGTACTACGCCAGAAGATTCGGAACAACTGGCTCACCAAACCGGTCAGCGGGCTCATCTGCGCCAACGATGTCGCATAACTGACGGACTGCGGAACCAGCATCGAGGCAACCGTTATGCCGGCGAGAACGTCGCCTCCAAGGCTGCTCGGATTGTCAGAATGTATAACACAAAGAGAATCATGCCAACATACAATGAGAGCGAATAACTCGGAATCCAGGCAATCCCAGGAACGTAGTATTTTAGTCGTTTGGTGTACGTCCCGTCATTGCTCGTCTTATGCATATGCAGCGAGTCTTAATACATAGAACTCAAACTCAACCAAAACTTCCCATTCCAAGAGAAACAGCAGACGGACCTTGGTCAGGGTCCTGCCCACGTTCAACGTCTGTAAGAGTTGCGTCGCGGACACGGTCAATGTCCATGATGGAGGAGGAGGAGACGCCTGCGGAGGTGGGCAGTGGGCGGGTGGAATGAGGGTCTTCAGACATGATGATGGTGGGTAAAACGGACGAGCGTCAACCTTTCCGTCTACGCCTACGCCATTTCCAAATCGGATCCGCCGTCGGCCGAAGATCCCGGAGCTCGGGCGTAATTTGTCCGACCAAGCCCGCCGACGCGCCGCGTATTCTTGGCCACAACCGCGACCATCCTCATCCTCCTACTCGCTGTCCAGTTACTCGACGCTGCAATGGCCACCGTCAAAATTGGCACCCTCATTATCCGGGTGTGTCCAATCACCTCCAAATTCCAAAATTTCACTCGAATGAAAGCTCACACGACGAATAGACCATGGCGAAACCCATCGCCACTGCGATAAAGAATCAAGCCAAAGAGTGCAGTCCATTGTCCCTCTGTATACACCGAAAATCTGATAATTGAACGCGTCGTTAGACACGAACGATTCCGCGGCATGTGCGTCGACCTCGCCCAATTCATGTATCGCAGCGAAGTGAAGCTGCGCACCAACATCCTTGGGGAACCAGCGAAACATATCCGGCCGTTATCTGAGACTCGGTGCGTCGCCGCTACCACTCAAAAGAAGCGGAAAATGTTGAATCCGAAATGTAATATAACAGAGCCATAGAGAACGGAGCTAACGCCCTTGCTGAAGGCTTTCTCTTCTCCGTCGCGGCGGGCCTCATCCTAGGCGAAACATACCGCACAAGTCGCAGTCAAACTCGCCGACGGGAGAACGTAGACGAGCAACTAGACGAATTACACGCCAAAGTGGACGATCTAACCACACAAGTCGGTAACCTTACGGGAATCTTGGAGCAGAAATTGAGCGACGTGGAGGAACGGTGAGTAGCGTTGCAAGAGCCAACCTTTTGTTTTTGGTTTGTTGATCATGCACAGAAATACGGAACTCACCCGCCTCACGCATCGAATAGTAGACATCGGTTTACGCGGCGGGTGGGCCGAATTCGAAGGCACACCACTACAACTCCCTCGCGTCCAACTCGTCCCACCACAAGACCCGAACCCCCCTCGCATAGAGTCACCCGATTCCGACAAGAAATTATAGCATCCCCGTAGACCCAAATAATTCGATCTTCGAGAGATATGAACTCGGTTGGATTCAGAACAAATGCAAATGTACACTACATACCACCACACACCGGCATTATTTACTTTTAATGTATTACCACTAATCCGAATACTCATAGAACCCCTTCCCATTTTTCCGTCCATACCACTGCGCGTCGACCATCCGCTCGAGAA
The DNA here is from genome assembly GCA_037176885.1 of Favolaschia claudopus. Classification (NCBI taxonomy): domain Eukaryota; kingdom Fungi; phylum Basidiomycota; class Agaricomycetes; order Agaricales; family Mycenaceae; genus Favolaschia; species Favolaschia claudopus. The sequence goes on along the minus strand of JAWWNJ010000022.1, from coordinate 1,278,000 downwards.
GGATGCTCGGTCGGTACTTCGAGTCGCGTGTGCCTTCGTACAGCGTCTGTTGGATGGCGAGGCAGGTGTCGAGGCCAATGCTAATATCACTTAGTCGGGGCTCATCAAGCGAGAGAAACAGCCTACAAATCAGCTATCGAGTTGGGAGGTATCAGCACACGCATTCTACAGCAAAGAAATGTGTCCATACCTAATTGCAGCGGGCCCATGGGGTGATTCATCCCTAGCTTGAGCGTCGTGTCAATATCTTCTCGCGTCGCGGTCCCCTTCTCAAGACACATGATGGCCTACGAGACCCACCGTCAGCTATCACAATTCAACTCGACTACCCACGCACCTCATTGATAAACGGCATCAGCAGCGCATTCGACACAAACCCTGGCACATCCTTCGAGGTCGTCACCTCCTTCCCGCACGCGACAGCAAATGCCCGTGCACGGTCGAGTGTATCAGGTGTCGTTTGCAGCGCGGAAATCAGCTCGACTAGTTTCTATTATGTTTTGTCATTAGTATCAGCATGAAGGCTGCACGGATCATACGCACCATGACAGGTACGGGGTTGAAGAAGTGTAGACCTGAGTGCAAGCCGTCAGTTCAGCATTGGTCCTCAAATGAGCAGGAGCAGGAGACACACCGACGACCCGTCCAGCACTAGCCTTCCCCGCGTCGCTCGCAGCGCTCACACCGCCCGGAACCGCCGCCGCCGCAATCTTCGTAATACTAATCGAGCTCGTATTACTCGCAAGTATCGCATCCGGCCTCAACTCCGCCGCAAACGAGCTGAATATTGATTGTTTGAGCGGGAGGTGTTCGGATACTGCCTTTCATGAATGTTCTCAGCACGCGCTAGTAAGGATAAGATAATAAAAGTGATGGATAGGAACAGTACCGAGACGACGACGACGATCGAGTACGAACCTCAACAACCATATCCACGTCCCTCATCCTTTTCAAATCAGGCACGACCGTAACGCGCCCCCGCGCGTCTTTCGCGTCATCAGCGGTAATACGGCCCTTGCCTACATCTTTGTCGAGGAGCTTGTCCATGAGGGAAAGCCCCTTCTTGACCTGGTCGGCGGAGCGGTCATGGAGGAGGACAGGGACTTTGGCGCGAAGGGCGGAGACGAAGGCGATACCAAGGCCCATTTGGCCTGCACCGAGGACGCCTAGGGTGCGTATGCCGTGTGGAATGGACATTCTGGCGGATCGTGGTGGTGGTGAAGGAGGATAAACAGGCCAGGGAAGACGAAAGAAGAACTTGAAAACACGTGAAAGCGGACCTTCAAACTTGAACTCAACACTGTTGGTCTTGTTCCCTTCGCATTCGACTCGCAATGAATCGGAACTACGAGCCTGCAGACTCTGGACACAGCTGCCACGCCACCTTCCGACGACTTTCTTGACCTGGACATCTCGATTCTCGAAGTGCAAACAATCCACTTGGCACAGGAAGAGTATAGAGACTGGGACAGTGCCAACTGGCTTGTATTGCTATCCGCTGGCGAAATTCGGTTCCATTTCCCAAGACTTTCGAATTGCCAAGACTCTGTACTAATCTTGGGCAAGCCAGCTTGCTCAGTCGCCTGCGGCCGTTTTACAAATTGCAATACTACCAGAAGTGGTTCTGCATTAATTGCAGAACGAATGGCTCATAATAGAGTGAGCGGCCGCACAGTCTCAGGCTAGGCAGAGATAGACATCACTACAGTGACTCGGACCCCAAAGGTCTGAATTATCTGCTGCGAGCTGTAGTGGCCAATCGCGCACGACACGCACGGCGTCCTATGTGGAGCTGCCGCACACAAAACAAAGGTCCGATTTCAAGTTCTCCGAGTCATTCGGTGCGGCCGCAGGCTGCCTGGTGGTGAAGAGGATGAAGGACGGAACACGTGAAAAGTCCATCTCCGGACTTGTACTCGACGCTCTTGTCTTGGAAAGGTTAACCTTTTCCAGGCTCAGCTTACGCGCCCATGCTCCGACTCACAGTAAAGGCTTAACCACGAGACCGTTGACTTCAAGTACGCGGCTCCCACGTCTTTCTCGCATCCTTGACCTGGGCATCCTGAAGCAAGAATAATTAATTGAAAATCACCGTGAAACTCTAGCATTCCACAGCGTCACCATAGACTTCATTCTTTTGCCGTCTCGAGACTCGTGTTCAAACAACGACTGGCTGTTTGTTATGTGCTGCTTGGTCGCTAGCGAAACTCAGTTCAGGATATCCTCGTCCTCCGAACGACTCCCAAATCGCCAAGACTTTGTACTGTATCTAATCTCAACATGTCTTAAAAGCAAGCCTGCTCGGTCGCCTGTGGCCGTTGAACAGCGCTGACAGAAGCAACAGTACGCAATCGAATGAGCGGCCGCACAGTCTTAGGCAGGAGGTAGAGATGGACACCACCCCAAATTCTAATCACCTGTTCGGGGCTCTTGTCAGTGACCGCGCCCGACACAGAAGTCCAATTCCTCGTGCTAGCACATGCATGTACCAGCGGCGTCTTGTATGAAGCGGCCGCGCACAACATAAAGGTCCGATTTCAAGTTCTCATTGCTGCGTTGTGCGGCCGCAGGCTCCTTGGTTCTGAGATTGAACTCGGAGTGACACAATGAACTGAAGATAGAGCTCCTAGAAAACTATAAAGCGAGAAGCAAGTCAAACCTCAAAGTCAGTGTTCGCTTCGTTACAAACTTTGTGAACTCTTACTCCTTCCGCTCCTCAGCCAATCATGAAGGTCCTCCAAGCTCTGAGCTTCATGGCTTTCGCAAGCTGTATTGCTGCTCTCTCTCTCCCGATTGCCGACGGGAACTTCACGCAGCCGACCGCAAGGTCGAAGTCGTCCGTTTTACCCAATGTCGCTGTAGTTTGGGGGGCCTGCAACCCTCCGAAACCCCCGCTTCAATGCGCAACCCTCCAGGTGCCCGTTGACTACGCGAACCCTACAGGTGCTCCAACCTCCTCCAAATCTTTGCTATTTTTGTGCTCATTCTACAAACTACGCAGGCGCCATGACACAAATCGGCATGATGCGAAGCACTGCGACCAACCCAGCGTCTCGTAAAGGGACCATCGTGTACTTACCTGGCGGTCCAGGAGGAGCGGCCTCGTCTCTGTTCACAGATCCAGCGTTCAGCAACTACTTTTCGAGTGCCAAAGTGGTGTACGACATTCTAGCCATCGACCCTCGTGGTATTGGCTTGAGCCTCAACTTTGCCTGCAACACCGCAACGTGGAACGCCCGAGTGAACTACTTCCCCACGACCGCCGCCGATTTCGCAGCTTTGACGGACCACAATCTCAACAGCGGTATGAGCTGCGCACCTGCAAACCTCATGAGCACGCTTAACACGTTGACCATCGTGCGCGACATCGAATCTGTTCGAGTCGCTCTCGGTGTGACGCAGTTCTCCTTCTTCGGCGACTCGTATGGCTCGTTGACCGGGGTCACATACCTCGAACAATTTCCGGGCCAGACCCAGATCATGGTTTTGGACGGCATTACGGACCACACGCAGCCGGCATTAAATCTACTACCCATCGCTGCCACTGCCATTGAGACAGCGTTCAACGCCTGGGTCGCTTGGTGCAATGCTGCAACCGTAGCCGATTGCCCCTGGAGCGGTAATGCAGCGGCACAATTTGATGCCCTCGTCCAGCAAGCCGACCTGGCCGCGCTGCCGGCGCCCAGCTGCGTCACCTCAGGCTTGTGTCGCAGTACCGTAACAGGCCACGAGCTGCTGCTGGCTCTACAGTTCTACCTATCGGGGCTCAACCAGACTGACCTCACGCCTTGGAGGGGCCTCGCGGCGAATTTGGCCGGCGCACATACAGATGCCGGGCCCTTTTCCATTCTACTCGCGGACAACACACCGGCCCAAAGCGAGTTTTACGCAATTACAGGCATGCTATGTGCCGACTGGACGCACCCGTGGACAACTCTCGCGCAGGTCACCGCGCAGGAGACGGCTTTAGCCAACCTCGCTCCGCACACGCGCGGCGCAAGCATCTTCTGGCTTATCCAGACGTTGTGCATTAAGTGGCCGTACCCCACCAGCTTCCCCGAGCATCCGCTCAAAGTAGCCCCTCATTCGCCTCCCGTCGTGCTTATCAGTTCACAGCAAGACCCGGCGACACCACTCGTTGGGGCGCAGCGCGTGCAACAGCAGATTCCAGGGTCGGTGTTGATGACGCGCACCGGCTCTGGACATGGATCGTACCGCAACAACGGCGCGGTCCATACAGCGGTCGAAGCCTTCTTTGTGAGTGGCACGGTGCCCCAGACAGCGATTTATCCGAACTAGAGTCGGGAAATGAAACCATTCTATCTGGTATTTTCTGAAGGAGATCCCGTCCAGTATCGATAAACGCTCCTTGTGTATCTGAGTTACCTTTGTTTTGTTTCCTTCTTTCAAAATTTGCCTGGATGTTGTTTCTACGGTTCCCCACCGCTCCTATGCCAATACATGAATACAATTTCCCCCCCTTTTCAACGGTATCCTGGGTATTTATCTTTAATTCCCTGCGGTGCAGCTCCCGAGAAAACAAGGTATGTTGGTGTCCCTGTAGAACTCTTGTCCAATGCCTGGAGAGGTGCGCTACCAGCAACGTCGTCGATGAGTCGATTCCGAATCAGCCCCAGCCGAAATCTCAAATTGCACACGACTCGAACTGCTTGGCATTCTTTGAGCAGCGTCGACGGTGAAAGTTTCAGGATGAGTACTTAAATCTCGGATCCGAAGGGCTGCGAGGGTTTCGCCGAAGCCAGCGCTTGCTTCGCAGACACCAAGGTGGATCGGTGCTGGTCGCCCCGATCCGATCACTGCTACTCAACGCCAACGTCCAAAAATGGAAATTCTGGGGTCGAGACAAAAAAAGAACAAGCATGTGGGAATCTCCGTATTTGCAGCAACGAGTCGTTTGACCCAAGCAAAATGCACTTTGAAAACGGAAGCAAGTCGAGAAACGTACCAACTCTACCCCACTGTCAACACCGACCTCTCATCCCATGCACATCATAACTTAATCGATGTTGTATATATCTGACTATTGTACAAAGGGCAACCGGACTATCGACTGCATGAAGGGATGGAAGGAAGGAAGGTAATGGAACCACCAAAAGATCATAGCTAAGATGTATGAGGATTATTAGATCTAGATCTCCGTCCGAGTCCATGCGCGATACAATCCAACCCAACCGCCACAAAGGCTTACCCAACAACTCCATCTGTTCAATTTGAAGACGTATAGTTATTGAAGATAAGCAGATTTGGGGAACCCTGGGGCAACGACTTCTCGCCCGCATCCTTAAGGATGTTAGGCGTCGACAACCCCAACAACGCCCTCTTCAGCTGCGCGGGGGTGATCACCGACGGAACGGGCGCAACCTCCTCCGCAACGCGCGCCGTCAAAATGGCAGGCAACCAGCTCGACGCCCACCCAGGCAACGCCGCCTGCGCAACAGCGTACAACCCCTCGCCAAACGCCACCATGAACGGCGTCTGCAGCGGCGGTGTATCAACAAGCATGCCGAGCTCGGGGTCGAATTGCTTCGATGGGTAGAGCGAGAGGAGGTAGGCGAGGAGGCCGGCGGTGTGCGGCGAAGCCATGGAGGTGCCGGAGAGCGTGGCGGTGGCGTCGGTGCCGCCGATGTAGGTGGAGAGGATGTTGAGGCCGGGAGCGAAGACGTCGACGCACGAGCCGTGGTTGGAGAAGTATGCGCGCTCGTCGCTGACGGCGGAGGCACCGACGGTGACGGCCTTGTCGGCGGCAGCGGGGGAGTACTTGCAAGCGTCCTGGTTGTCATTGCCTTCGAAAGGGTATTAGATATCCAGGATGCAACTCGAGAAAGGGAAGAACACACCAGCAGCAACGGCAAAGTGCAGACCCTGATCGACGGCGGCATTGACAGCGCGGTCGAGTGCCTCCGACTTGGAACCGCCGAGACTCATATTGGCAACGGAGCCCTTGTGTGCGGTCTTGCCAGTCGCTTTGAACTCGGCGAGCGCAGCCAGAGCTTTCTTCTTGGCAGCCGAGGCAGCCCAACTAACGCCCTGGATGACGTCGGACATGGAACCGCTTCCGTTCGAGCCAAGGACCTTCACAGCAACGAGGTTCGCAGCTTTGGCGACTCCGTATTTGCGAGAAGCGATAGTACCGGCGCAGTGTGAGCCGTGACCGTTGCCGTCCTCTTCAATGTTATCAACGCTGTGCCCCCAAGCAGCACGGCCCTCGAATTCGACATGATCGACGTTGATACCAGTGTCAATGACGTAAACATCGACGCCCTCGCCGCCTTTGGGGTCGTAGAGGTAGCTGCGGAAGGTACCGAAAGTGAGCTTCTTCCTGTGGCTTATACGCGCGAGACCCTGTTATCACTATGAACAACTGCCGGGTACATAGGGCTACGCGTAAACGTAGGTGTCGTATGACTCACCCAGGGCGCGGAATTCTGGGTATCCTGAGTGCGGACAATCTGGTCGCGTTCGATGAAATCGACCTCGGGCATGGCGCGCAGCTGCTCTACTGCTTCCCGGGAGAACTTGCCTGCGTAGCCGTTGATATGCTCGTAGACGTGGTTGATGGCGAAGGTGTCGTCTTGGAGGGGCTGGGTCTGGTGGGCGGCGATGAGGAAGTTGAAGTGCTTCTGCATCATTGAAGCGGGTGCGTCTGGGCGGAGAACAACGATGTAGGAGTTGTTAATTGCGCCATAGCGATGGGATTCGGAGAAGGGTGCTGGGGTGAGGGGGGAGCGGAGGGAGGGAATGTGGGAGGAGGAGGTGGAGAGCGGGGTACTGGATACAGCTGCAGCCAGGGACAAAGCGAGGGTAATGAGAGACGAAGCCATGGTGGTGGTTCGGGAACAACCAGGGTAGCGACACAGCTCCCTGATAACCAAGAGAGTTGTTGTCTTTTGTATGGCTATAGCTTTTGCCTTATCCACCACCGTCTGCTCGTGTGCCTACTGCTTTATTACCTCCCCAGTCTACTTACAGCGTATTTACGACATACAACCTCGCAGTTTCAGCGTGAAAAGGCCGCGTCAGCGCTCCAGAGTTCTGAGAATCCGGGTTGTACGCGCGTAGTTCTCGTATAGGAATGCCTCGTTTTTAGTATAATGCTTTGGGGATCCCCACCATATTTCTTACCTTGAGGCGGTCATTTCAACAAGCTAGTACACTGGATATCATTTCGTTTTCTTACAACATCGTAATCGTACATCGACCACGCACCATTCTAAATTCAGAGCTGTGAGCTACCTCACAAACAACCGCTTTCCTTTACCGGGCCGCGCAGCACCCACCGCTCCCGTCTCCTCCTGATACATCCTGTACGCTTCGCGCAAGTGATCCGGCGCCAAAGGGCCAGTTTCACCGCGTCGCGCCTGGACATGGCGGGCTACAAAATGAATCCACTATTAACTGAGCACCCAAAAGTAATTGAAGCAACGCATACCCTTCTCAACGATCTCACCAACGAAAACTTTCGAGAAACCGGCAACGATTTGCGCGAGGGCTGGGGATACTTGGAGGTTGAGCGTTTGTTGGATCACCTATGATTCGCAATTTAGCTGTACTGGAATGAGAGGAACAAGATGCGATAAACACACACCTTCTTAACAGCCTGCTTGGGAAGCGCATGCCGCCGATAAGCCTCAAAGCGCTCGTACTGCTCCGGTGTAAAATTCTCCATAAGCACCCTACAAACAACCCATTCGTTCACTCAGTTCTGAGTTTATTATAATTAAGACAGATAACTTACTTGAGATTATCCTTCGACTGACTATTCCACGAAAGCTGCGCTGAATAGTCGTCGTCCGCCATCGCCGGCAACACCTCGTCGTCGCCCTCCCCATCGTCGTCCCCGCCTCCCGCAGTAGGAACAGGCCCGAGCCCAGGCACCCTCCCCGCAGGCACAACAGGCGCCCCACTCAAACTAATCAGCCCGTGACTCCCACCCGCATTCACACTCACACTCGACGAAGCAGCAGCATACGCCCCATACGGAGACGTCGACGACGACGGGTACGCAGCGTGAAACGTCTGCGCCGCAGTAGGAAAGTGGCTACTCGCCGCCGACGCCGTCGCATACGGTGTGTGCGTGCCATACGCTGCATACCCCATAGTAGTAGGTGTAGCAGGCCGTGCATTGGACTGTATACCCACAGAGCCCAGGATGTTGGTGTTCACGGAGTACGATGCGGGCGCCGAGGGGGTGGGTGTAATCGGGAAGTATGAGTTGTTTGAGGTGGATGTGGAGGCGTATGCGCTGGAGGGAAGGGGTTGTGGGGTTGCGGGAGCTGGTGAATTGTGGACGCTGCGTGTTACGCCGACGATGCCTCCGCCACGGCCACCAGGCTTCGGTGAGGACGAGTGCATTTGCAGAGGTGTAGCCAGGAGAGGATTAACAGAGTTATACCCAGGAGCCCTGTTGTGGCGAGAAACAAGTGACAAAATTACGTGACACACGCGACTGTCACGCCAATCGCGCACTTTCCCTGCCACCTCCACTCAACGCGTCAAAATGTCTCTCTGGGTCGACAAAGTCAGTCCCCACCTCACCCTTCCGCTACTCATACTCGTACTCTGGCTCAAAATGTATATAGTTCCGCCCTCGAGCACTCGATGACCTCCACTACCACCACAACCTCTCCGCCAGACTCAAATCCCTCGTCAGTCTCTGTCAACTAGTTTTGGGTTTGCTCCACGCAACTGAAAAATTGACGCGCCTATAGGCCGCCTCGGGCGACTTCCCCCACATGCTCTTCTACGGCCCTTCCGGTGCAGGTAAAAAGACGCGTATTACATGCACGCTCAAACAACTCTTTGGTCCCGGTGTGGAGAAAGTCGGTCTGTCTCTCTATTCACACGGCGGACAAATCGCTGTTATCTGCGGATTTCAATGCAACTGTCCTTGTGTTATCACCTGCAGTGTCCTTTGCTTGTCCTTCGCTCAATCAGTGCAACGGACAAAAGGACAATCATTCAGGCGAAGAAATGATGCAAATTTGAGCGAAGGACAAGCAAACGTCAAAGGTGAAAATGCAAGGACAATTGCGTAGAAATCCGCAGGTGACAGCGATTTGTCCGCCGTGTCATGCTCTCTGGTCCTGTCATACATACGGACTCTGATATCGGCTGGTTGGTTTTTCAGCTCAAAATTGACCAACGCGTCTTCCTCTCCCCCTCAAAACGAAAGATCGAAGTGAACATCGTGCAGAGTAACTTTCATCTCGAGATCACCCCCAGGTACGCACCGTGCTGGAACCAATTCAATTTCTTCACAACTAATTTATTTTTTGTTTATCAGCGAGGCAGGCAACTACGACCGCGTCGTCATCCAAGAACTCCTCAAAGAAATCGCCCAAACCCAGCAAGTCGATCTCAATGCCAAGCAGCGGTTTAAAGGTCTGTCCCGTCCCCTCCCCCCTCCTCCCATCCTTCCCCCCGATTCCCCTCACTCACCCACCTTCTCACTTCTTCTTTTTTGCCACCGCCCACGAGTCACGACTAATTATGCGCAGTCGTCATCATCAACGAAGCTGACTCCCTCTCCCGCGACGCCCAAGCCGCCCTCCGCCGCACCATGGAAAAATACATGTCCAACATGCGCATCATCCTCTGCGCCAACAGCACCAGCCGCCTCATTGCCCCCATCAAGAGCCGGTGTCTCCTCATGCGTGTGCCTGCCCCGAGTGACGAAGAGGTGGGTGTCCTCTCCTGTTCATTCCCCATTCCCTTCCCGTCTCCACGTATGAGACGACGAATGACACCCCAACAGATGCAAACCGTTCTAACCCACGTCGCCCGCCGCGCCTACTTCGACCTCCCCCCAGAAGCGGCACAAGAAATCATCAGAGACGCCAACGGCAACCTCCGTAAAGCCATCCTCGTGCTAGAAGCGCTCAAAATGCAGTCGTACGTGGTCTCCTTCTTTCCCCCTTGCTCATTATTCCCTTTCCCCTCTTTGCCATTGCTTATTGCTTACATACACTCTGCCCCACACCACTACTCACATACACTCGACCCCCACCCACAGCCCCGACCTCACCGGCCCCCTCACGATCGCGAAACCCGACTGGGAGACCTACTGCCAAAAAGTCGCCACCCTCATCGTCACCGAGCAAACCCCCGCGCGCGTCATGGAGATCCGGACAAAGTTCTACGAGCTGCTCAGCCATTGTATACCGCCAACGATCATTCTCAAGGTGCGTTTTATTCGACGAAAGATTCGGGGTATCTGACGAGGAGGGTTGGCGCACGATAGACGGTGGCAGAGGCGGTGGTGAGCCAGGTCGACGAGACGCTCAAAGCGGATGTCATGCATTGGGCGGCGTTTTATGTGCGTTTCCTCTCTTCTCGACGAACAAATTGTTAATTATTTATCCACTACAGGAAGTCCGCATGCGCATCGGGAGCAAAAAGATATATCACCTCGAAGCGTGGGTGGTGAAGGTCATGTCGCTCTATAAGGTCAGTCCAGTCTCTCTTCCTCCTCACTTCGAATTCTCTCTTGGAATGTGTTGTGGATGACTGATGGAACTTTTTTTGCGTCCCAGCAATCTTTCTATTCGCTTGATATGTCGGATTTCTAGGAGGTTTGCTTGTATGTATAATAACCAATTGTATTGCGATGTATAATTATCAGTTAAAAATGCTCTGCAGTGCTTCATCTAGTTCGGAGAGGGGCACCGTGACATCAAGTAAAATGATGATGCTTTTGGAGAATATGCAAAGTCCAAATCTAAACCCACCCATTAATCTATAGCGCGACGTCGTATTCCTCCTCGATGGACTTAATGAACGTCAGGAGCTGCTCAGGCAACATATCAGCTTACGTCGACAAGGACTGACGAAACGAACACTCACAACCCGATGCCGCTTCTCCCCCAACGCCTTCCCCGGCGCAGTCTTCAGCCGATCCCGAATCAGGACCAGCTTGTCGTGGAAGTGCTGTATGGCGCATTCACTGACGCGCGGGTCGGTGGTGGGGATGTGCAGCGGTCTGTCAATGTGGCAAGAGTTATGAGTGGGTTTGCAAATTTGAGAGAAGAGAGAAGGAGTGATTCAGACTAACCGGTTAACAGCGGCGCTATAGGCTGCGCAGCGCATTATGCCTGCGAAAAATGAGCAGGGGAGATTAAATAAACATCATCCATACCAAACGCCCCAATTGCGTCTAACCGATCCGCGTCTTGCACACCTGCGCATCCCAAGTTAATCAATTAATTCGTTCACGCGACGCGTCGTCGAGGGGAATTCAGAATTCAACTCACAGTGTAGCTCCACACACCCATCATGCCACTTTCCCCAGCCCCCGCTCTTCCGTAGTTTGCTCTCCGTACTCCAGGAGACATTATCTACGATTCTCGCCACCTCGCGCGCACGGCCGTCCTGCACGAGGTCTAGCCCGTGTTTCTCCGCCATGGAGGTGAAGAAGGGGAGGAAGAACGCGTAGGGGTCTGCGGCTTGTTCGGCGGACACGTATTTTTTGTCGAGGACGTCGTGCAGGAGGGCGGCTGGAAAGTTCGCGGTGAGGTTTGTTTAGTACAGTGCAAAAGAATCGTAGAAATATGCCAGTAGGTGGGACATACCGAGTTCGACGACGAGAAGATCCGGTTTGGGGGATACGTTGTTCGCGAGCGAGAGGGCTGTTTTCCTGACGCGTTGCACTACATAACATATTCACCTCGTCAATCCAGATAGATCGAACGTTTTAGTAGCGAGACGCGTCTACCATGAAAAGCGTCATGCGAAGGATCGTATTTCTCCATAGCCTCCTCCATTACTTTTTGCGCCTCCACAACGAGGGCGCGCTCTTGGGACGTGGGGTACATGGTGGTGGTTGTTTCGAGTCGGTTCCGAGTCAAAGTGATGCTTAGCTTCCGCCTGGGTGGTTGACGGAGGCTGACAGTGGCTGACAAAGGCAAAGACGAAAATCACAAGCTTGGCGCGTCGAGGGTGACAGCAGCTTTGAACGCGTTCAGTCACGCGTGTGACTGAACGCGTTTCAACATTAGTTGAACGTTCAATAATACCACACAAGCGTCTTGGGGGAGCGAAAATTGCATCGAAGCACTGGCAGAGCGCATTAAATTCCCCAATTCCCCTGGAAGTGCTCCAAGTTTTCAGGCTGGCCCACAATTAGAACGATTCGTCAAAAAATGATTTTCAAGTTCAAGAACGTCTACAAGTTCAACGATGCGTGGACTACTATCCGGAAACACTTAACGCGAACAAAGAGCACTTGTCGTTCACATCTCAGGGTGCCATATTACGTGCTTTGACTTCACACAAGGTGAGGTTTTTTTCACTTCAAGTCTTCAAATCGAGCGGCAACTTCAACGACCGAATGAGAGTTTCTTAGCTCTCGGTCTAAGCTCAACGCCGAAAAGTGAGCCTCAGTACGCATGGCCGATGGCCGAACGTGGTACATAAGTGGGTGATCCGAGCTTTGTGTTGAGTTTTACTCGAGTAGTTCTTGTGCTCCGAATGTTTGGTGTGGCGGGACCAAGAATTCTTCGAAAATGTAAAGAGACGATCATTCAGGCAAACTAATGAGTTCAAAGGAGAAAGACAAATGCATACCAGGTTGAAGCCCGCTCAGGCCGAGAATCAATTCTTTGGGTCCACGCAGTTGATTCAGGGATTCTCGCCAGAGCTCCCGCGGACGTTTACCGACGCCGCATCGCATCGAGAAAAACATTGTAGACGGACTGGCAACACCGAGCATGACCGTCCGAATGGCTTGGTTCCGGAAAAGACGATACTGCGAGCCCCGTTTGTGAAATTTGACGCCGCCATACGCCAATTTAAAGAGACATTGCGTCAACATTGCGTGTTAGGAAAAAGGTATTGAACTTCAAGTTGATGAATTCAGTTTAGCAACACAAATGGGCGGAGAAAACAGCGGAGAGCGGACAGAAAGAAGGATCCCTACATATTGATTGTCGCAACAATTATCAGACGTATTCTAACGTTGCAAACAGGCCATCCAGGGTCGTGCGTGAGGTGAGGAGAGCCGGTCGACTGGTTAACACATACCCCTTCGATCGAGAAGGGACTAATGTGGTCAGGAACCAGAAGAAAGTGCTGAGATTGACTTAGAAGTTGGATGATAGCGGAGGAGACTTGGCGCGCAAAACATACCAGCGGAATAATTAAATGTGTTGAAAAATGGTTGGGACAAGATGCTGCTGTTGAGAAGTCATATTGGCGGCATTTTAGCTAGACATATTCTAACGTTGAGAACAAGCCATCTTGGGTTGTTAGGTGAAGGGAACCAGTGGCCTCGTCAACACAGATTGCTTCGAGGTTGAATAGATCAAGGCTTTCCGGAACATCAAGAAGGTGCTGAGACACCGACTTGTCGACTGGGTGGTAGCGGAGGAGGGTAAGTTTATGAGAGCGTGAAGGTAAATCAGTCACGACCGCTAGCCCGTTGTTACCCAGCCAAGCGATATTCACATCCTCCAGTATGCCATCAACTCGGTGCGTAACACAAGGTGAGTCGAAAGCGAGGGGCGAGGACAGACCGTCGTCCACGCTGTGTGTAAGGCTAGTTGGCACGAAAGTGAATGACGTGTAGTTCAAATTCTTCTCGTCGTCCCGTTCTACGCGGACAAATACTGCACATAACCCATAAGACGCGGTGCTTGAAGTCATGGAACAGACTGCAGTGCCAATGACTAGGGGAGGGGGAACGATGTCGCAGCTATATTCTCCGGCACTTCTGCAGTAGCCAGAGACAAGATCTCTTCGCGAGACGTGCTGGATTTGTACTGAATAGCCGTCCTCGATAAAGCTGTAGAGGTGTCCTTTGTAAGTGATGCAGTCCGATAACAAGTCCATCGAAGTAGACATCTGAGAATGAAGCATGGATTATTTGCAAAGAGTGGTTGGATGAGGAGAACGAACCGAACGCGGGAGCTTCAAGGTGTGATATAGTCGAGGCCCGATGTCGCGCGTCGAACAGAATGATATGGTAGAATAAGATTGAGCCTCGACAAGTTGTATCAACCCAACCACCCCTTCGATTGCAAACAACGATCTCAGGTCGCCTTCGAGCATTGGAGCTTCGAAAACCTCGCTCGTAAAACTTGTGACTTTCCCAAGTTCATGTGTTATCGTCAACACAGAGGTCTGTAGAGACCTTCAGTGCACAGGGTCAATTGATGAGGTAACCAAGGTCAAAAAGGGAGACGAACGAAGCGTTTTGGGCCAAAACACACACACTACAAATGCCAGGGTGTTGCGTAGGAAAAAGAAGTTGTATGTAGCCAACTTCTACAGGCGGGAACGGTGAAGGCAGTCCGAGTTTATAGTCCCAGCAAAAGACCTGCGTTCCCTTTTCGAGAACGAAAACATCAGTTCCCTGTATATTGACGAGGATTTTGGCGGGCGCCGACTCTGGAAGAGGTTTCGAGACCATAGCCCGCATAAGTTGAGGTTCCGCTCTCTTCCAATTCAATTGAAGTTTCTGATATGAGGATGCCAGTTGTTTGAGGGTTTCCAAGGTGAAGCGCGACAGGTCAGCGTCCGGGGAACACGCCAGCGGGTATGTTCTTCGCGTCGTCTCCAGCACCGAGATCCAGAAGCTGCGCTGCGTGGACAACTGGTAAATGGTCGAGCATGTCTGAAATTTATCAGATGCGATCTTCAGTGGTTCACATACCAAAATCTGACCATGACGAGGGATACTACATCAGGTAGATCCAAACAAGTTACTATTTCTAGGATTATATCTGACGGAAGCTGGGAGAGACCAAAAGGCATCCAAATTACTGCGTCGCTACTATTCAACTCGAGTAACAGTGTGGCAGTGAGTCAGGACTTGTGGGAGTCGGGTGAATTCGGATCAGCTAGCCACCAAGGCAGCTCGCTAAATTTCCGCCTTTAAGTACTTACAAGCACATCTACGGACATTCGAGTCCCTCATATGACATTGTGTGCCTCGTGAACTTGTATCTTTTCAAGTTCCGATTATGTCGAACACCCTTTCTTCTTGTGAAGCTTCCGAGTTGCAGCATACGGTTTCGACGAAGATTACGAGGTACGAGCTAGAATCAATAAAGTGTCTGTCTAGAGAGACTAGGGCTTGACCGTTGACGTCGACTGACATGAGCAAACACTGCGGGGAAGCAACACTGACGCATGGCCGTTGTGGCAGAAGGGGAAGAGAACATTGCGAACCCCATTCAATAACTAAACCTTGAAGCGAAAGGCGAGTATGAGCGGGATACTTAGTATGATCAAGAACATAAATCAATGGAGCAAGGTGTTCTTGTTGCAAAGTGATATTGCGGCAATTTGGCTAGACATATTTCAAGGTTGAGAATACTCCTTCGCTGTCTATTATATGGAGAGAACCGGTAGCCTCGTCAACACATAACCCGCTGGCATCGCGAAGATTGATCTTGTCAGGAACGACGAGGAAATGCTGAGAGACGGACTTGGTAGCGGGATGGTAGCGGAGGAGGATGAGTCTGGGAGACATGTTGATAGAAGCAACGACGGCTACGATCTCAAAGCCGCTGTGGTCCAGCCATACAAGATCGTCATCCTCAAGCATGCCATCAACTCGATACGTGATGCAGGGTGAGCCGAAAGTGAGGGGTGAGGACCGGCCGTCGTCCTCGCTATGTGTGAGGCTGGTCGGTAGCCACGTGAATGAAGTAGTACAGTTTGAACCCACTTCATTATCCCACTCTAGACGGACGAACACTGCACCTACCCCATAAGCAGGTGTTCCCGGACTCAGAGAACAGAGCGGATCACAGATCGGAAAAGGGGAGATATCGATATCGCATGTGTAGCGTTTGCCGTTTTCACAGTGGCCAGAGCGAAGGCTGCTTCGAGGGATGTGCTGAATCTGAACTGATTTGCCGTCCTCAATCAGACTGTAAACATGATCTTGATAAACGAAGCAGTCCGTCAGGTGCGTTTCAGAGGACACCTGAGACTAATCGTTGAACTCACTCTATAACGATTGACGCAAGCGAACTTACCGGAGGTTGATTGCGCATTATATGGGTGGTATATAGCAGCGGATTGCTATCAGCAGAACAGAGTGCTATTGTGGAGTGGGGCTCGGCCTCTGTGACTGCCATATACCCGAGCACCCCTTGACTCATAAACAAGAACTTGAAGTCGCCTTCGACATCGGGAGGCTGCAAGACCTTGCTCGTGAAGCTCGTAACTCGCCTAAGTTCATGTGTGATCGTTAGGATATACATCCGCGATGAGCTAGAGAATACGCGGCATCAGTTGAGACAAGACAGTGAAGAACAGAAACGAACTAAGAGCTTGTTTCGGCCAAGATGAGTATAGTACAAAGACTACTAGTAGGCGTTTCGACAGGATAACATAGCTCAATGTCACCGACTTCTATGGCTGGAAATGGAAGTGGTTTCGCAATTTCACTGTCCCAGCATAGAATTTGTGTTCCCATCTCAAGAACGAAGATATTGGTGCCATGCAAATTGACCAGTATTGTCCCAAGCGCCGGAAGAGGATCCGATGTTATGGGTCGCGCAATTTGAGGGATTTTTCGACTCCAATTGAACTGAAGCTTCTGATACGTGGATGCTAGTTGTTTGAGAACTTCCAACGTGAAAGACGACAGGTCGGCATCCGGGGTACATGGTAAGGGATATTTCCTTCGCGTTTTCTCCAATATTGAGATGCAGAAGCTGCGAGAGTGCGACAGCCGATAGAGGGCAGAGCACGTCTGGCAGTTAATCGGAACTTTGAAAAACAAAACAATTGAAACGCGGTTGATCTGACAAGACTGACCAGGAGCAGAAGAATCGGATCGGGTACTAGGTCCAGAAAAGTTACTATTTCCAAGATTATGTCTGCCGGAAGCGCGGGGAGAAGAAGAGGCATGAAGAGGCTACCCAAGCTTAGGTCGAATAACACCGAGTGGCCGACCACTGGCAAGTTTTGTTCCAAGAAATTCTTCAAGAAACTCGGAGAGCTGATGCATGCGCTGATGGGCGGATCAACTTTTGGTCCGACAAGCGAATTTCCCAGGCCGTCCATCTTCATTCAACACACCTCCCAGTCCGAGTCGGAGCTACCACTTAGTACTCTTATCCTCGTTGAATCAGAAGAGCTTGCCAGTAGCGACGAGACATTGGTTTCAAGTCTTTCAAGAGTCCTTCATCAGCCAGTTACGCGGATAATGGTCTCCGTCTCAACCGCGAACTTGAACTCGGACCACTGCGGCGCTGCTCCGAAGAGTCAACAGTACCAGCCGCAGCATGTAGGGAGCGCAGGGCCGCGTCCGAAGTATGATCGATATTGATATCAGCTGGAGACCGTCACTCTGTTGATTTTGATATCCCAAGACTAACGAATTCGCTGAGCAGTTTCGAGGTACAAAGGTAGGAATATTTGACGGATCACGTTTTCAGCCGCAAAATCTTCCAACACTCTCGTCATAGGGCGTTTGATTTAGGATCGCCGAAATTTATCTGGTCTTGCGCCATTTTCAACAGCGAAGGACTTCTCTGTTCAAGCGTACAATGAGATGAGCAAAACCTGCTGGCAGAATCTACTAGTACGAGTAACGCTCCGCCGTCGGGCATTGACTTCGAAAGTTCTTCTTGTTCAGGGCAAGTCTGCTTCAAAGTCCGAACGCCTGAATCGGCCACGTACGTATCAATTCCAATGTCCGTTTCCCCCAGGAGACTTGAACTTGGTGGGCGGAGAAAAGCGGGCTCCACAGAGTAATGAATGTTAACCTCCACTTGGTACGTGCATTGACGTAGCTCGCACTGAGTCTGGAATGGGCTTTACTTTGAACTTGACTTGAAGTCGTTCATGATTGGGTCTGGACAATTTTCCAGACCAATACGTTTCCCATATGCGCGGAGGTGCATATGGTATTTTCTCTCTCTATCCTCGTCTAGCGGCGCGGTGGTTGATACATGTGGAAATCCCACCGTGGGCTGATTTCTTATGCTATACCTCTGTCACCAATCATTCACTGCAGTCCCAAGTCTCAGTGGGCGCCGTGACCAACAACTTGAAGTTTCATCAGCTATGTACAGGGACTTGTAGAAGCGTTGTATCGGAATTTTGAGCGGAGTAAAGCTGATTTGAAATCATAGCTTCATTCAAATCAATTGCCTTCTCCAGACGATAAATCCATTGGTTATTCGGGCGGAAACGCGAAATTGAAATGTGTGCCTTCGCTTGATTGTCAAGCATAACAAGCTTGACTTTATTTATTCCGTTCGATGGCTCGTAAGTCCTTACTTCAATCAATATTCTTCTCCGATATCCGAAGCAGTTCTCACCACTGACACTCCCCACAATATTCTGGGCTGGCCTGAAAGGGCTTGTCGGACTTGATTTTTCGGCGTTCAGGTTCGCTTTTCGCGCGGCGTTCGGCATCTCAAGCGATGACTGAGCTCCAGCGGCGTCTGAATGCTTCCAAATACAGGACACCAGATATTCTGGTTTTGCATATGACACCAAGCACTAGCAACGGGCGCCTATCCAAACAATATTCGCTTGAACGATCTCATCTGAGTATTTCCTCTTTGGGCAGACGCCGAAATCACGTAATCCTGACAGTTCGCCTCAACTGGTTTTCGCAACAGGTTGGTCGCTAAACTGCTGTAGGTTGCTCGCGGTCTCTCCGTGCTCTGCGGTACATCCATGGCCAATTGCTGTCTATCTCACCACTGCGGCTCCCCGCTGCGGCTCTCCAATGACTCGAAATTCCGCCTGATCTTGCGCAAACCCTTCGCTGCGATTCACTCTCGGCCTCGTGTAGATGCAATGATGCATTAGAATGATCCTCGCGAAATATCTCCCTCATCTAAGGCGCCGCGGCGCTGCTCTCTTGCCGTAAAACTCGCGTCCGGCGCTCAAATGTTCGGAAGCGCCCAAGGCGCTTATAGCTGTTCTACTCATTGCTCGAGAATGAGTCAGTTAAATCGGGACATAATCTGGAGGTATACCCTTCCATAGAATGGATTTATCAATTAATTATCTCACAGCCTGCTTCCCTTCGAGATCTTGCGGGGAAAACTCTGGACTGAGGTGCATTCACCCATTTGTACACCGCAGCGGAGTCACAACAGGATAGAGACCATACAGCAGCATTACAGCAGCCGTTTTCTCTTAAAAGGCGTCGAGTCAGAGTCGAAACTCATCGTACTCTCCTCTCAGCCAGTTACTTCCAACACTACCTCCAACTCTAACATCTCTTCGAGTCGACATGCCATCATGGGAACCTTATACCACTACCTACTACAGCGCGTCCTCGTTGCCTGACAATGTCTGGGACGCGCTGAAATCCCATCCCCAAAACTCCAACTGCCTGTTACCTGTCGCCTTGAAATCTCTCCCTCGAGAACAAACTCGCGATGCCGTCCTGAAGCGCGAACAGTGCTGGGTTGTCGTCTCGTCCCTGGGCGTCGTCGATTTTGTTTTATCCGTTACGAATGGCGACATTGGCACATACCCCATTTTCATCTTCACCACACACCCCATCCGTGACCTTACGCACGATTTTCTTTTTCCTCGCCTTCAACGTCTCACAGAGGCCTTGCGTGACGCGGTCCCTATTGAGCGCGTATACTCCGTCTTCGCACCCGACGTCGTTTCCCACATGTTTGCCGAGATATGGGGGTCTTTGACCGGCGTCCAGTGGTACAAGGACCCTTACTATCATGCGAACCTCACCTACTGCACCAAGAAATCTTTCATTAACCGCCAAGCCACTTCTTTCCCTGGGCTCGTTTACGAGCTTCGTCCCGCAGTGGAAAGCGACTTGGAGGCCGTCGCATCTCTGTGCTATCAGTTCGCGGCCGACTCTGAGCCCTTCGTTCTCTCACACGAAGCCGCCATCAAGGAGGCAGCACTCCTCATCCAGAACAAGCAGGTCTGGGTTCACGGCATTCGCCTTGCGGACGATGTTCACGACGACATTGCTTCGATTGTCGCCTTCACGCGCAACTCCGAGAACGTCGCTACCATTAGCAAAGTTTTCACCAATCCCGCTTGGCGTCGACGCGGATGCGCTGAGCGTCTTGTTCGGCGCCTCTGCAAACACCTCCTCGCGAACAAGAAGAGCGTTGCGCTCTATGTCGCGCACAGCAACCCTGCCGCCCGACTTGTTTATCACCGTGTCGGATTTTTAGGTCTCGCGGATGGGGATAAACCTGTAGAGGGCGTGGACTCGTGGCTAGAGATTGGATTTGACCACAACAAAGTCGAACTTGGTCATTGGTAGACACCATAACCGACCCCCATCTTTCTTCTGGATCGGACATGATTTGGATAGCGTTATTTTCGCGTCTGATAAAAAGACACATACCCTGTATTAATTATAACGACCGTCTCCTGTGTAGTCGACTCCTGTAGCCCGTAGAACTTGTTCCTTGCATGAAATACCCCCTTTTCTCATCAGCCAAACCGAAGTTGAACTTGAGTTGAACAAAATTCCCAAATTTGAACATCTTACGTATTAGATGTGACTGTTACCATACGGCTTTCGTTAACCACCATGCCGGGTATGCCTCGGCTCTCAATTTTCGACGTCCTCCATCGCGGGGTCGTGTATTCTCTCTTGGGAATATCTGGATGGGCGGTGTGGGTTGGTGTTTACGGACATCAGGAGAGAAAAGCCGCCCTCATGCAAAGAGCTCAGGGTGCGTAACACATCGTGGATGTATCCGGACGGCGTTGACCAACAGCTTCCAAATCCGCAGAGGCAAGTCCCGATTTCATATTGTACAATGCATCTCATCTTTCGTCTTGGTAGCGAAAGGCAATTGCGGAGCAGCAGGAACAAGTGCTAAACACCGTATTTCTCGGCGGACATTTGACTGACGTCTTTCAAGGAACAACTTGCTTTAGCGCGCGCTGCACAAGGAGCAGTTCCCTCCCAAAAGTCCATTCAATGATAACTCGGGATTCTCCGTATGTTCTGGAACTCATTCGCACCCACATTGTTTCCCATCCATACCCACAGCTCGGGGCGATGGTAACTCAACAGCCTGAACTTAGACTTCGTATCATGCTATTGCGAAACCACTGCTCCGATGATATTGTTACCTGCGGTATCCATCCTTCGCCGCCATCACACAGCACTCATCGGCGGGATACAACGACTGCGATCCAGTATACTGCGCGTAGGTATTCGTAAAAAATGACTCGGGTTATCCACAAGCGTCCACATTTACTCAATGATTTTCCTCGCCTGAGACGGATCACGGACTTGCGCAGTGAATATGCAAGGATTGCAATCTGAACAAAACTATGGCGGTGCAACATTCAGAGAACCAAGGAGCGCGTGGTGGCTCTCAGTTAATGAAATAGACGCCGCAGGAACAAGCGCTCTGGCGATGTAAGTCATTTACGACGAACATGGATCCAACTTGACGACAGTGCCTGGCAGATTCTGGCGTGCATCTTCTGCGATAGGCTTTGACGTACTGTGCTGTGCTGCAGAAAGATACGCGCCCGTGAACTCGAGTCGAAATTCTTGGCAGCATTTCGACACGGACCAGGGTAAGTGTTCGTCATTTGGAGTTTATCTTTGAGCTCGAGACTGGCAAGGAATCTTCTCCGGTTTGCTTCCATGCGTGGTTTGCAAACTGAAATGAACGATGATGAGCATGTTGTTTTCACGCACTATGGCAAGCGACTCGGAATGATTTCGCGTTCGCTATAGCAGTTCAAGGCTATCCAGTGCTGTTGTCGCTCTCTGCTTCAAAGTTCGAGACCGTAACAGCACATTGTATTAAGATGAACAGGTAAGAATTTTGACCCTCGAACATCTTTGGGCGCCTATTCCGTGGTTGAGTTGAATGTCAATTGGCGCTTAGCTATTCATGACTCGGAAAAGATTCCCTTCCCACAGACCACGTACAACCGGACTCTGCTCTCTCCGCGATGCGGTACTTGCAGGCCCCGGAGCGTCGTCTGGCTCAGAAAAGGTTTCTTTCCAACAGACCACCTAGAACCTGATTCTCCACTGTTCCGCGATGCGGTACAGATTTCGCAGACGGCCATTCGCGCAACGCCATACGATGCCTGCTTATTTTTGAAGCTTGTTGAACCTACAGCCTTTTACAGTAACATCGCCGCTGTATAGAGACCGTGCGGCGTACTCAATGTCTCCTGCAAGATCAAGTGTGTTCGGGAAGTTCCTGATCGTAGGAGGAGACGGGTAAGTAGAATACGGTAAGCATCCCTGAACTCTTGGATTAAGTCTGCGCTTCCAAATGAGAACAATCTCCCCCCTACTTGGATGTCAGCGACCGACAGACTGTCAACGAGCGTGCCATCCCCCCTCGCTGTTGACTTTGTTTACCGACTGAGCGACTCCAATTTATCGTGTCATCTTCTCAATTCTCCTGTCATCAAGCTCATGAACTTCGCAGAATCGGATTCAGAGCAGAGTCCTCCTCAAACACCAAGATCAATACCACTATAATGGCATCTGACCCAAGCAAAGCTTGCTCCTGCTCGTAAAATCCATGTTCCGGTCCTGCCCTTGCTTTCCTCACGGAAGCATATCCATTCCATTTGCTTCCGTGCTTCCGTTTAATTGTCCACTGTCGATCTGTACGTGACACATCGAACGGGTGAAAACAGGACGTGCTGGCGGTCGTAATAAATCATTCAGGAGCGACAAATTCAAGACGAAGGATTGAAGGAACTGTCCTGCCTCGCGTCAGATTCCAGAAGACTATTTGATACACATGGGCGGGCACGGGTTGCGTCAAGAAAATAAATGAAGAAAAAATGCAAATTCGCTGAAAAAAGGTAGGCTCCAAAAAATCATAAGCACTGTCGTAGACCACCATCTCACGTCGTTCCTGGTCGTCTACGTAGGCTGTAACGAACGCAACCACTGCCCTTGTTCTTTCTGCCTTGTTCCCTAAATTTGATTTTGATCGGATAACGTGATTTTTCCACGATGTCTTGCCGAACAATGCAAGTTGGCCTGCCGCGACCTTTGTTTCTTCCCTTCACTATCCCCTCGCCTTCCGTGTGGCCTTTATTATGATTAGAAGAGTCGCCGATAAACTTCACTTGGGTCACTCATCTCTACACAAAGTCGAAGAATCCGACCCTCTCCCGGTGCTAGGCACCCCGACATCTCCCCAGCCCGGAACGATCCCTTCCTATCTCTCTCAGTCAAGCTATGACCATCGAGGGTCAATATCTACCCAAGCGACGTCTATGAGCGAGTGGAGCACAGATAAACGGGCGTTCGACATGCACTCCGACATGGAGGTCGTGCAGGAAGAACCCCGACCGACGCTTGAGAGACGGCCGCGAGGGGTGTACCGACTGAGCGATTTCATCATTCAACGTACCCTCGGGACTGGTAGTTTCGGCCGAGTGCATTTAGGTTTGTTCGGGTGTTGTTGGGCCGTGACCTGATTGACGATCGTTTACCAGTGCGAAGCAAGCATAATTTGCGATTCTACGCGATCAAGGTCTTGAACAAGGATCGTGTTTACAAGATGAAGCAAGTAGAGCATACCAACAACGAGCAGCGCATGCTCGAATGCGTCCAACACCCGTTCATCATCAATCTCTGGGGGTATTTTCAAGATACTGCAAATCTCTACATGGTCATGGACTTCGTTCCTGGTGGCGAGTTGTTCACGCTTCTTCGGCGGTCGAATGTAAGGCTTGACATTTATTGCGACACTTGAGACTCACTATCAAATTAGCGCTTCCCTGACCCAGTCGCTAAATTCTATGCTGCGGAAGTCGCTCTCGCTTTAAATCATCTCCATGGACTCGGCATCATTTATCGCGATCTTAAACCTGAAAACGTCCTTCTAAATTCGGATGGCCACATCAAGGTCGCCGACTTTGGTTTTGCGAAAGCCGTCGACACCACAACATATACACTATGCGGAACACCTGACTATCTTGCCCCGGAGGTAAGCCCTTTCGTTTGATAATCTACCACGCACGAATCATTTCACCAGGTCATCGCACAAAAACGTTATAACAAATCCGTCGACTGGTATGCCCTCGGAATCCTCATCTACGAGATGCTCTTCGGCCTGCCACCGTATCACCAATCGGAGCAGAACCACCTCATTCTCTATGACAAGATCCAAGCTGGACCCTCTAAGGTCAGCTTCCCGCCTGCGGCCTTCTCCGACCACGCCAAGGACTTGATTATGAAGCTCATGGAGGGAGATCCTTCGAAACGATTTGGCAACATGCGGCATGGTGCCGCCGATGTGTTTGCGCACCAATGGTTCCGCGAAGTAGATTGGACCCGTCTCGAGGCGCGCGAGATCACTGCTCCGTATCTACCACGCATAACTGGCGATGGAGATGCCAGTGCTTTCGACAAGTACCCCGAGGACGATGTCTCCTCGACATACGGTCTCCCCACACCTGATTTCCACGGCGCGCTCTTCCCTGACTTCGAGTACACCGCCCTTTCATGACCACGCCCGCACGACTACCACCACCCCCAACCCCCACCGCCACGTTTAAATGCAACGATTATCACACGCTACAAAAGCACACATGTATATGTTCCCGCATCACCAAAAGGGCTTTGGGATATGGCTGGCCCACAGGGAGATAAAGAGTGCCTCACGGATGAATTTTTGTCATTTTGGATAACTTGGATTATACATTGATACAATGTAAACGACACAGCTGCTGCGATGCAGATGGCAGCTGTCACATTTTTTTTGTTGTACTGGCGCGCAAGTCGAATACCCCTTGCAATGCATTAACCACCGAAACGGATTTCAATATTGGACTCTACGTCTAAATACGCCACGCCGATATTGCTACAAATCTTTGGATGAGTCGATTGAATGTGTATCTACTTGCATGATTGGATGTGAGAAATGCTATACTACTGACTACTGTATGCTACTGACTACTAATGCTACGTATATAAAATGGGAGGCGTTGGATGGGGTGAGATATGCAAAAAACACAGGTCGGTACGGGATACTCGATGTATAAGTATGTATGAGCATTCCGTCCGTAAGGTCGTGGGCGGGGCGTGACGGTAAAGACAGCAAGGGCGCGATCAATGAATGACAGGGTGGAAAGCTACACTACGAAAATTTTACTACCTACAAAAGGATCCAGATGCAAGTGACGGGATAACAAAGAGGGCTAAACGGAAGCAGAACACGGAGGAGGGGAGAAAAGCTATTGGTACAGAGAGAACTGTCGTTAGGCGGACCAGGGTATCGACCTGATCCATTCATCTAAACGCCGTAGCGCGTCGCCAGCCGTTCCTGGATGGGCTGCGGGAACAGCGACACTTGGGCTTGCCAGGCCGCGGGGTCGTGTTGCTTGAAGCCCTGCAGAAGGGTTTGGAACATCTCGTTCAGTTCTGGGGAGGGCTGGTTCCACCGCACAATTGAGTTGCAGAACCACAGCAAGCTCTGTTGAGGGTAACGTAAGTTTTAACTAGCATATTGCCGATCAGGAGCAGACGGCGTACCTTGGCAATACCCGGCGGGTTTGCTTGCACCAACGTGCAGAATCCTCGGAACGCAGAGTCCTTTTCCTCGTTGTCGCGAATTTCATACAATGCCTGGCACCATGCCTGGGCAAATTCGGGGAGGTGCGGGGCGACGACAGCGGGGTGCGTGAGCCCGATGCGGCCAATTGACACGGCGGCATTTTCATGTAGACTACGCGGTGCCTTGGGGTGCAACAAGATTGGAATCAGTCGCTCAATCAACGGCTGGACCCATTGTTTGAACTCCGCATCGTCTAGAAGCGGCGTCAACGTTTATTCACCGGGCAAAAGGAGATTGAATAGAGATAACTCACCACGTCCATACCGAAGCGCGACTTCGCCCACAGACCACGCCGCATTATTCGACGCGCTGATGAAATCATACCGCGGCTCGGGGTCGAGCTGCAAAACGAGCTCGGCCATGATACCCGGCATGTGTGGACGCAGAAGTACAAAGCAGCCCATGGCCATATCGCCTACGAGCGCATACGCAGATTGGCGCACAGGTGCCTGGGGATGCTTCAGGCACACGGTGAGGAGCTGCAACAGATTTGGGTTGGACGCGTTGATGAGGGGTTGCAGTCCCATGCCGAGACCCTGAGTGAGCCCGGAAAGCAGATCAAGTGCGACAACGAGGAAAGATTTGTCGGGCTCTTCCATTTCGGGGTTCTGTTGGTAGGCTTGGTACTTGATCAGGGACTGGTGAATGAGGTTGCAGCATCGTTCGAAGACGGGCGGCGCATATGGCAAGAAACTGGGCCCAATTGCAATCGTGACCGAAGCGAGACACTAAAACCCGTTAATGGATTTGATACAATGAAAAAGAGAAAGAGCTGACCTCAAGCAAGGGGATGAGATCCTCGTCGTCATCCTTGAGTCGAGACCAACGATCGGTCAACGGGGGCATGAGTATGTCAACATATCGAGGGTCTTGCAGCGCCCGGCCGACCGCATCGGCGAGAGTGCCAACAGCGTCGTATAAGATGAGCATATTCTTGTGCTGATACTTGTCGAACGCAACGACAAGATTTTGCAGCACGGGCTCGAGGTACGGAGCAAGCTCGAGCCCTGCGTCCTCCTCGAGAGTCGCAAACGCGCTGCAGCCCGCTTCCTGCACGCGCTTGTTGTTGTCCAGCACCATGCGGAGAAGCTAGACGACAAAACCTTCAGCTCCGGCATGAAGAGACAAAGAAATACGACTGACTCCCTCCATGGTCGGCACAAAATATTGGTTCTTGTGCTCTTCTGAAATCGGCTGGGTTGTCCAGCTTGCATAACGACCGAGCGTCCAACAGGTGATGGAACGGACGAGAGGCTATAGACAGTCAACGCCTGACGAGACGATTGTTTGAAAGATATTACCTTAGGATCCGAGAGCGTATTAATAAGATACGGTACGAGAGTAGGTAAATGTGGCTCAATTGCCTCGATGCATCCTATACCACATGTAAGCCATGCGTCCCGATAAAAAGATCAGAAGCAAAGAAATCAATTAACCTTCTGCCATAGCGCCCAAAGCTAAGATGCCGCTCTCTCGTTGAAGCCAGTCCTGGCTCCATAACTTATCCTTGAGCGGACCGAGGAGCACATTGAGGAGATCGCCGCCGAAGCGCACAGCTAGCACATCGAGGGCAGCTGCAGCACACTTGCGGAGATTCCACTCGGTCGACATTTCGTCCGCAAAGTCTTCATCGTCGAGATCATAGTCATCTTCTTCATCAGAGTCGATCGTCTCCTCGCCGTACGCGCCGACACGTGTCTTCGGCGCAGTGGGGTTGCCGTTGGCATCGCGCTCGAGCCCGTGCGATTTGCCACCGCCGTAGTGGCGCGGCTTGATGTCCGTATCTTTGTCTGGAACGGCGGCATCTTCTGCGTCGCCTTCGAGCCACAGAAGATCGTCCTCGCCGTAGATCATGCAGTCGAGGAGGACGGGGGCAACTTTGCCGAGGAGAGGGTGGAGATGCATCGCGAGATCGGCATCCTCAGCAAATGTGAGCCAGAACTCGCACGCCTCGAGCGCGACGTTCTCATTTTTGTCCTTGGTGGAGTACAGCATGTATTCCGCGACATTAGCCATCTCGGGCATCAGCTTCTCGGGACGCGCGGCAAGGAGGAGAACGAGGGCCTGACAAACGTGACGGCGTACTGAAGGGTCCTCGTCCGAAGCGAGCTTGAAGAGCGTGGCGATAAAGTTGTCAATGTGCACGAAGAGGGATTGGGCGCCCACGGGAACAAAGTACGAGAGGCACGCAACTGCATGGGAGCGCATCTTGGCGGACGGATGCTCTGCCAGCATGAGGAACTTTGGAATCATGAAATCAAGCGGCCTAGTGCCATTAATCTCGACATCCATTTTTCGCGGGTAGTCCTCACAGGCTTTTTCAAGGACATTGAAAGCAGCCTAGCAGTTGTTGCGTCAATATTGAAACAAAGGGCGCGTAGATGTATGCACGCACCTCCTGGCGGTCCAAATCGGGGGAATCCAGAGTGTTCATGAGCTGCTGAAGGCACTCTGGCCAATTGCGGGGCTCGAGCTGCCCGAGGAATGCGACGATGTCCTGACCAGCCGCGTTGCGGATCATAATGGATTCGTCGGCGAATGCCTGGAGGACGGCAGCCTTGACGTAGGCGCCAACCTCCGGCGCAGCGGTGAGGATGAGTCTTGCATTGTTCTTGAGCAAGTATCCAGCAATAGTGCGAATGCGATCCTCTTCCTGGGGCATTGCGGTGAGAATGTACGCCAGATACGCTATGTACTCTGGTGCGCGCGTAAAATTGTTAAGTTTCTGGGGCGCCACTGGAGTCAGAGACCATTGTGGACGAATACAAAGATACAAACCTGGGTTATTGCTCGTTGTACAGAGGTATTCATGTCGGTAGACTCGTGAAGAGTCTGTAGGACCTCCTGGAGGCCCTGCTGTTGCGGAACCCATGAAGCCATAGTGGAAGACGCGTAAAGAGCAAAGCAGAGACAACTCAGAACTCTTGATCGCTGGGGTTATGACAGTCACGTCACACCGTCACCGTGACACTCAACTTCAAATTCAACTCCCGAGTCTGGGTCCTTGTTCTTTCTTTCCTTTTTCTCAGAGTCCCCTCAACCGCAAGCCTCCGACGCTGGCCGCACCGTTCTTCACAATTTGCCATTATTCTAGATCAACATGATTCGCATCGCGTCTTCCTCCTTACGGCTAGCCGTCTTCCATGATCTCTGTTCGTCTGGCTTTCTGGCTGTCCTTCAAAGTCTATATGCTTCAGCAACGTCTACTAAGAGCCCTCCAACACGTCAAACCTTCTCTTGGGCTTTTCACCATGAGCCACCCCCAAAAAACAAGTGGACAATGCCCTAAACGCGAAGGCCGACATCAGATCAATTATCACTGAAATCAGCTTCGCGATTGCAATTATTCCATTGCGATCCCCATCCATCTTCCTTACAGCAATCGCATTTAGGAGACTCTCTTGTTCAACACCAGCAGTATCGTATACTCATCGATAGACAACAGCACCGTTCGACTCTGAAACTTAGGCGCGTCGCACGTTTCGAATTCATTGAGGTCACTGGTGCTAATGACGCTCTTCGCTGCCGCACATTCCGCAGTGGATGAGTACGAGCTCTTGACCAACTCGGTTCCATGCGTGCGCTTCCGGAGATTTCGGCGAACTGCGTCCCCACTCGTTTTGCAATCTGCAATTCGGAATTCGGGAGAGTAGACCCGAGTCAGGCCCGAAATTTTGCGCTAACGCGGAATTCGGGACGCAAAACTCTTGTCTATACGAAAGCGTCGACGATTCGACTTCCCACTGTATCCTCACACAGTGGAGACTCGCTGTGGGGACAATGAAATGTCAATCACGGAAGTAAAATGACAGTAACTGACACCGAAAACCCAAGCCTTTCCTCTTGGAATTCTTTCCAATGTGATGAACAGCGAGAAGCCGACTTCAATGCAGCTCCCAGCCCACTGCTGTACCGCACACCCGCGATAGAGGTTTTCAGAAGTTGTTCAACACCCTGAACCTGCGAAAAGGAAAAAAAAAAATTAACCTGTACAACTTATATATACCTGTATTCTAAACAGTCTCTCAAGTCAAGTCCTTCCCGTTCTACGCCCATACAGTGGTACACCCTCTGGTCCCCCAAGTTCCCAAAAATCACTCAGAATACCCATCATCCTCTCTAATCCTCGGCTGAATCCGCTCAATGATCCCACTCACCCGCTCATACACAGCAAACACAATCGCCTGCCCCGGCGCAACCCTTAACACGCGTGGCGTAATCCCCTTGTAAAACGACGCAAACCCCTCCTCGCGCCACATCGCTCTCGCGATCGCCGCAATGCGCTCGAATGCGGACGCGCCGGGGGTGGCTGGGGATTTTTGCAGACCTAGCGGCGGATGAGTAAATTTAAATTGGAGTTATTGAGAGAGGAAAACTCACGAGTCTTAATCGTGTCGATCGGAGCGTTCGAAAACGGCCCCATAGCACCAGAAATGAGACCAATGATCATATGCTGGTACGATGGCAGCTCCTCCAACCCCGGCTGCATCCGGTGCGCAAACTTTTTTATTTCTTGGTAAGCGGTGAAATTCGCGCCTATGGCGACGGCCGTATCAGTAAACCAATAACGCGAACACGAGACCGCGGCACAACGCAACGCGACATCGATAATCATAGAAACAAACACGACTCACCCTGATTCGTCGCCTGCCTCAACGCCGTCAACGACACTCCCCGATACAACGTCCCCACCCCTTCCTCCCTAACAATCGTATACACCGCATGCCCCGCATTCCTATACCTCGGAGTTTCTAACGGATCCGCCAACGAATGCATCTGCGCCTGCAGCCTGATCTTCACCACCTCCATCGGCGTCACCACCGCCACGGCCTCCGTCGTCCCCGCGCCCAACCCCGCGACGAAGATCCCCACCGTGCTCGTCTTGCCTGTAGACTTGTCTGCGAGCCAGCCTTTGTATGTCTCGAACGAGGCGAAGCGGATGGCCATCTTGGGGACGATGCCGGAGAGGACGGCGCCGAGACCTTTGTAGAGGGCGAGGGGCGTCTCACGGCGGACGATCATGGCACCGGTGGCGAGGAAACCGCGTGCTTTTGTCTAGGGCGAGTCGAGTTGGATTTATACATACAGCGTACTTCGACGAAGAACGTACCCCTGGAGCGCGCCCCGACCTGGAAAGCTGCATGCGGACCTTGATAGTGTCGAGCGGCTGGCACGCTAGCTACAAAAGCATGAGTCGTTCGCCCGCTCGTTCCGAGGAATACACTGCACGACGTACCGCTTCGCATGCGCCGGCAATCCCGCCCGCCGCAATATGCGTCGCAAATCCTACCGGTTTCTTGTTCCCCGAGCGCGACATCTAAGCGGGCGTATAAATGTAATGGAGACCGTGGTCGTTGTCGAAAGCAGCGAATGCGCCAGGGTGTAGATATAGGGTATACAGGAACCAGCGGGATTGATACAATTGAGAGTTGAGTTGAAGTTGTAGTCACTTAGGGGCGAGCGGATAATAAAGGGCGCTGGCATGTGAATATGGAGAGGAGCGCGTAACGGCTTTCAACCGCTACTGGGCTCCCCTTACTCCGTCATAGTGGAATAAACCGGATTTGCGGGGTGTGGGGTTCCGCAAGTCCCGCATGAAAAGGCTCTAGACGTCGGTACAGGCAGGAATTGGCAGATATGGGCTAAGTTAACGCCGCAGCTAGGTTAGGGAAATGTTGGGCGGGGTGTAGAACCAGGGTCTAGCCGTTGAAGACATTTCGAGAAGTTGAAATAAGACAGAAAGTTGTTGCGGAAAACAAGAGGCAGGTTCGAGACCGGTAGAAGATGCAGCCGGGAGCCGAGAGTAGATCAGCAGGTGACCTCGAGAACTCGGCATACTCCGGTGCACCACGAACGAGTCAACGAAACGACCATGACCGTCGTCGACGAAACTTTGCCTCTTCTTCCTCGTCGACCTTGCCTCTTCTTATCGTTTTCATCGATGGACCGATTCGACTCGCTCTGAGGCATTTATAACTGCCTCGAGGCTGCCTCGCGATAACCACGACTCACCTGGTCCTCCCACGAGCTACATCCTTCTGCCTCCTTCTGCCATGTTCTTCTGGTTGAACAAAGATGGATGCTTGCTGCGCAGTCTCCATATTAAAGCCCAGAAGGTCTCAGAAGGTATATGTCTCACTTCTTCCCCAAGCTAACTCATCTTGGTCCAAGTCATTCCATTCTTTGTAGAGAAATTTGACTCAGACAGGTCTCATGTCCCTTGTCTTCAAATCTGGGGTACGTGTCTCACCCCGTATCTTGCCTTATCTCCGGCTCTTTGACCTGCTCTCTTTGCTGACTCTTTTTTCTTTTGTAAAACCAGGCACCCAATTTCAATTCTCTGGTGGATCCACATGCGCGTCGTCAAGGAAAAAATCGGCTCCAAGCGCTGCGATGGCGATCGGCTGCTTATACCTGTCTATAAAACCAATAAAAAAAATTGCACCCCCTATAAACACAAAAAATACAGGGATGGGTCATGCCGGGTCATCTTCCGAAGGTGTTCCCATGACCCTATGAAACACAAGGCCCCCAGGGACACCAGCGGGGATTATCTCCTTTCTGCCCAAATTTTTTGGCCAGATTGACCTCAAGAAAGCGCGGGAAATGGAGGATTGGCGATCAAGACTCGGGCAACTCTAAATTTGATTGGACTTTCTCGAGCATCCTAGACGCGTTTTCGAACTGTTCGCGAGCCAGACACGCGTTACATGCACATGTTGTAGTGCACTCCAATTTTCTATATTTTCGGGTTGAAAGTCGACGCGTTTTCACTTACTTCTAATGGATGACGCGTATATGACAACAAACATAAACAAAGTGATGCGAGACATGACTTGTTCGAAACGGGGCTACATCGGGCGCAAAAACGACGAAATACTGTTTACGAGTGGCTGGGGTACGGCCCCGATGGATCTTCTGAACACGGTGAACGTGATGCGACCGCGACAAATTTACAACGCGCTCTGATTGGCTCCAAATGGCTCTTTGTGTTGGGTCAATATATAAATTGGCCCTTCTCCTCCCTCCCTTTTTCTCTTCCTTCATGACCTACTATGGACTCGACTCCCCCCGTTACCTCTGCGACCCTGGCCGACCTGTCTACCTTTGTCCCCCCGCCTCCGCCTCCGCAACCCCTTAAACCTTACAAGCCGCGGGACAAGCAAAGATTGGCCCTCCTCAACAGTAAGTCGACGCGTCGTTGACGCGTCAATCTCCAATTTTGCTCATCGACTGGTCCAGACTATTTCGACAACGTATCTCCCAATCCCACCTCCAAGCAGTACGAAGAGCTCCACGCTGTAATTCGTGCAAGTACATCATCCTATTTGAGCAACGCCAAAAGCTAAATTTTCCCCCTTGTAGGCGCTTCCTGGCGAGGGTAACAGCACCTACAAACTCACGAGCCTCAAGACATTCTTCAGCAAACGGCGCAACGCGCTGGCTAAACCCCCGCCATTCACACCCAGCCGTAAGCCGTCGCCTTTTCTTGCGCGATTCAATGCTGAGATACCGTTCGCAATTCAGCGCTGTACCCTACGCTCACGGCAAAGCATATCGAAGGCCTTACGGTGCTGTTCGACAACACGCTGCCGGAGGAGCGGCCGTACTATACGAAGAATTTTTGGTGCAAGTCTGCGTCGTTCGAAGGCGCCACCCCATCCGACATCCTTGCGTGGGTCCACGAGAAGGAGCTCGAGGTGGCGGAGGAAGAGGCGCGAACTGCGGCGTCTACATCGGAGCCCCCCGTTGCATCGTCGTCGACGTCCACGCCCGCCGCTCCACCGCCGCTCCATATCGACACGAGCGCGCCTGCAACCAACGCCGGACCCAGGTCGCACTACCGCGACCGATGCTTCCGGGCGCCCACCGCGGACGCGACCGACATCGAACGTAAGCCACACCACCCCCGTGGTCTCCCAACACCCAGCGCAACATCCTCCCCCGAACCCTCCTCTTTCCCGCCATTCCACCCAGGTTCCAGCGAGCCCAGCAGCACCTTCCGCGCCCCGTCCAGAAGTACAAGTCTCGGTATAAGTACTCGTTATCATCCCTACCAATCCGCCACCACCACCTACCGTCCCCCCACCCCCGCATATTCATTAAAATCCGAGTCGCCTTTACTTACGAGATTTCCTTCCTTACCCCCCTCCGCGTCGAACTCCCCCCTCGTTACCTCGTACGCGTCGTTACCCCCCGCACCTTATACCCCGCTCTCCGCATCCTCTTCTCCCCTCATTTCCGCCCGCTCCTCGCTACCACCGCCTATTCCTTCTTCGTTCCACCATACCTCGTCTTCGCATCCACCCCCTCCACCGTTCCCATCGTTCCAGCCTCCTCCTCCCCCTTCAACGTCGACTTCCTTCGCGTCAAGCTCGTCAATCGTCGACATCTCGCCATCCTTCTCGTTCCACGTAAGCATCTTTTCGTTTCGTTTCATTCTTCTTCTTCCCCCTGAAACACTCTCGCTTATCAACCGAGTCATTTTCTTTCTTATTTCAAATTCTGCCTTGTGTCTCGTGTTTTGTTTGGAATGCAACGCAACTCACCCCTATTTATTTCATATAGCTCCCGAATTCGGATTCGATCCCGCCCCTTTCTGCGGACCTCAACCAGGATCAGGATCAGGAACAGAATATGGACCTCGACATCGACGAGGACGCCGAACCAGACCTTGCCACGCGCATCCTCCGCGCCGTGCGCGAGCGCATGGACCAACCCGATTCGGAGCGGTATCGCAACGTCAAAATACCGACCAACTATCGCGAGTTCGAAGAGGCGATGGCGCCGTGGCAGGACGAGATGCAAAAAACACTGGACAGGCTCAAGAATATTTCTTATGATGTACCTACCTTGTAAGTGCTCCATTTTTGCTTTGTCTAAGAAGGCTCATTGTGGGTGTTTGTTTTTATTCTTTGTTAGCTGAAGCAGCAAGCCCTTAATGTTATGAATATGCACCTTCCAGAGGACATCCAGAAGAGCTCTGGATGTCCTCTGGAAGTAACTTAGTATAAAACCTTGGACCAAGCAGCATCAGCATGCAGCAAAGTAAATACAGTACAGTTTCTTGACGCATCACGCCTTGCGGGAATGAAACGAGAAAGGACGAGGATCACCAATCAACCTCCGCCAAAGGAATCCAAGAGGCACTGACGAAACTGAGTACAAACTCTTGGTCCAAGCAGCATCAGCATGCAGCACTCAGTGTTTTGACGCATCACGCCTTGCGGGAACGAAGCAAGCAAGGACGAGAATCCCCAATCCAATCCACCGACAAAGGAACAGCCTTGCACTGGCTGAAGAAGAGTCATTACATGGAAATAAATGTACGACAAAAAGGCTACAAAGGTACAACACACCAAATGGCAAAGGACTAGGTACAAAGACAGTAAGTATGAGCAGAGGTTCAAAGCGTAGCGACGAAACAAGAAAACAAACACAACAAACACAATAAACAATTGGTCAAAGCATGCTATACTATAACTTCCAGTCTCTGAAAAATTCGGCGTCCCGCTGGACGAACGCGATCATGTAATCAGCAACGCTGCCACCTTCCTCTTCTTCGGGTTCCTCCGCTTCCGGTTCAGCTGACTGCGTCGGCGGCGCATTGAGAGTCGGATTCGGAGTCACAGCGCCTTCCACTTCACCATCCACAAAATCGGCCGTGTCCTGCCCCTGGAGAGCGACCTCCTCTCTAGCGGCAACCACAGCTGCATGAGCGTCCTCAGTATCATCAAACTCCTCCAACGCCTTTTCCAGAGCGAACGTCCCAGATCCATCGTCGGCAAACAACGACCGCCAATCAAACTCGCCCTTCTGAATGACGAGGTCATCCAGAGAGCGCTTTTGATTGGCTTTACGGAGCATGGCTTCCTCGACGGTATGCGAAGAGACGAAACGGTATATGTGCACGTCGCGGATCTGACCGATACGGTGGGCACTTTCAGACACAGAAGAGTAAATAAGGAGTATAACTGCAACTTAAGATACATACCGGTCCTCGCACTGGCGATCCATCTGTGGGTTGAAGTCACTGTCATAGAAAATCACCGTGTCCGCCCCGGTCAAACTGCGCAACATTGTCAGTCACCAAAAGCGCTATTCAAATGATCGTACGAACTTGATACCGACGCCGCCAGATCGGGACGACGCAATAAAACAGAACACCCTCGCGTCGGCATTGAATCGCTCCGTGATATACTGTCGGTCCTCAATCCTGGTCGCGCCGTCGAGCCTCAGATACAGATACCCGTGAAAATTGAGATATATCTCGAGGATGTCAAGAATCTTCGTCATCTGCGTGAATATCAGGACCCGGTGTCCGCCTGCCTTCTTCTCCCGCAGTAATCGCGTGAGCTGTTGCAATTTCCCGCAATCGTACTGCAGGAGGGATGGATCGGGGAAGGCGATTTGTAGCTTGACACTTGCGCGATGCAGGATGGCATCAAAATCAGATGGTGCAGCAGCGAGCAAGGCCTGATCGTGACCGGCCAAAGCAATCCGAGGAAGGTCAAGGGCGACGACGAGGGGCGTGACAAAGGCGAAGCGGTCGACGACAGAGGCCATTTCATCTGCGCGAGTGGAGAAGGACTTTACTGCAGCATTGACACGATAGACTATGTTCAGATGCTCAAAACGAGAGTCAACCGCCGACAGGGGCGCTATTCGCTGGTGCAGTTGAACCAAATGCAG
Source organism: Favolaschia claudopus (assembly GCA_037176885.1). NCBI lineage: Eukaryota > Fungi > Basidiomycota > Agaricomycetes > Agaricales > Mycenaceae > Favolaschia > Favolaschia claudopus. The sequence continues at coordinate 1,241,758 of JAWWNJ010000022.1, read as the reverse complement.
AGTCTCAGAGCTGTAGATAGGGGAGGAGTTGCAGCGTAGGCGATTTACATATCCGATATGGGCCCAGCGAGATATAATGGCTGCGCGTTGTTGATACTCATTGTAGGCCCGCCAACCAGCAATCGTTCGCGTATCCTTCGGCGGCGAAGCCCCGATGAAGTCCGAGATGTAGGGAAGACGAGTTGTACCATCCAGCCGACGAGTCTCCTGAGCTGCGATACTCGACGTATCCTGGCGACCTATAAATCGAAGACCGAGTAGATCCAGGTCGAGGGTCTGCTCGCTGTCATCCAGTAGCCGCCGCCTCAGAAGCAACTCCTTAATTTCGAAGTCGGCCACAGCTGAACGCTGCATCGAAAATGAGGTGACGATAGGGCGGACTTCAAACAAGTCGGGGTGGTTGCAGACTTTTCGGAGCTGCATGAGAATATTCGCAATTTTCTGATAAATGCCGGATTGGAGAGCGTCTCGCGTGTGAGCTCTTGCCATGAACTCGTCGTACAGAAACCGCTGCCGCTTGGAAAGAGGGCAAAGAACGAGGTGTTCGTATTTGCTAGGGAGTTCCTTCTCGACATCACGCTTGAGCCGCCGGAGGAGGTATGGACGTAGAACTGTATGCAGTTTCGTCACTCGTTGCATGGTGTCTTCGTCCATCGCATTGCCTGCTTCAATGGCTTTTTCCAGTGGGTCTTATATATAAAGTTAGCGGGAAGACCAGACGCGGGACTAGTTACAAGTACGCACTGGAGAACCAATCCCCGAACTCCTTCAAATTCACAAAATCGGAGCCTGACATCAGGAATTGCAGTAAAGCCCATAGCTCCGTGAGATTGTTCTGCAGTGGCGTCCCGGTCAACAAGAGCCGGCGAAACGAGCGAAACAGTAACAAGGTGTTCCAACGCTGCGACTTGAAATTTTTGATCATATGCGCCTCATCAAGAATCATATAATACCACGGCTTCCGCTTGAGCACTATGGCATCTCGACTCGCGAGCGTATACGAAGTGATGCAGACATTGAAGCGATGTTTCTCATTCCAGCCCTGGCGAAGTTCCTTGCGACGTTTTGTGCTGCCATGGTAACTGAGGACACGAAACCCCGGAAGAAACTTCTTGAACTCCATCTCCCAGTTGAGGAGGACACTGGTCGGCACGATCTAGGATTACTCGATTGAAATTTTTGCACGAAAAGTCTGACTAATACTCACGATCAGATGGGGACCCCAGATACCCCGATCGCAAGCAAGATGAGCGAGGAGCGCGATTGTTTGAATGGTTTTGCTAAGTGAACCATAAGTCGACCGGGAAAACTCGAAAAATACCACACAAACCCGAGACCCATCTCGTCGGCCAGAATGCCGTTGAGATTATTAGCATGAAGACTGGCAAGCCATTCAAGACCAGATTGCTGGTAAGGACGCAGCAGGCCACGCAGCAGAAGAGGCGGCGTGACCCTCTTGTTTAGATCCCACTCAACAGGCGCGACAGCGTAGGGCCGGAGATACGGGGGTATTTCTGGCTCTGGCGGTCGTTCATCATCCTCTGCATCTGAATCTTCATCCTGCTCGTCTTGCTCCGCGAGGGCGGCAATATGACTTTCAACAGGCGACGCGGGGACAGGCGGGGTATCATTGTCTACTCCGGACTGTTGTGCGATAGGAAAAGGCTTGTTGCCCATATTTTCAACCGACATTGCGTTATCGACAGAGTCAAGCGGAGAGTGCTGCGACGGCGGCCTATGTGCGGGCGATGCTGTCTCTTCATCGGGGGAAGGAGGGATTTGCTCAGTATCATCGGCGGCATTCGAAGGGACAGGATCGGATGGCTTGATGGGAGAGCTAAACGGTTCTCTCATCATATCCTCCACCGCAGCGGCGGACATATCATCGTCTTCCTCCTCCTCTTCTCGCTGTTCGGCATCGGCTGGCACATCGGGGAGTGAAGAAATTTCCCTAGATCGGAAGACAGGCGTAGACGGAGCTGAAAGAGCTGAAGAAGTGCTTTTCGGCGTTTGAAGATACCCTCCGAGTAAATCCGCACAGGTAGCTCCTCCTGCTTGTTCATCGTCGACCTCCGATTTGGTGTCTACGTCGGGTTGGCTGACAGCATCGACACCAGCATCCGCCTCTTCTTCTTCCTCTTCTTCTTGCTCTCCAGCCGGAAGCTCACCATCCGCTCCAGTTTCATCGCCACGTGCAGAGACATTGTCATGCTCGTCCCTACCTTGACCTTCCTCTTCCTCTTCACCTTCCTCCTCATCTTCATGTTCCTCATCGTCTTCGTCTTCGTCCCCCTCCTCGCCCCACCTCATCACAGACGCCGAAACACTACTGGACCGACTCCGCCCATCTCCGACCCCCCTCGACAAATCCCCTTGCTGCGTTTCCAGAATGATGCCCGACTGATCGAGAATGGCATCAAGATGTGTCTGGCCTCGCTTCAACTCCTCTGCCTCAAGCTTCAGTCTTTCTTGCTCTCGGATATGCTATAGAAATACCATATTCATTAGAAACCATGTAATTCGAGAAAAGGAGCGAATAGACTCACAAACAAAGCCTTCTTCCATTCACCCACAACATCCTTCATAACGGACTTCGCAAGCGCTTTCAACCGTCTTTCTTCGATTATCCGCCCCTTCTCGAGCTTCGCGGCCTCGCCGTCCCAATATCCCTGTATTTTGCTAGCAACTTGCGCAGCAACCAGCGCACCGCGGGTTTTACTTGTTTTTGAACTGCTGCCAGAGGAAGTATGAGCGTGGGTCTTGCGCCCGTATTCAATCACAGAATGCACCACCGCTGCCCAGAGGTCGCCAGAGTTTGTGGCATCTACGGTTCCATTGGCAAAGCCTCTGGATGTTGTCCCATCCAATGGTGTCGCCGATCCGCTTTTCCCAGCCAAATTTGCGGCGTTGAACCGAGACTCGCGAAAGGAATCAGATCCGAACCACTGCCCCGCCCTCTTCATCTGCTCTACTCTTTCCCGTATCACAGCCTCCTTCTCAGCAAGTTTCAACATCTCTGCATCATCACTCGAGTCAGCCTGTTGGCCATCAGCGAGGAACGTCTGATCAGCGATTTCGTTCCAACTTCCGAGGAAAGCGCTGAGAGATGAATTGAACTGAGGCGGCGGGGGTCGTTGTTTTGGGTGGGAGAGATTTCGAGGAGGAGGTCGACGAACGACAAGTTTGATGCGTTTGATTGGAGAGGGAGGAGCGACTACAGTTCGACGGTGGGGCAGGGGCGGCAGGGGAACCTGTTGAGTGCGATGAGAAAGGTGAGTTATGTTTTCACCCTGACAGAAGATATAATAACGAACCTGGGGCCGGTGAGCGGCCGTGCGACGAGGCATCACTCTTCCAGCTGGCGCAGTACTTGACTCCCCTGCGACGGTAGAATTCTGGGGCTCGTTTGAAGGGTCTTGCGGAGGAGGTTCAGCGGGTTCCATTAGACGATGTTTGCCCCTCAAAACACGGCCGTTGACGGGAGCAGAGATTGATGTTACTTCTTGAATAGCTTGCGCAACGGAGTTGTCCTCAACTGTGCCCGAATCAGCGTCGATTTTCCGGCGTTTGCGAGGTCGAGAAAGCGCTTCAGGTTTAGTCACAAGTTCTACTGGATCTGGGGCTTCACCCGGTCGTTTACGAAGTTTTCGATCAACAGCGCTCGTTGACGATGTGCGACCACGGGTAAGAGCGGTTGAAATCGAGTCTGGCGGTTCTGTTTCGACTTCATCGACAGCTTTCTCTTTCCCCTTGACACTGCGAGTTTTAGACACCACCATTATCTTTCGTCCCCGCTCGGCACCGTCCACCTCCTTCTCCTTCTCCTTCCCTTTCCCGCGAGTGATGGCAGGCAGAACAATCTTGGCTTCCCGGTCACTATCCTCAACCGCCTTCTCCTTCCCCTTTGCACGAGTGCTAGGGACAATGATCTTTGGTCGTGGCACAGGTGATTCAGCGATAATTCCACCCTTTGGACGGGCGCTTGGTGCAACCACACTCTTCGATTTAACGGGGCCCTTCGGAGGCAGTTTTGAAGAGGAAGAACGCAACGAAGCAGAGATTGAATTGGAAGGACCGGCAGCAGGGGCCGAAGAGGATGAACCTGCAATATTGAGGATGCCGGCGTGGGAGGAGCGGGTTTTCCGGGGACTAATTGCAATGGGTGCAGCAGATTCGAGGAGGTCGTGACGGGACTTGTACTTGAAAGACAGTCAGTACATTGCACTGTTCGTATGATACATTGAGCATACGTTCTGGAAAACCTGCGACTCATCCTGTTTCGCAACCTGAACATAAACAAGTGAATTACGGGACAACCACAGGGAACGAAAAAACACAAGTACCTCTGGGTCGTAGTCTACCATTATTCCAAAATTTTCCATGTGGAATTTCTCCCTTATCTTCAGAACGCTCGTTGAATGACACGTTGAAATTGGAAGGACAAGAACATACCAAATTGTCGTGTCTATCCAACACCGCAACAAGCTCAGTCTGCTTCTCGGAGAGCAGAGCAGTTCTCTCCTGTTCAATCTTCGCAGGCGTCACCTTTGGTCCAGTCGCGTTCTTCGCGGCCTTGCCCTTGGCCTTGTTTTTACTCGAAGATTCCGCAACAACTTCATTCGAAACGGCGGCACTCCGACTACTCCTGGTGCTCCTGGTAGACGGTGCAGAGCCATTTACAGGCATTGGTTTCGTCCCCGGCTCGGTATTGGCTCCGCTAGCGGACTACGAGGCGAAGCGTAGACCCCGCCACTTAAGCGACACCGGACGATCTTTGTAAATCTGCGACGGTTCTGGGTGGTTTTTGGACGGTCTTGACGGCGTGGAAGGTAGGATTTGAGTTCCGGGGGGTAGAGGACGAAAGAAAGGTTGGTGGGCTGGGGTAGAGTCTAAGATAGCAAAAAGCATTTTGTGCTGTGATCGGCCTATTTGGGTTGTAAACACAAGTTGTCAGCGACTCGCTCAATCATCATCGCTTCAGCGAGTCAATTAGAAGTTTCTCAAATAAATTACAGCCAGCCTCTACGGTAGCACTAGCTAAAATCTTTTGTCATACATGTCGCTACCAAATCCACCCCCATACCCTCCGCCTCGCATACCAAAGTTCCCTGCGCCGTACATATTTCTCCGCTTGTACTCCTCCCACCCGTAATATCCGCCAACACAGACGCCGGCGAATAAGAACAGTTTGAAGAAGAATCCAAGCCAAGTGCCCTGGTTGCTTGGTCCACGAGAGAAGAACGTCGGAGCCGCCTTGTCTCGTTGAGCAGTGGCTGGAGAAAGGACCGCAGCGTAACTTGTTACGGATATGATACTAGACACATTATCAATGTCAACGAGACAGTCGACAAACGACAATACACACTCGTGATTATCTGACACGTCGCCGGTCATAGCAGAGAATCCGAGGAAGGGTGCAGAGAGGAGATTGAATTTATCCTGGCGGAAGCAATCCGTCCACTCATCCCCTACAGTAGTCAGATGAACGGTGCTTCAAGGCTGGATGTATCTGACGACACTCACATGCTCTATATTGTACTTTGACCTGCAACTCGTCAGCACAACTACAAGGACACAACCCCGCAAACTCACATCAAGGAAATCATCCTTCACATAAGTGATTTTGACCTTGGTTGCCACATTCGTTTGACGGAAATTCGCCTGATGATATCGCTCAGTCTCATTCGATGGCAAATGGACGCGCCACGTACGGTGCACGCTCCGAAGGTCTGGCCATCACCATCGTTCCCAACATTGTAGCTGGTTTTACCATCTCCAAGCATACCGGCGACCCGGGGAAACGCGTACCCATGCCGTGAATTCGAATAACTGCACTCCGTTGAGAGCTTGATTCTATGCAAACGAGAATTACTTGCGTGTCAAGGAAAATCGCGAGGCCCTCAAAATTATCTAGGACAAACATGGTGAGGTTCAGGACGCTTGCAACAAGCCACGACGCACCTTTGCTCCCGAAGACAGGTCCAGGTTGTGCGCGATCTCTTGTTAACCAGATAGCCATTCCATCGCCATACAAATACGAGCCGTCGTTTGTGGCAATCTGTGTGGAATGAAGCTCGCGTACTCCAATTCGGAATCCTGGCAAACCTTGAATTCCACCTCAATCACAAAATTCGTAGCCGTCATCGGCAGGCGCGACCATAACCATCCCTTCAGACATTTTGTGTAAACACAGATCCAGTTGCACCTTGAAGGTACACACCATTTGGGAAGGCCTCTGACGCGTCAAACGAATATGTTTATTCGTGTTCTGACCTTCGTAAATCGAAATCCAGATATCTTGTAGAAACCTCACTCACCACGTAGGCATCAGCACCAAAGTCCCACCACCTTCGTTCGTTCTTAGCAAGTTGTACAAGGCAAAGAAACAGGCAACGTACCGGTTTTGGAGATCCTGGTCAATGTATGGGGCATACAGGGAATGCGTTCGCAATTGCACCGTCTGGACAAAACGCTGTTAGGTTCCTCTAAAACAGAGAATTATGATTCGTGGTCTTGTGCATGAACCCTCCCGGACAACGAACGCCAGACACAACCGAAACCACCTCGGAGACAACCGCACCATGTGTCGGTCTGCACCGCAACCGAAAAACCTAGAATACAATGATACTCACTCGGTCAATGGTACTGTTTCCCAGCTTCAGCTTGTCATCGGCGGCGGCGTGTGCAAACCCGACAAAAAGCAAAAGAGTCGAGACAATAAGCGGGACTAGTCGGTGAAATCTTGGTAACATTTGCGAGGCAGCCGTATGGGAACCAGCCAAAACTGCCCAGACGTGAATATCGAATTTCGAGCAAGCAGGCGTGACGTGACCAGTGAGGTCACGGACACGTCACACCGCGACTTGCCACGGCGAAGGTACTTACCTCCGCCTCGCGCTCACTGGTAGCCGAGCATAAAAATTGCGATGCCTGTAGCTCTGAATTCAAGTATACTATTACCTTTCCGAACAACTGATCTGAGATCCTTGGCATATCGACTATTTGTACATTCCAAGCACAACTATTCCGACTGTTAACAATAGCGTAATGTCGAAATAACTCCCTCAGCATCCACCAAGTGAATCGCACCAGCAGTATCGTCAACGCACAAGGACTCGAGATTGTCGATGTTGATGGATTCGGGCAGATCAAGGTAGTGCGTAGAGGTCGCGCTCGTTTCGGGGTGGAATCGCACGAGCACAAGTTGCGAAACAGGGCCGTTCGGTTGCTCCTCCGACTCCATTTGGATAACAGCAGCGACATTGAATCCGCTATGATCAAGCCACAGCAGACTCATATCGGGCATCTGCCCATCAACATACTCCGTCACGCAAGGCGAGTCGAACGCGAGAGGCGAAGATATCCCGTCGTCCGAAGCCGCGTCCGTAAGAGTGCTGGGGAGAAAGGTGAACGACGTGGCAGGTAAACCTGATGATGGCCTCCAGTGCAGGCGCACGAACACTGCACTGATACCGTATATTGGTGTACTTGGTATCATGAAGCAAAATGCCACTTGGCCAGCGCTGCTGGGAAAATCGGTGGAAGGAGATTTTGGGCAGAATGTGGGGGCAGGTAGCTTGCATTGTCCACCGAGTAGACTTTGCCGTGAGATATGGTAAATTGCAACCGATGCCCTGTTTTCCATCAACATGTAAAGATGACCGTTGTGCGTAAATGAGACAACCAAATCGTCGTCGTGAAGCTAGAAAGTCATAAGTGTCTTCCGTCGAGATGGAACCAATCAAATCACACACAGAACGGTGCAATTCCGCTGTACTTGTAAACTCGGGGAGATTATTGTCGTATAGCCCACCGGTCGTCAAAATACAGTTTCGTTCTTCGGCCATTGCTATTACCGTTCCCACCAGTTCCGCCGTCACCCATAACGACTCAAAATGACGACCTTGGTGCAGGGACACAGTGGAGAATTGACCGGTGAAGCTGAGCGCCTTCCCATCTTTATGTTCCATAGTGATGAAATATCGTCTTGCAGTACTAGTTAACCGACAAATCAGCCGATGCGCACACCCAGCAATAGATTACTACAAACTTTGGAGCATTGATTTGAGTGACCATGACAGCAAATGAGCAGATACCGGGGGCTTCCAACGGGCCAGATACGCGCGTTACATGCCCACCAGTTTCAATAGCAGGCAGCGGGAAGGGGGCAGCGCACTTGGCGTCCCAGCAAAAAATGCTTCCCATCTGAGCAAAGACTAAGATGTCCGTTCCCTGGACATTGAAAATAATATGTGCAGGCCCGTAAAGATGAGTAGTTATTGCAGGTTGCACTATTCGCGGCCGAATCTGATTCCAATTCCGATGAAGTTTAATCCAAGAGACGGCGAGGCACTTTAGAGCGTCGAGATTGTATTCGGATAGCTCCGCATAGATAGAGCACGCCAGCGGGTATCTTTTGCGCGTAGCTTCCAGAACAGAGATCCAGAAAATGGGTTCGTTCGATAACATATAGAGCCGCGAACAGGTCTGGTTTCAGATGATAAGTGACTTGAGGTGCTTGCAGCGAGTTTCATGCATACGAGGGTGAGGTTCAGAGGCTCAGGCAATTCTAGAAACTTGATTATCTCCAGTATCACATCGGTGGGGAGCTCAAGCAGTCTCATTGGATTTAGCATTGGAAGTGAAGAGCAAGGCAAACTGTGGTGGCTGTGGCCCATTCCCAAAATGGGAATAGTTCGTACGACCCTATCTATTTAATAGCATTTAACAAAAGCGCCGGCATCGCAAGGACACTTTTCTTCAAGTTCTTCGACTTGGTAGGTAAGCCCGTGGCCCGCTCAATTTTTTCTTCCAAATGAAGGGCAAGCGCGATACACAGCTAAACCGGGATCCCGGGTTACTATTTCAGACGATTGTGACGCAGCCCGCTTCGTCATATGATCTCCATATTCAAGCCTCCGATCGCGAAGACCGAAGACTCACCAAGAGGGTCACTGGAAGAGCAGTTCGAGGAGCTGATGCTCAACTTGGCCGGGAAATCTGTCCGTTTTTCTCATCACGCGCCAGAGGTGTTCCATGGACAGGAAGTGATGGAAAGTCGGCAGAGAATTTTACGCATCCTCGCGTCGAAAGTTTTTCGTGCCTTGCATTTGGGTTCCGGAGGGCGAATTGTTTGAGGGAGGTGACTGGATGGGAGAATGCCGGAGGCGACGGGGTATATTTATACTGTCGCAAGGCGATTTGCACATACTTTTGGTCTAGTATGATGAGTTCAATCAAAGCTTGAAAAATACTCTGAAGGCTTGTCAAGTCAAGCGTTACAAGCAAGAAAATCGCCACTGAGCAGAAACGGAGAGCCCGTCGTGCAATTATACTCAGCTCTATTATTGGATCAGACGTGTACACCGGCAGCGAGTACGGGACATCCAGGCTTCTGTCAGGAAATGATTCCTTTGGAGCATTGTCCCATAAATACAGTGCTGCGCAGACTCATGCAGGGAGCTCGAACTTCTGCCCTTGGAGGACTCTATGAAGACAAGTGTCAGGAACGATCAGGAGTAGAGGGGGTGGTGGACGTACTTTGTGAAGTAGACATAGAAGAAATCGATGTACAGCCCTGTCTGCACAATGCCTGCGGTTACTGCGATGGGGTCTACGACATTGTCCGAGAAGTATCTATAGAGAGAAAAGGCAAAGGTGTTAGTTGATACGGCTGGGCGTGACTCGCATGTGGCGCACGCACCGGTATATCCAATTGGGAATATACAACGCGCGGTAGGCACCGAGAGCGGCGAGATAGTGCGTGGTTATCGTTTCCGCCTCTCCCGTCCGCTGAAGCATGAATAATTGCGGAAGAATCGCGACCGACTCGAGGAAGATAGAGAAGGACCATAGAATCTCGGTGAGATTGAAATGGTAGTTGAAAATGAGCGCGAGGACGACACAGGGACCCAGGAGATATTCAATGCGGAACGTGTCAATGGACGGGTCGTGTGTTGGTCTACAATGCGTCGGTCTGTTAATTCGACAGGGGCATACACAAAACGTACCGGAAACGATAGCGCATGATGTAGAGGATGTAGCAACTGCTCCCAATGAAGAAGAGCTTCATGACGAGGTTGTACAGTGAAACCCAGCGAAACAGCATGTCGAGGTAACGCGCCATGAAAACACCAGCGTACAAAGCCTGAGTTTTGAACGATATCCCTGGTTTTCCTTCGTTTTAGCTGTACTGCAACGACCTTTAAGCGCAAAAGGCTGCTGACCTCGACATGAGCGCGTGGTTTGCATTTTGTGCACCAAGATGAGAATTGACGCCAGATGGGACAGGTCGCCTAGCACAGTTCAGACCCACGCAAGACCGCAGCGGTATCCGGGATAGACCTACCCAATAACCGGAAGAGATTCATGGCTGCAGGGGGCAAAGAAATATGAGCTCCGTTTCCGGGCAAACCACGTAGGTCAAGTTACAAATTCCCACGCTCTTGGCTTGGTGCGTTACATTACCTCATCAGCCTCAACTCAATTCTCTCCAAGTCCTCGTCTTATTCGATACCCAGCAGCCCAACGATGAATCTCGTGAATATTTCAAAGCGTTCAGAATTCATAGCGCCGATTTCGACACCTAACACACTACGCGAGCCAGATGGAATTCGTCCAAGAATGCACTAGCTGTTCCGAGATATTGTGGGGCCTTGGCGCTGCATATTCCGCTGGGTTTACGCATTCAAGTCTCGGTGTCTCTCTCACAGTCGCTGACCTCGTTCTTGTCTACCCTGCATCAACAAAAATGTACCACTTTCTCGACTCTCTATCTCAGTATACCCTACAACGGAATGTCTTCTGTCTTTCTGTGCGACGTTCATCAGACTGACGCTGGGCAAGATCACTACGTACCGTTATCCTATGGAAATCCGAACATTCAAAGCTTCCGCCTGGCGTCGATGCTTTCTCCTCCTGCCTCGATCAGACTATTGCAAGACGACAAGAAACCAGCATTATTACCTGGTTGCACACCACAGAGAGGGCATTGGCGAGCAACAAGGTCCTTGGAGGGAGGAACAGGGGCGGCCACGGCACAAATGGATGCGCCGATGAGCATATAGAGAGTGGCAATTCGAAAATGCATGGTGAAGGGATTGCACAAAGAGGACAGAGGTAGGTACCTCCAGCAATATATACTTTTACGCTCATAACCGGGCCGAGTGAAATGCTCATTCATGTCACTTGTGTCGATACGGCGTTGGTGAGAGGATATAACTATAATTGACGCGATAAGCAGGTCTGTTTTAATTCAGGCGGAAAATATCGCTTTTGATATCGTCAAAGGGTCAGATCTGTTGGTCATTCCTGCAAACAAAAGACGAAGTTTGTGGCGCACTGGAATCCCACCTGAAATTCGTCGAACCCATCACGCTATCTCGGACCGTTGGGAAGTAGGCGAGTTCTTTCATTTAGAACTTGGAAGACGCCCACTGTCAGACATCGCGGCCTCATGTCTGCCACACCTGGGTCCCTGCATAAAGGTGGACACACAAACATTCCCTCGACCCTCGAATTTTCTTTCATCCTCTGCTTACCCTCGTTGCGTTCAAGTCCGTCGTGCAGACTAAATGCAGAATCCTATTACAGTGCCATCAACATCCTTTGCGGTGGGTAATACGTCGTTCGCTGCTTGCACATATATGCTTTGTACTTAGTTGGAACTTAGTCGCTGCAGAATAACGTGAAGAAAGAGGACACCAACACGGCGCGGATTGCTGAGTCGGTCAAGAAACGGAGAAAGAAACCAGGGAAACAGGGCAAGCGGCCGAAGGACCGGGCCATGTCGCAGCCTGAGGAACTAAACTCGCCACCACCTCCCGAAGTTGCAGTTCCCCCCGAGTTGACAGAGACCGTCGAAATTCACGACCTCGTGGTTTCGTCATCAGCCCTCGCTACCGCCCGCTTCATCGATGATTTCCGCCGCGTCTGCTATCCAGAGAACATCCAGAGCCCAAGCGTCAATCTCAACCTCAACGCAAAAGACGGCAAGTTCAGGTACTCTACGATTTTCATTCCCTCCGGCAGTTCGAAGCTGAACGCTCAGGGCAGATATGACCGCGATTTCCTTCTCCAATTCAGGCCGATCTGCAAACAGAAGCTCGCCTGGCTGACTCCTCCGGATGCCTTGAATATTGATGCAGCAAAGTTGCCCTCCGATTTCATGCTCATGCGTGGTAAAGCTTGGAATACACAACAGCCCTCTCACCGTGCACAGACTAGTGCACGAAACACCCAGTCGGTTTCTGAGTCATCCATGACGAGCATTAATCCACCTCGACCACCCACCATGCGTTCGAGACCTCCCAAGGCTGGGGATCTTTCCATGTTTGGAAAAATTGGCCAAGGTGTACCGGCGCCCGTTCTACCCAGGCAGCCTGTTCTACAGACCACAGCGAATTCGGCATCAGAAGGCGGCGAGGACAGGGTGAGCGCGGGATTCACCCATTCAACTTCCATGCGAACTAAATAATCAGTAGCGATGATACTCAGGGATAAGTAGCAGCAGTTCACAATGACCGTCTTGGATGTATGACGACCCATTTTGTGCATGCTGCTATCGGACGCTACTTGAATCGTGTACCTGATCACAGTTGCAATAGTACTAATAGTAGCAGTACTTACTGAGTTACTCACGTACGATAGCGTACGATTATTCGTTGAGATGTTGTTCGTTATGTACTTCGCCAATCTCCAGATCAAACGCAAACAAACTCATCAACCACCATCTGGCATCTCTCTCTCTAGCTCTCCAGAAAGCTCACAGAGGCTTCGGCAACTCATTCGTCCCCAATTATACAAAGCAGTTTTCATGCATCGTTGGAGGCGTCCACCCAACTCACTGGCATCGTCTCTTAACACTCAGCGGTCTTGACTACGAAATCGAGCATCGAGCATCGAAGGCCGCTTCACAATACCAGTTCACTGGTCAATTTCAAGTTATATAAACTCATCAGAGTCGGCCGGACTGATTCTGCCTGAGAACAACGCGACCTTTGCTTTGTGCCATTGAGAAGCGCCCGCCACTCTTCGCCACTATAAGCATTCAACCTCGTCCAGTCCTGCCACCACTTCCGCAAAACTCTGCTCTTCCCCACCAGCGCCCAGTTTGCTTAGCGCTTCCCACTCATCCGCTCTTACTTAGCAACAATTACAAAATTCCACTCATCCATCACAACCCGGGGACACGAATGTTGTTCCAAAATCCTTCCTCCTCGGTCCCGCCGTCAGATCCCCTGGCAACATCTCCCTCTACGCAGGAGGAGCGGAAACGCAAAGAGGAGGAAGAGAAAGAGCGCAACTTTCCCCGCCGTCAGCCAGCTCGGCTTCACCTTTCTACCACTTCGTTGACCAAAACCAACATCCCCATCGCCGTTCCCCAGCACACGGTGAGCCGCACGGGTTCCAGGGGCGGAACTCACAGGTCCGCGCGTACCCCCTCCATCTCTGGCCCCTCCGGCGGCAACAATGGATCAGGATTTCCCGGATTTGGGCCCAAGGCAATTCCTTCGGGCGGCATAGGCAATTTCGTTCCTGGTCCCGAGCTCACCAGCCAAGAGCGTTTCGAAATGGCTACCGGTGTCCGGTCCGCAAGCGTGTCTGCTATGGGCTCTCCTTTCAACCGCATGGCGCCCATGACGCGGTCAACGTCTGGCTTCGGACTCCCCACGCTGGTACGAGCTTCCGCAAGTCGTTGGCAGCGAACGGCCATGGCTGCCGACGGCGATTTGCCTGAGCTTGCGGATCGTAAAGTGAAGGCGTTGCTGAACAAGCTCACGATGGAGAAGTTCGACTCGATTTCGGACCAAATCATCGAATGGGCGAACAGGTCGGAAAATGAGAAGGATGGTCGGGCGCTCATTCACGTCATTCGTCTCGTCTTCGAGAAGGCCACCGACGAGGCAACTTGGTCTGAGATGTACGCACGTCTTTGCAGGAAGATGATGGAGCAAATCAGCCCGAAAGTGCAGGACGATGGCATTAAGAATCAGGAGGGAGAGCCGATTTCTGGTGGTCAGCTTTTCCGGAAACATCTTCTGAATCGGTGTCAGCAGGATTTTGAATGTGGTTGGGTTGCAAAGGAGGCAATCGCTGCTGCCGCCGAGACGAAAGTCACGGAGGACAAAGCTTCCAAGGCTGCCAACGAGAAACGCACGGAGGCTGGTGCCGCTGGAGAGCAAGGCGATGAAACCATTTGGTATTCCGATGAGTATTATGCTGCGCAGAAGGCAAAACGTCAGCGTCTCGGTCTGATTAAGTTCATGGGCGAGCTGTTCAAGCTGCAGATGATAACGGAGCGTATCATGCACGAGTGTGTGAAACAGCTGCTAGGCAATCTCGAGAACCCGGAGAAAGAAGAAATCGAGAGCTTATGCAGGCTTATCTCGACTGTTGGCTCTCTTCTCGACACCGCCAGAGCCCGCGCACATATGGATGTCTACTTCTCGCGCATGAAGGAACTCGCCAAGAGCAGCCATGTTGGTACGCGTATGCAATTCATGCTGCAGGTAAGGTCTGTTCGGTATGTTTTGATAATCTAACTTTTTTACCAGGATCTGATTGAGCTTCGTGACCGTAAATGGGTCGTTAGGAACCAGGTTACTGCTCCCTCCACAATCGCGGCTGTGCATGAAGCGGTATGTTGTCATGTTTCTGATCTTACTCTGAGCAAGGCTGACTTGCGATTTTCAGGCTGCGAAAAAAAAGGCTCTCCAGGAGAAGGAATCATACCAGCGCACGATCGGCATGTCGCGCGGAGGTTCGCGGCGCGAGGCAGACCATGCAGAGTTTCTGGGCCCATACGTGAACGGATGGACGAATTTTGCCAGCAGCAATACCCCTCGTCCCCCTCCGAAGGCAGGAGATCTATCGAACTTCGGCAAGATCGGTAGCAACAGCAAGGGCCTGCCGATGACGTTTGGTCCCAGCAGTGTGTTTGCCGGCAAGAAGGACAACAAACGAGACTCCATTTTTCGGGCAAGCTCTAACTCCAACATGTTCTCGATGCTGCCAAACTCCGACCCGGCGTCCGAACGTCCCGCACCTCCCGCTCATCGTAGAAAACTCGTCCTTCAACCTCGCACGAAGCTTTCCGACGAACGGGGCACGACAACGGCCGACGCCCCTCCTGCAGGGTCAGGCAACTCCAATAGCGAGGACGATGCTGCGCCGGAGATGACCTTAGCGGATGCTGAGAAGAGGATTGCTGAGGACTCGGACGAGTTCTTCGTGGTTCGGAGTCTCGACAAGGCCGAATCCTACTTTCGTGCTCTTCCCTCGATTTACCACCGCCATCTACTGAAAAAATTGTTCGGAACGGCGCTGGAGGCTAGCGAAGCCAATGCACAATTAGTGGCAGATTTAATTGCTAATGCTGTTTTGAAGGAGCTTTGCTCCGTCGACGCCCTGGAAGAGGGCTTCATCCCCCTCGGCGAGATATTGGAAGAGATCGCAATCGACGTCCCGAAAGCGCCGAATAGAATGGCCATTATGATAAAAGCAGCTTCATTCGATGAACAGCGGATCGCGCGGATTGTGAGCACGCCGACGGATCCCACTGTTCGACGTGTGCTTGGCAGTGTAGTGAGAAACAAGGCTGAAGAACCCTGCTCGGCGCCCGATTTCGATCAGTCGAGACATGGCAGCTCCCGCTCGAAGATCTGGTGAGTCTTGTCTGGTCCCTCTTTCCATCCAATTGTGATGCCTGAACTTGCGTTCTTAGGTACGATGATGGGACGGTCATCCTGAAGGTCGGAACCTCAAACCTCAATCGCAAGACACAGTTCCGAGTGCATTTTGGCGTTCTTGCTCAACATTCTGCCTTCTTCCGCGACGCCCAGCAACGTTCGGAGTTTGATAGCGTCGATGGTTGCCCTATTGTCAAGCTTCACGACAATGAAGTTGACATCCAGTATCTCCTCGCAGCACTATATAATCCGTACGTGGTTTGCGGCTTCCTGCACAGCTGCTGGTATGCTGACCTGCCGTTAGTCTATTTCTCTCTCAATCTGAACTCCCACTCGACACCATATCTGCCTTAATTCGGCTGGGACGGAAGTATGACTTTCCTGATCTGTTCAAGTCCGCCGTCGAACGTCTGGCGTTTGAGAACCCACAATCTCTTGATGAATACGACACTCTAGCGGTCAATCGGGGGCAAGCGTACAACAACAAGCGGATTACTCAGTACCCAGGCATCTTCTTCGACATGTTGACTGTAGCGAGAGAAAACAATATTCTTTCCGTTCTGCCTTGCGCTTATTATTGCGTAGTCACCAATTACACTCCTGTATGTGATACTTCAGCAGTTCAGAACGTGTCTCTGATGAGCCCCAGACTCAGATATTCAACGGTGTTCTAAGAGACGATGGAACAATTGCTGTGTTGAGTCCGGACGACCAGCGCCGATGCGTGATAGGCAGAGATGCACTGTTGCAAGCCCAATTCCAGGAGGGCTACTCTTTGGGATGGCTCACAGACGCAAATCGTCGGGTCGATTGTGAAAATCCTTCTGAATGCACGAACGCGAGGATCAAGCGGATACACGATCTCTTGAAGGGACCCTCTTGGCTTCCATGTCTCACGGCAGATGATTCCAATATGTGCGCAGCCTGTAAGCGACATGCTACTGAATCGACCGTATAAATCCTGCTCAGGATGGCTTAAGCTATCCACGTCTCAACGTACGGGGCTTTAAGCTGTGGCTTAAGCGGAGTAGTGCAGTCTTATAGCGATGTGTAGCTAGCTAATGAAATTTGTAAGCCACTTGTAACAAATGAGAATAGAACGTGGCTTAAGCAGCTTGAGCTGGGTCTTAAGTGGCTTAATGTGTACCACCGGCCCCGACCAGCAGGCGCATGAGCTTGAACAGCTTAATGAGTTCAAGCTGCTCATAAGCCGCTTAATCCATTTCCAGTCGCTGCAGCTCAATGGCTTAATTGGCTTAAGCGGCTTAATACCAACAAAAAATGTCGACGTCGACAAACCTTAGTTTTCGTCCACCTGCTCCACAAACGTAGCAGACGGTCGCCATACCATCCAGTACCCACCCCCAGCGAGCGTGAAGCCCCACCCACCATGTCCCGACTCCCAGGAAACGACAAAGTCGTCTTGTCCCAAAAAGGGAATTTTCGATTGTGGTGGTCGATGGGCAGTTTGTGGAGGTTGTGCGAGGAAAGAGATGAAGATAAGCCATATGTGAGAAGTATATAGATAATATGGAGAGTATGGATATCACAATCATAATTGCGGTCGCATTCACAAGCACGAGCATAAATTACGGGCGCCGGCACAGGCGAGCGGGGGGGAAGACATTAGACATTGGCATTGGGCAAGGAAGTAGAGATCGGAGGCAAGACAGGGCCGCGAGAGGATGAGGGTCTGCAGATAATGATCACAGCAGAGAAGCATTTAGCATGCGAGGGAGGGCAGCAGGGCACAGCAGACCCACCAAAAAGCAAGGCGGGAAGCGTCTAGCAACCGCGGTGGGTCCAATATTACTAGTAGCGGGGCATGAGGAGATAGAGGGAGAATCACAGACGTACTCAGGTCAACTGAGGAGCGGACTGCAGTGCGAAAAGGAAATGCGATGCCACAGGGTGGCATTCACGGGCAATCTGTGTCTCCTCAATTGGCAACAAAAACTCAGCCCAGCCATAGAGGTGCTCACCGTCATCGGATACTACGGTTCCTCCCAGCACTGTCATACACATCGTCTTCAAGCCATCTCCTCTTCCTTCGCTCCCGGTCTTCAAGTCCGACTTCATGACAGGTAGACTTCATCGCGTCCATCCCGACTATCCAGCCGAATCAGCAACCACATCCTGCATCCCACCAAACATACGCCCACTCATCGTCGTTGGTGCGAGAACTTGGAAGGCGCAGTCTTGGCGTGGCTCTTCGCTGCCATCGTTGTTTGCAATGAGGAAGCTGTGTAACGTCACTCGTCACACCGGCTTCTCTCTTCCGCTGATCCGACACGGACTCAACCTCAGCTGCCGCCATCGAGATGCATTTTCGGCTGTCTCTCAACTGTCTCTTACAGAGATCTCCCGGGTCCCCCATAAGTAAACTACCTTTACATTCTGCTTACCCGGTCCCTCTCTCTCCGCGCGATAGCGAAGTCCCTCACAGGCCATCAAATTCAATACTTACTTACCTGCAAAAATCCCAATTCCTTCTTGGTTCCTTCGTCTGCTCTACTTCTAACATACTTTCTCAACGACTCTGGCAGTTGCCGACGTCAGCTCTCGTTACATCAACACTGGTGTTCTACTTGGTTCGAATTGCAAAATTAGCGAGGTTGATTTTAGCACGCTGGTAAATCCCGGATACGTGCTTGCTACTTATGTCCATCCCGCTGCGCTATGTTCCGCTACTTGCCGCCTTACAAGCTTGCGGTAATATTGCCCTCATATATGATGACTGCAGATGTAAGTGATACAATTTTCTTAGATGCCGGTGTTGATATCTTTTCCTTCCTACTTCAACAGAGGTACGCACAATTGACCCACAAACTGGATATTTGTTTTTCGAAGTTTGGTTGAGTTCTTGAGAGCAGCTGCTCGAATTTGGACGCCGTCATTGGTAGTCTCATTCAGAAGCAAAATTATATCCAACTGGATGTATGAGGTCCGTCGGGATGGTGCCCAGAATTTGGGATGTTTTACTCTATGAATTTGGCCCTCCGAGGGTCTGATTTACTCTATTTCCGACGGACATTTGGGCCAAATCTCTGGTTGTTTCGCCTGGGAGCCGCTCTAGTACAATTTTTGACCGTTTCTAGGCGAAATATTGAGCTCAAAACCGTCGAATCTCTGTTGGATCTGGCTGCTCAACATCCTCGTTCTGGCCGGTGATTTGCCCCCAGGTCAACTTCTCTCTCAAAAAACTTCTCGCGTTGCGCGAGCTCTATTTCAGACCGACATTGCCGATTTCGGGTTGTTTTACTCTATTTTTCGGCCGGACATTGGGCGATTTTGGGACCTTGATTTACTCTATCGACGACGGACCTCGTAGGTAGTGACCGGGGGCACCTGTAATCAAGATGGCAGTCACAAGTCCAACTGCTTTCGCTGGATGCCGCACGTTGAGCCCTTCCCCGACAGTGAGGTATGTCAATATTTGTGTAGTTGGCAGAGACAGGTAAGTGGCTGATACGTTGATTTCACGCGCCTCCTAATGAGACGACAATCCATTGATTTCGGCATCATGGCTATGGAAGCGGTTTGCATTAAGGTTCGAATATCATCTGGGTAACACTAGCTTACAGATATGGCAGGACCCTCGATTCCCTTTGGTTTCCATCTGTGAGTTCGCAACTGACTTAAGTAACGATGAATCCAACTAATCACCCAAGAGCACAGACTCACGCGAGGCATTTTGTTTGACTCGTATATTACATTGAACGAGGTAGACTTAAGAGCCTAATCTTCATCTGACGGTCACTCCTGTTACACAAAGTGTCAACTTAACAGAATCCAACTTTCAACTCCATGTCGAAGTCGTTGAGATAGATGCTGGAACCGACCCAGTTGAGTATGGTGCGCATTACTGTTCACTAGCAAAGGAAGATTTGAAGAGCCATATCTTCGATCTGGTCACTTGGGCCTGGAGGAACTTCATGTTTGAATTTGAGAATGACTGTGACTTTGCGGAAGTATCGAGTCCTGAGAATTTTCGATGGACTCCGAATCTGACGGCGATGCCTTGCTTCTAGAGCTAGGGACACTGAAACCGAGTCTGGTGCATCAGTGAATTGGTTCCGCACGGGTCCGATTCGTGATATGACGAGACGAAATCATCGTATCGGCGGAGAGTCACTGGAGAATAGAGCTCGACCAACCTTTTCATGAGCTACTTTGCCCACACGTACTGACTCGGAGTTCGGCCTGGAGTGACCAGATATAGCGTCAAGCCAAAAATTGGCAATCAAGCGTTGAATTGATCCCGCTACCTTACACAGCAATCATCTGGTCATATCATGTACTGTGATTTTAGCGCCCACTTTCGAGATTTCCCAGACAGTCGCAAATAATCTTCAAACTCTCTTCGGAAATTAAGTAGAGGTGAGCGTATCATACAGAAATTGAACCCTGGAACTCAGTCTCATTCCGACGCATTGATCACGAATGCGATGCGAGGGCTCCGAGAACTTGGCAAGCATATAAGCTGCATGACCCACATTGTACCGCTAAACTCTGTCTGACATCTCGCGCCCTCCCTCGCAAGAGCATTTCGAACTGGAAGATCGAATCCAGAACAGGTTGTGTGTGAGGCTGTTTGCATTGAAAGCACCCAACACACATACCAACCTCCCTATTTCATTCGCGCATTAATTTTTAGATACACTCTGGTCCCTCATCTTCAACTTCCATCTCTTTTGCTTCACTGGCACAATTAACGCGGAGGAGTTGAACCGTGTGAATGTCATATGATCGCATCACTTTACCTTAACTCGACTTTCACGATTTGTTCCCGGTTGGTTCTCAGATTTCAGCCTCTGGGGTTTTAAACCATGCAGGCCGTGTTGAATGGCAATCTCGGCACTATGGCCGGCACACAGTAATTTCATTGAATGTCTCCATATCGTACTTTCAGACTTAGAAAGCCTAGAGCCACTAAATAAAAGCTACTTTGCAACTGCTTCTATGTGTTTTTAACTACTGTGAGCCTGCCTCTGGGCCTACAAAATTTATGCCGGGAACTCGGCAGTCGGCCAGCATCAGTTCCGTGGGTGGGGTTTCTTTGAGAAACCTGGGTGCCTAACAACGGACCGAGAAACCGGGTTTCTCAATAGATTAATCCCGAGACTACTGCCATACTCGCCTTGCTGTCAAATCTCCATTGCTGCCTGGTTGCTTCCGCGAAGACGATCAGGTAACTATAGTCGTGTATCTCACATTTTCGCCGCTTTCTCTTTGAGCTTGTCGATGCACGACAAATGACGCAGCAGGCAACTAAATCAGGCAGAAATCTATCAGGTCCAGAGGCGGAGGGATTTGATTCATCGTATCTCGGTGTCCGTATCGTCGTGGCTAGTAGTGGCTGATCGGACATTCCGTAGGAAGTCTGTGCCACGACATCGAGTACTAGTAGTACCGGTTTATACAGAATATAGTTGTCCTTCCCCTCTCCGATCTCCGTATATCCTCCAAGTTGTTTCCTGGGCATTCAGTTGGCAGTCAGTAGCATATTATAATCCTGTACATTGGAATATTCGAGTTTCGCGGCGAAGATATTTTGAAATGCGAGGATAGTAGTACTGGTCATTGGAAGCGGCCCTTCAAACCAGGGTATGTTCACTTTGACGGATAGACTGAATTTCCTCTAGTAGCCGAGAAAAAGAAGAAGAATTAAGTAAAGAAGGATTGATATTCGTAACAATTTGTTCATTCGGCTGCGCGACCCTGCGGCACAGATTGAGCATTGAACTACAGCATTGAACAATTTGCACTTCAACATAAGTAATTCCGGAGTCTCGATCGAATTGTGTGCATGGCGCCGTCGAGTTCGATAAGCGGAGAGTCAGAGAATTTTGATGGGACTGGATTGGCGTGTACTTGTTTGAGTCAAAAAATCAAGTGAATTCAAATGTTGACATTTGGTTGACATTATGTTGTGGCAAGTGTTGTGGACTGAAATGACAAGTCCAAATTCCCACGTGTGCGTGGGATTTTGTTCATGGATCATCGGCACAATAGCCGACTGTCATTACATCATCATGATGTACGACTTTTTTCCTCCCTCCATGATCCACCACTCACAACCGTCGCCAGCTCGCCCGTCCGTCGCCTCGCCGATCTGCTGGCGCTTCTCAGGACTGGCTTTCACCTTCGTCGTCGGTAACTCATTCAAGGTCGTCGAACGGTCGAAGTCCAGTTGCTTTAACCAATCCTGGTCCAACCTTTCACGAACAAGTTGGCTGCAGCGTTTGTAGGATGTATGAACCCCAGGTGCGCGTACTCACTTCTTAATAATGATCTATAACCTAACTTGTGTGGACGAGTAGAGTTCGATTTCCGTGCGCAAGTCTCCCGGGCCTTCCCGGCCTTCTCTCTTTCACTCGACGGCTTTCTTACCTTGCCACCCACTATGCTCAGCGCTCAGCTTTGATTTGTTGTCCGTTCTCTGATTCATCCCCAACTGCGGCCCCTGCACGGAAACTCCCTCTTCGTCCTGGTGGCAACATGTATCAAATTCTCGAAGGTGGCTCAAGTCCGGTTTCGTTATTGTCACACCCCCCTTCAAACAAACCATCCAGCACACGCGTTTCTCCTTCAAACACTGCTACAATGCTGGTTTATCTCATCTCAAACTCTGACACCACTGTCCCTCCGGAGTCTCCGGCGGTTTCTCCCTACTTTCCCACCCGCCGTTTACCCCCAGCCGACCACATGCCTCAAATACCTACATTCCGGCTCCAGCTCTCTATTGAAACCTGGCCTCCTCAACATGTACTTATACTGCTTTCGAGTCTCTTGCTGTTCACCAGTGTATGTGCCACCCCGAGGGAATTGTTTGATGTTAATACAGCCGGTACTTCAGCCTCTATTCTCATGAAAGCATACACTATACATCATCTGCCCTTCTCATCTATGGCTTATTTTCCCGTTCTTTCGTCGCACAAGCTACCGACCAACTGCCACCGTAACCAGTGGGAATTTCCTTTTTGGGACAAGACGGCTTGCTTGTTTCCTCCGACTCGACACGCGGTGGGTCTTCACGCTCGCTGAGGGTGGGTACTACATGGTCGGGGCACCGCCCGCTGCGTTTGCGGGGCAAGCAGACGAAATGTGAGGTTCGTCGACATCGACTTTTTTTTGTTGGTAATAAGCCGCTTAAGCCGGTTAAGCCATTGAGTTGACAAGCAAAGCTATTGTAATCGGCTTGAACGGCTCAATCTCATTAAGCCGCTTAAGCCATTTACTCTGCTGGCGCTCATTAAGCCAGTTAAGCCAGCGAGCAGAGACGGCTCGAGCTCATTAAGCTGCTTAACCCGCGATCAATGTCAGATTTGTCAGAGGTGGCTTAAAGTTGGCTTAGAGCCCGCATGTATTTCATAAGGTAGCTATGGGTACATCGCTGCGGGCCTGTACTGGGCGGGGCTTAAGCCAGTGCTTAAAGCGACGTACGTTGAGACGTGGGTGGCTTAAGCGGTTCTAAGCAGGTGACAGCGACCGTCGCTGGTCGAAGGAAGTTGTGGGATGATTTACCCCGATTCTTTGATCTCCCGCCTTGGTCTCAATTGAGAGGACTCTGAGGAGTGTAAGATAGTGTCCGTTTCTCATGTTGCTGTTCGCCTCTTGGTATCCGTATCCCAGTGCTTTGTTTGAGACTCCGCATTCGCGTTTGTATTTGTATTTGTATAGCCAATCTAACTCACTTTTTGCGACTCTAAACTTATCGTCTCATACCCGCCACAGTCGGCGGCCCACCAACCCTACTCCATCTCAACCCTACTCCATCTCGAAACCCCAAGCCGTCCATAGCGCAGCTCGCGTGCCTTCCACGCAGCCCGGATTGAGTCGCAACGTTCAAGAAGCTGTATAGAGTGTATGGATCCGTCTGTTCAGCATCGAAACTCGTGAAAAAAAGAGACTACAAGTGCTTACCGTGTGCTGCTCAACACCATGATCAATACTTTTCATGATATTTTTGACCGTCTTTTTGTAATTGGCATGGGGTTTGTCGTCTCTGAATCGCATCTTTAGCCAGTGGTGATGTTGGCGGTCCCAGCGTGCT
Source organism: Favolaschia claudopus (assembly GCA_037176885.1). Taxonomy (NCBI): domain Eukaryota; kingdom Fungi; phylum Basidiomycota; class Agaricomycetes; order Agaricales; family Mycenaceae; genus Favolaschia; species Favolaschia claudopus. The sequence goes on along the minus strand of JAWWNJ010000022.1, from coordinate 1,218,013 downwards.
TCGATGATACGATTGTGGTATTGTTCGCCTGAGCATCTCATCCTGGGTAAGAGATCCTCAGATTCAGTCAAACGCAGGAAACCAGAAGCGCTTACGCCTCCCACTCTTCGTCAGTCACGTATAACTCGTCGTATGGCTCGTATTTGTCGCCGCCACACCAGACGTGTAGAAGGAACAGTGGCTTCATTGGCCGGTCGCGGTGTCCCGGCGAGAAGCAGAGAACGAGTTTGAAGTCGATCGAATTTTCGGAAGGTGGTTTCCATTTGATGCTGCAGACACCACAGAAGGAAAGACGTGAGATGCAGGAAAAACAAGTCACAGTGATATCGAGCGCACATGGAGGAGGTCGTCGACGGCGTGTATGGGGCATTGACGCGTGTGTAGATTAGACCGTCGCTGTCGTGCTCCAGGCCGGCTGTCTCGGCGAAAACGAGAGCGGTGCCGTATGAGCGCTGCATCTGCTTGATGCGAATGCTGCATGGTATTGAGTTTGCCGGAAGAACAGATGTACTAGCGCTCACTCGAATGGCGTCCCAGCAGGCGCATGGGCTTGGTGGTGCGCTCTGACAAAAGGGTTGTGGAAACGCTTATGTAGCAACTGTTGGATTGCGTTTAGAGCCATGACTGTATAGGAAGAATGAGGGACGGACATCGAAACGCCTATCCAGCGATAGAGCCATAATATTTTCGCCGTCGACTACAAGACAGTCGAATGCGAGGAATCGTAATGTCTCCTAAGAAAATTTGAGCGGCTTAAAGAAGATCGAACATCGTGTATGAGGGAATTCCACCTACGAGGTTCGTTGGAGGGTCAACGTCATAGACAAGTTCTCCGTCTACAATCGTGTTGTGTAAAGGTAAATTGGGGTGTTGATGACGAGGGAACGACAAGCCGGAAAGCTCATAATAATCGTTGTGACGATCGAGCTATGGCTGCTATGAAGAACAGTGTCAAGGCGTGATGAGGAGCACGCACGAGATAGGTTGTTTGATGTCCATTTGGTTCGAGGTGGACGAACAAAAGGGCACGAATGCCATCGGATTTTTCGCAGACCCAGAAACTTATGAACTGACATTAACTGAAAGACTCCGGCGTCAGAACGGGTCTACGTACTCCTCTGCCTCCAGTTGTGCAAAATGCGTATTGAGAAAGCTTATGGGTTGAGCTCCTGGGAACCTTCATATCGTTCAGTCGAGGGATTGGGAAGATCACAGTGGCAAAATAACCTCTGGTTATCGGTCACGCATAGTTTGGATACCTCTTTTCTGAGCCAGGATGCGTGGTCAGAGTGCGGAGAGAGGCGAGCGCCTGGAATGGCGGGAATACGAGGCATGGCTGGATTGAGAACGGAAGAACGAGTCATAGATAGCATTGGGCTGAATCGGTATACATCGCGCTGCTGTGCATTGCGCATTGACTAGGATTTTTGAACCGGAGGAGGAAGCATTTGAGCACAAACGCGAGGATTGTCCGCATGTCGCAAAAATTTAGCAAGACAACTTTGCTCTCAATAGCAGACGCAATTGTCTGAGATATCTCAAAGCTCATGTTGCAACTCAGCTCCGAAATGGTACGATTCGCGGGACTCCCTTGATAGAGTAGTCGATTCGGACGAAAAGGAGCCAGGTAAGGGACGGCGCTTCGACTATGATCGGCGTGTTCGACGAGTAGATTGTGGTGGTACAAATTCAAGTTGACCGGCGCATCAACAAACTGCGCCAAACCGGCTCAAGAGGTGAGAGCCGATCAGACACAAGGCTTTTCTTTTTGCCGCCCTAAAATAGTGAATGCGAATATTGTTACAAGCTCGACGATAGAATGCAGCATACAGCAGTGCTATGTGAGATACAAGTGTCAACTGAATGATAGTGGGACGAAATAATTCCGTCAATAAGATAGTAAGGTACGAGGCTTCATAGATAGAGGGTTGTAAGCCCATTGGACGACTTCAGGTTGACGAAACAGCGGTCGCCATTCTTTTTGTCCCAGTGCACGGCACCCGTTATGCTTCTTTTGCTAACGGTTCCTGTATGCACCGCGCGTTGTCGTCCTTTGCAATTGCGCTTTCCCTCGCAAGCAGGATCAGGCTGGTCGTCATTGAGGACCAAAACCTGGACAGGAGCGTTGGAAGTCGCGACCTCAAACCTGCCTTCGTACGTAGGAGGCAGGGTCAACTGAGCTCGCGAATTCGAAGATTGTGCGTCGATGGAGAGTACAGAGTTGAGCGGCGCTGAAGCAATCTGGCCCGTCAACTTTCCATTTGAGGTGGTCGTTTTGATGATGAAGTTCTCTGCTTTCGCTGAGGTGGGGCCGAGATTAAGGTTGTAGTCAAGCGCACTAAGATATAATAATCAATAGAGGAAACGATGCTGCAAGACAGTTTCGCTCACTTGTTAGTGGTCCGCAGAGTGATCTCTTTCGGCGTTTGGATGCCACTGTTTTCTGTGATGGAAACAGCAGCCTTAATAGCACCGTTGCTCGTGTGGAGGATCAAAGAGTCCACAACAGCGTATGACCCAGAAATGCCCCCATTGGACGATGTGACTTTGGCTCTTGGGGCTACCAGTGCCTTTGAAGAGGAGATTGGAGAAGGTCTGATGTCTAGATCATTCCAGCTCACCTTTGCATTAACAGATCCATTGGACGTGTCGAGCGTGGCATTCGCAGCCGTGAGCTCCTGGAGGATGGTGTCAGTTTCATCGGGGAAAAGTAATGTGAACACAGACTTCTGTGTTGATCTTTCCGTTGGACCCCTTGAGGGAAAGACGATTGAAGTAGACACCAGGTAAAGATTCGACGTCTTGCGAGAAATTGCTGACGTCGGTAGAAAGAGCGTTGACATGTGCGGAGCGGGGAATAATGAGCTCGACATCAAAGGAAAGACGGTCATTCCACGATCGTCTGCGCCAGGGTTGCGGAGTCTGAGAAGGGGTTCACATGAAAGTTCGAAGCTCGAGGGAAACCACGACATACGAATATGCCCACACCTAGCTCACCGTCCTCGCGGGCAATCATACAAACACGAGCGAGGTCTCGAATGGCATCTTTGTAATAGTTCACCTGGACGTTCACCCGAACGTCAGAACCCTCGGAGGTTGTGATTCTTAGATGCCCGCCCGATAGCCCTCCTTTGGACAGCAACAGCAAAGTTTCTGAAGGCACAGGGAACGTGAAGGAGGTCGAAGCAGCGTGAGGGTACGACGAAGAAGGATTCCTCATTGGATCGGACCACGAAGTGACACAATGTGAAGTTGCAATCTCTTCCGGGATGTGGTATTCGTAGTCAGAGAAAGACTGTATGAGACGATGAGGCTAGTCACTATATATACAGAGAAACGCGGCAAAGGTAAGGCAAGGACGTACTCCGGAGTCGAAAATACTCCCAAACAGCGCAGAAACTAATATCCAGACACCGATTGCGACGAGGAATGCTTTGCAGAACCGACGCCCTGCAGTTTCTACCGACCGTCGGGGCTGAATTGGCTGGTAAACTGCATACGGGATCTGAGTGTTCACTATGGGCGTAGGCCCAGAAGTTCCAGCCTGGGGCGGCGGCGTGTATGCAGGGGGTGCTGATGCCCGATTGTCGCCCAGGAGAGGTGTACTGTCGTCCTTTACGGGGCTCTTGGGAGTGTCTTCCGTGACGATCATGGTAGAAGGGAGAGGGAATAGACCAGCCAGATTAGCGCCATTTTGTTTTATATGAGCTCGCCGTCACAGAGATTGATGCTAACCACGCTGACCACATGTTCTGGACTGCGGTCAACTGCGCGTCGCAAGTCTGGGGTTCCTGAGTATTCTCTTCAACCTCTGGCTTCAAGTTTCAACGGTTTTCTGCTTTCAGAAAGTCGGGACAAGAAAGTCGGGATGAAAGCAGCCACTCTTTGTTCAATGTTGAAGCAAATTTTTCTATGCATTTTGAACTTGACGCTGGAGCAATTCGGGAACCTTCGGTGCTGCGCCGATAAGGTTCCGCAGTACGATGGAGTCGCTGGCATTCTGGTCATGGGTACCGTATACACCAAGTGCACGATTCTTGGGTGAAGGCTCGCGAGAAAATGCATTCGAATCAGTTCAGGTATATCGATGTCAACATACAACAAATGAGGATTATTTACAGTAATGAGGATATACGCGACTATGTCGAAGTTTATGCATCCCAGCGCACCAAATGGCAGATTAGACCCTCAGCAAGCTAACAATAAAAATACAGAGGTCTTTGAAGCAGACGCGGAGTAATCGTGAGGTATGTTTCAGTTTGCCTGAACCGCGACGCAAAATACACCAGAGGAAAGCAAGACCCCGACTACAGCTCGTCTCGCAGCTCTGCCCAAGGAGGAAGATCGAACCATTTGGGCAAGTCCTCCCACATCTTCTTCCGACCTTCAACCGCTGATCCAGTGGCATGACGGAAACAGGTGGCGCACAAAGCTTTCTTATCTTCCGCACTCCGGTGCAAGATCCAGAGCGGAGAGCAATTCATGTAGTAATGTGTCCGAGCATGACGTCCCTCTGCACACAATTCCGGGGTTGGGCACTCATAGTCATAATCCCATTTCTTGAGCCATCCAAGTGTGTACCCCTCTTGGAATCGAGCTTTGATGAGCTCATCCCTGCTCACTATGCACCGGCGCTGGTCCACGAAAGCGAGGGACGCAACCGTCCCATCTCCCCTCGATACCCCGTCAAATATTTGGGCCTATGAGACATCAAGACAGCGATTCGAGAGCAAAGTCATTCAGCGACCCACCAGAGAATAATGCAACACTGCACGATAGTACGCGCAGGGGAGGACGGACAGTAACCCATTCTCTCGCGCTACAGTTATCATGTCCATTATTACACCTGAATAATGTATTATTCGCGTCGTCTTGTAGGCATTTCCACGAGCGGCTGTGATAAGGGCATCGTATTCTGCAAGGGTCTTGGGGTTCTCATAGGAAAGACGTTGTACGGCCAAATTCAACAAGTCTGAGAAATCGTACTTGCGCCCCAAACGAATAAGCGCCGCCACAGCTGGCAGGGCAAGAGCGTCTTGCGCAAGGAATGTACTACGCTCCGGCATTGAGCTTGGGTTCGTGGCCGAGGAAAGGTAAATCAACAGACGGGATATAAAGGGCTTTCAAGAGATATTCGACGTCGCCTACAGCATCTTGTAACTCGATGACAGGACATCCGTCAATACTTGGCTGGTCGGGTGGTTGTGGTAGATTTTGCATAGTCCGGAAGAAAGATGACTGCTGAGTGAGGACACCCCAATAAACACGGAATTGGATGTTTTCAACTTGAAGGACGACACTACCGTCCGAAAACCAGATTTCGGAACGCAAGGGAGACGAAGTCATGATAACAAAGTAAACAAGGGACTCTGGCGTCGAGCGTTGCAGGGGCTGTTGAGTAGCTGCGTGAACCCAAGTCCAGTGGCACGGTGAAGAAGGAGGGATCAACTGATGGGAAATCAGTGTACGTAATGGTTCTGTTACGGTAAGGCCGATCACGGTCAAAGCGAATTATCTCTTGGGTATATGGGGAATCGTCATGATCAATATCCAGCACTTTTCAACGTCCTCCATACACAGTTCCGTTCCAAATCGGGCCAAGGGCCACAGACTCTACCCAGCAATATTTACAGCAACTGACGACACTGTCATCGTAGAGTGGCGATCTTGAATTCAGTTGCCAATTCTTTTAATCCAGACCGGAGAGGATACATATATAACCGATAGAACACTACACACATAAGTAACACAACGGTGCAAGAAACTAACTAACTAAAACAACAGCTAAAGAGAAAAGAGGACGACGTATACGTGCAACCAAGAATAGAAACCAATGTGCACTACGAATAAAACGGGGGACGCGACGAGCGCGAAGAAAGTTGTTACAATCCGGATGTGTGTATGTATGAACGGATGGATGATTTGGTTGGTTGAATGATTGCTTGACGATGAGATGTATGTTTGTTTGTGGATTTGTGGGTTTGCTGTATGTATGTACGGTACGATGATAACAAGGGTGTCCAAAAGAAACGATGGCCATAAGATGGACCCGAATCCGGATGATGACAATAAAAAACAAGCCAGGAAAGCAGGAGCATACAGAGGTTTAGGACGGGGAAAGCGATGGGGTCATAGAAGTCATGAGGGTAGGGTGGTGCGTCAGACACCGTGGGGGACGAACACCGGCGCGGGATGCAGAGCAGGGACGGCTACGGGATACGCAGGCATCGGCATAGGGTACTGATACCATTCCCCACTGCTCGTGCTACTGATGCTGCCTCGGGGAGTGCGCACCGGGATCGGTACACTCGGGGCGGACACACGGCGCATGTGCATCTGATGCTGCTGCTGCATCTGCAGAACCTGCATTTGATGCATATACGCCGCAGCATACGGTACCGGTACTGGTGGATGGGGGTGTGCGTGAGGATAGTAATACGGCGGATAGAACGCGGCGCCGGGAGGAGGTTGCATCGTCGCGATAGGTACGGAACCCGTGCGCTTGCTCTTCTTCAAGGCACGCAGAGAAGGTTGACGATGAGTTGGAGGCTTCTCAGGAGGGGCAAGTTTGCGCTCCGGAGGGTACTCTGCCGTATGCTTCGACTTCGACGCATGAAGACCCAATAAAGCCGGGCCTTCAATCCAACCATCGGTGGAAGACGACGATGGCGAGGGCGAAGGCGAAGGTAGCTGGACTGCGATCCCTACAACGTCGTCTGCGGGAGGCTCGACGATGAGTGTGGGTTTGGGAGGACTAGAGTTGCTCCGTCGCCGTGTAAGAGCGAGGAACAAGTCTCGAGTGCGACGCGACTTAGAACTGACTGCAGCAGCAGCCTTGGCAGCCAGTTCGTCGCCGCCAATCCACCCATCGTTGCCGTCAAGCGAAGGGGTCTCACCGTCACTTCCGTACTCGGAGACCGACAATCTCGGCTTTGACAAAGCCGACAGTTCGAGCTGAGGCGACGACACAACGTGAGATTTTGTCGACTCGGGTGCAGCAACCGAACCCGAAGACTTGAGTCGATCGACGATCGCACGGGTTTTGGACGCAGCTGGGCGCCGCCGAGTGAAAGCATCCTGAAGAAAGGCAGGAAGAAGAGTCGATGACGAGCGAGCATGCGTGGGCGGCGGCATAGTCGGAGTAACCTCGACTTCGCTGTAAAACCCTTGCTCGTCCTTCGCAATCTTGACCGCGGGAAGCGGAGGAACATCGAGGGTTGGGAAGACGAAATTCGTATTAAAGGATGGGGACGGGGAGCGAGTCTTGTTCAACGAAGGATAAGAAACGACCGCCGGCGCAGCGAGGGAAGACGCAGAATCCGGGACTACTTTTGCCTTTGCAGGACTGGGGACGAAGGTGGAAGCGGCAGCGTTCAGACGCCTTGGTGATCGACCTGAGTCACGACTGCTCGCACTTCTACTCGGAGAGACTGTCTTCACCACGATATTGGCATATGAACGAGGCGCTCGAGGCGTTGCAGGCATGGAGACGGAAGGGATAGAACGCTCAGAGTCGGTGAGGTCAATGCTCGAGAGCGTCGACGTGCTACGGTGAAGACCGCGCGTCGACTCATCGTCCGAGTCATGGTAGCGGTCGGTATTGGCAATGGACAAGCCACCGGTAAGATCCTGAACGAACTCATCCCAACGGTCTTTGGCAAGCGCAACGCGATCCTCGTTGACCGGCATCGAGAGATCTGGCTGGCTCTTTACCTCAACCGCCGACGGAGGCCAGTGAAAGCCAACGTCAATCTCATAAGATTCAAGCGCAGCGTCGGCGGCTTTGAATCCCACGAGATCGGAATTGAGGGTACCGTCATCGGCTTCGCGGATATCCTCCTCGTACTGGGGATCATCCGCACAAACAGCCCTATTGAAGAATAGAGCCAGATGGTAGTGAGGCGGCTTTGCAACTCTATGAGGCTGAGTTACTCGAGTCGCCGGAGCATTCTGCAGGGAGTCTGTCGGCGGATAGGACCACAACACGGCATCAGAGGAGATGCGCCACCAGTGGGGCGAAACGGTTTGCCAGTCTTCGTCTAGAGAGGTCAGCGGCATTGAGAGAGGACTTTGGACCTGACTGAGTCTGCGAGAAAGAGAGTACAAAGAAGGGGTCAGAACAATGTGAGTCAGGACGTACAAAGCAGGACACACACCGATGCCGCCGCACCGAGGACAGTCAAGCCAGGGGGATGGGGCGAAATAAAAGTACAGTGCAAGGAGCGGGATGATTGAACCGAACTGGAGGCGCGGCGGGCGGACACCTGGCCAGTGCGGACAAGTGGGCCACAGCAGGAGGGTCACGTCACGGTCACGCGAGAATATGCGGCTCCGGCTGTTCCGCCGGCAGCTAATTGTTCACAATCACCACCTTGAGAAAAAGTACAAGGTTCTCTATACGGCTCCGGGATAGATTTGTTGGACGCGTATGAGCTTCACACACGCAGCGAGGTGCAGAACAGAAAATTACAGGTAGCGCACACACGTACAAAATGCATAAAGCGCGCTTGCCGCAAAAGTCTCAGATTCCGTCGACTCCCGTGTAGCAGGGCCCTCCAGATAGGAGGGAGATGGAGGTGTGCCTGAGGGTGCTAGTCTAAGCATGCTGGGATCATAGTTTGGTCCTGAGACAGTCTTTGATTCAGAGACCCTCAGACCACCAAGTACCGCAAGGGTGAATCAACAGCCCCAATTCGCCAGAAAGGAGGGGGAGATTGTGCACGCTCAAGCACAAGAGTTTCACAAGAAAATGTCAAACGCGCGGTGGTGAAAGGTCAAGACAAGAGCGAAATTCAGAGCGCGTCGAACGCGTAGCGTTACCTTGTGACCGCTGTCACGCCTCCCTCCTCAGCCTACCCGGATACCGCGAGAAATAAATACAAAACTGCAGAGCTCACAACTGTATGATAACGGCCCACTCTTTCACTATCAAAACCCTCGGATCCTTGATTGTCAACACGCTCGCCACACCCTCTCCCTTCCCATTCGCCGCAACTCCCGCAGCAAACTCCCATATCAACTCCTCCCCACCCTCGGCTTTCACACTCGACGGCTTCCCACTCAACCCCTCCACCACAATTTTCTCCACCCTCACTTCCTTGATTGTCTCCGCAAACACATTGCTCGGGTTATAGCTCACCAACGCAACACCATCAACCGCCGCATCCTTCTTCTCCACTCCCAAATCCCTCGTCGTGATCCTCACCGTTTTCTTCGCCGTCTGCGCCGTGAATTCGCGCCACACAAACTGCCCCTTCTCGTGCGAGTACGTGACCCCATCGTCAAGATACAGATCGCCTCGCGCGCTGCCCGCCTTGCTCAAAGAGACTCGCAGAGTAAACGGGTCGAGCTTCATCAATGGCGATGAGCGCCGCGGGCGTTCGCGCGTGGGGACAATAGAGCCACCGCGGACAAAGACAGGGACCTGGTCAAGTTCAGCCTTGACCGTAATGTCCTTCCCTTTAGTCGCGCCGCGGTAAACGTGGTGCGAGAAGTAGTCGTAATAGACCTAAATCCCAATGAGCGCTAATTCAGATGGAAAAAAGAAACACAAGCTGACCTCGTCCTCAGGCAAGTACACTGTCGTCTCTATCGTCCCCTTCGAAGTGATAGGCTTGACAAGCAATCCAGAGTTGCCAATGAAATATTGGTCGTCCAGCGCGAAGCCCTTCGGGTCCTTGGGGAACATAACATAGTGCGGCCGCAAAACGGGAACACCAGTCACGCTAGTCTCGCGGAAAGCCGTATACCAGATCGGCAGCATAGTGTACCGAAGGCGCAGAATGTCCTTGATAATGCCTTTGTATGGCTGTTCGAGGAGGAACGGCTCGCGGCGCTTCGTGTCAATATGTGCATGTGCGCGGAAGAAGGGATTGAAGATTCCAACTTGATACCAACGAACCAGCATGTCAGGCTCTGGGTTGCCGAAGAAACCCCCAACGTCAGCTATGAGAGATATCAGCAAACTTCATGGGCATTGAAAAAACCAAAACTAACATCCAGCGAAACTCATCCCAGCAATCCCGTTGGACAAGACCATGCTGATTCCTACAGCCATGTGCTCCCAAGTGCCGAGATTGTCTCCGGTCCACATTGCTCCGAACCGCTGAGACCCCGCGAAGAACGAACGGGTCAGAACGAATGGCCGTTGCGGCGGATCCGTGCGTTCCTGGACGGCTCTGGAAGTCAAGTTGGACTGCAGAAAATCAGGGTCAGAGCCAATTGAGCTATGGATATTCGACGTACAAAGAGCATCCCGTTGATATTGTGAATATCCCGATGCTCCCAGCCGCCATGGTGAACGTTGTCCCTGGGCATGGAAATCTCAGGACCGTTGAATACTGAGGGCTACAAGAGATTAGTGTGGTCCAGCATAGTGATCGATAACCTACCTCATTCATATCGTTCCAAATATGTATATCCGTTGTACTCAATGTCCAACTCCATCCACTCTTCAGCTGCGTGGTCTTGAAGAGAGACTTCCACCAATCCCATGCATTGGGATTGAAGAAATCAATCCAAGAACTACTTCCAGACCAGCACCATCCTTCGAATTCGCCCTCGCCGCTAGCAGGCATGACGAGCAATTTCCTGTCAGACGCCTCCTGGTAGGCAGGATAGTTCGAAGTGCGCTTCAAGTGAGGATCAACGATTACAACCATCTAATTAACGCAAGCTCAGCAATGAAGAAAATAGGAAAAGGAATATCGCAACCTTGCGAGCATTCGCCGCAACATCGTTCGTCATCTCAACTGGATCCGGGAAGTTTTTATCGTCCCACATGAAGTACTTGTGCTCGTCGGCGTATTCAATATCGAGCCAGAACACATCCACGGGCATATCCTCTTCGTCGAAGCGCCGCTGTACAGTGCGCACATCGTCGCTGCTGACATAATTCCAACGGCACTGGTGGTACCCAAGACTCCAGTGCGGAGGGAGAACCGGGGTACCAGTAAGAGTTGAATATTGCGCGAAAACATCCGCGGGAGTGGGCCCCGGCATAAGGAACAGGTCGAGGATACCAGACTCAGAGATCCAGTGCGTCTCTGTCGATTTTTCTGACGCGTGCGAGACGTCGATCCAGGTTTCGGAGCCTACAGCGTGGAAGATACCGACGGTCGAGTCGGTGGAGTGGGCGTGTAGGATGGGGATGGAGCCGTACAGCGACATGGGAGAAGACGCGAGATATTCGAAGACATCGGCGTTGTATAGACGGTAGGGGTCAGTGAAAAAAGGCGAATCTCCTGCAGTGGTGGGTAGAGCCAGCTTTGTCGCATGCTGGGGTATGCCATAAATGGTGCCATGACTCGGGAAAGAGATATCGATGGAAAGCGACTCGGGACCTTGTAGACATATGAGAATCAGAGGGAACGGCAATCGTAGATGAGATATACCTTTCGGCTTGCTATCAGTCCAGCTCGAGAACCTCTCCTCCCACCAATCATCCTCTGTGTCGCCTTCAAACCAAGCGGCCGGATTTACCTCCTCGGTTTTCAAAACAGCTTGATCGGCAACAGCCTGGTCCTCGACGCCTTCCTCAGCTTGGGGGGCGGCCTCCTCCGTCTTCGTCTCTTCTATCTTCTTGCTCCGGAGATGCTCCATATGCAAAAGTCCCCTCCCGTTCAACACTACCTGCGGTTTTCCGCCACGCAGGAGAGAAACAGTCAAAGGCTCGAATGCGACGACGACTTCATTGTTCCCGTACTTCGCTCTGATGTCCTTCTTCCCCGTAGTCCAAGAGATATCCTGGCTGATTTTCGGTTCAGCGATAAGGGCCCAAGAAGCAGCTTCGTCGTAGCGTTTCCGTAGGCCATTAATTTCATCCATGCGAACGCGCACGACCCCATCTTCGTGGACACGCAACTCCAATCCGAAGTGTATCTCGGGGTAGATAGAGGACTTGACGCTGGCGGTGAAGACGGCGTTGTTGGGAGAGATGGAGATTGAGGAGGAATCTATTGAGTAGGGCGACTTCCATTTGCCCCCAGCTTCAGCGGCGCGAGCAGAGAGGGCTCGTCCTCTGCGACAGAAACCCGCCTGCGAGCATGTCTTGAAGTCGTGTGATTTGACTGCGAGAACGTCCGGAGCGGCGAGCAGAAGGGTTATAACCCCAACCAAGGTCGCCCAAGGCTGCATAGTACGAGTGACCCCAGGAAACAAGAGAAAGAAATTTAAAGACGCGGATTTACACGTCAACAACCCGTATTTGGACATGGACCCCGAAACGTAACTTGCTGCTTGACCACAACCTTCACCTACTCGACATGAATTTCCCTAGACGAAATGGCAGACAATACCCCCAATTCTACTTCTCCGAGCAGGACGAAATTGAAGCAGCTAATCTGGCCTGAACCCCTCGTCATCCCACCTACAGGCCCGCACACTCACACCATCATATTGCTCCACGGTCGCGGCAGCAACGCAGAGCGCTTCGGTCTCGAGTTGCTCAAATCCCAATCATCAGACAATGGAAAGACTCTTGCGGCACACTTCTCCGGCCTTAAGTTCATCTTCCCCACCGCCAAAAAACGGCGTGCGAGGATCTACAGTCGCACGCCGATAAATCAGTGGTTCGACCACATCCTGGAGAACGGATCGTCGTTTCGGAATGAACAGCTGCAGTACGAGGGTATTAGAGAGACTTCTGCGTTCGTGCATAGTCTCATCTTGCAGGAGGCCGAACTGGTTGGCGTTGATCGCGTTATACTCGGTGGTCTCAGCCAAGGCTGCGCGGCAGCGTTACATGTGCTGCTAAATTTTCAGCCAAATAACGGCTCGCTCGGCGGATTTGTTGGGATGAGCGGCTGGCTGCCGTTCGTAGAGATGTTCGTGGACAACGAAGAAGAAGACCGCGACGACACGGTCGACCAAACCGATCTTCAAATATCTGCCTTGAATACTGCGCGAGATATCGCCTCGCTTTCTGCGCTTGATCCGGGCAAGAATCAAGCTCCTGCGTTTGCACACACACCAATCTTATTGGGGCACGGAATTCATGACGAAAAGGTTTCGATAACACTGGGAGAACATGCAAGAGATGTACTCCAACATCTCGGCTGCAAAACACAGTGGAAAGCGTACGACGAGGGACACTGGTACAAGGTTCCCGACCAGATCAACGATATGGTGGTATGGCTGAAGAGTTGTATGAACATCTAAACCTTTTTAGCAGCGTCGACGAAATTACAAGACCCCGATACTCGGTACAGTACATCAATAAACTTCTTTGCTATCTCTATCAATCCATATCCATGCCGCTCCAGTCTGGGATCGGCAATCGAGGAGGAAGGCGCGCGTAGCCTCGCAAAGGCCTAGTATCGCGGCGGCGAGGAACTTCAGGAACCAGCGGCGCGTTGGGTGTGCTCAAAACAGCCTTCGAAGGTGACCGCGTAAGATCTCTGCTCTTCATGAAGGCCTCAAATCGCGACTGTGGCGTCTCCGTGCTAACAACCTGCGCCAAGGCAATCTCAATCAATCATGAAAACCTTGAAAACAGATATGTACGAACCTCGTCCGGAATAGTCCCAATGCTCGACAAAACAGATGGGTTCTCAACACGGCGAGCGGGTGCGGGCGTGACGCGCACAGTCGGCGGCGGGGTTGCATAGGCTGCCATCGGGCGGGTGGCATCCGCATCCCTCGACGGAACACTCGCAACAGGAGACCCAATGGGCCCACCCCTCATGATAATCGTTCGCAGCTTGAACGAAGCCTCGCTGATGCGCCTGGCAGGCGGCCGCGGCCGCACAGGTGGCAACGCCTCCGCCCGCACGAGCAGAGAGTGCTGGGCCTTGCGGCTCGGGGTACCGTGTCGAGACCTGGGTTTGGGCGACAGCGCGCCTGCCACCCCGGGGAGGAGGTATGGGTAGGAGAGAGAGATGTCCCCGGTCGCGGTAAGAGTGTTTTCGTCGTCGTCATCGTCATCGTCAAAGTCGGTGAGATGGGTGGGGAGGGAATTGTCCTCGAGAGGGATGTGGTTGCGGGCGAGCACCGAGCGGCGGAGAGGCGGGGTGGTGAAGAGGTTGATGACCGACTTGCGGCGAGATGGGGTGCCCACGGTCTGGAGGGCGACGACCGCAATGAGTAAAGGAGGAGCGTGAACGAAGTGTCAGTGGACTCACCCTCCGAGTCATATCTGTTAGTGCTCTAGGATGGGTATATTGGTCGATGCGAAGATGCCTTTGAGAGACGTTCAAACCAAACGATGATGGTGGAAGGAGCAGAGGAGAGCACGCTTGCCACCTCGCGGGTGCTTTATATACGGTGCCTGGACAGGAAGATGGCCAGATGGCCATGGACGGACAATGGCAAACCCATATTTCCTATTCGAGTAATACGATTACACAACGCTTTTTCACGCAAGAAAATCATCGCCACTCCAAGAATTCTGACATCGTCCCGTCCAACGTTTTCGGTTCAACCATCTCGATGGTAGACGGCTCTTCAAATGCGGCTTCGAGCAGGAACCGGAACCGCACCAATTCGCGATTTCCTCTGCCGCCGCCATTGAGACCGTCAAGAACATAGCCAGTCAGAAATACGTGCAAAATGAGACGCTCGGAACGCTTTCATAAAAGAATCATGATCATTGCCACTCCAAAAATCCCAACATCGTTCCGTCCAATGTTTTCGGTTCAACCACCTCGACAGTAGACGGCCCGAATGGCGGCGTTGCCACCGCATACTCGACGACGATGGGTGGCTCCTCAAATGCATCTTCAGGCAGGAACCGGAACTGCACCAACTCGATCTCTTCACACCAATTCGCGATTTCCTTCGCTGCCGCCATTCCGAATTCCTCTGCGCGGTCTTCGAGGTCATCAAGAACGTAGTCGGGTAGAAATACGTCCAGAATGAGGCGCTCGACAGGGAGACGTGAGAGGAGATCGACGAACTCTGGCTAATAAAATTGTCAATCAATGGTGAAGCAAGAACGGGAGGGAATGCGTATTAGACTCACATCAAGTTCAAATTCGCCAGCGTCTTCGTCCTCATCCTCGTCCTCATCTTCTGAATCCTCGTCCTCTTCATCTTCTGTCGTGACGGCCACGAAATGCAACCATCGAACTTTCGGGAAAGCTTCAAAGAAGGCCTCCGCTTCGTCAATTTCAATAGTTGAGCGGGGAGAGTAAGTGAGTGCGTATAGGTTGGGCAATTTGCGCCCGAGCTTCAGCCAGCCTTCGCGGCTGGGGCTATACATGGATTCATGGGACAGATCTAACGCGCGCAGCGCGGGTTTCCGACCGCTTTTCATGTACGTCTAGCGCGATGGTCAGACCGCAGTGTCCTGAACATAGTAAAATCTACACGCGCAACTCACCTTGAGCGACTTCTGTATATACGCATGATCCTGCATCTCATAATCCTCGTATCCCGGCGCAAGAAACTCCAACGTATCCCAAATCCGAGCCGGCATATGCTTCGCATAATTCTGCGGCTCCATATTCTCCTGGTCAAACGCACCAATCCGCTTCGGCTTTGACAAAAGCGCCGCCGACCCACCATGACAGAAATTGAACCGAATATTGTAGAGGCGGGACGATCCCTCCGCGATGAGGTCCGTCGCGCCGACCATATGCCACACAACAAGCGTATCGATGCTCGGGTGCGCGCGGATGGCAGCAGCGAGCCGCGGCGGCGTCTGCGGCTGCGAGTGGGATTGGAACGTCCCGAAACACATGGCGCGTAAGGCGGTGAAACGCGATAGCATCGACACCACCCGCGGGACGTAGTCCTCCAGCGGTGTGCCCAGAATATTGAACGAGACGAACAAGGCGCGGACGTGTGGGGCGTTATGCGGCAGCTCCGCGCGCTCGAGACGTTTCGCCCCCGCTTCCGTCGCATCGTAGGAGCCCAATGCGACGAGGACTTCGCGCCAGATGTAGGGACGAGTGGCGGCGGCGAGCTGAGAGTGCATTGTTGCGAGGTTGAGGAGGACTGGGGAGGGCGGGCCAGGGAAGAAATAAGGGGGCGTGCTTTCTGCTCGAGATTCTCCTTGCCAGCTCAGACTAACTCGTTTTCGTGGATGGGCTAGAGCATGAATTTTAACTTCATGTTCGTGGATTGGTTTCGCCCGCGAATTGCTTTTTCGTACCTTCAAAAATCTCACCACAGATGGCAAGCAAGACATCATGCCCGAGATCTGTCAGCGTCAAACGAGCCATGAAGCTGCGAAGTAAATCCGTCGAAAGGTGATACTATGACGTTTGAGCGCTTGGGCTGGACTGCAGTGGTAGGTGGAAAAAAGCGAGCAATAAAACGCGCAGTGTCACACTCACATGACACGACGTGACGGATGGTGAGCGCCGGCAAAACCGATATTCAGGATCCAGACCATCGAAAGCAAGTACAGTATTCAGTAATAAGTAAGTAGTCTGGCAATTTTCCCACTATATATCTTACACGGATCCACCCACTCACTCACATATATACACAACTCAGGTCGTCGCGCTCAGCTCTTCAAATCCTTCTCCAACACCCACAGCCTCGTCCTCTCCTCCATCCTCACCACACCCTTTACCCTCTCCACCAACCCTATCCCCTCTTCCCCTTCCCCTTCCCCTTTCCCCTTCACATCAACAACCCACCTCTCAAACGCCTCCACCTTCCCCAACTCCGTCCACCCTCCCTTCCTGCTCATAAACCCAAACGCCCCGCCCCCCGCCGCCGGAGGGACAGCCGACTCGCCTACAACATGCGTATACTTTGCATACGCCGCGCTATCGGGGTTATCCGTCTTGTCGTACACCCACGATGCATTAGCCGACGCAAGAAACGGTGGGTACGGCGGTGCATGCACGTGCGTGAAGAGCGAGGCGCCGGTTTGCAGCGCGAGGTTGCCTATGTGCGCGTTGACAGCTGCGTTGACAGTGTTGTTGGCGTTAGCAAGGGTGTTGAGTATGGCCATAGCCTCGCCGCCGGGGTAGTTCCGCATCGCGGCGAGGGTGAGGAGGACGGTCGCGCCGAGGTTGGCGAGGATGGCGCTGCATGCACCGAGGAAGAGGACCCGGCCGATGAGGGATGATTTTCGTTGTGAGACCCTATGGAATCATCAAACGACAGCGAAGGGTCCAAGAGAATGGAATTAACGCACATGGCACTCATACCCCGCGCAGCGACGACATTCCATATCGGTATGACATACACGACAAAGCGCCACTCCTTGTGTCCAATAGCGCTCATCGCGCCCACGAGGACAGCGCTTGGGAATATGAGAGAAATAAGCCGTTTTGGGGCGGAGGAGAAGACGGCGAAGAGAGAGAGCGGGAGGGCGGAAAGGAGGAGTTTGGGGAGATGGGCGGTGAGGTACGAATGGGCGGGGGAGGTCTGAAAAAATAATTAAATGGGCATAGAGAATAGAGAAGGAACTTACACCCCAGTCAGCGCTCTTTCCTTCCACGACGTTGAAATAGATGCTTTGATATTCTGGCCAGAGATACGGTTGGCCCCACAAGTAAGAATCCACGGAGACCGTCAGAGCTAGATTCTTTAGTCGAGATATCATACTAGATTGAATGCACGTACCGATCGATGCGAGAGTGGACATGGTTCCGATGGTGAGGGCCCGCCGCAGAGTTAAATGGCCTAGGTAGAGGTATTGCAAGATGAGGGCACCAGCAAACGCCGCAAGCTCTGCCCGGAATACGACGGCGGAGAATACCAACAAGGCGATGGAGGATGTGATACTTCTTTGCGAAGGCTTGAGTGTATTTGGTGCGCGGTCGACCAGCAAGTACGCGGCCAAGTTAACTAGTCGCCTCTTCCTCAGCTCGGTGCCGTGTAAAAGCGAAGTGAGATAGATACCAGGAAATAGAGCAAGCATATTAGGTAGCGTTCGCCCCATCCAAAATGGGATGTGGAATTGGGTACAAGTTATGAGGGTGAAATAGAGACCTGTTGGGCGTCCGAAGCGTCTTGAGACGCCGTGGCGAATTAGGCATAGGCCAAGAGCGTTGATGGAGGCGAGAACCAGGCGGACTAGCTTTGAATGAGCGTATATTTATGAGTTGAAGTG